>JAWWEQ010000010.1:24013711-24076211 GCA_035583055.1 Torymus tubicola | reverse complement strand
GAGAGTGTATATATATGTAAGAGAGGCGCGTGTGCGTTTCTTCTCGAAAGCCGAAACCCACGGGGCGATTGTTTGATATCAAACGGTAGTCCCTCCTTCGTCCGGGACCTCGACCGGTGCTTTATTACCGCTCGCGCGTATATAAACGAGTGAGAGAGAGACGCGGACGGACGCAGGCACAGCGCGAACCAGACGAAGATAGAGTCGGGAATAAATTGACGGGACGAGAAAGAAGGAAGAGAGGTGTCTCCGTTCCCTCTTCGCCGCGTAAAAGAACACATACACACACGTACAGAGCCATGGCTGAGAAGTCGATATGCCCAAGCGCATGAATAATTTATTAAGGGCGTTTATCACGGCGCGTTAGCGCTCGCGCGGGGTGACGTCGCGGCGCGGCAACGCGCTTATGAGGCTCGATTCTTTAGCTCTCTCTCTCTCATCGTGTGGCGGCCCGACGACGAAAGGTTTCTGTTACGGCGCGCTAATCTTCCGGCGTAATCGAGACGGCGAGAGCTGCCGCCCCCCGCGCGTTGCATTCGACTTTGATCTCGAGATTACCTCGCTGACCGCGAGAGCGCCGCCGCTGCCGTTCGCGGTTCTCGATTCGCCGAGCTCAATGGAGGGGGAGCCTCTATACGGACATCGGGAAAAAGTCGATCCGGCCTAACGCTGAGACATAGATATATATACATGTAGCTGCATTGCTGCTGCTACTGCTGGAAAAGGGAATTGTCGCTGAGCCTTGTTTGAGTTTTGAAGATTTTCGGAGAGGAAAACCTTGTCCTAGTCCTTTATATGTATAGTATGTATAGTGATGGGGATGGTAAAATTGTTCACATCTTATGAATCTAGTTTATAAATGAAATATTTACAATTTGTAATAATCAAAGGGCTGACTGAATTGGTGATGGAATTCCGGAAATTATATAGCTGTGTCCTAGTTTCGTGTTTTAAATATAAATATAAAGGAGCGTGGTAATATGCAAAACATTCGCTATAGAATTTGATATTCTATTTCAATCTGATTTTTTTTAATTTTATAAAATTTTACATAAAATATAACGTGAGCGTTAAATAAACTCGGTGTAAATTATTATACATGTAACAAGCACATTTTCGGGGAAAATTCCGGCACGGCTCTTCGCATCGTTCTATTATTCAATATTGGCATTTTAACCTAAATTTTTGGGTTCTCCTAGGGGGCGGGCAAAGTGGTGTGGCAAGTTATGAAGTCGACTAAGAGTTCACATGTTTAGCTTCGCTCTAAATTTAAGCGAAACCGCGTAATAAGGTAATTGCATGGAGTTTATCCTGAAATATCCTTGATATAACTTTATTAAAAATTCCTATTTGTTATTCTACAGTAGTGATCCTCTTTTAATTTTAAAATTAAGCTTATCAAATTTATGTCTGTATATTGAGTGTATAAACTCTTTGACATCTGTAATAGAAATAAGTTGATTACTTTGACGTATATTTTGTTACATTTTATATGTTTATATATTTGCAATATTATTATTACGTTCAAATTAACTTTTCGACATGCTTTGAACTCACGACCGGTTTGATGTAAATATTCTGTTAATTATTCTAATCTTCAAATACTAGGGGATTGAAATTATTATTGACGGTAACAGTGAAACTTTTGCGTTACAATAATTATAATTATTAGTATATTATTAACATCAAGTTTGGAATGAATCATGGGGATTCTGTATTATATGTGAACGACATATCAGATTACATGTTATTTTCGTTCTGATGCGCGACGAAAGATTTTTATATTCCTCCCCATATATTTATCACGTATTTTGCAGAACTCGCGTTGACAGATTTATTACACCAGCTGAATATATTACGATATAAGTTGTTTATGATAAAGTGTAATTAAAAGGTAATCAAAGTGGAATATCTTCACCTTCGACGTAATTTACATAAACTCGTGTGAATAATGAATTTTGTATATCCTTCGGGCGTCAGAAGTTTTTTTTTTCCTTTTTCAAAAAAACCGACTCTCAGCCAACGGAATTTGAAAATCAAATTTATTCGCAATTTATTCCAACTTTACTAGCCCAATACAAGTGTCGTACTGTATACAGAACAACGACGCTCTCTCTCTCTACCTACGGAGTACGAAAGCCGCTCTCGTAAAATCCCATTTTGATTGACAGCATTCAAATGTAAATCTACCAAAATTGAATAAATTCCCCTTTCTCAGTCAATATCGCAGACGGAATAAACCATCATCCGGAGGCCGCAAACAAAGTTCTCGCGTCCTGCTCCGAAAAAAGCATAGCCGCATAGTAACGTCGGCAAAACAATAAAGCTCTACTGCTTTCACACCGCGCAACAATCCAACAAAAAAAAGAGCTGAAGAAAAAAAAACTCCCAGCCCGGCCACAACAAAAGAAGAAGCGCTAAATGTGAAAACCCTTTTACGCGGTGCCTTGTCTTCGTTATACACTCTCGGAAAGTTTGCGCGTGAAATGATTTTTTAAAGCGCAATTAGACAACTTTTTTAATCACGCGTCTATCTATACATATATATATACCTATAATATAAGTCGCACGTACGAGCTTGGACGATAATGGGCCAAGCGTTTAGCGCGCTAAACGCTTCTAATAAGAGCGCTCGCGTTCGCGTATAAATCCATTAGCCGATATAACGCGAGGGAGAGGCCGAGTGCTGCTGGATGTTCGCCACGGCGCGCGACATTATGCAAAGCGCAAGGGGGAGAGAAATCCGAAAGACTAGTACGAGCGCCGCTCCAGCAGCAGCAGCAGCCGCGGAATTCAAAATATGACGTCTCCGAAGCTGCTGCTGCTGCTGCTGGGTTTCCGCCTGCGGCGCCTAGTATTTACTTTATCAAAGGGGAATCTTGTCGCGAGCAGATTTCGCGCGTCTTATATCTGAACGATAAATTAGTTGAGCGCGCGTACGCCGGGTTGTAATGAATTTCCCGGGAGCGCTTTAATGGCAAAAACGCATTTGCTCGATCTGTGATACTATACGTATATATGTATATATACACACATATACACTCGAGAGGTGCGTTTTACAAGTATTTAAGAGATACGTTGCTCGCTTATCGCAGGGAGTGAGAAAGAGAGCGCGAGAGAGTGAGAGAGAGTATTTACGAGCGCGTTCTCAAGAGTCGTTATTCGCTTGCTCTCGCGAGCGCGCGCATGGAAAAAGTGTCGAGTGTTGGACTGTAAAGTTCATAAAACGTTTGTTGCTTTTTATGCTCCTTTAGATTTATTCCTCCGCGCTTTTTCGCATATTATATATATACACGTCGCAGTATAGCGATGAGCTTTGCGAATTCATGAACGCGCGCGCTGCGCGCTGTCTCGCGAGGATATCTGCGCGTACGCAGCCACTCTCGTAATCATTAATAGAATCGTGTAAATTATTTTGCTTCACTCTCGGCTTGGTCTTATTACTGCCGTGGAATTATTCCAGTGCACAGGAGCATTAAGAATGAAATATTTATTGCGTGCAGTTTGCGCAAGATATAACATGCACAGCTCGTGTAACTACAAAACTTATTACGGAAAGCCGTACGTGTAAGTATCGCAGATAGCGGCGGCGGTGGCGGCGGCGCGCAGCATGTTGTAAATGCCGCATTCATGGCTGGACGCACCGAAGAAATTTAGAAGGCGAATGAACACGCGGGGAAAGATGATAGAAGGGATCATTTGCGTGTGCATCGCGCGCTCCATTTGATTTTATGTTTCAATTTAGAACCGCGGTGCTTTCTTTTTTTTATTGCTAATAACGAAAAAACAAATAAATCATATATGTAATATGCGGAGATTCTAGTTAAAGCTGGAGAATTCGTCATCTGCCGGACATAATGAATCAGAATTTCGATGCATTAGTGTCGTTAATCTTTCGGAATCCATTCAGCGCGAGTTTTAATTTCACCAGAGCAACACGCGGCAATTAACATTGATCATTATTTGGAAACAATTAATCCCCTGCGCGAGCAAACAGTCACGGCTCAAAACAATGCGTATAAATCCACGTCGACGATGTAGCGGCGTAAATCACAGGCGGCGATAATTCCCGAGATCATTCCAATTTTATCGGGGGAGTTAGTTAAAAAACTTCCCTAATGGAAGCAGTAAATCTTTGCCTCGCCGAAATAACTTTACGTTTCCCTCCTCCCCGCGTCGTGAGTCATATACCCACAGCAGCGATCTCCGTAGCAAAAATCTCCCGTCCGATCGCTTTTTAAAGCGACGTTCCGAGAGAAAGAGAAGAAAGAGAGAGAGAGAGAAAGGGAATGTATACCTATACGTATACGATAAAAGCCGAAAAAACGGGACGCGATATAAAATGCGCTCGTGTACGCGTGCGGTATAAACAAACGCAGAGAGAGACAGGACGAGTCTCATTTAAAATTTAACAGCGCACAGGCACAGTATGCGCGCGTACTGTAACGGACGAAAAACCTGTGAGCGAGTGGGACAGAACGTGGGCGCTAGCGAGCGAGCACAATGAAATCGTATCAACTCGATGAATACATTCGCGGGCGGACAATTCTCGTCGATAACCGCGAACGAGGGGGAGCCGATCAGAGGCCAAGTGGCGACGGATGCATCCGAAACACGCTGAATTTTGTTTTTGAAAAGATTCGATGATTGTTTTGATGGGAGTAGCCCCACTTCAATGGTTAACGGATTATTATTATATCTCGATGAATTCCACAGTACTCCATTCGCATTTGCATTTTTTCCTTGTATATACGTTATAAAATATTCACGTCCCACATCAATACACTATAGCATTATACGTAATTTAATAAAAATAAGCGAGACAATAACTGTATGTTTCAGTTGACCCTACAACAATTCAACAGCACTGCCTGGAACTTTAAAAAGCGCAGAAATTTAAAAAAAAAGCTTCGCTCGCTCTGTTTACGAAAGCAATAGCGCTATACAGCCAACCTAATTATCCCATCGTCATTATTCAAACAAAGCACGTCGGGTGGGCTATATAGCAAGAGAGAAAGAGCCATTAAAACTCGGCCGCGAAACAAACCGAATTTTTCAAAACGTCAGTCGCACACACATAGCACAGCAGGCCGCTGCTCGCGCGCTCCGCGGCCACTAACCGCCTCATGCATAAGCCGATAAATCTCGTCGGCAAATCCGCGCGTATATATTGCCTCCTCGCATATACCCGCGTATAGCCATCTCCGCTGCTGCACATAGCTCTGCGCACTCGAGGGAGAGAGAACGCATGTCGAAGTGGTGTACTTACGCGGATGGACGTGGATATCTCTCCCCGTGGTGGCTTCTGCCCATCGACTGCCTATTCCTCTTCCTCTCCTCTATGTTAGCGATTCGTACAATATGCTGCCACTGCTGCTGTTGTTGTCTCTCTTTAACTGTGTCTCACAACAACATTCCCCACACTGTTTAGCCCCGGTCACATATATATACAGAGCTCGCCACGGGGCTCCTGCACCTTTCTCACCTTTTTGCTTTTTCACACAAAGTGGGCCCCGCGTGCTCTCATGTGCAGGGTCTCTTTCTCGCGGGACTTGGCTCGCACACCACCTGCCGTCCACTGTTCTCCCGATTCCACGTGTGTGACTGGTCGCACAATTTATGTGTATCTAACACACCTATATATATAATATAATTCAACGTGTCTTCTCACACGACTCTGGAATGCGCGCACACATACACTACTCTGTCCCTTATTATAGCTCCGAATAAGAACTGAAAGCAGCTTGCGCGCGCGCGCGCGTGTAATGCTGCTCGTGCCGGTACAGCAGCGACGACGGCTGCTTGTGTACGGAGGTACGTGGGAGCGGCGAGTCGTCGCGCGACTAACGTGCCGTACCGCGCGCTCTCCTACGGGACACGCGAGTCGACTGCGGAGAGCGCCGCCGCCACAGAGTGAGAGAGAGAGAGGGGTGGGGGAAGGATAGAGAGAGAGAAAGAGAGAAAAGGTCTCAAGGTAAGGGAACGAGAGAGGTGAAAAGGTGGCTTTTTTCGGAGCCCTCCTCGTTCGTTCTTTCGGAGTCACTCGGGGGAGTATATAGCGAGCGAGCGCACCGCGTGGTTTTATGCGCTCGCGCTGATGAATGAAGGAAAAAAGGACGGGGGGATTTAGCGCTCGGGATTTTCGGCTTTTAAAGAAGAAAGTCGAAAAGGCAGAGACCCATCCCTGGGATAGGATAGACAGACAGACGGAACAGTAGAGAGAGAGAGAGAAAAAGAGAGAGGGAAGAGAAAGAAAGAGAGAGGAGAGAGAGAGAGGGTACAAAGTTACTCCCGGAGTTACATGTCGCTGCGCCCTTCGGGGGATGTAGGTAACGAGTACCCGTGGTAGCGGAGCAAAAAAAACCCTCTCCACCCTGTCTCGCAATATATATCCCGACGGAACCGTGTATGCAGAGGGAGATATATAGAGTGAGTGAGTGAGAGGCGCAAGAGACGCACCGCAGTCGGAGGAGCTCCGATCTCCACTGAACCGCGTTTCGAGCTGCCGGCGGCGGCAGCAACGGTGGTGCGGCGGTGGCGGCTCTCCCGCGAGAGTCGCACGCGCGCGGAGTTCTGCGCACCGCTCGCGCCGCCGATTCGACTCCGCCACCACCACCACCATCACCACTACCACCACCGCCATCAGCAGCAGTAGCAGCAGCAGCATCTCAAAAGCCCCCATATACTCTTCCCCCTTGTGTCTCCCTCTCCCTCCGCACGTACACCTATGTGTACCTTACCCGAACTTTCCCGTGCGTTTATATATGTCTGTGTATGGGGGATCATAACCGCGGAGATGCGCTTTTGGAAAAAGTTTTTGTCGCTAATAGCCATGTGTGTGTGTATATATACGGGAACCGATGGAATGCCAATGCTGATATTTACGAGCTTCTATAAGGCTAGTGGGTCGAACAGATGGGACGTTTTTCCAGGAACGAACGCAGCGGTGAGAAAATGCACTTTTGTGTTTTCAAATTAGGCAGGTCATAAGAGTCGTCTGTGTGCTGTATAACAGCGAACTGTTATATACACCGCGAAGGGTAGAGGGGAAGTGATGAATTGAGATTTTAGTCGGTCGCGAGGTGGGGAGGAGGCCGAGCGAGCAAGCGACTGCCCAGTATAGTAGTCGTTGCGCCCTATATATACGTACGTATACCTCAGTGTGCGCGCGCCACTCGAAGCTTAATTGCATTAGTTATTAGCTCTTTCGGTGGGCGTATATGCAGATTCGCGGACGGCTAGGAGAGCACGCGGCGCATGTAAATTGCAGCCGTGCACGCGCGTGCGTAGCTATTGAAAAAAAAAACCGCCGCGTCAGCCGATGCGTTGCCGATGCGCTATACCACTCACAGAGTAAATATTAACCGCATTCCCGTGAGCGCACCGCGTAAATTGCCTGCGTTATGTGTATATCGCTGTGCAGGGAGACTATGCGATATGTTTTCGGACCTCGCGGAAAATCGGTCGAATTTTGCATAATATTATTGTTGCTATGTATAGCAGCTCGTCGACTGTTCGTGATGTGCAAACGTTTCGCCGCGTTTCAGGTTGAGAATGATCGCTGGGAATTATAGAGGGTTGAGTCAGCTGGCGAATGGTAGAGTTGGAAAATGGGGTATCGGTCATGGGTTCTCTGGTAGAAGCAGATGGAAATTCCTGTAGAGCGTTTCATGAAAAAAAAAGAGAAGTCAGTTGTTATCCTTTGAATTAATGATAGACTGTGGTACGTGAAGGAAAGATGATTTGTGATTTTAGAGTAGAATAGTTGATTGAGTGATTACTATGGGGTATCCTAAGTATAATGTCTAATGATGGTTTCGTTGGAACCGGATCGTAAGAATTCGATAATTACTGGAGCTCACTAGAATTTCCAAATCTTAATCATACAAGAACGCACTTAAAATAACTATTTTCAATTTCACGTAATTGTTAATGCTCCTTTGTACCTGCGGTTTTAAGATAATTACAGTTCAAAACATACTACACCACTTTCACATTTTTTACATGCTTTTATTTATAATAAAAAAACATAAATGAAAGAATCATTTGTTTTTACGGTCTGTCAGAATTGAGTCACTGTATTTTTTACATTTCGTAATGTTCTCTGCAATGAAAAGAAAAACTAATAAATTTAAATAATATTAACAAAGAAGAAAATATTCATTTTTTCATTTCCTTTATTCTTATGCTGTCTCTGATTCATTTTCATATTTTTCTTTCAGTTCTATACACACTTCAACATGAATTGACACCATTTCATAAACAATATAAAAAATTAATACAAAAAAAGAAAATTCAAACCGGTGATATAATATAGCACAATCAAATAATGCTCTTTTGTCTGTCGTCGCTATTTCGACAGTATTTTTTCATCATATTTTTTTAACAAAAGCTTCCTTTCGTGAGCCAAAACAATAAACGCGACTATTACATGCATTTGTGTATTCTTCAATATTCGCCTGACGAAGGTAAACCGATACACATTCTTTTTTTTTATTGATTATTATAGTGAGTTTAACAAAGTTTTCAAGTGAATAGATTGTACAATTTTCAACCTGTAGTGAATTGTTATTATTTGCACTTTTTTATGTCTATATTGAATGTTAGCGTAACGGGCGAAAAGTTACTCTATGTGTTTACAGAACTGTCGGGTCAAGTATCTTAGTAAATATTAGCCATCATTTTCGAGTGGGACTCACTACATTCAACTATATTTAAGAAAATTTACTTAACACGTAATCTATTTCCTATAGTTAAACTTAAAGTTGTTTTAACACTTGCATAGAAAAATATATGTTAAGCATCAATTTACTGTCACTAAAATGCCACATTCTTATCGTTGAAGATCACCCCAAAGTCTTATTCTTTTTGGAAATTTTAACCCTCGATCGAAATTAACGATAAAATAAATAAAGCCCAAGTGTTTATTTATTTAAATTACATTTATAAGCAACGCCACCCAGATGCAATCTATAACATACAACTAGAACATTTACATAAACTCTAGATATTTTAAAATAACAATATAAATAAACATTTATTCTCGCGGAACGGTGTCGCGATATTTAAACCGAAATGCATCGCAGCGTCGAGTCCATATAATAGATTCGGCGACTCGCGCGGTGAACTATGCATTACAATTTTTTCCAGCCCGCGCGCGAGCGTTTTTACGACGTGGACCTTTTATGGAGATTAGCTCGCCGAGGGCGCTGGGACGCGGCCCGCAGCCGACTGTAAAGAAACGAAGGTGTGGTCATTCGGATTGCATTGAGAGTGTTGAAGAAACTGCCGGGTCAAGTGTTTGAGCAAACCTCGGCGCTGTTCAAATGTGGCCCTCCAAGCTAGGAGCGCGCGGCTGAATGCGCCTCAGACACGCTCTAATAATTTTTACAATTCAAACTTTATTCCTCTCTTGGGGTGAGATTCATTTTTCATCTTTCATGTGCGTTACGGCTGTGCCGTTTAAATTCACATGTTAACGGGATTATCAATGCTTTTCATTCATAAATTATGGCGTCGTATTCCGTATGTAGAGTATAAATGTAACGTTTCACATATAAAGTGTAATCTAGCCAACATTGAATTATGTTAAAAAGCAAAAATCAGGGTATCGATTAACTAGTAACTAAATTTAACGACGCGGACTAGTCAATTTGAACTGAGTAATAAAGGAATTTCATTACAGCGACTAAAGGGTAATTAATTTTTCTGTTGAATTTAAAGGGTCGCAATCGATCATTCTGTCGATGCTGTTTTCACTGCTCTGTCAGCTGTTTAATGGCCGTGGAGGAAAGTAATGTCAAGGTGGGGAAAACGTTTATGGATATAGGGAGAAGAGACAGATGGATTCTGTGAAACATTTTAGGTATTCGATATATTCCTGTACTTTAAATTGCCCGTGTAGAATAGATATATTTATGATATAAGGAAATAAATAAATATTTAAATAACATGATAGTAACAATTAATTCTGATGTTTGATTATTTTGTATTTTCGTTTTTTTAAAATAAACTTTATTCTTACATTTTTATTGAGCTACTGGAATGTTTTAATAGTAACGGTAAGTAATTTTATTTTGCTTATACTAATTATTAATGCTTTTACCACTCAACCCCTATCAGTGCTGCTTATGTATAAAATTTTAA
Source organism: Torymus tubicola (assembly GCA_035583055.1). NCBI lineage: Eukaryota > Metazoa > Arthropoda > Insecta > Hymenoptera > Torymidae > Torymus > Torymus tubicola. Next base: position 24,066,065 of record JAWWEQ010000010.1, on the reverse strand, counting down.
AATAACATTTTAAAACTATAGGAAATTATGATTTGGTTTTATTTTTCAAAATTCTTAAAATATACGATAATCAATAAAAAACTGTTATTAATTCAAAACTTTTATAGCTTCATAAAAGTAACAAAATTTATTGATAAGTAATGAGTATCATATGGCTTGTGCAGCACGTAATAATGTACTATAAATTGTGGGTCTGCCATCATTATAGAATTTAAAAAAATCTGTTTTATTCAAAAATAAAACTTTGATTCCATAGAAATTCCAACTCGATAATAGAATAGACAAAACATTTGCAAAACTTATTGATACTGAACTTAATTGAAGAGTTACATGAATAGGTTTGGTACTATAAGCAGAAAATTAGCCCGATTAGGTCAATTCAATTATTGGTGTGGTCTCTTATCCTAAACAAACATAACATTGACCGCTGATACATTGGGCAAAGCTTTGATCCCATAGATTGATACTACAGTTGTAATAACAATAGAGATAATTAGGTTTTTACAAAGTTCGCATTCTTGACAATCCATACAAGTCTTGTTTATTTTTTGCACCCCATCTATGTTTTTCTACCAATGAGATCCTAAATATAATAAAAAAATAGTTATGCTAAGAAATACTTCTACTATAACAGAATAACTGTCAAAAATCAGATTCTATTCTACAAGTTTTGAATGCTGCTCGTATCAAACATGGTATTGTAGATTCAAACATTGTCCGGGTCTTCATTCACCTTTTTCAAAGTAACGCCAGATACTCGATATTTTTGTGAAAAAAAGATTATTTTTTCAACTAACGGTATTGATCTATTTGTACGTTCTGTCAATCGGTATATACGAAGCTGAAAATCTAAGGGAGATTGGTATATATATATCCATGTGCAAAAGTCCTGAAATTGGTCCTTTGAAAATATCAAAATTGTTTTTTTTAAAATCTCAAAATTTTTTTGATGAATTTCCAGGCGTACGTAACTGACATGTTGTTACTTTTCACTTATAAAATAAAACGCTTTTAAGGCATACCTTTTATTTATAGAATATCGTTTGATACACCCATTCAAAAAATATATGAAAAGCTTTATATCCATCGCATCTAAAAGTACGGACGAAAAACACAGATAAATTTTTTTTATTCGAATTTTTTATCCGTCTCTATAATTATATTCAGTGGATTTCGCGAAATAACGATATTGCTCTTGGAATTCATTGAAAGGGTTAATCCGCTATTACGGTCACTTTTCCAGCCTCGAAACGCCTTATTAAACCTCAGAGTCAGAAAACGCGCGAACGCCTACCTCTCCTAGCGTACAGGCCTTCTTTCCCCGCCTTTATTATCGCGAGGATTTACTCTTTGTGACTCCCATACAAAGGGCCCACGAGATCCATACATACGTATATAATATATATATATACGTGCACGCAAGCCTACGGGTTAGCACCCGCATATATATAGAGAGAGAACGGACGCGTATGGGCGTAAGCCGCGGGAGCTTAGGCAAACGCCGGCCGACCGCGCAAGCCGAATTCGACCCTCCCGATGCTCTCTACCCTCGCTCGCGGCTTTTGATCTCACACGGGAAGGGAGGCGGGGTGGATAGCGTTCGCGCAAAATTGCACTCCTTTAAGGATGAACTCGAAAATACGGGAGCGCGCGAGAGAAAAGACGCGACGCGCCGTAAGCAAGGGTTTGCTCTCTCCTGCGAAACATAAAAAAAAACGAGAGAACCGAGGGGTGGCGGATCCGCACCCTCGACGCCTGCTTTTTCGCTGGAAAAAAGGAACCCAAAGTATAGAGGATGTCTCGCGTATAGGTGGAGAAAGAGAAAGAAAGTAGACACGTGTATGTATATATGTATATGCTTTAAAAATGAGCTCGGATGTTTGTCTTATGTAGTTAGGCGCACGTGGGGTGGTATGGTATACACAGCTCCAGGGCACTTCGGAATGAAAGTTGCGTGTGCCTAATGCATATTAAGAGCGAGTGCGTGACGCGCGCGTTCTGCAGGAGTCGTAACGAGATGAGGGGTCCGCTGTTGTGTTATGTTATATATACACGGTACTCGCAGCCCTCTACACTCGCGCAAAAACTTTTTTTCAATTTTCGCGCGCGCGCGGGGCAACTTGCGATAAGGAAAAAAACGCCGGGGATTCGTCGAGACTTCGTATACGCGTGTATAGGAGGAATACGCGTGCCCGTTAATTTGCATGCATAACGCGCGGTTATAGCGTCGCGAAATCGCACGCGTGCGAGAGAGAGGGAGGGTGGACATGTGTACTTTGCGGTGATATAGGCTGTAGTTCGAGATAGATGCCTTTTTTATTGGTATGGCGCGGTTCAGACGACGCTTATGTGTTTTATTAACGGAATCGGCGCATTATGTAATCTCGGCTTCGTGTTTACATTGCATTGTGTGTTTAGGGTGTGCTGCTGTAAGACGAGAGCCCGTTAAATTGCTCGGCAGTTTATTATCATAATTTGATTGCTTCTTTCTCTTTATTTTCTTTGCCTCGAACGTAAAAAAAAATAAAGGCCACTTTACAGGAATTTAGTGGTATGTACTTCGGAGTGTTTATAAAGCGTATATCAGTTGTATATAAGTATACTGTATGTTTGCTGTTTATAAGAAATGAAACAAAAAGAACAGTTTGTATGTGATATTGCAATATATGTGAGATCCGTATTTTTAATTATAATAATACTATGAAACAAGTAATAGAATATAATATTATCTTTAAAAGACAGTGCATTCAAAGGAGTGTATTTGCTTCGTACATATACGCGTAAATGGTTGAAAAGAAAAAAGCAAGTGAACATATCTTCGAATATATGAATATATGCATACGTATATACGCAGATGTACATAAGCAAACTTACAGTTGTGGAGTTTCGTGTACAAAGGTGATAACTGGTTTTATTCACATCGATAGTTTTGTAATAGAAATCAAGTTTCAACTACTAACGTGATTATTTTAATAAAATTATACGCTTCTACAAAATAAAAGTAACAGTTTTCAACGGTTTATCAGAACAATTTCAAATAATAAAACAATTGTGCATGTAATCACATTTATATATCTATTTCGTACTAGAGTTTTAGTGAACAATAAATTTGATCCACAAAAACAATTTTTACACCTGCAATTTGTTTATACGTGTAATTAACCTGGAGCTCGAACTGAAAAGCCTTTAATCTTTGTTTCGGCAACAACAGTATTGTTTTATTACTCTCTCTCTTCTTGAGTCGATAACGCAGAGAACGTGATTAAGCTAACTTGTAGCGAAGTACCTTTTAAAAATAAAGCCTTCATCGGCCGACGTAAAAGGCACAGTAGGACCGTAGTTCTAAGCCGACCTACAGTCAAAGTCGCAGAGGCACGATCGTCGCAGCCTCAAATTAAGAACTATAAAGCCCGCGTAACGCGACAGCGTAGATCTGCCCAGCAACCGCACGTGGATAGCTCGCAACTCTTTCCACGGCTATATCGTCATTCTCTCTTGGCTCCCGTTGCATCCCAGCTCGCTCACATCCGCTGCCACTATACACCGAGGGAGGAAAGGAACGTATATACACTTCTCATCCCTCTCCTCCCTCGAGATAATTCGATCTGTCGTGATGTCCCAGAGTTCCGGCCATTTATTCGTCGCGAGGAAACGCGATCGCGCTACTCGAGGTATATACGCAGGCGCTTGTAGGCCGTTTCCTGCGGCCGGCGGGCGGCACGGGGAGCATCAACGCCGCGCGCGGGCCGTTTGATGCGCTCGCAAGAGAGCTAAAATAAAATGTGCGAGTATAGCTACGACGAGGGAGAGAGAGCGAGAGAGAGCTGGATATTGCCATAACTTTTTGATGTCTGGATGCGCGCTCCTCTCCTCCACCTTGCTTCTTGGCTTTTTTTCCTCCTCGCGCATCGCCGTAAAGACAGCAGTCGAGCCGTAAAAACGCGTCCGCACGCGCACTTTTCTCTTTTGAGAAACAAACTCGTAGACGCGAACGCTATAGTTGCTACCAGGGCTGCGATGGCTAACGCCCGGATGTATTGTATTGCGCGTTAAAAAGAAAGGAGGATGTCACGATGTCATCTTTCGCTTTTTTTTATGTCTGATTCTACAGACGCTGCGTTACTGCGTTGCGGATCGGTGTAATTTTGATAGCGTTCGCTTTGCGGCTTTCATTAAAGATTACAACAAAGATCCGTACTTGCGGTAAATGGTCTTGGGTGCGATGGGAATATACAGATAAATGAAATGTTATTTACACAGTTAAAGTCAGGTCCAGTTTTGACTCAAGATTCGTGGCAAAAACAGGACTTATAGCACTCTCTTTCGTGTAATTAAGATTTAGTAGAAAAAAAATGGAGCTATAACACATATTTTGTGTTTTTATAAATACATAGTTTTCAACCGTGTATATTCTATAGAACTGCGCAAAAAAAAATTCTTGAAAACATTATTTTGTAGTTATGATGTGGTGCTCTTACAACTTATCAAAATAGGTGTCTTGTGCAAACGACAACATACATATAGCGTAAACGCTGCAGTGTAGCAGACCATAAGTAATACTTTCGAGTCACCGACTTCTGATGGTGTACACCTAGCTTCATGACACTTAGAGTAATAAATGAAAAACTTCTAATTAATCGTTACTAGTATTTATTTAATCAGTATTTTAATATCAATGTAAATTAAAATTTAGTACCATTAAGCGCAATAAAATAATTTATTTAAAAGATTCTAGTAAACAAAAACGAGAGATCATTACAGATGTACGATCTATAAGATCTATATTGCACAAGCTAATATTATTGTACTGTTCTGAATACTCAACCAAAGGTAATAAAAAAAGTAGGAGGCATCTGATTCATTTATAACCTTTGTAATATGTTAAATTATTTGAAACGAAGATATTGATTATTCTCACTAAAATTAAACCATTATAAAAGTATTAATATTTTATTAATACGCAGTATCGAATGAATGTACTTAAATAGGATAGAAAGCTCAATTCAGAATATTACGTGTGCCTAGCAACTAACATTATATAACTAATTATCAATGATTAAATAAATTACTATAAGAAAATTTGACTAGCTTTCAAATTCATAATTTTAGTCTAATTTAAAATGATTAGTATAAACAATATTTAACCTATATTCATTCATTACTTTCATTCTTTGGAAACGTTTAGATAAGTATTTTACCGTGTGCTCTACTAAAGCAACATTAAAATATCATGCGAATTCACGAAAGTACGGTACAGCCAAATACGAATAACATAACCTTATCAGAAAAATTTTAATGTTGGCTTCTTCCTATACACTGAAAGCATTTTTAGAGGTAGAGTTACATAGCATACATGGGTTGAAATGTTATAAAACGAATGGGACATAATAGAGATAGAAACATGGTTCTGAGTTTCAAATCGAATGTTTGTAAAACGAAAAAATTTAAATAAAAAGAAAAAAAAAGAAAAAGCATTGCAAATATCTATTAGATCGTAAAATTTTCAAACAAATTTGTTAATTTTTTGTTTCAGTTTTCATCTTTATTAATTTTGATATTTCATACCAAAATTTTACCTTTAAATATGCGCAACAAAACTATGTCAAAGAGTAACTTATTTTTATCGCGATTTTGATATGAGATATTTGTTACATCTGAATTATAAGACTGAATTGGTTTCTCCAGTTCAACATACTAAATAATGCTACAGTTTAAAAAACTATACCATCGATAATCAACTCTCCCTTTCACCGCCAGACAGATTTTACCTAGTGGTAGCAATGGTTCTACATTCCATGACTTTGTTTACCATGCATGTTCGTGTTTATATCTGTGGTACTATTTGTTGGTTTACTGGTTTATGATTCCCAAATTGCAAAATCCATCGAATTGGAGCTTGTTCTTAATAGCTATACGTTAACTGCTATGCTAGATCCAACATAATCGTCACCTTTATATATAGTAAGCTCATCTTTACTCGTGCCCTGATGGGGCGAAAAAAGCTTTTCGTCATTCTATCTATGCTAACCAAATATACCAAACCGACCATATTTAGCCTTTGTAAGGCCGATATTCAAGTCCCTCTATTATAGTTTTATAAGTTTTATAAAATTTTAGCATTGAAATATGAACGACTTATCTTGATTTTTTATATAAAATTTGTGTAAAAGACCCTTAGTACAATAGTTTAAATGTGTACCTTTAACCTCATGTTTTTTTATTAAAGTTTAGGTAAATTGTTTAAAAAATAGTTTTCCAAAGCATTCTGAACTGTTCAATTTTCGGACCAGTACAATAGAAAAAGGACCGATACCTAGGAAAGGGGGAAGGATACAAAAATTTTAATTTGAAAGTATTACATGTTATTAAACGTGAATAGATTTACAATACGAATATAATATACTAAATATCTCGTACCAGTGTTGAGAGAAAACAAGGAAGTTCGAAAGGAAAAAGAGAAAAGAGAGAAGTCATATACGCGTCATCAGTTAAATAACTGAAATACGAGCTTTCAATTTTCTTTTTGCGAAGCCCTTTACGAATATGCGCAAAGCATTGGCATGCAAACTCCACTTTGGCAGATTCGCTTGTCGAGAAGTGGAAGCAGCTCTCGAAAAAAAAAGGAAACTCACGCGCACACATTTGCGATGCACGTAAGTACAATATGGAAAGAGGGGAAGAAAGAAGACCGGTGGCTTAACTCGCTCTCGATGTGGCTAGTGTAACTTGGCATTACATTCGCGAGTATGCCAATGCAAAAATACACAAGTTGAGCTTGCGTATAGGTGAGGCTGGAAAAATGACGCTCGAGGCGGGATATTATTCTCCACGACGTTTCCTTCCTATATACATACACACGTATAGGTACGTTTCAAGAATCGCGGGCATTATCCACTGCCAAGAATTCGCCGGCTCTTGAATGGGCGCATTCGCGACGGCCGAGAGAGACCACAAGAGAGAGTTTTTGTGTACTAGAGATATATGCAGCTATATGCGAGGATATTCTCCTTCGGTTCTTCCTCCGTTGAAAGTAGAAAATTCGTAGGGACGGCTGCGTATATATAGAGACCCGGTGGAAATGATTGTCGACGTTGATGGTCTTGCTTGCTCTTATGCCTAATTTACTATATTGTCTGTCGCGCATGTAAACAAGAGGGTCGAGATGGGGTAGGACGCGCTACTGTAATGCGTCCTGCAAACATCGATAAATTTTCAGTGTCCTATTATACGATAATCAGGGAGCACGTCAAAATTTCATGAATCGCGGGAGATGCATCGCTCTCGCCAGTGTTTCCCCAACAGAATTGGATTATTTGCGAATACACGTTAACCTCGGATGCACAGTGATTGTGCATTTTCAAGAGCTTGTGATTAATACTGGCTCACGTGTACCTAATTGTTAAAACTGGAAGAATATTTATTGATATATATGCAAAAATCAATAACACCTCTTAGAAAATAATTTAATATTACCAGGAAATTATTTACTGACAACATTGAATAAAGTTACATACGAAAGCCTATCCACGTACGTCACACTTTCAAGAACTAAATGTAACAAACCCTCGTTGTAATACAATCACACACTCACACACGTACAAAACCAAAACAGAGATTATAGTTTTTGGAGACTAGGACCTCTTGAGTAAAGCATAGACCGTCTGTGCAGTTAGTCAGAGTTCAGCAGCACATGAGAGAACACGAAATAAAAAGACTTAGAATTATATTCACTTGTGTTTTCTTCTTATTTTTACTGAACCTGCTTCCCATAATTCCAATAATATTGCATGTAGTCGCTGTGAATTTTCCTCGGTATTTGCTGAAAAGTAGTTGAATTATTAGAAAGCTATCAATTTCCAGTGTTAGACTCATATAGATGCTAGTATGAATTTAAAAAGTACTTTTCTCAAAAGTAGTTTAACATGTAACGTGTGTGCATGCGTTTATGTGTGAAAAAAAGAGTTTTGTACTAATTAATCAAAGAAAGATTTTCAGAAATTTGAAATTTAATTTAAAAATAACGAAATATTTTGAACGATATGACTGTTGAATAAAAACAGGTATCAGAAGGGATGTTTTGAAGGATCAGCCTCGTTCCGACTTAACAGCCGCATGCAGATGGAAAAAATTTTTCATGTTTAAATATATTTTAATTGAATGTACACAGTGGTATATACGCAAGTTTTACAAGCACTCGTGCATCAAGGGGAAAAAATCAATCAGCGTCAGTAATGAAAAACCATCGCTATAAAGTCAGGATTACGCGTACGCTCACTTATACGCTTCCCCCCTGCATGCTGCAATCTCTTCCAGCGGAATAATCAAACGGCGCGCGACTGCTAATTAATCCACCATTGATATATAATGTCGGAGTACTCGCGTGATTTTACGGCCTCTACGCTCACTCTATCTCGCTTCTACTCACTTTGTCTTTCTCTTTCTGCCTCTCCCATGCAGTGAAGCGGTGAACATGTAAGGTTTGTGCTGCGTGCTTATGCGCGTTTGAAACTAGGTATTTAGTTTGTAAGTTATGCTGATTTTGCTGCAATTCTTTTCAAAGCTCGCGGAAAAGGAGATGAATGATTTAAGAGTGTATAATAAACGTTTTAATTTGGAAAGAAAATTACTTGAAAGAAAAGTTTTGTAAAAAAAAATCTGGTGACTTTAAATTTTTTAGAAAAGAAAGGGACGACGATAAAAGTTTTATAAAATAAAAAATTTTGTTTTATATAAAAAGTAAATAACTCTGCTAGAAAATACTTTTACTTTTTTTTTGTTAACATGTTATTTAAATCGAGACATTTGTACTCGAGATTAACAATACTTTAATTGAAACTAGTAAAAGCATTTACTATATAATACTTTTATATATAATTACTTTTGATCGATAATAATAACATAATTCTGATATGACATTTTTAATTTAAAAATTGACAAACTGCCCGCCAATCGTTGGTTAACATTTCAACCAGCGAAGCTTTTCTCGACTCCGTAAGTTCTAAAAATAACGTCCAACATTCATTACATCCTGTAAATGAACGTTTTTATTGTTCTTGACTAACAAGATAAAAACATTATACGTAAGTACTTTTAACTTAAAAAACTTTCAAAGAAAAAAACTTACTTGACAAGTTATTTCATCGACGAAACAACATGATACTTTGAGATGTTTTTATTTTTATGACTCGAGAACTTTTACAGCTGTTCCACTATGCGTATCTACGAAATAAATCTCTACGCCCTGGATCATTAAATGTATCTCAAAATAAAAATAGTCTCGTAATATCAAGTTTTAAAATAAAAAGACATTTTAAATTTTGATATTTTTTCATAAATAGAATTAAAAATTATTATTAAAAATAATATACAGTTTTTGAAAATAATCTTTGTAGACTTTTGCTATGAAAATATTCTATCTTGATTATCTAAAACCATTGACTATTTTAATCTGCTAAAAATAATTTTGTTTGAAACATATTCCAATGCCTTTCTTTAATCCGTCAAGAACCTCATCAATTTTACCAGCCACGCGACCGCAAGCACTCGAGATCCAAAGAAATCCCGGAAAACGCAAATGCATCTGTTCTAGGAGCCGTCCGATCTGCTCCCGCAGAAATTATCCACGCTCTCGAAGCTGGTCCCCCCTTTCTCCCTCTTTCTCTATACACTCCATCTCCATCTCTCAAAAAGCTCGCGCGCGCAAGCTCACGTTGGAAACGGAAGGTATAAATACGGCGAACCACAGGCTTTCTGCCGCTCTCTCGTTCTCTCCCCGGGGACACAGTATACGCACCACGAAAATAAAGGACGCGAGACGACGGAGAGCCCATATAGCTATATAGCGGAACCAGTGGCGGCAAAGAGTGAGAGAGAAGAGAAGACAGAGGAGCGCGTTTGTACTGGAGACAGCGAGTCGTTGCAGGGCGCCGCTCGGGCTCTTGGCTAGCAGCCCGCCGCCGCTATACTATATACCGCCACCGCCGCCGCTGCTGCGCACACTGCCCGAATTACTTACACATTGTTTAAGGGCAAAAACTGCGCGCCCGATTGAAATGACGAGAATTAAAACGGGGACGGCTATGTGCGCGCGCGCGCGCGAGTAAGAAAGTATAAGAGAAAGAGGTACAGTAGCGTAAGGAGGAAATGGAATAGAAGCGTAAGAAGGGAGGCGGGGGGCGGAGAGAGTTGAAACGAAGCCGTGCCAAAGCCGTAAAACTTGTGGCTTGCGGGGGTCGTCGGCCCCTGCGCGAAGACTTGAGCTGCGACGCGGACGTATATGTACCAACTCCCTTTCTTTCTTTCTTTTTCTCTCTCTTCCTCATACTCGTGTGTGCTCTCTGTCCACGTTGTTTTGCGCACAGTCCAAGCTTAATAGTGACATTATACGCGCGGGTGTACAGGCGCAAGAAGCGCATGTATATATAAAGCTCCCATCGTCGCTCTTCTTGCTCCGACCTGCACGGTATGGTAGCAAGTGTATCATCGAGCCGTTTGATTATTTATTTGTTTGCAATGCGATCGGTGTCGTGTGACCGCTGGGGTAGAGGGAGAGAGATAGAGACAGAGAGAATGAAAGAGAGAGAGAGAGAGAGAGAGAGGGAGAACCTTTACACCGAGTCCACGCGCGTGCCGTTGTCGCGCGCGCGCGCGCTGCGAGTGTACTCGTGCGCGGACTATAGATCGTATTTACTGAGGCTCCCACAGCTGTTTGTTTAAGGGAAATATGGTACTTATTGCGCCGCCCCAAGAGCTCTCGTGTCGTTATTTTTTTTTTTTTTTTTTTTTTATAGAACTATGAGCTGAATTCGCCATTGTTAAAGCTATTTGTTACTAATAAAAAATGGTTGTTATTTTTTTATAGTGTGTAATTATATTACATACATTACTATTTTAAATTAATATCCGTATTCCTATTAATTTTAGCAGCGTTATGTTTTCTTTAATTTTTGAGATACCATATGAAAATTAACAATTATATTATATGATGCAAAATATTGCTTTATCGATATGAATAAATACGAAATTGCATTTTGCTCTGAAATTATATAGATGTAATTAATAATAAAACATATAATTATGCAACTATCTACAATCCATCTTATAAAAAGCCAATCAACCTTTAAATTGTCAGACAAAACATGTTAAAAGTTTTATTACCACTATGAGCCTAGTAAATTTTAACAATCAAATTTATAAATTGCTTTCGTACAATAAGAAATCCCGAAAAAAAATCCAATTTAGGAAACGAAATCATCGGAAATCCCATTTCGCGCTAATTCAACTACGTCAGAAGACTACCCCGCGAAACGAAAGCTCCGACCACGAGTTTCCCATCTCTCTTTCCGCTGATACATCCCCGGGATCCTGGAATCGAAAGAAAAAGCGAAACTCACGCAACCGCGCACGGGAAACTATCGAATCGTGCAAGAAGTGCGAATCAACCCAAGAGATAAAGTGGCATATATAAGTTTCTCTATATACCCTATACACTTCTCTCCATCCTCCTGCAAAAAGTATTACCCAGGGCGTGCACACTTCTAGCACCATCTTCGTAAGTCTCCAGGTGCGTATATCAGTAAAGCCATGAGAAAACGAGGGATGAAGAAAGAGAGAGAGGGACAGAGTCACCGTGCGGAGACGTGTCGAGCTTTTTAATGGACACGGGAAACTCGCAACCATTATATCTTCGTAATTTCGCGCGGACATACGCGTATCGATCGCAGCCAATGGCAATGGCGCCTGGGGGAAAAACGTGACCGCAATGCATTTTGACGAAGCGTAGAGAGAGAGAGAGAGAGAGAGAGAGAGAGAGAGAGAGGGACCGAATCAAGCAGCTCGATCGCGGTCTGTGCGCGCTCGAGGGGACCCACGAGCGAGTTTCGCGAGTGCAGGGGAGAGTAATTAACGCGCACGTCCGCGCGCTAATTAACGGTGTAATTTGAAAACAGATATGCGGAAGAGGGAGAGAGAGAGAGAGGATACGCGCCCGTCTGGCTGGCTGGTCTGTACACCCTCTGCGCTTGCATCTAAATACATATTGCGCCTGGATGTATACGTGTGTGTGTGTGTATGTGGTGTATACCATGGGCGGTTGGCTTTATCAATCGCTGTGCACGAGTATACACGTAATATTGCCGAGACACTTGGCCGTCTGAGGCGACGATGCTGCGGGGCCGTCAATCGTCGAGTCCTGGCGTTTATATATGTGTTTGCAGGCCATACGCCTCGCAGAGGGAGTAATTATGTAGGTCGAAAGCGACTGGGGGTCGCGTGCGCACGCGCGTGTATATATATAGTTGCGTCATTTCATTTACATCAAAGGTGTGCGCACTCGCGCCGTGGATTTGCTTATGATCGATGATCTTCGGGCCGATGCGTTAATCCGGCTTTAGCAGTTAATTCGAGTTAAAGGCTATTCGTAGTAGGGCGATGAAGAACGGAGCGATTTGTTCTATATAAAAAGGACTTGACGCTGATGAAACTGAAGTATTTTTAAAGTAACAAGAAAGTAGTTTACGGCTTGATTTTATACCGAAATTACACGTATGAATAGAATTTGTGGTTCAGAAAATTTTACTTGAAACTTTTTTTTATCAACTGGAAAGAGATATATATAACTTCGAAATTAGATCATTTTCATGAACCATTTCATCTTTCATTTAGTAAGTATGATTTTTGATACATTAAATTTTAACTGTATTCGAAACCTTAATAAATAGTTAATAACGAAAATGATATTACAAATATAGACATATGAAGTTATTTATGTATACTAAATTTATTAATTCAAGCTTTGCCTGAAATATATTGAATTTTATCGACAATTGAATTATAACAAGTGCAACCTAGCTCTTATTATAGTATTTCAAAACTAATAAAACAATTAAAAGGCATAAGAAATTATGTTTTAAATGTTATATAAATTTTTCAAATGGAAACAAAGCCTTTATATAATCATCAAAGCTTAATTAATAAAAAATATGGCGGTAAAACATTAATTTTTTTATAAACTGACCTTTATAAATTTCTCATATTACAACGAGTTTTTAACAACTGAAATTAAACTAAAATCTTCTTTGCTTGTTATTTATTTTTAAAGAGATTTTAATTGCTCTAATTTCTGTGATATAGGGTAACTTGATTCCGTAGATTATTCATTTCTCTTATTCATAATTATATTTTAAACATCGCACATTTTTAATGAATTCTAATAATACAATTTTAATTCATAAATCAGATTTATTGAATGAAAAATTAGCTCTCTTACAAAATAAGAAATTCTAAACCCAAAACTGTATTGTATAGCGATACTTGTACAATGTCCTTAGCTACTTTCCTCCACTTTCTCAACGTTTTTTAGTCGATCTAAAATCTTTATTCGCTAGCATCAACTATATTATATTTACTTTGGCTTTCAAGCGCGTGTAGGAAAATTTTACGGTCATGCGCGCGTAAAAACTAAACAAAATGACATTACAATTCTCCGGCTTTACCCGCACGATATCCACGCAAGTTGAAATTACAAGCTAATACACGGCAGTTCATCTCTCCATATTCTTGAAAGAAAACGAGCTAACGCTTGGGAAAATAAAAGATAGGCGAGCAGTTAGCTGTAAAACTTTGAAAACTATAATAAAAGCGCGGGCGCAGCTCACGATACGCAGGCGCAGCAGGGGCAGCGCACAGATTTACAAGATACGCGAAAATAAACGTCTACTTTAACGCTCGGCCTGTTTCAGAAATCGTTTCATGCGCTCGACCCCCGAGAAAAATGCGTTATACCGTGTACTCTCGCATATAGGGAGCCAAGAGAGAAGGAGAGAGAGAGAAAGAGCGAGACTTTAAGGCGCTATAATATACAGCAATATCGCAGTTATACGCGAACTTATACAGCCGGAAAAATATCGCGAGATACGACGAGGACGCGTTATACACGCGAGCTCACATACACACACACATATATATACATGGATCTCGCGCGAGCGCGCATTCTTCCCTCGTGCAAGTCAATTGTATTACCGACACACCTGCTGCTCGGCCGCGCTCTCTCTCTCTAGTTTTCTTGGGCGCGCAACGCTCTTATCGATTTCACGGCTAGGGGGGCACATAACGTATATAACCTACGGCGCGCCAGGTTCAACGTCTTATAATTTCAGCGAGACGTAGCCGCGAGAGCTGCGTGCACGCTGTGTATGCGCGCAGTGTAACACGGCGAATCATCAGCGCAACGCGAAAGCGCGCGATATTGCCTGAGTGTGTATATATACAGGGAACGTGAAAAACGCGAGACGAGAAGAAAAAGGTGGAGTATATAAGAAAGACAAAGGAATGGACCTTTATCAACATTTCACGAGGCGTGTACATAGTCTTCTTTTGCGCGAACCTTTGCACCCTATGGTTTCTGGGAGAGGAACGAAACAAGAGACTGATGGGCCTAAAATGATGTACTCGACCGTCTACCCGGGGAGACAGAGACGCGCGACGTCGTGCGAGGTGAAACTTTTTGCCTGAAATGCTACTGAAGGTTCTGATAGTATATAGGTAGAAGATTTAGTAGCCAATAAAAGGGCAAATTTGTATAATTGAGAAGTTCATTAAACATTTACTATGTTACTTTTTTACGCGATCTATTTTGTATAATTTCCGTATATTATAGTCACATCTGGTAATCGATATGAATGATATCTGGTAACCCGTCTTACTTCATATAAGTAGTAGTTTCTCGTCTAGGTGATATTATGTTCTTTTTAAATAACATAAAATATTTTGTAATTTTAATTAATAGATATAAAAATTAACTACTTAATAATTTCTAATTTAATTTTTCTGGCAGAGTTACTTTAATTTCTTTAGTTTCAAAATACAGATAATTATTATATATAATGCTATGATATTATCTTTCATTAATATTGATAGTTCTCTGATTGATTATTCAATTTCGCATTTATAAATTTCACTGTACGTGAATTGTTTAGTATACTAAGTAATACAAGAAATCTTTAGAAATTTTATAATAATTAGTAGTATACGTAAAGATTGTCCTATCAACATTATCTGAAAATGTAACTTAACAACTCTTCTTATAATATGTACCGAGTCTTTCAGGCATAAAGGGCGATGAAAAGAACTGTCCAGAACAAGAAGAATATTAATAAAGATGTTTACAACACATCACCTAAAAGTTTCTTTTTAATATGAGAAATCGTATACGAAACAAACAAGAGGCTTTAGCTCATACATGCATTAAACACATCTAATGTGTGCACTACTTTTCCACGAGGAAGAGGAAGATAATGGAGTCCGTTACGTACAGCAGATTATGACGTTAGCCTATCCGGCTCATTCTGAAAACGCGACCGTTTAATGCATCGTATCCGACCTGGCGGATTACTCAGTCAGCGCCGGCCGAGTTAGGAAAGCCCATTGTCGAGCGCGAAATCTGCTTAGTTCACGCACGCGCTCGTGATCGCGCGCCGCCACGACGCAACCCTTCCCTTTTTTCTTCTATATGGCCCAACAATGTGAATCCAACGGTGGGCGAGTCCGCCTATATCATGCCCACACCTTGAAAAATTAGCCTCGCTGCGCGATCACCGTGATTATACACGCGTTTGCTCAAAAGAGCACGCGGTCTTTGTGCCTTATGCAGAAATCGCGCCCGACGTGGTCTTGTCATGCTAATAATGTCATTTGAATTGAAGTGCTCTCGAGTGTTGCATACGAATGAAAACATGTTCCTTTTTTTTATTAATTCATCGTCAAATTGATAATAGACTCTGGTAAGTATTGCTAAGCTTTCTCGAGTGATGCAATTATGGAGTAGCGTTGTGTTATTTGAATACTATTAGGTAGTTTCGTTACCTTTTGTACTTTGCTTTAATATGAAGTGATATCTGATGATTCGTATATTCCGTTGCACGTGTAAGAAATGATTATAATATTAAATTTTTTAGACTTATATCACATCAGGTTATGAAGAATTAAAACAGCTTACACGTCAATTCAATATTTTAATCGAAAATCAGTAAATGAGTTTATTATAATAAATAAAATTATGAAAAGTTCAGAAAGTTAGATAAAATATATCAATAGCCTTAAAGGTATATTTCAAATAAAGAATTAAATCGTATTTGTTTAAATAGTATTAGTTATATTAGTTTCATAGTATCTATAATATTGTATATCAATGTTATGATAATATTTTCATCGATGATTGTACATAATAATTGTAATAATATCTCCATTTTTTCAGTGATATACCGACATCATCAATGTTATACATGTTCTTTCTCTTGTGCGTCGCATTAATAACCTGGGACCAGACATGCATTACCAGTAAATAAGTGAATAAATGACTCCCAGTTTATGCATCGACACGCATACATGCAACGAATGAAATTTTATCTCATAAAATATTAGCAGCATGATTTTGTCTTAATTGCCATGTCAATTCGTCACTACTCGAGTTTCTTCTACCAGTGTACCAAAAGCATATACATTTCCTAACTGGATCAAGAAGCCCCCTTTTACTCGACCCAAGAAATATCGATTGTCATGGTTCGAATTCTCGCTTTCTCTCTGTCTCTTCTTCTTTCTCCCTCTCTCTCTTGGGTCGTAGGCGAACGAATAGATCGTTTTCCCAAGGAGTGACAAGTTAAGCTTGTCACGGCTGTTTACTTGCAAGATCAACATGGACGTCGTCGCTGTTGCTTCATCGATGCTTCGAAATAGTTCGTTCCATGTCTACATACGCGAGCACGAGTACATCATCTGAAGGTGTATATATATATATATATATATATATGTGTGTGTGTGTGTTGAAAAATAAGTCTGGCGCTGCGCAACCTACATATACGTAGCTTATGCAAGTCTGCTCGATATTATACAACGTGACGTGCCATAATTTATTTATAGCTTTCTGATTACCGATATTCCTTCTGGATCAGCTCTCGCAATATGCAGCAGATAATATTAGAATATACGCAAATGTCATGTTATGGCGCTTTACCATATAATATGAATTTCTGGGTAAAAGATGATAAGATATTCTTTCAAGAATTAAATTAAGTTTTGGAAGAAATTTTTTAATTTTTGCACTCAACATACTTATTTTGCAGTAATTTATTACTATTCCAGTTGATTACTAAATTAAAAAGAATAAAACAATTATTTTTTCTTTATATCATATTCTATAATCTAGAAAAATTTCATCAAGATATAGCAAAGTAAGATAAATATAAAGTAATAAACTCAATGACTGAAATGAATTCTCCTAGACTTACAAATCTTGTATCAAAATAGGAACTTTTTTAATATTAACTAGATCTAATAATATTGTAATCTAATAACACAATATCATTAATGCATCGCTAATCTACTCAAAGAAATTTAATAGAGTACATAATTAATTTCTTACTCTAATAATTTTCACTAAAATTATTTTTTTCAGTTTATGTAGAATACTGAAAATAGTTTTGTGAGCATTTTCCTTTGCGTCATATTTCATAATAAAACTTTGTTACCTTTTAAATTTCTATCGAAGCAGAAATAATTAAAATTTACTGAGCTGTAAACCGGTAACTAAACATAAACCAATTCATATTTTTATCGGAATACTAATATTGTTAGTCCAGTTGAACTATTATCTATTAATCTATAATATCTATTATAAATTACTTATAGTTCAAGCCAAAAATACATAACGCAAGTATTGAATAAACAAGGGGAGTGTCGCGAGATTGTACACTTTAGTTTTAACAAGTTTTGCTCGGTCTGTTTTATGTAAAATAAATCACAATACTGGTAGTCGGCGAGTACAACAAAGTTGGTGTAGGAATTTCGATGGAAGCCCTCGGCTGATAGATGATACAATGCACCATGACTTGGATTCTTATTGTTTTATATCAGTTATTTTTCTATCTGAGTTTGTGTTGTATGAGCTGTACACATATCTTCCTCGCTATCTTCTTTACTATAGGACGGACCTATATCTCCTATAAATCCTTTTCCTTTGGGTGTGAGCCCTAGTTTCAGAGCTTCTATCGCCTCAATTGACTGAAAAAAACTCCACTTATTAGAAATCTGTTGAAGCGGTTAACATCTCATTAGGGAATGTTCTTGGATCCAAGAATTTTTCCATTAGCAAGACTCTTTGCTGCTCCCAATCTACTTCTGCCAATTCATTCTGTCATTCTCTGATTTTCCTTTGGTCTATCATAAGTTCGACCGCGGTTCACCCTAGATCAACTTTAGCTTTACGCTAGAAGCATGCTGAACCTATTCCAAGTTTACTCTGTATTTCACCAATTTTCGTCCGGTCCACCTATCCAAGATCTTCTCTATATGATCACTTGAGTTTTGTGCAATGTCACTCGTCGTCTAATTTGGAACTATCTTAGGTCTAATCAAGCTCTGTCCTAGGTCCATCCTAGGTCTACCGCAGATTTATCCTACCCTACTTTAACTCTACCTCCAGTCCACCCTAGGTTTAACTAATTTTCGACTGAGGTATACCCCAGTCGCTCCTACGTTATACGTACCCTAGCTCCATATGTAAAGGAAGGAAAGAAGACTACTAGTTAGTTGATTCTACCAGTTACCGTTAGGCTGCGTTGCATAGAGACACCCTTGAACATATTGAAGTATCAAGAGTATATAAGGAAGTTTATTCCTTTGGCTAACTACTTACGGAGTACTCTTACTAACTACTTTCGGAGTACTTCTTACAAAGAGTTAAATCAACCAGACTCGTCTTGCTTTCGAAATGCCTTGGTATCGCAACTTTGATATTACATTCTATAATATCGATGTTATACATAAATTATGAAAATATATAACTATACCGTTTGTTAAACAGACGTAGGATGCCGATGTATCTTCTTAAGAGTATTATCACATAAATATACGTAGCATCCCATCGCAGAGCATGAAAACTATGTTTTTCACAGTAAATATTTAAAAGTTAATTTATTAAATAATGAAAATGGGATAATTTTTGACACTTTTCCTTAAGTACTATTAACTCCGAACTTTCAACAAATGAAAGTCCTGATTTCTATCTGAAATTAAAACGGAACAGTGGCGACGACAATCGCTATCTCACCGTGCGTACAACGAATCAAAAAAGTCATTAAGCAGGCGTCGAGTATTGTTCTACTCGAAGAGTTATTCGCTTTTCATTACAGTTTTATCACTTCCCCCCGGCGCCCTCACATGCATGTACGTATACATACGCGCGAAACTTTTTCCGTGTACATCGTTAAAGTTCGCCCGTAGCCGCTCGCACCAGTCGCAGGACAAATCAAGCCTAATCCAAACGACGTGCAAAGCAGCGGGCGATAACGCTAACGTCCTGCAAACATAAAATGCGTGCACACGCGTCTCTATGTGCGTTGGAAATACGCGAGCGCGGCACTCATCGGACTGCTAAAAATCAGAGACGCGGAAATTAAGAGACTCGCCGTAAAAGCGACGGAAGTCACGGAAAAAAACAGATCCATAAGCGCGCCAGCCCTCGAGCCTGTACCTGACACATAGAGACGTATACATATATACGAAGGCGTCTCTGTCTTTCTCCTCGCGCTTTTATTACTCCGGTTATATTACCGATTTATATCACCCGATGGCAGGACCGAGCGCTCTCGTATATATACCGGAGCGATCGTACCCTTTCCCTCCTGCCTCTTCTCTCCCGTTCTCGTGGCTCTCGATCCTCTCTCTGCTCTCGCGAGATTACGACTTTGAGATTAACTTTTCCTACGCTGCTACACCGCCCCCGCCGCTGCCACCCCTTGTTCGCGCACACGTATATACCCACACGAGTCTCTATGTATGTATGTCTTTCACTCACTCTTTTGTTCTCGCGTGTGTCTTCCCTATACTCTCGCGCTTTTGGCCCTCGTGCGCTTGATATATTTGAAAGGGGTCCAAGGAGGCGTACGTAAACGCAGCGACGTTTCTGGAGAATCGTAATATGCTGATTCGTCGTTCGATAGTTTTTCACGCGTTGATGAATGGCGATAGGCTCGCGCGCTTTATACGTCGCGAATTTCTGACTCATACGTGAGAAGGATTCTTATTTGTATAATGTACTTTTTTCATTGTTTCATGGGGGTATGTATAAATAACTAAAGTAAAAGTATTCAGTACCAATATATTTATAACTCATGCTTTCAAAATGAAACTTAATGAAATTTTAGTGAAGCCATTAACATTAATGTCCGTTTTCAATATTAATTCAGTTTCAAACTAGATTCTTTTGTTCAAATAAATAATTTCTTGAATAGCAAACTACATCAGATCTATTTTATTCTACACCCGTGAATGGAAAATAACAAAAATATTATGGGTACAAGCAACGTTCAAGTTTATTTATCAAATGTTGTTTTTTTATTAAAAACAGTGTAGTACTTTATATGCTTCCGTACATGCGTGATCGAAAAATATTCAACAAATTATCAAGATTATAGAAAATTATAAAACCATCCCCGCTTTCAATTTTATATAATTTACTATTAATAATTTGAAATGAATAAAAAATCGTATATTTTTAGCCTTATTTTTACATTTCAACGATTCAGAGAGATTTTTATTACAAGCGCTATTCGCCATCTGTTTCAGGGCAAAAAGGAAAATCTTCTCTTACATGCGAAAAATTAAAAACCCAAAACGTTCCATCTCGAATATACTCGCTCTCCTCTTTCATTCCTTCCTATTC
The DNA here is from genome assembly GCA_035583055.1 of Torymus tubicola. Classification (NCBI taxonomy): domain Eukaryota; kingdom Metazoa; phylum Arthropoda; class Insecta; order Hymenoptera; family Torymidae; genus Torymus; species Torymus tubicola. The sequence continues at coordinate 24,045,349 of JAWWEQ010000010.1, read as the reverse complement.
CCCATCTATCTCCATAACTTTCTTTTCTCTTTTCTCTCTCCTTCTCTCTCACGCTCTCTTTCAGTCTTTCTCATCCTTCCTCTCGGCGTTGGAGTTTCGCGCTCGCGCATTCTCATGCAATCTACTAGAAATCTTTTTCTACGTCTCCCAACGCGAAAAATGCTCCTCTTTTTCTCTCTCTCTCTCACTCCTCCTTACACACTGCATACGCACACTCGAGGCAATCCAATCGGAATCGACTTTACGTAGCCGGATGAACCCTTCGACTTGCGGCGCCTCGACGGCGACGACGACGACGACTCGACCCCCCGTGTGCTGCAGCTCGCCGTCGGATTTGAATCATCGCGCCGAGATAGAACGCGCGTCTGACAAGTGCGCGATTTCTGCGCCACGTGCGTCGCAGCCGTTGTCACCGAGTTGAGCGTACGAGAGAAACTGGCTCCGCTCTCGTTTTATTGCGCCCGCGCGCGCTACTCCCTCGCGTCTTATATATGTATCCGCACGCCTTGTCGGTTATCGCTCGCGCGCGAACGAGCGTCAGGTTGCAACGCGACAGGGAATTATATGCGAGGGAAAATGTCGTCTAAGAGCACGCGGCGTGACCAGGTGCGTAATCGCGCGACGCTTCGTCGATCATGCGATGATTATGATCGATACCTACAGCAGGAGCGCGACGAGAATTTATTGCCGTGCGATTGCGATGGTATGCGAAAGATGCGTTGCTCGGGAGAGTTTTACAAAAAAAGAGGGGGAGCGAAGTGTTGGTTATTAAATTATTTTTCTTATTATATCCTGTGCGCTACACGCCTTGTAAACTATAATCTATATCTTGGTGTAAATTTACGGAAGACCTGGTTGAATATTCAATGCAATACTAAAAATAAATTTGTATTTTCTTACACTAAATATTACTAATAATTTACTATTGTAATAAATTCAACGTGTTTTTAATTTCTGTCTGTACTAAACGAGAAAAACAAACTTTGTCTAAAGATTATCCAGAAAAATATTTGGTCCAAGTTCGGAGGGGGCGGGGGGGGGGGGTCAATGTTTAGACGATTCACTTGAAAATTGAATCAGAATATCAATATTTTTATCAGTATACATATAGGTATTTATAACATTTCAAAGTAGTAGCCTAATAGATGTACCATAAATTTAATTATGTTCAATTACCATAATAGTACATTTCGACACGGGTGAAAAAATTGATTATCTACTCGTTTCGCTCGTACGATTAGTCGCATGAGTTAAATAATCTATTTGCGCACTATAGTCTAGAAGAGTATTTTATATCACGAGCATCGAAAAATGATACCAAAGTTGTGAATATGAAGTTATAGTGGTATCAAATAATTTTTAAAATACTTATAGACATTGTTCGCAGAATAAGTCACTTTCGTTTGCCCACCCACCTACACTCATATTATAAAATAATTAATTTATACGAAGTAAAATGTATTTTATTCTTAAATTATAAAGAATTTCACTTCACTTCGTATACATTATAGTCGTTTCATAATATGAGCATAGATTGGTCAAAGACAAATGCTTTCACTGCAAAATAAGACCTTACTAGGGTCAATCAGTGAGCTATGCGCGCCTATATCGACGCTCCCGAATAAAACGGTGCCATTTCAGAATCCGGCTAGAAAAGGAGTCATTTTAGAATCCGGTTAGAGAAGGTGCCATTTCAGAATCCGGCTAGAAGGAGTCCACTCGGCGTCCGGTTCAAGAAGGTGCCATCTCACGCGCTGATTTTTTAAACTCCAATTTAGGTTGGCAGCACTACGAAAGCTTTTTTCTTTTGCACTTTTAGCCCGATATTTTTATCAGAGAAAACCAAGGGCCTTTCCTTCTTTCCTGAAGTGTGTATGTGTAAATGTGTGTGAGAGTATGTAAATGTGTGTATGCGTGTGTGTGTGTGGGTGGGTGGCACAAATATTTTATTTTTTCTTAGAGTAATAATGATCTTTATAATGATATAAAATGATTACAGTTTTCTCTGATAAAAATATCGGGCTAAAAGTGCAAAAGAAAAAAGCTTTCGTAGTGCTGCCAACCTAAATTGGAGTTTAAAAAATCAGCGCGTGAGATGGCACCTTCTTGAACCGGACGCCGAGTTGACTCCTTTTCTAGCCGGATTCTGAAATGGCACCTTTTTATTCGGGAGCGACGATATATATTCGTCTTTCGTTTATTTCAATATTCGATTTCGAGATCGACATTCGAGATCGTTCGAGAACGAAATAGATTATCTCGAACGCTAAAATTATATAAAAGGAAACGAAGTTTTAAAAAAATGACAAAACAATACAATCATAAAAAGTCTTCATGAAATAAAAAAATATCTATCTCATAAAAACATAATCATGTATCTGTAAATAGTAATCTTTTAAAGAAATGAAATCGTTGACAATTTTTTTAGTTTAATTAAGGTATACATTTTATCTATGTAATTTCTATTCATACTTTTTTCGTCGTTATATTCATTTCAATTTGTTAATTTTTTTTAAAATCACAGCAGTGTAATTATACTTAAATTTGAGGGTTTTGCAAGAAATCATAAATACTTATCGTGTATTCTATAAAGTAGTATTTTGTTAAGTAGTATTTTGTTAAAAAGTAATTAAATATTTTGTGCTTTTAACAAGTATTATTTGTTTGCAGATACAATAATTCTGACATTATGGTCTTGTGAATATAATATTCATTTTACCGATATTTTGTTATTAATGGATGAATTTATATGGTCGCGTACGCCGAAATGTGTACTTTCGTATACATTAATGAAAATGTATTACAACCATAAAGTTTTCTCGCAATATAAATGTTAAAAGCTTTAAACCATTATGTTTTTCAAAGTGTAAATATTTTATCTAATTTTTCGCAACCTCTTCGATAATCAATAAAATTATCACTAACGTCTATAGGAAAACAGTATTAAAAAAATTATCAGAATGCTGCGCAAATGTTATGTAAAAGCCTATTGAACGTAGTCATTGACATTAAACGTTTTATTTTCCTTAAAGACATGCAAGCGCGCGCTATTTTCCTTCCATTGAACGAATTTCATAATAAGCTTTTAATTGACCTTGACAGTAGAGAAGCGCAGTTTGATAGAACGGATATGGGTGATGGGAGTCGTGTAAACACTTCGCTGCAACTGCAGTTAAGCATCACATGCATCTTGCACGTGAAGCACACAACTATTCAAAACAATGTTACCACGGTGAATAAAGAGTAACCCAAAAAACGGTTAAATTGTTAATATTTCTCAAACTAATCGATATCAGAAATGTGCATATTCACGATAACTGTGACAGGTCAAAATTTTAAAATTGTTTAAAATTTTTTTACTAGTTCCAAATTTGTCCCAAAACACAAATCTAAAATTTTTAACGATTCTTGTTGGAATTTATAAAATTTTTCCCATACAATGTTGCATACAAAAAGTTTTAAGTTTTTGAATTAAAAAATCATAACATTTGAAGGATTTTCAAAAAATTTAACTCTCGAACGATTGCATACGTTGCTCTACAATTTAAGATTTGTGTTCTTAGGTTAATATAGAAATAGTAAAACAATTTTGAGCAACTTTAAAATTTTAACCTGTCACAGTTGATTGTAATTTACAGAAATACACGCTCGCGTACGGAAGTTGTTTAACGCGCACAAACTGCACAACTTACTTGTCGAACCCTTTGCGTAAAACAGCTATAGAAGCTTGGTCCAGGAAAGGTTGACGGTGGGTGTTCTTCACAGCATTGAATCCTCCGCATTGGCTTGCTTCCTCTCGTCCTGACGAAATATTCTCGGTGATGATCCTCGACGCTCTTGTATTTCTCGGACTGACGGTACTTCACTTCCACGCACAATACCAAAAAACTCGAAAGTTCCTTCCGCAACGACAGCGACAGCGAACGAACGGACGAAAGAACTGAAATCGCTTGGACTTGCGGCGTGACTTACTCTCACGGTCGCTCATGCATACGCACACGCAATATAAGTGTGTAAACAACCTTATGCGCGCGAAGTTTTAAATGTGATACAAATATAAGAGAAATGCTATTACAACGCAAAAATACTATTTAATTACAAGACAATGAAATTTTTATTAAAATTATGAAAATTACATGTAATGTAAAAGTATTACGTTACAAAGTATAAATATTTTAGTTTATAAACAATCACGCTGTAATAATATTTAAACAATTGTTTTTATTCTCAGTATCCTATAGCTGAAAAAATTAAATAAGTTTTCTTTAGTTTGACCTTTCCTCATTTCAGTAACGAAGGAATTTCCCAGAAGTTATTTGTAGGAATCATATATAATTTTTTATTTTTTCAAAAAATAGTGACGAATTTTTTTGGAGTTATCAAATATAGAATAATATTGCGATACATTAAAAAAATCGCTGCCAATTCATAAGCAGTTAATTTTCTCAACTTAATTTATTTATTGTGTTAATTATTTTAAAAATTATTATTCATAAATTAATATTTATAAACAACATAATATAAGAATATTCTATTATTACACATGTAAAAAACTATATTTTGTTAAAATTTCAAGAGATTATCCTCAGTATTCTATTAGAAATAAAATTTTAAGGAGTCCAAGAATACTAAAATAATTCTAAAACCTAAAAACGAATATCTTCAAAAATAATTCTGCAATTTTAATATAATTTCTTACATGTATTCTTCATTATGTGAGCTAAATAGCCGATAATTTTAAAATTGATCTGTGTAATCGTTTTCATGAAAATAGTATTTGAAAAATTTCAAAAAAAAAAATTTTATTATAATATTTTTGAATTTTATAAATATTTCTACTTGGCTTTAAAATCCATTTTTAATACTTTTTGTCTGAAATTTTTTTCACCTTCACAAGGCTTTCTTAATTATTTAATGTAATTTAACGATTTTCTTTGAAAAAGCATTCATTCTAACTGTCAGCAGCGGTTATTTTCTTTTTTTTTTACAGGGTCGATACATTTAATCCAACAACGTATCACAAAATACAAAAATAAGTGCTATTAAAAATCGTTTCTCATAAATTTATAATCTTAATTGTGTAACAAATATAACTAATTTTCTATTTCTTTTTTGCAAAAGTATCTTGTGCATATAGACATACAATTTCACTTGTACTTATTACAGAAGTAAATTATCTTTTAAACTTACTTATTCGTGGACGTATGCAAAATGCAAAAGTTGTTAACCTTTAAAGAAATAAATAAAATCATAATGTAGGAATGAAGCTTTACCTTATACATCTGAACTACATTGTTGCAGCATTATATGCATGCATTGGGCCGTCCTTCTTTTCAGATTCCTTGTTCGTAAATGATTTCCCGTATACCAAAGTGTCAGGTCCCAGAAGAGTATACTAACTTAGTCGCCATATAATTTCAATCTCTGTTTGTATGTAGTTGACTTTAGTTGTGGATTTTCGAAAAACTTGGATTATACGTCTTAAAGTTCTGTTACCCTCATCAAGGAGTCAGGAGGACCTGCAGCTGTAGCTGTATCGGTGTCATACCTACCCGTAATAGTCAAAGTATCTATTTTGCTGTATTATAAAACTGTAAATTTTCTGTAGAAACGATACGATCTACACTATATACCTGAGCATTGTACTTATAAGCATGCTTACTCCTTCTATTACACAGTATTATAGACTCTTCGACCTAAAGGTCAACTAAAATCGATAATGAGAGTAGGATCCCTAAGATCAGCACTGCAGGTATGTACAGAAGAGTGCTGTGCTAATTGCTTTTCGTATACCTGCTTTGGCCAAGAGTAGCCACAGTATACCAGATACCTATATTGCCACCTTGTAATCCTAAACAGAGTTCCTACACAATTCCCGCGCACAGCTTCATTAGGCTCGTGGTCACAGTTTTATAAAAATCTGTTATGGTCAACTTTAGTTAATTTTGAGAATCACATAATGAGCCAATTTACTCTAGATTTGGGAAGGTTTGCATTAAAGTAAGTGTTTTCTAACGTGTCAGGTACTCATAGAATGTTGGGCAAAATCTATTAAGGTACTATATTGCCGAAAGAGGTTTCTTGAGGAGAACAGAAGATGTATACTAAGAAAGTTTCAAAATAAAGAATAAAAGTTCTAAATGAAATTTCGCTTCCTCGAAAAAGAAGTTTTGTGAAGATAAAAAAAAATTTTCTGACAAAAAATATTAAAAAGACCTACAACCTCTAGGTGCGCAGCATATATATATATATATATATATGCAATACATATGATTTTTTATGTTTTTGAGCCTAAACAATCAGCCTTTATTGATTTTTTGTAGTCGTATCAATATTAATAAATAATTAAAAATTAATTTAATTATCTTTTTCTTCTTAAAATTGAATTTATCTTGAAATAAAAAAGACATGAAAAACATGCACACACAAAGTTATGGGAGATTATGTTTTATGTATAAGCCGCGGGCCCAAAAGTATCTAACTAAAGATACATTTTTTCGCTGGTCAAAAAAAAATCATTTAATGATCTCTTTTTAGGCTGAGAAATCGGAAAAATTGTATAGAACAAAAAAAATCCATTCTAGAAATTGAACGGATTTGGATTCATAGTTTTATTTGCGTTCCAAGATTCCTTGATTTTTGAAATATTTTCATGTTTCAGAGTCTGTCTTGCAATTATGACTTGTGTTAGAGAGTCTCCATAAATAAAACGTAAAACACAAGAAATAAGATTTAATCAGTTTTATTATTATAAATCAAGAGCAAGTGTACATTCGTATCGACGGTTCGACCTGAACTAATTGATTATGATTAGAGACGAGGGGGAAGAGCGCGGAATAACCGGCGAGTATAGGTGTGTATACCACGAAGGTTATAGCGCTGGGTTTTGGAGTCCCGAGACTCGACTACAGGCCTACGGCACATATCGCAAGTTACATTACTAACAACTTGTATATTTCGGTTGTATTTAAACGAGAATAAAGCTACACATTTACACACACATAGACTGGAAAAAAATTTTCTCAAAATAAAAAAATTTGTATGCCACTATTTTTAAAACATGTTTTTAATATTTTTTCTGTCCAAAAAATTCGTTTTGCCATCGCAACTTCCTTTTTGAGAAAGCAATATTTTAACACTATAAAGGGTACTCGTATTTAGATGTTATATGAATTTACTCAATACTCATTATACGATTAGTTTATCAATAATACATATTAAAACTGAAATTAATAAACACCAGTTAATTAAATGAAGTCTTTCTTTCATTAGTAAAACATCTAATATCAATATATCGAACGTAAAACCACTGACGTTAAATATATATAAATATCCGGAAAAGATAACCTTTGCACGTATCAATATATGGCAGAAAACACCTACGAAATTTAATGAAAATGAATCGGCTGCCACCGCTCTCGCATCCTAAAAAATAGAAAAGACGAATAACCAATATCCGTGTAGACTATTAAGAAATTCCACGTATGTAGGAACGGAAAAATCCAACCAATATAAATAATGAACAAACAATTATAAGCTGCGCAAAGCACCGCAAAAGCACATCAAACCCAAAAACAATAAATAATTCGATGCATATACATGCGAAATTACAAGTTCATCTCACCCCGTTCATAAGAGAAGAGCCAGAATGCTTTTTCCAAAATGTTTTGCGCTCACCCTCAAACTGTATACTATTCGTTCTCGTCTGCCCACTTCGTGTGTATATATATATCGTTGAAGGTGATCTATGCTGAGAAGCTGGAAATTAATCTCGCGTGGTAATTTAGAACTGCGCGCTGCTTGCGACGACAATTCCAAAGTTAATCGATGGCGCGCAGCGCCAAATCGATATATGAACCCCTCGGTGTCTATATATATGTGGGTGTGTATTGTAGTACGTGTGTGCACGGGTCTGGAGACGCCTGGGATTGGCAGCTCGTTCTTCCTCCAGTCGAGGACCGCAGGAAATCTCACGAGACAACGCGGATAAGGGACTGGGAGGGTGCGGGAGGAGAGACTCGCGCACGAGGAGAGATGAGGGACTGGAGTGGATGGCTATGGAGGAGGTGGAGGGATGGGAAAAATTGAGATACGCCATGTAACATGATAAATTACAAGAACAAGCCCGAGGTGATGGCTTGCTACTGGAAGAGTGACGTTGATTTTGCAATGCTAATTTGCGAGGAAGTACGATATTATTTCTATTATTTTTACAAAGAAGAGGTTTCTCGGAAAAATATACAACAGAAACACTTTTTGCAGTAGTGATTGTATTATTTTTTTATATTTTTAAGTAGAATGACTTCTTGTCAGAGCATTTTTATGATAGGGAAAAATTATAAATGTTAAAGAGAAATTCTTTGTTATTTTCTAGAAACCTCTGATAAAATATATACAGTGTTTACGACTCGTTGTACTATAAAACAAATTAAGTGGTCGTTGAAATTAGTCATTACGTAAAGTTGATAAACAATCACATTGTTTGTTTAATGATAGTAATTCTAAAAGTCATCTAAAGCTACTTAATACTCAATTACAAAGGTCTAGATTAGAGATAATATCGTGCGCCCTATTCCTATTTAAAGGTGGTATCATTGCATTGATTAATTGATCAGGGGTCCGAAATCTCATTAATGTAATCTACTGGCCGTTAAATCCTCACGTAGAAAACGGTAAACAGGGCTGCATTTGTGATAAAGAACAAATCCTTGCTAACAAAGTGTATTTAGTATAACGTGCATTGTGCTTCAATAGATGCTAATCACGGCGCAGTAAATCAATACGCTAATCCTGTACAGTAGAAGCACGTAATAAAGTAGCTGTTCGGTACTAACTTTTAAATGAAATACTCATTTTCTGGATAAGAAATAAATTGAATTTAATGTTTCGTGAAATTTAAAAGTGTTGTTTTTGGAAATGATAATTTTTTATTTGACGTATATTAAAAATAGTCTAGTCTTTTTCCTTATTTTCTAACAATTTTAGAAAGAGAACTTTTAAGGCGTAATTCTCAACACTACTATAATTGTATTTTTTAGTCTAAATAAGTTTATTTTATTGACATTAATTTTTACTTTTGACATATCTCTCTTGATGCTTTGAATAAACGTTATATTTCAACTTATTTTAATACTTATCTCTACTTTTTAATTTTTAGTACACAACTGTACGATTTTGAAAATGCCGTTAAGTGGTAGACTAACTCTGCTGTCGCTGTCGCTGTCGTCGTAATTTCTTTAGCTTTGCGATATTCCACTCTGTTTGCTACAGACTAATAGATATATATACAATAAAATGAATTCCCACTTTGGAAACTCGTTCGAGCGATAATATTGACACGCCAACTTGTTGAGTAGACTTTTCATTCTGATGAAAGCGAATGCAGTAGACACTCAATGAATTTCAGTCTGATTAGAATTACTTACTACAAAAGGTTAAATCTTATTCTTACGTATTTAAGAGGGTAAACAAATTGAATTAATTTTCTTTTTCTTCATCTATAAGAGTCCCGTGAGTACTGTGTTTGTACTGAGGGTGAGCTTTTTATGTGCCTCTAAAAAAGTATCTTGATAAGCTAATATTAATTTTAATGTTTAATCTTCCTAATGTTGACTTGCTTTTATTGGCCATTCAAATTTTTAAATAAAAATTTACTTGTATACTCTAATCGTTTATGTTAAAAATTGTTCGTTTTCGAAAAACATTTTTATACCGAAATACATTCTTCTACTTTTTCAGGTACAAAAATATTAATATCTTTTAAAAAAAGAACGAAAATAACAAAATTTAATAACCGTTTCTTACATTTTAATTAAACAGGAAAAATTCGTTAACTAGGTACAGCATTTTTCCTTTATTTAGAATATTTCGTCCCATCTTCCATCCATATCTTATATACACTGTTATTTGTAAAGTAAGGTGCTTTCAAAGGGGAAGCAACAAAATTTGAAAATTCGCTGTGATTCATTAAACGCGTCCGGAGCGAGGTTAAATTAAAAATCTGATCAATTTAAAAAAGACTGTACCGCCCCTTTGTACTAGTCTGCGCGCGCGCAGCGACGATGATAATCACGACAAGCTCATAAATTACGCCGGTGCACGATTGCCGATAAAAAGGGGGCAAGAGCGCCGCGATAATCAACGATAACAAAGCACATTTTCATTACACTCGCCGGCGAAAAAGAGGCAAGAGCGCCTGGGATCCCCTCGTAAAAAAAGGGAACGGCGAGCAAAAAGAGGGAAAGGCTCATAATAAAAGCATAGCTACGACGTATTTACGATACAATAAAGTACGATCGGGAGAAAGTCAGGCTGGCGCGTATATAATATAAGGGAGTCGGAAGAGGCCCTCAGATCGTTCGCGCGAGCTCGCGATTGCAAGATATAAGGAATCGCGCACAAGGCGCAACAGTACTTGGCATTTTTCACGGCCGATCGGTAGAGGTATAGATATATAACGTGCGAGAAACGCGCGTGCAAACATTGCCAGAAGCCTCTTATTCTTTTGCCCTTTCAAACACAGGAACTGCTGCCGTGCACGCGTGTAGTGTGCACGTGTCGAAGAGTAATGACGCGCGTTGTAGGTAGTTCCGCCTTCTGTGGCTTGCACTTTCTTTCAGCCAACTGATATACCTTATACGAGAGAGTCTGGAGGGTATTTATCAAAAGTCCAAACACACTATTCATCGTTATACACTGATACAATTGAGCTATACATAAATTATTTTACCAACAAATTCTTCGCTATATACCTACGCTGCAAGTGGTATAATACGAAAAATAAAAAACAGAAAATTATAGCCTGCCACGTAGCTCCTCTGTTATACTCATATTATTTACGCGAGTAAAGCTGTGAAGCGAGCGCGGGGTGGCCGATAAGGGAAATCGCTGACCTTAACAATGAAAGCGCGTGTCCGCAACGGGAGGGTATAGAAGAGAGAGAGAGAGAGAGAGAGAGAGAGGGAGAGAGACCGACGCCCCGGGAATTGTTAGGCATTACAAGTGTACAGTCTATACCCCTGGCCGCAGAACCGCCCGCGCGACACAAGCGGGCGCTCGGGATATAGGGCTGACACGGCGCGAAATGCGTATATATATATACAGACGACACGTATATATAACGCGCGTGCATTAAGCAAACGACGCTCCATATGAATAAAAGGGTATCATCGCGAATCCCATTGTGCCCGCAGCTCCTCCCGACTGCGCCTCTATATATTGCCTTTTTACGAGATTACCATTATACGCGGCGACTAAAGCTCGCTCGCTCGCTCGCTTGCTAGCGCGCTTGTGATGTGTCCGCATTGTGGGCGCGTTTGCCTTTTTCGCGCAAGTCACTTTGTGAGCTGAGGCCAAGGCTGAGACGCGCGCGGCGCACGCTTTGCTGCAGTCCTTTATAAACGTGCGCGCGGCAGGGGCTTTCTTCGGTGGAGGGGTCAGAAGGGTGAAGGAAGAGGGAGGGAGGAAGGGCCCTGCGGGGAGAGGACAGAGAATGGAGGGAAGGCCAAAGGCACGTCCAGATTGCACTTTGAGAGCCCGGAGATGAGCTGCGATTATTTGAGCCAAAATCGACGCGTCGGCGATCCTGCGGGCGCGCGTCGTCGTCACACACAAACGTACGTTGCTTTTTCATTGATACGACCTCTCGAGAACTCGTTTCCTTTTAAAAGCGCTCGTTTTTTTCGCGCTAAGCTGCTTTTAAAGAAAAGGTATTGCCATGACGAGTGTCGTTATTTGCAAAATATATTTGATTTTCAGGTTACGATGTTACAGTTTTGGCGCAGTAATAAGAATTTTATGATGTCTATAATTTTTTTTAGTAAATATGGAATGGCAATGTAAGAAAAGAGTTGAGAAATGGCAAATTCCATTTTAATTGAGAAATATAATCAATCAAATGTCCTAAATCCTAGATATCTAACGTATATGTGTTGAATTATGTCTTTGCATTTTAGGAAAAATTTTCTTTGTTTTACATTACTATAGAAAAAAGATTCTCTTGTTGTATACATGTATGCGTATTTTTTTTTCTTCAACCGCTCATTTGGGGCGTCGAAAGGCAATAAAATAGTGGGCGTGGAAACAGCAATTAAGAAAGAAATTTTAGAAGCTGGAGACAATGTATGCAGTGTACAGTCGAATGTTTAGAGTGGCAGGAAAACTATAACTCTAAAAAATTTTAGATTTTAAGCAGTCTGTCGGTTTCGTTTATGGTTGAAACGTACTTTTAATGCTTTTTTACGAAACTCAAGCTACTGGACTAAATTTTTGTACTAATTAGAATTTAGCTAGGCCCGAAAAGAGTCCACGTCAACTTTTGCTTCCTTAACTACGTGTTTGTTTATAAAAAAAAATTCTTCTTTTAATATTATTATTTTTTATAATTGTTTTTATTATTAATTGTGTTTTATTTGTTATTTAAATAACCTTTAACTTTATTCATCTCGCCAAACAACAATATGTTTGTTTCATTAAATTGTATTTCTGGTATAATAGCAAATCATTCTATAGTGGTGAAGCTCTTGATGTGTACACTCACCCAATCTGGAAATCCCTAATTATTTTTTATATGAAATGATAACATCAAAGTTTGATAGTTTTATTTCGTTTATAAAAATGTATTAAAATTCAAGTTTTAAATCATTCGCGAGCTGGTATCTACATAACTACTAATAATTGTGTATCTTCCTCCCTCTCTTTCTTCCTCTTTCTTTTTCTCTATTTTGCTAATTTAAAAAAAAACATTGAGGTCGATAAAGCAGAAAGCTTCATCGATATAAAGTATCCCCTAAAGAATACCTACGTGAAATCATCGTGAAAACATATAAAGCTGTACAAACGTATCTCTACCATTCATGAACGATTTTTATCATTCTTGGTCAAAAAAGAATTTTTAAGAAAATTTAGTTCAATAATCTGATTGTCAATAATTATATAAAAATATGTCATTCTAATCTTGAGTAATTTTGTGTATTAAATTTTGTTCAAGAATACTTTCAAAAATAAACTGTAACTAGTTTAAAAAATTGCAAAACTGACACTCGGGAAAAATCTATAGTAAACTAACTCATTGACTAAATTACAATTTCAGCAAAAAATCTGTCATGTTTGACAAACATATTTAGAAAAAATATTAGTCTGGCATAGCGGTTGTAGCCTATACTAACACCAACTAGATGAGTCAGATCTCTCCTAGACTAATGCCAGTCTAATTTATTTTACACGAGACATCTTCGTAGAAAAAAAACTATATAGTAAATCTATATCTTGACATAGTTTGATAGGTTACATAGATTGACACTTTGTACCACCATATAAAAAATATATATATGAAGAGATTTACTTCAAATCATTTTAAGCGAAGGATAAAATACTTTAAAACTAAAATAATTTGTGACATATGTATACTATGGCTGTTTGATTTGAGATGTATGTAGTCATAATAAATTTTAATTTCAAGAAATATTAATTTTTGTAATTCTAAACTAAATCTGGTACTTTTTATGTCATGATTAAATATTGATTTTCAAAAAAATGATTGTTTTATGTTAAAAAAAATATTTTAGAGCAGTTTTAAAATTACTACAGAATAGGCTTGTTATTGTTTTTATAGAAAATATGCTGTAAAATATTTTATCATTTACACTTCAATTATAATATGCACAGAATTTTCCATTTTTTCAATAGAGTGGAAAGAAAAATTAACTTACGCTTCACATTTTTTCCATCTTTGTGTAACTGCAATAAAATTGCTTACTTAACCAGATAAAATGCGTGACAATTGAAGTGTGAATTTTCGTAAAATCTCATATTCCATTTTTATGATTTCATAAATATAGAGAAATGCGTACGACAGTAGAACTAGTAATTTGTGTACGATCATATTCAGATTTTTTTTAAAAGCGGTGAGCTGTTATTTCATTGAAGCGTAAATATGTATACTGATGAGCTTAAAATTAATGTCGTAAATTCCCTTTGTTAATAAAAATTTGTTAATATTTTAAAAAAAAATAACTTTTACCCATGATATGAACTATATTGTCTCTTGGCATAATTAATTGTTTATATAAAATAAAAAACGCTTTCCTGCCTTTTCAAGCAGAAGGTTAGTAAGTAAACATAAACAAAGAAAAAAAATAAGCATCAACTTATACATTCTGACATTGTATTTTACATTGTTTCTCAACTACAATTCGTAAGATCGTGTTGAGTAAAAACGATTTCGAATATCCTCAAGAATATAATATATTTACTTACATGTTTAAATAAACACGTAAATAAAGCTTCGTCTATAACCATTAAAATCTCTGCCGTACAATTCAATTTGGAACTTCCGACGTGTATATGGCATCCTTTGTGAATGTTCTATTTATCATCATAGCTCAATTAGGCTACTTGACGTGGCTCTGGATTTGATCGATTTCTTGCCAAACATGCAAAACCAGATTCCTGGTAAAATTACGATACGTGTATTACAGTTTAACTAATGATAGGAGTAAGTTCAGAGACAATTAGTAACTGTACATACGGTGTATATCTGTGGCTTCGAGGTATAACGACATAAGTCCACTTTTAGACTTTCTGAGAAAAATGGGTTTCAATGTTCAAACTTATTTGTAAGATCGGAATAAACGAGATAGGCCGCGATACTGTACTAAACAATTAACACATTTAAAACAAATAATTACACAGCAGTATGACCAGGTTATGGATTTTCTCCTTCGTGAAAACTCGAAAAAGTATGAAGTTATGTCGTTATGTTAAAAATAATACAACTTGAATACAACTTGAATACAACGTGAATAAAATTTGAATTCGCGATAAATTAAAAAGCATTTTTTTTATTTCGTAAAAGAACAGGTATTATGAACTAACTTTCAAAATTCTCACGTTTATGCACTTAACGTTTGTAAAATTATAAATCTTATCTAGTTATTGTATATATTTTATATAAAATAATTTTTATATTCAATTTGGTTCGATAAGATAAATCAGTGCTGGACTTATGTTGTTATGCCGAGCCCTAAAATTAAAAAATGGACTTATGTTGTTACGTTTTAGTTACTAATATTTTAGTTACTACTGATAGTTGTAGATGAAAAAAATCCATTTAAAAATACAAAATCCAAAGTTTTTCCGATTTAAAAAAAATGGACTTATGTCGTTATGCCTCGGAGTCACAGATATTGTTATACTCTTTAACCCAAAACGACAAAAGATATATTTTTTATAATTTATAAAAAGTATTTTCGAGTCATAAAGTCTAAAAGTTCACTCGTCTCTTCTCTCTACATAAAAATAAAGCAATATACTCGCGTCTCACAAGCCATTCCCCTCTACAAATAAAAAAAAGTATAGTTTACGCCAGTCCTCCCACGGCCACAACTTTGATCTCTTTCTCTCTATATATGTATTTTCGAAAAAAGGTACACACGATCGTAAGTCATACAAGTGCCGAGTGGGTGGAGGGCCAGCCACAATAGTTCTCTCGTAGCAGTGCGCAGCACCGCAAGTATATATACACGCGACGGCGGCGGCTGCATAACGGAGAGAACACGCGTGGAGAGCGAGAGCCATCGTATGGAGGCCGGGAAAATAAATCAATCAAAATTCCAGCGCGGCGTCGTCGTGCACAAAGGCCGCTGCGGTGGCGGTGTGCCTCGATACGTGTCAAAGCACGCGCACATAAGCTCCTTGTCTCCTGGCTCGCCTCCCTATCCGCCTCCCCTGCGCGCGTGTAGAGGTACCTGCTCGGCCCTCTCACTCTCCTCGGCTGCCATTCAAGTCGATCGCACCTGACTATTCGAATCTCATCCCTTTATCATCTGCTCACTGGCACTATACTATCGGCTCTCCTGTTCCACGCACCCATACGTATCTATATATCGTCCACACAAATGCAAACATCTCTCTGACTTACTGTCTCCCGTTCTATTGTCCCGTACGCTCAATTTACGTAATTATACGCCACCTTTACATTTCTAATAATATTTTCAGTAGAATTCTTGACAGTGATCTTTGAAAGAAAATTGTGTATATTTTCTATATATTTACTCTCTAAAGTTGAAATAGTCGAAAATCCACTATATATTAGTGAAAATTGCTCCACCGTAAAGTTAGTAGATATTCACTAATAAAATAGTGAATTTTCACTATGAATTAGTGGATATTTACTATTTTAACTAGAAAAATGTGACTATTTTAATTAGTAAAACTTTACTATTCAACTTTAGAGAGTAGTTCGATTATCAAACATAGCAAATGTGTAACATAGAATGTAGTAACATTTAGCAAACATAATAAATGTGTAACATTAATTATGTTTGACAATCAAACTAAATATGTAGAAAATATACCCAAATTTTCTTTCAAAGATCACTGTCAAGAATCCTACTATTACTGAAAATATTATTAGAAATGTAAAAGTTGCATGTAATTAATAAACTATAAACTTATATTACTGCACAGTGATTATATTAGGCTTAATTTAAAAGCTTCTGTAGATACATGCTAACTTAAATTTTCACAAAAAGAATAAACGTTGAGATAGCATGTTTTTCAATGTATCCACGAGATAATATCTTTTCCAACACGTCTACGAGATAGCATCTTTTTCAACGATTCGACGAGATAAGCATTTTTTTCCTCCCGATGAGGAATATCTCGTGTTATTTAATATTTTTGCTTCATCCTAAGCGAACGTTTATACTTGATGGTAAATAAATTATTTGAAAAAAATATGATAGCAATGTTGTATACGTCAACATCCATAGAGCGTGCTTGCACGCACGCGCGCGTGTGTACTTGTTTGGCAAAAATAAAGCCTTTTATTTTGCATTTTTCAATTTTTTAATATTTTCAATATAACTACAAATAACTATTTTGATCGTAATTTTTTTGTATTAAGTAGATTGTGAGTACGAAAACATTTACGAAAACAATTTAAATATTTTATAATGGTTTCCTTCGATACTATTCTGCTTCATTCCGAAGTCGGTAAACAAATTATAATGATATATTCTCTTTGCATCAAAATTTATTCATTTTTTTCTAAATATTTATGTATTTATAATTATAGTTCTTATTTTTATATCATATCGTAAAATCGGGAAGCGTAAACAAGATGAACATTCTCCGGCGAACAATCCGAATCATCGCACCTATATAATACCGTTTGTATTAAATTATATTTCCAAGGCCGTGTTACGCTTGGCTCTTCGAAAATCCTTCCCCCGTCGTCAATTCGCATTTCTCTGAGAAATACAAATCTCCCGCTTCTCACTCTTTCCCATTATGTACTGTAGGTACATACTATATAGGCCTACTATAATATACAGCAGAGCGCATCCTCGGCGCGCGCGCAGAGACGAGCAAGTGAAAGAACAGACTCGAGCATGAGAGAGAAAGAGAGAGGGGAGGAAAATGTGAGCCGTATCTATACCTAAGCACGAGCAAGGGCGTACGCACGCATGCGCGGCCGCCATTGGACGTCATGTATATATATTGTATAGTGCATGTGTACTATATACGATTAAGAAGCAGCCACTTCAGCTGAAACGTGGTGTGAACCGAATTCTTGGGTATACAAGCATTTCTATCGCGAAATATAAAAAGACGCGCGTGTAGACATATAAAGCCGGCCTTGTTATCGAAACACATATATACGGACTTGTTGTATAGTTCGATGCCTCGTATTTGTAAAGCGTGAGAGAGCTGAAGTGTACGACCGAGGAAGATAAATAAAAAGAGAGAGAAAAAAGAGCAAGACATATATAAGCAGTAGTAGTAGCACGAGACCAAAGCAAAAGTGGAGTGAGAGGCAAATCAGCTGCACTGGCGTTTACAGCGATCTCGACCGCAGGTAGGTAACCGCGCGCCTGCCTGCTGTGTAGTATAGTATAAGGAGAAGGGAAATGGAAGGGGAATTCGAAGAGGTTAGGGTGAACCCGGGGCCCGATAACGATGCTCTTATATACGCGCGATCATCGCTGCATTTGAAGGCAAATCACTGTGAAACGCTTGAATTGAACGCAATGAATTGCGTTCAGATCGACATGCACGCGGACGTTATCTATTTTCATTCCGGCATCGAGGATAAACGCGTTTTTATGCATGATTATCGCGCTTCTTTCTATATTTATATCTATATGAGAGAACGTAATTACATAGATCGTACAGTAGTTACTATTGAGCACTGTTATTGTTGTTGTTGTTGTTTTTTTTTTTAAATTAATAGATACGTGAGTAGTTACAGAGTTGCCAGGAATAACAATGCGCGCGTGTATGTAGTTGAACTAGGTCAATAACTTGTACGCAGCTATAGTGCGAAAATGTACGAACGTGTGAATTGGTTGAAAAAAAAATGCAAATTGTCGCATGCATGTCTGATGATGACGTACACCATTGACGGAAGTATATCTCGCAGCTTAAATTTTAACCTTCGAAGTGTATATTTACGTATGCATCGAGAGGCTAATATATATATATAGATATAGATACGCGCTTGAGAGAGGCGAAGTACTTGCGTCATTCCGTACGGATTTGCCCACGATGTTTATTATCGTTGCAAAATGGTTACATTCCCCCTTAAAATAATATCTCCAGCAATAATCGATGATAATTGGTTTGATGTGTGCGCCGTTCTAATATAATGCACAAGAGATTCTTTTGCCGAGAAATTTATGCTGCTATTAATTTCATTGACTGACGCAATAAATCGATAGGGAAAGAAAGGAAGAATCGGAAATGAAAGCGAAGTTAATTGTTGGTCAATTTAATTGTTTTACGCATTTGCGCTCACGTGTGCGTTTCTTATATATGAGTAAAGTAAAAGCAAATAAGAACATGACACCCTCTCCGCATACGAGCATTCACTGCACACGTTTTGAAAGCTTGCATATCCGTTTTACGGCCAGCTGAAAACATTGATAATTGCAGAAAATATTTAATTTATTTTGATTCATTTACTTATTATACATTTAGTATACAAACCGTCTCCAAATTAAACTAAAACTTTATATGAATTATGATTTACTTTTATGATTTCACATTCAATTAATAAAAAATAATATTTATTTTATTGAAATGAAAAAAAGACATCATTCGAAAAATTATAATTGCAAAATTAATCTATACTTATCTTAATTTTTGTAAACAGAAATAGAGTAAACGATATTCCATCAGCAGGAAAATGTCTGTTCAAAGCATGTATATCTATGTACAATCACGCTGATACACAGACAACGCAGCCATCAATAATCAAACATTGATATAGATATTTTTTTTATATTTTATTACTAAAAGAAATATTTTAAACAAGGATAATTAATGTGTTTTTGAGGATTGATTAGCTATAAAGATATTTTACTTTTTTGCTACCAATAACTGATTCCAGAATCTTATTACAATTTATTATCCAAAAGTCGTGCATTATGCTTATTAAAAAGTTTACAGATTACTTTTTTTTAATAAAAACTACTCTTGGCAATATATATAAATAATTATTTTAACGTGGTTTATGAAAATAGCAATCTCATCATTTTATTTTTTATGTTTTCTTGATTAAATAATTATTTTAATTTTATTGCAGTTTGAAATTAATATATGCATATTGCTTCAATTTAAGTTCCTTTCAAATGATTTTTAATTCCTATCAATTATAGTGGTTAAAAAAAGTGGTAAAAAAACGCCTCTGCTATATATGTACGACAGATTTATATTATACGTATTATATACGTATATAATGAGACGTAATTTCTTTCGTCATATATCATAACAAAAGATTACAAAGTGGTGTTTCGGAAATATAATCTGAGAATATTACTGTCATTCAAATAACATTAGTAAAAAAACGAAAATTAGCTTAATATTAGAATAAGGTTTTCATGGATATAAAATCTGTTGCCAGTTATAAATTTAAATACACATGTTCACACAATACAATCACAGTAAAATAATTTTGTATAAATAACAACACTTTCAAGCTAGTAATACTAAATTTTTTATAGAAAAAAGAAACGGCATTAAACGTTACGATCGTACTATTTTCAAACTTAACATTTATCTTTACATCAGTAATGACTACTGTCTGTTAAATCAATTCAATATCGAATAAACGTCGTTAACGCCCCGCCTACTGTTTTACAGCCAGGTAAATCTATGTATAGTATTCAAGGACAAGTGTCGGATGCATTTAGTAAATATTTGCTGGTTTTGATTCTCTTTTTTGTGTGAAAATTGAAAACTAAAAATGTACCTACAAAACAAATTCGTAAACTCTGGAATATTTATATGTTTAAATCTTTTATTTTGTAATAACTTTATTAATATTTATTTTGTTGAATTTCAAAACGATACGTTATTAATTTCTTTGATTAAAAAACATCAATCACTGCCATAACCACATTTATTTATCTCCACATCTATTATTTGCTATTTTCCACACACACCTTCGATTCATATACAGCTCTCCAAATCACACAAAATACATAAAACAACAATCTGCCTAAAGAGGAAAATTAAATAACTAAAAATCCCAATGAAATTCCGAGACGTTCTCCGCACGCGAGCATCTCTCACGGTGAATCACCGCCTTATATCGCGTTTGAGATAAAACCGGCATCGTCACGTATACATCGCTGGATCTGTCGCGAGTAATGTAGCAGCTCGCGCGCTCCTGCACGCAGCAGCACAGTAAGTACTCCGTCCTAAAAGCGCGCGTCAAGTCTCGCGGTGGGAGAGAGACACTATACCTATACACGGCGAATATCGCGAGGGAAGGAGGCGGCCGTCGGCGAGTAAGTAT
Organism: Torymus tubicola; assembly: GCA_035583055.1. NCBI lineage: Eukaryota > Metazoa > Arthropoda > Insecta > Hymenoptera > Torymidae > Torymus > Torymus tubicola. The sequence goes on along the minus strand of JAWWEQ010000010.1, from coordinate 24,024,546 downwards.
ATAGCGTAATATAGCGGCTTACGTTGCGGCCGGCGAACGGGCCGAGGGGCACAGCAGTGCGCCAGACGGACACACGCCGAGAAGACACGGATATATCACGCGTGCGCGACGCGCCGCCGATTCTCTCTCAGCTGCCGCGCGATCGAGTGCTACGGTTGCTGTTAATACTATATATATCTGCTATAAAGCTGTTTGTGTGTATACGGCAGAGGGACAGGCTGTTACAATATATAGAAACGACCACGAGGAACGACAAAGACCGGTAGGTGTGTATGTGTTATAGTGCGTGTTAGGATACTGCCGATCGTAAACACTATGCTATTCAGAGAACGGGAAGCGCGTAGGCCGTGGTAATGAGATTCAACTGTTCTTGCTCCGAATGTCCCCACGATTATATACTCTATGATTATCGCGTACTTTTGCCATGTGCTACTAAAAAAGTACTCTCTAAAGTTGAATTAGTGAAAAATCCACTATATATTAGTGAGAATTACTCCACCGTAGATTTAGTAGATATTCACTAATAACATAGTGAATTTTCACTATGAATTAGTAGATCTTCACTATTTTAAATAGTAAAATTTCACTATTTTAATTAGTACAATTTTACTATTTGAAATTGTGAAATTTTACTATTTAAAATAGTGAATATCCACTAATTCTACAGTGGAGCAATTCTCACTAATATATAGTGGATTTTTCACTAATTCAACTTTAGAGAGTAATGTTATTTAATTAATTTTTAATTTAATTATGATATAACTGGTTAAGTTTCCACATGGTAACGGTGTGTGTATATGTATGTGTTTACACGTGTGTGTGCGTTAGCTGCGAAAAACTACTTGATAAAAAAATTATCGAGCGATTCGGTACCCTTAATCGTAGATTTTTTGGTACAGTATCGTTATACTATACTGGTGTATAACGGTGATGAAACAGGTCTTTCAGAGCATTCATTAATAATTCAGGCGCAATTCGTCAGTTCGTTTTAAATTCACAAGACTCAATAATAAGGAAAAAGTAGATATTTGTAGATAATTTAGATAAAATTGAAACAACACTTTATGTATGTTAACAATTAAAATCAAATGTAAAAGATGAAAATATAATTTTTTTAAATTAAATTTTCGTAACCAATATACATTTGAAACAGTAAACAATACCGCTTTTTAGCATTACAACAAGGTTTAAAGAACAATGATTTCTTTTATACTTATCGTTCATAGCACCTTTGTTATTCTACAAGCTTTCGATATTTTCCAGTCAAAACAATCGAATTATAGCCTTTCTAAACTTTCTAAAAACGCTTGTGCATCTGTTTTTAGAAAGTCGGAAAAAGTACAAGATAAACAATGAAAGATTCAATATTTTTCTTGTACAGTAAGCAACAGAATTTATTTGAATTTTCTTTTCCTTATGAGTCATGGCCTCTAAGTTACTTAAAATAACATCTTTTCAATTTAAAGCGTATACAAAAGTCTCAAGAAAAAAACGATAACAATAAATTTGTAGAGAATATAATTTTCATTTAACCATTTGAAAGTCTTGACTATAATTCTTAGAAGTCAAGTTCTGAAATGGTTCTAGCGAAAACGTTCAATAACAGCCAAGTAACATCGTACTCTCAATGGATCAGTTTTATTAAAAGTCACGTTACATCCACGTGTGCAGAATCATCACGTACGAAGAATTTTCGACTTGCAACGCGTGCGCGCTTCGAAAGCGCTTCCAAACGATCTCACCGTAATTGCTCATCTTCACACCGGTTGACTTTTATTTCGCGCTGCCGGCGTTTCCTTTAAAAAGAGCCGCAGTCGCGGTTATTTTTAGCACACGGCAAAATCCAAAAGAATTCCGCGCGCTGCAGAACATAGCAGTCGGTATAGACAGGTATAGATATAGCTTGCACGCGTCGACGTGACAATAACAATTATCCAACTTTGCTCTCTCGTGAGCTCTATACACACACATACGCGTATACCTATATATGTACGGATCTCAAAGGGAACTCGACATTGGCATTTCGAAAAATTGCCACTCGGCGACGCGCAGCAGTCGCATGTATTATTCCAGCGGCGTACGTGATATTTACGTGATGCATATATACATCCATACAGATACCGAGACACACGCCAACACGAGAGAAGACGCCGGTGGGTAAGGTTAGGTTGGCAGTCGGAACGCGTGCACTGTGCATAAGTATATCGACTATACTATGCTGCAGGTGATACTCTCCCGCTGTCCTTATCTATCGCACGGTTATGCTCAACTTGGGTTATCGTTGATTCGCCGTTCCGCGCTGTCTCTCTTGCTGCGCTTCGTCGTCTTCTTCTTCTTCTTCTTCTTATTTGCCTTTACTCTGCCCTTAAAACGCGCCATGGCCTGGATTCGCAAGCGTGTACTCGCAATGCACGAAGCGCTGCCAGAAATTAGAGAGAGCCTCGGATTCTAGAGCGAGGAGTGAGTACGCATGACACGAAGCGTACTGAGAGTAGATGGATTTTGAAGGTCGGTTTCATGGATATTTTTTTTTTGCTCAGCGCACAGTGGCAGTGAGCGACCGGTGCTGATGCTTAGTTTATTTTTGACGTCGACAGCTAAGAAAAGATCACGCGTGTCTTAGTCTTTTTTTGGACTGCTAATTGGGGTTGAGAAACGCTGCTTCAAAACAACGCGAGACAGGCTGGTTTCTGTTTATTTGCTGTGTCGCTACATATAGTATACTACGTCTGATTAAGATAAACGTCGCGAGCTTAGCTTCATCATCGTTAATTTATAATGTCCTATTGATCATTTGTAGGAGTAAAAAATATTTTCATTCGAATCAAAATATTTCATCGAGTCTTCAACGAAATCGTTGATAATATGTCAAGTTCTCTTTTGTGACGTCAGTTCATTGTAAATTGTACACGCTCAAAGACCATTCAAATATAGCACTTGACTCGAATTGGTAAATCTAGTTCGAGTGCAAAATTCAAGCAATTTAATTGAAGCATATTATCATACAAAGAGGATTAATCTAATATAACAAGTGATGAAATAGTTAAATCATGAAAAGCTTGATTCATGATCTAGTTACAATTAAACGATGTTATGTTTTTAAGAAAAATTTCTTAATACTATAATAGAGTTATGTAAAATAATTAGTTGCAATAACATGCAATAAAGTACACTATTGACTAATATTTTCAAGAAAAGTAACAAAATGTTTAATTACGATAATTATATCTAGTTATTATACCCTGACTAGTACATTACGAAATTATTATGATCTAAGATTTTGTAAATGCCTTACGCAATCACCTTGTTAGTAGTTGTAATATTTTAGACATAGTTGTTTTCAATTAAAATGTAATATTCAAATATACGATTTCGTGGATATACGCTTTTTCAGAATTTTCCGAGAACTGCATAGCAATTGACCACACAGGCAAAGTACCCTTGAACCTCACTTCAAGAGCGAAGTCGTGGCGAAGCGGTTCGTCGCGCATTCAATTTGTCTCCTGAGTCACGTGACTCAATTAATATTATTGCATTCTCGAGCCCCCGCGATTTTTCTTTTCTCCATAATGTATCGTGCGGCTTCGCGAGGTTATTCTCCTTAGTCGCTGTCTAAGCCGCTACTTCAAATTCACAAGTTAATACACTCGGAGTAATTAACTACACCATCCTCGCGAGGCACACGAGGGATGGTAAAAAAAACTCGGCGGGTTAATTGTATATACAGTTGGAGAAAGAGAAAGGGCGAAGAGAGAGAAAAAAAGGAACGAAAGAAAGGACGTTGACTACTATACAACTTCTTGTTGCCCTTTGAGTCAAGCCGTAGTTGGCTCTGGCTAAGTATAGCTGCTTTCCTCAGTCAGGTGGCTCACGCGTGAGAGAGAAAGAGAGCCACGCACGCGGGCTAATTAATCAGCGGCGAGGTGGCCACGCCGCGCTCTGTGCCCTCGCGCTCCAACCCCTTCTTTATCGAGATAAGCAACCTTCCTCCACGCCTCTCATTCCTCATTTTTTCGAGTTTATCTCCCGCGCGCTAAAAATGCTAATCTTTGAAAATTACGCGTTTGAAGAAAAAAGAAAGGAATGATTGTTTATGAGCGACTCGTGATCGCAATGGAAACGACAACATCATCTCTCGGACACTCGATCAAACTTATCGGCTGAAGTTTAATTGCTTCACCTTATCTAATTGAAAAAGCTCTTATAATGCGTCATTAAGCAATCTAATTATATAGTCCATTGTACAGAAGATTTGAAATGTGCGTGCGATTAAAGTAGTAGTTTGTCATCACAACTGTTTCATGTGGTTATGAAAAATAACTTTGTACACAAAAAAGTTGTAGTATAGTTTTTGATCATTTAAAACTAAATTTTTCTTAACCCTAACCAAGCTTTTTAAAAAAAATGCATGATTTTTCGTGATTTTTTTTTAAGTTATTGTGCTCGAAAAGATTTATAAATAGATAAATGGTAGTGTGAATGTCTTAACCTTTTAAAAACAAATGGAATTCTTAAATGTTCTATATAGCGGATTAAAAATAGCCACCAATATTTTTAAAAATGCCAGGAAGGAGGCATGATTTTTAACGTAATGTCACGGAGGTTTTCGTGGACGTTTAGATAACGTAAAAGACGAGAGACTGTCGACTCAGCAAAAGAATAATTAGCTCGCGATACACTCATCATGCAGGCATCACGAAGTTAGCTTCGAGGTTGAACACGAAGCAACAAAGTATGGGTCCGTGAATTCGCGTCCCCGCTGGATGTTTATATTTTTACTAAATTTGTAAACATGTTAGTGATATATAATTATAAAATTATTAAATAAAACGGAATATATTGAATATTTCGGTAGTGAATATTGTTTATAGACCAAAAAAATTGCATTTATACGTAAATAAGTGGATATCAACAAGTCACTGTATTTGCTTTTACACATGCAAGCACGCACGTACTCATATAAACGTAGATACGAACCCACCAATAAGTGTCAAAACGGATAATTATTTGTCAACAACATTTCCGTTTATGTAATGGCAAATTCTTTACATTTTTACCTATAAATAATATTTATCTCGCAATACATCCGAGATTTTTCATTTTACTTAATAATACTCCACTAAAATTTAAAAATAGAAAATATATTCCAAAAGTTACAAATTTTCGAAAGAGTCGACCCATGAAAATGTATTTTAACTAGGATTTTTTTACAAAAAGCTACAATTGAAGCATGACTTAGTTCAATCTTTAGGAGAAGTTCATAAAATTTGACTTGAAAACGTTTAACGTAATAATTCTTCTTTTAGATAAAAAGAAATAATAATGTTTTGGCTCATTTTAAAATTTTAGGATTTTAGTGTCATGAGAGATAAATCTCAATGTATGAGTTCTATCCCATTTTCAGTAAATAATATGTTTTGTAGAGATACATATTGACGTGTTTTCTTTTAATAGAGCGTGAAAAATTACTTTCCAGTATGATAAAAATATAATAAATAGTAAACATAATAACAAGTAACTAATTTAATTTAAATTAATACAGTTTATATTGGAACAGTAAATCTTGCAAGATACATATAATTCTTCAGTGTTATTTTTATACATAAGACCACGATGGTTTATTATGGTGCATCCAGCAAATAAATATTTTTAGTAATTGTTAGAAAATTCTTTCATAACCCAACATTATGTATTATAAATATTTTACCTGTAAGTAAATAATAGTATTGGCATTATTTTATGTCTTTAAAACTTCATATACTATTTGTGACTGCAAACTATATTCAAGGAACAACAGAATGACTCACTCGATGTCGTCATAAAAGATTGAAAAAATAATAAGGATATTCGAAATTTTAGTGTATACTCAACCATTAAAGGTACACGGCTTGAGAAAATTAACTGTCTTATCGTTCCCGAATATCCTGTTCTCTCGCGCAGAGCCGAAAATAAAATTTTACGCGAAATTCCCGCGGCGTTTCCGGCCTCGTAAAAATTTCCCTGCCTCCAGACAGCCACGCGCGCACGCACGCACCAGGGTGCGACAGACGCGCGGGCGCGCGACGCCGGTTTTCTCGCCGTTAAAAGTTATACGCTGCTGGTGACGCCGAGGCGTGCATAGGCGAGAGACCGTGAGGGATGAAGAGTGAGAGGAGAATCGCGACGGCGTTGACTTATCTCGACTCGTGCATCGGCAGCCACGAGAGAGCAAGAGAGAGAGAGAGAGAGGCGACGTCGATGTACGAGGCATTAGCATAAGCATCGCACATCGAATCCCGTGTGTGTGGGTATAAAAAGCGAAAAGTCGAGAGCCTAGTCGAGTACACACGGTTATATCGATCGCTCGCTCGCTCGCCTCCCTCTCACATATAGCTTCCTCTTCCTCGTCTTCTGCTTCTTCCACTTCTTCTTCCTCTTCTACTTCCTCTTCTTCTTCAACTTCTACTTCGTAAGCCCTAATAAGCTCGACACGACTCTCCCTTTCGCGACGGTGGCGCACGCGCGCGGCACGCTACTACACCTCTTTGGAATTCATTTCATTTTCGACGATGTAAATATCGGGAGCACGTGAGCGAAGAGTGAACGAGAAAAAAAGGAGCGCCAACACGCAATTGCACACGAAATATGCTAATTGCGCGTTCGTGCGCGCGCCTTTTTTGTAACCTCTCTCTCTCTCTCCCTCTCTCTCTAGACCAGTTCGCTTGCGTTTCGCTCGCTTTTGTTTCCTTTTCTTTTCTAACTTTTTCCTCGCGCTCTTTGCCCGTTAACGTGCACGCGTCCGCGACTGAACCGCGCGTGAAAAAAGTCTGCCAGCAGTCGTAAATTTGTTCGTTAAAGAGCGACGGCGAGCGCGTTTTTTCGTTCTGCTAGCGCGCGTGCTCGTCATTACAGATTGCAGCCGCGACACGAAAAGTAATTGAAAGTCGTTATGGGTCGGGATGGCCAGTGTAACCGTTTCGAGGCCAGAGAGTTTTTAAGAGAAAAGGGAGATGAAGTTTTCCTTCTACTATTGATAAGAGGTTATAATAGCTCGTCGCGGTACTTTCGATTCGAACCCCCGGGTTACTGATAGGGAATTAAATACACATACCAGATGAAAGTTTTAATGTCGGATAAGGAAGATGTTGATTTTTGACTTGACTCTTGATTTTGAAAAGTTTTCAAGATTACTTACGTTTTCTTAGTATATGCATGCAAATCGTTCGGATAAATATTTATTAAAAACCTGATATTTGCTAAATCGAATAGTTAACTTTTTAATTTCATTTATAATTCATAATAGTTAACTTTTACGAAGACAAAATTTTGTGATTACATAGTTATATTCCATAAATTTGAATAACACACCAAAGTCATTACACTTGAATAAGGAATTTCTCAAAGTTGTAGAATGTAATATATATAACATATGAAATCTGACAATAGAGGAGTTTGACCTATCATTTAATGTTTAAATGTGGAATCATCTTAGTGTAAAAAGTTATAGTTGTAGTTGTACATAGTTTGCTACACATTCATGCTGCTACAAAATATGTTGAAACATAATTGGATTTACGAAAAGTCAACTACAACATGTATTAACAAAATCTCCTCACGGGCTATGTTAATATTACAATTTCTTATTCATTTTAACAATTTCCAGATATTAATTTAGTATTACGTAGTATATATTAGAATTTCTTATGAATTTTCTCCATTACAATTCTTCCAAAAATTAACATGTGTGAAATTCTAAAATAATAACAGTTTTAATTTCTGTATTAAAAGTACTCTTCAAAACTCTGTTATTATTAGTTCACTTTTCTTTGAAGACTTAGTTGTACTCTGAAAATTAAATTTAGCAAATTTAAAATGTTAGATGTAATAGGTGCCTACACCATAAAGTTTTTGTTCACTTTCATCCAGTTTTTCTGTTTTTATCGATGATTTTTTGTTTGAAATAAGTGAAAAAATAAGAGAAAAAAAGTAAAATGACAATAAATAAATGAATATTGTAGTAAGATTTAAACTTTAACCAAAAACTATTTGAAGATATTAAACGGTTTCGTTATTTTGAAAAATAACAGTTTTCTAAAGCTGGAACATTCTAGAATAAGTGATTTCTCTTGAGGCACAAATTTGAATATAAAACGTCTTTTACGCTGCGCAAATTGGCCAATCAACCTGAAAGTAAGGCAGGCGCTCATTCTAGCGTTTAAAAATATTCAAGAATGTACTATATTTAAAAAATGAATATTATTTTCTGAACATCAAATAAGTATTTATTTTATTTTTAATATAAGTAAATTGTCCTATTTATGTAGCTTCATACCTGCAAGCAAGTTTATATTTCAAATTTTATATCTGCAAGCAAGTTTATATTTGTAAACAAGTCATGTAACAAAGAAAATTTGAAATATTCAAAACTGTTTTTATTGTAACAGAGAATACTATAACGTATAAGAATAAAAAAATTTAATAATCAATGCAAATTATTAATTTTATTTTAAAACAAATTCTTCCTAGTACAAATTAGTATCATATAAATGATTTCAATTTCTATCAGAGATGTTGAAGCAAATTTATGGAAATTTTCCACTTTAACCACAATGTTATGTATATAGCGAATGGAAGATCGTCCTCAAAACGCTTACTCACACGTGCCAAAGAATAGTCCGGGAGAAACAGTAGGGAGAGTTCTTTACAAACACAAATAACACGAAAATTGGCAGAACGTTTTGAATTTTTCTGTGACTGCTATTAGTCAGCTCACAAATTGCTACTATAGAAAATTGCTTCGATTCATGAAGTCAATGGCAGAAGAAGCGAGGCAAGCGACGTACGCGCGTGCCAGAAACTTTATATGACATTAAGTGGCGGAGATTAGAGAGCAATTAATCAGTCAAAAGGAAGCGCCGCGATGTTGTGCACTTAATCGTTCTATTTGCTACGCGAATATATGCGTACATACGACATGCATTTCTACTGCACGTGCCACGGAGAGAAAAATGAAGTGATTTTTACTTGACTGACCCTACTAAAACATTTACGTGTGATTTTCTTACTTATTTCCAAGTGAAAATCACTTAAATCGAGGATATAAAAGGATGAATTACTTAATGTCAAAAAAGGATCGATTTTAAACTTATTTATCTGTGGAATGTGTCTGAAAAATCCGTATTTACATCTGAAAAAGGGATGGTTGTCCACTACCTAAGATTCCCCACCGCGCCACCGGATTTTCCCGTGTTACTCGGAGGAATTAGACCGTGCGCGCTCATCTGGATTGCGAACAGTGCGGTTGAACGCACGGTCAAATCAGTCCAAGCTACACCGGAAAATCCCGTGGGCCACTTGTAATTTTAAGGCCGCACACATGTCCTTTTCAGACGGCAACATATCTAATTAACAGACAAGTCCAAGCTATAATTCTACAACAGATGTGTAATTTTCCTCACCTAAAAAAGCGATGGGATAATTAGACAAAAAATTTAACTGATTTAATATAAAATGTTTGCACCGGATAATCCCTTTATTTTTCTCTCCATGATAGCTCCTCGTCGGAAATCGATATATACATGTCTGATTCATTAGGAGAATATAGCATAATTCTCGCGGACTGCAAACACTCGAGGGCTGTCTTCTTAAGTGAATTGCCGCTATTTGCGATGGCATTGATGAATCAAACCTCTCGAATGTGCGCCGACGTGATTTCGCCGCGGGCGCGGCTGTCTCGCAGCCACAAGGAACCGGAGGATCAGCTCTCTCCGCCATTTTTCTTCTTAATGAGTTACAGAAGCTAAGCTGACTGCTCGCTGTAGCCTCGTTTATATGGCAAATTGAGAGCATTTGTATTGAAAGCGAACTACGTACAATTCGAGTAATCTTATATGTAATGATTTTGTTTAATGATGATGTCTTGGAAATTAATGTCGCAAGGTATAGAAACAATTTTAAAACAACTTAATTTTATTATAAATTGTATTGATACGTTAGAAAGATATTTAGTTCTAATTGAAAATTTTTCCGAATATCATAAGGCCACAATCGAGCCAATTTTGTGTTTTTTTTTCGTAATTTTTATTAATGGATATACTATAGAAAAAATTATTAGGTACGCTTTTCTGTAAATTATATTAATTTCTTAGGATTTTAGAGTTTATAGTACTTTTATATGAAATGGCATGAATTTTTCAATAAAATTGTATGTTTTATCAATTTTGAGTAATATACTTAAATTTATCGGTTTATTTTTAATAACTGTAATGGAAGAAATATCTATTATTTATATATTACATGATGGGTATATGTGCACGTACATACATAGATGTATGTACATGTACGTGCTTATTGATTTCAGTTTTTTATCGGTTCATTTGAGTTTTTTCATCTACAAGGATAATCACCTTATTTAACTACAGCATTTTTCTGCAGGCATGCAAGCCTCATATAAAAAAAAATAATAATGATTCATATCGAATTTAAGAATTCAAGATTTGTGATAAACTAACTTGTAATTTTTTAGCATTTATTTTTTTATATTTCAGATTTACTTACATTAGTAATACACAGTGCTTTAATACTAGAGTATTGATATTGTGCTTCAATATTTTAAATCCTTGTTAATTGTATTACTTACTAGTTCGTTTTATTGTCAAACAAATGTTCATATAAAAAGAAAAAGCGACATAAAAAATATTGGGGACTATATAAAGAAAAAGCGGCATAAAAAATATTGGGGACATTACTATTCTTTCGTCACTGTATACAAACTTCTTATTTGGTCGAATATTATATAAATAATTATTGATCTGACGGAGGCGATGGGAAGGGACGAATGAAAAAACTTCCACTTG
>JAWWEQ010000010.1:23918198-24013611 GCA_035583055.1 Torymus tubicola | reverse complement strand
TTCATCATAGCCATTGATTAGCTAGTTTTACTAGCCATTTTCTAACTTCTTGGCCATTTCGTATAGACGAATTTCTATTAGGGTATGTACATTTATAATGTTTTATCAATTAACTTTAAATAACATACTTTAAATCTTACACGCAAAATCATATTTTAGACGTAATAAAGTAATGAGTTTAGAGAAACGGATTTCCTGACAAATAAATAAAAAAAAGATGAAAAAGTAATATGAAAGAATAAATAATTACCATAATTAATAAATCAATTAATATTCACAGTAATTTAATAGAAAAAATTATGTTTACGACTAATCTCTTGACTGCATATCCTTCAAAGTGGCACTACTATATAAAATATAAAAAGCACTGCAATTGAAAGTATGACTAACTTGACTGAAAAATAGTGAACTACAATATATAAATCTTGTAATTATTTTTCAAATACTGTAGTCTATATGTTTTCCATATATAAATTAGTTATTTCTATCATACATTTTTCTTTCGGGTTTAGTAGTAATCAAAAATACATATTTCGTAGTTTATATACATATGGAGAAGTAGAAGTCCGTATCACAAAAGTAGGAGTATAGGGTCTTTTTTATTTTGAGCTAAAAGTCTTACTGAAAACTGACAGCGGATCAAAACTGAGAAGTCTTACACTTCTCTTGCTCATGGGATCTGTTTTAAAGTAAGAAATTGCCTGACACGCGACACTTGATACTACAGAATTTAATGCTTTTTAAACTGATATTTATTCAAACATGTTTTGTGGTAAACAGGTCTTGAAATATTTTTATTCATTTTATTGACACATTTTTTTGCATTTACAGACATTTAATTTACTATTAAATGTTTTATTATTACATTTAACATACCTATTTTTTAAAATAAAAATTTCAATATATACAAATTACTTATTATTACTTTTGAAAGTATCGTAGAAATATTATTAAGTGCACACGCTGTATTTCGGTTGGCTTTCGTCACACAATTTCTCGTGAATTTACAGTATACCGTTCTCAAAAACTCATACACATCGAGATGCTAGAAAAGATAACGTCAAGGGGTAAATCTATTATTGAACACTTTTTTCAGTAACTTAATCTACGACGACGATCGAATTTGCTCTTGCAGGTGAGCTCCAACACTATAGACCGTAAAGCTGTAGATGCTCGGGTGCGCTTGCAAAAAACCGCACGGTAAATATTTATGTTCGAGCGGGCGCGCGGATCATCGTCGCAAATCAGCGACAGCGCAAGACGCTAGAAGCTGTAGAGAGGACATTTCGCACGTTCGCCAAGGATACACGTACCCCGTTTATATCCGGCTCAAGTGAACATGTGTGCCCGGTGTATATATGAACGCGGGCTCCAGCCAGCGAGCCACGAAAGTTTAGGATACAGCATTTTTCTACGTGACTCGCAGCTGGACGCCGATTTTGAAAACGCCTGGGGTAATCAAATTTTTCGAAAGCCCGAGTATGCGCATACACATACGCACAGTCCTATCCTCAATGTAAGAGAATTTATATCGACGATTCGTCGAAGGCTGTGAGGAAATTTCGCTCAAAAATAAAATTGAATTAGCCCCGGTGGCTGCTACTCTATTGGGAATTGCTTCAGTCCCGGGAAAATTATTTTATGTTTGAAACGCTACTGCTGCACGAAAAGAGGTGGATTAGTTTTTTGGTTGTAATAATAAAAAGTAGAAGTTCGATAAAAAATATATAATTTTGGTTTTCACGATTTACAACAAGTATGCATGATTCTGGTCACTGCAAAATTTTAAAGAATTTTGAGTGGTGATAATCCTGCATACGCAACACCGAATGTCAAAATGTATTCATTTATTTAACAAAAAAATAATAAAATTAGATTATTATTTATAATGTATGTTGGTATGAAATACACGACCAACACTAGGCACTATTGGAGTGGTTAAAATTAAGCAGAAAAAGAAACATTGTTTTATTATGACAGATAGTTATCAAGAGTTTTATCAATTCGAAATCATGTGAATTTATTCTACAATGTTTGTAAAAGAAGTATAAAAGTTACAAAACAAATATTATATCAACTGCTAATAAAAGAGGAGAAGACAAAATAACTTTTAACACTGTGATTATTGTTACAATATTTCATTCTAATGCAGTTCTGTAAATTTCGTATTTACAATGTCAGACACAAAATGTGTTTAATAATAGTACATTCCGAACTAGTTTCGAACAGTATTTTATATTAGATAAGATATTTTTATATTTAATCATACTTGTCCAATGCTGTGGTCACTTATCATTAGACATGAGAATCGCGTGGTAGCCGTTACTGTGCAACTCTCTCGAACTTTAAAGTGTCTTTAAATTTTGCCTGTTAAGTTATACTGCTTTATTAAGTAGTCATGCTTTGAGAATATACACAAATGTCTTATCAAATACAGAAGTATCTCAAGTATCAAATCTTAAGAAGTTATGATGACCTCTTATAATCCACTTAAAATGTTTCGTAAAGATATGAGAACAAACGATATTAAATCTTTGAGGAGACATTTTTGTTTAAAAGATTTTATTGACATTGGACTCTACTATACTCTACTTGAAGTGCAATCTGTAGTATTTCTATCCTGTTGAACATTCAGAAACCTCTACCATCAGTAATATTAGATCCGCCATTTTGAATTTAGAAGTGTTAGCTTTACTAATTTGGAATCAGCGACGTGGAATACCCTTAGAGATACATTTTCAGGGGAACTGCTGAATGGAAAACGTATAATAGCCTGAGAGTTTCATGCAAATGGTAGGCACACCCGAATTAAATGAAAAATTCATTTTATGAATTTCTTATTAGGATATCAGTGAAATAATTTACTTATCACGTACATTATAAATTCTAAATATATAATTGTACATTCGTTTTATTTTTATAACGCAAACAAACGAATATATTAGTTGAACAGTGAATTAGGTAGAAATATACCTATAACACTACTAGTTTACATGAGTATTTCATATTAATTATCTCCATTTCAAGCGCAATATACATACATAAGCCTCCTCCAAAATACAAGTACCGCTCTGGTACAATAATTCATTTATTATAAATTACGCAAGCTAATGATGACGCTAATGATCTTTTTATTATTGCAAACATGTTTTAACATATTTCGCAAAAATTATTGTCCAAAAAAACCTGAGATATTCGTCGAAACAAGCACTCTGCTATCATCGTTCAGACAATAGCAAAGTTCGGAAAGCGGATTAAAGCAGAAGTGCACTTCGTTTCTCCTTCCGCGAAATTATGAAAATTCCATTTCTAATATTTACCCTCAGTATTAATAGCTATACGGGGAGTGAGAATAGGTTAGCACACATGCACTAAACTGGAGCATTGTTGGCTAGCGCGCACAAGCACGTATATATATATATATATATATATATATACACTGGACACCGTGTCATTCAAACGATCCTCGCAGCTCGCCATCATCGTGTCTCGCAGTTGCGCGATAATCGCACACGCGGCCATCACCCGATTTCAGATATATATAAACGCCCCGGCTCAATCACGCTCTCGTGTGATGCGGATTTAATCTAGGCGCGAGCGCGCGTGCATATACACACGCGCATACGATTCGTCGTTTATTCCCTCGTCCCTCCTATATAACCCTTGTCGCTCTTCGACTAGGTTTTACTGTCATTACAGCTGTTGTCCCTATAAAATCAAATAGAAACCAGATTCGAAAGCATTGAAGCACGCACGACAGCGATACCCGCGAATGCACAGGGTTCCATCGAGTGCTTGATTAACGATTTCCGATTTATCCGAACATTTTTACAGCTCGTTTTCTTCCTTGTGATATACAAAATTGAATGTATCATTCTTTTAATTATGATTTTATTGTCGTTAACAAGAATGATGTTTGTTGTAGCGAGAGAAATGTCTCTTACTGATTTTACAGTTGACTTTTATTTGCAGTCTAACGTGAATATCAATACACTGTCTCTGGTATCAAATATGTATATGCTTAATGCAACTATGGATTCAATAATTTCAATTAAATTTAATTATTCGTTGTAATTCAGGTGTAAACGTATAAATAGACATGGCGTTACTGAATATTTGAATAATATACTAAATTTTCTTTCTATGTGGAGTATTTATAATTCCTTTAGCGTAAAACAATTATGAAATCGAGTCAATTCTAAAATTAAAATCTTTCGTTCAAAATGCAATTTATATAAGGCATATTTCCTTCTTCTTCCTAATTATAAATTTAACGAATCATTATAATTATAATTATAACTATCATTATCATTATAATTATAATTATAACTATCATTATCATTATAATTATAATCATTATAGCGAATGAAGTTCGCATATTGTCTAGATCATTCATTAAAACCACGCTGCCACCTCGGTGTAGTTAATTTCCTAAAAAGCCCAATTTTAAAGTCACGCGCGGCAAATTGTTATTGAGTGTTCCACATTCATTGAGAGAAAGAGAAAGAGCAAGAGAGATTTCAAAAGTTTCAATCGCAAAAGTTACTTCATTCGCGGCAGCCATGGGGACCGAACTAACTTCGCTCGAAATTTTTAAGTTTGACAATGACGCGTCGCAAGGATAGTCACTTAAAACTATTATTAATGATAATTTCGCGCTAGCTGTGCAAAATTCGCGTTCCCCGGAGATCACCGAGAAGAGGCGTCCCCAGCGCGCGGAAACAATGGATTAAATAGCGCAACGTACGCGCGCTTGGCTGCGTCTATCTCTGCGCGTTTGCTGCTGCTGCTGCTGCTGCTGCTGCTGCTGCCACGCATGGAAATCGCTGTCACACGAGAAACCAGCGGCGAGTCAGCCATTTTTAGAATATTTTCAGCATCCCCGAGCGGTGTCACATTAAATGGCATAATTGGATATGGAGCGTTTTTCTCCATCCTTCCTCTCTTGCCTCGACGTTTTTTTCGCTCTCTTTCTCACCCAGAAAGGATCTGGGAAATGCAAAATCTCCTCGCCGTGTATATGCTCGTCCCCTACGCGATAACGTGCTTTTGCGCGTTTTTAGTAACGTGCAATTTTTCCCGCCGCGAGGCAGAGAAAAATCGAGCGGGAAAAAATGCCCCGGTCATTCGTATTGCGCGGAAGGAAAATTGCGGCGCTCGTACCCTCCCCTCGTGCCTTCGCTGCTTGTTCTCGCTTACAGTTGTGGCGTGTGTGTATGTGGGTGTATATCTTTTTTTTCACCGAACAAATGGTTTTGTAAAAGTTTTTAATAGAAGAACTTGCAGAGATTCTATTTCACGCTTAAAATTGTGATGAAGTTTCTAAAGAAATTCGCTGTTAGTAATAAAAAATCAAATAAATCTGGAATTCAGATAAATTTTTATTCTTGGGCAAATTTTATTCCATTACTTTTATTATTTGGTGGGAATTGTTTACTAAATAAAAATATTAAAAGACTAAAGGGAGTTATTTTTTAATAAAAAAAAAACAATTTTTTTCGAATAAATACATGTTAAATTTGAAATTAGGTTTATAGAACAAATATAAAGCGACTAGTTTTGAAACGAGGTCTCATGTAATAAATACGTGTAACGGTAATGTACTTGTCGTGAAAATATAAAAGAATTATTTTATGTATATCTTTGTAGAAAATGAAGTTAGCTTAACACGAAGTACAGTTTGTAATTATGTGAGTTTTTCATTGCACGTACCGTTGTAATATTATGTCTTTAATATTCCAGAATTATTAAGCATAAAATTTATGAAAATATAAACATATATTTCATAAAACATACGTTTGTAATATTTTTTATATAATTACATTACTTTTAATGCTGTAAGAAGAGATCATGTAGATTATGCAGTTGTTCTATATGTGACAACAAAATCAGAGATTTATTAACGTTTGTGAATTATTTGCGAATATCCCGAGCTCTACATATATGTATACAGGTAACGATGAGCTCATACGCAATGCATATTTTAAGATATGACATACAATATTTAAACCCAGTAAAATAATTATCAATGAAAGCTCTATGAATGTCAGCGTGAGTTTTTCATATAAATGTTTACAGCTACTTTCTGTACTTTGGACTTAAAAAATCTTATACTTCGTAATCCAGAACATACTATTTAGATTTTTCAACACTTTTCACCGCGTTATCACAGTAATTTGAATGAACGAAGCATCACATCATTTTGTAAACATTATCGAAAACAATTATAAAAGTGTGAACGAAATGATCAAAAGCTATACCACAAATAATATACATTTACACAAAATCTGTAACTGTTACTTTGTCGCTATGAGAATTGAAAACAAAAATTCTCATATAGTGTACACCTAACGTATCCTTGTAATAAATTAACCCTATTCACAGTAATTTGAGTTGACCGAGACCTGTTGCGAAATTTCAAACCGTTCCCCGCCTATAAATTAGTATGCCTCCCCTCGCTATATATCGACTTGAAAAGTCAAATCGTAAAAACGACAATTATAAAGGGCTCGACGTGCTCCTAAAGTCGCGGCTATTGTATCGCTCACACACAAGAAGTTAACAAGCAACGGTTCGATAGAATGGCTCGCCTGGCCGACCATTATATGCAACTCGAAAGCGGAAATCAAAGTTCTCAAGATATTCAATACTACCGGCCAGCCATTGTAAAAAAACGCTAAACAAGCCTTATTAAAAGCCATTGAATTGAGCCAAGCTCAACGTCCCTACATACACATACACACACACATGTACAAAAGTTGACGAGACGACCCTCCAATACATCTCCCGCAGTGCTGGCGCTGGCAAAAAATAAAATCCGCACCAGTAGCGAAGCGGGACCGCGAAAGGGGTGAAACCGCCGAGCGTGCGCGCTCACACTCACACACACACACACATAGCTACACGGGCGCACAAACGTGCTGCTCTCGCAGTTGCCTGCAGTCATTCGGCAAATATTTGCTTATGAATTACTCGAGGCCGCTAATGGAGCCGCGTTTATCGCGTACAATGCCATCGTGTAGGCTCTCTCTCGTCGACGCAGAGAGAGAGAGAAAGAGAGAGAGGGAGAGAGATATGATCGATACGACACTCGAGACTCCACACTCGCGGCGCTGCTTGACGTTTCCTCGCCCTTGGCGCCTGTATTTGCCCTCCGTCGACGGGCGGTGGCGAAATCAAGGGGGATGATCTGAATAAAAGAGCGCTACCGCCGCACGCGAAGCTCCATTATGAATGCGCGTCGGTGAATTAAAACTCGTTTTCTCTCCCGCCAACGACGGGGGAGCCAGGCGACAGATTACGTTGGACTCGCCTCTCTCTCTCTCTCTCTCTCTCTCTCTCTCCCTCACTAGAGAAATATGGGTTAGCATTGCAAGGGCCGCGCGCCACCTCGCGTGTACACGCAGATTGAATTCTCTTCGTTTATCTCCCGGCTGCGCTCGTCCGCTCGTCCGTTTCTTTTGTCGGATTTTTGTATTTTTTCTCTTGGCCCAGATTCTCCCGACCAGCCGCGCGGTCTAATGGAGTCCAATAAGTGCTCTGGCGTGTATTAGGCAGGATCCCGGCAAAAAAATTCCGATGCCGCGCGTCGGCGCGTGTCGATTCTTTCTCTCTCCCCGTTTTTTTTTGCCTCCCTTTCTCTCTTTGTCTCTCCCTTCGCCACACGTATATATACGTAACAGCGCGCACTCGTGTCTCGATACTTTTTGGTGCACATAGCATCCTGGTGTATATATATATATAGTTTGGCTGAGCTTCCGCATTTTGTTTAGTTCTTGCCAGCGGAGATGATTTATGGTGCGCGTCCGTATAGTACTCAATGTCGGCTGCTACAGGCGTATATCGGGCCGGACTCGTGCGGATGATGCGAATTTACAGAGATCTTCGGTGTTTCTTAGAGCGCGCTCGCGCAGGCTGGATTTTTCAAGATTTTGATATATGAGTTATGTAAATCGCGAGTATCTGAAACAAGATGACACTTGACATATATTTCCGTTGTGCAGAGAAGAATAAAGTTTTTTTTCCTCCCACATTCTTGCAGTGCTATTTGAATAAACGCGAAACGGGAGCTGGTATTATGTCGTTTCTCTTTCCGCAGAACAAATATTGCAAATTGCAGAGAAGCAAATTTCTTCTAGTGTTTGTTCTGGGATAGTAATAGCATGCACCTGAGTGTTTGTATGGATGCCAGCCGATGAAAAGCATGTAAACGTCAAGCCTGCAAGCCTTTGTATACTCGATGCGAGAATACTACCATACTACTTTAGGTATTATATTTACATTAAAAAGTTTATAATACGATTTTGTTTTTATAATACATTTAAAATTGCGGTATTAAATTATAAAAACGAACTTTCTCCTAGATTCTACTTTTATCAAATATAAATTCGAAAAGTATAAGTTATTATAGTCGTATAGTGGTATATCCAATAAAAAATATAGAAAAAACTTGTCTTACGGGAAAGACTGTATATAATGTTAAAATAATAATATAATAGTAAAGAAACAGTAATTTTTTATTTTAATTTTGAGAAGAAGCATATAAAGCTCAGACGTCTCATGCTTTTCTAAATGACTGAACAGTATGGTGCTTGTAGATAACAGCTGTAGAAAATTATTTCATACGTGATGCAGAGTTTAAGCTTAATACATCTGAAACGTTGATTTTGTTATTTTCAAACATTATATTTATAAATGAAATTTAATAAAAATCTATTATCCAGGATGTAAATATTCAGAAATTCAAAATAAATAATTTTGTTTTCTTTACATATAGAGAAACAAGTCTGTAACAAACTTCAGTTGCACATAACAGTCTAAAAAATATGAAAATTTTTTGTATAGCTAAGAAGTCATCAAAATTTTAGAATGACTTGAAGTTTTCGACGTTTCAAAATGAATATTTTTTCAAATTTTATTTATATATTCAGTAATCGATGTTATTTAGATGTAATACATTTGTTTCTTAAATGTCATTACAACTGTAAAAAGTTAAAAATTTGTTTAAGTTTGGCAAAACGGGATACTTTATATTGTGAAAAAATGAGTTTTTGTTTTATATATAAAGTTAAAATAACTATTTATATTCGATTAAGAGATGTAATATCACAATATTAGCTGTACCTATATAAGGTAACTATAGCTAATTTCACGATATATACCTAATTTGGCTTTATTTTATTTTTTACTTTATGAACTGTATATAAGAAACATCTGAATAAATAATACAATCGAAGACCAGTCATATCTGTATAAAGAAGTCGCCGTCAGCTGTCATTCTACATTGAACTTTTTATGCATAAAATCTATTATTTATTTAATTCAATATTGATTTAATTTCATATAGAAGAATTGAAGCTCTGAACGTTTCGTTCTGATTGATAATCAATAGGTCTTTAATTCGTTTTAAGTTGACCTATCTACTTTTTTAATTGCAAATGTCAAATGAATCGTGTCAATCTCTAAAAAAAATCAACGGTTTAAATTTAACATACAACTTTTTATATACATTCAACGCCTCTGCTATTTGCACGTCAAATTTATGTATACCAAGTATATACATATATAACGGAATATAATTTCTCTAGTCAGATGTCAAAGCAAAACAAACATCACGCAGCGACGTGTTTTGAAACTTATTCTCTGTATCAATGTACTTTACATCTGACGTATGTTTAGCAAGATCCTACATTCAAGCTTAATTCATAATATAAGTTTGAGTTCTCGTTATCATTATTAATTAAATATTCAAAATCTAATCACAGCAGCCAGACCTGCTCTACCAGTCTTTCTCTAGCAAGAACTATGGCCTGCCATAAATTCCAATTTTTATTCAAGGAAGTGGTTTCGAAAGCTCGCTCGGCGCTTCGCGACGCATCGCACAACAATAAAAATGAAAAACTGCCTGTAAGCAAGAAGATAAACGGACACTCCGCACAGCGGACGCGCGTCTAAAGGCGAAGAAGTGGAAAGGGGAGAGAAGCAGACGAAGCGCGTGCGTCGCGAGAGAAAGAGGGTGTGAAAGATGGTTCGAAAACGTATATGAATCGAAGGCCTGTCCGTTTGACGGATTCGCGCCGCTTCTTCAACGTCCCCTGCCGCTTCGTGACCCTATCGTTTTCCTTCTTCTCCTCCTGCTCCTCTCAGCAAACACTAGCTTCCTCTCTGTCTGTCTTTTTCTTTCTCTCTCTCCCTCTTTCTACGGCATTCGCGGTTAGGACAGAAAGAGAGTGAGATGGCGAGTGAGAGGAGAAGCGGAGCTGCTACTATGTAACTCAACGAGTCGCTTCCCTTGAAAAAACTTCCGCAATTTTCTCGATTGACAGGCCGGGAGTTTCGATTTTTTTCTCTCCTTTTGTCCCTCGCCCTAATAGGATTCTTTCCACTGCAGTCCCGCATTTTATTGCCCTCCAATGGAAATGGAAATATTTGAAAATTCACAGTGAGCGTAAAAAATGAGAACAGTGCGCAGCGGAATTCCGCCCACCCGAGGTTAACTTCGTTAATCGTTTGAGCGTAGCAGCGCGAGAGCACGGATGTACGCGCGAAAAGTTAGAAAATCTAATTTTCCCCAATGCGTGCGTGTGTGTGTGTGCGCCCGCGCGCTCGTGAACACGGGTCAACGACGTCGCTATTTCACCTGGCCATTTATGTCGCATGCGCACGGGATTTGTAGAAGCGTCACACATTGCTATTCGATTATGACGCTGCGCTGGCCAGTTGTGCTCGAACCTTCAGTTTCAGCAATTTGTAGCCTGTTATCCGGATCAATCGCGATTGCCGAGCATTGTGCGTATGTGTACATATATGTATATACACATAACGATAGATGGAGTCATTTGAAGGAAGTGCGATTCCCCCATTTACGCGCTATTGAGATTTTCGCTCTTTTGCTCAATAAAGATCGTTAACTCGCCCTTTGTAGACTTGCTTGATTTTTGAAAACATTTTGCTTCCTTTTTTTCGGAACTTTTTCGTTCGCATCGTTTAATCTAACAAATAAACAAATGAAATACATGTTGAATGTGGATATAAAAAAGCGTCAGATCTCTCAAATAAATAAGTTATTTATGTACATGAATAATGTTGGAGCGTATTAATTATTGTTAATTCATTATAGTATCCTTTGGTGATGAACTACTATTAACTCGAGGAAAGTTCGTCATTTTTTAATTATTTAGAAATAAATAGACGATATACATTTTGGATATTAAAAAAGTATTTTTTATGGTCGATATATCTGCATTGTTTTTATTTTAAATATCTTGTGAAAAATAATTTTTTTTTACAAGAAAATACAATTTTTTGTTGTTTTATTATTATAAATAACAATAAAGTCGAGGCCAATTCTTCATGTTTGCATTTTAACAAATTTCATTTTTCATGAAATATTTACAACTTTTTGACTAATTTAATGGTCTTTGAATGAAATAAAATATAAAAAAATAATATTCAAAGCGGAAATAATACCTATTGTATTTTGTCATTTAAAGGGTATATTATTTGATTCCTAAAAAATGTTGTGCATGGATGATTGCTAGTCAAAATGACACTATAATAAATGCATAAGGTATAATGAAAAATTATTTGTATAACGTATCAAGCACTGAAATAATTTACCTGACCTAGTTTTTATTACGTCAAGTCATTGACGTCTATGATTAAAATAATCAAATTCTTGAATATTTATAAATGTGATATGTAACAAACTGCCTTTTATCTTCATGAATTTTTATTTTCATTATATTAAGATCATTTATATAAAGAAAATATCAAATACAATTAGATAATCAAGACAGTGCCTGCGATAATAAAACGATAACAATAAAAATATATCAGCGCTCAGTCATTTGATTAAATTAAAAGTGCGCCAGATGCTGATATTATTTGACAATACGGCATATTAGGTCATATCATTATTCTGCAATATGAAAATATAGCGTTTCACTTTCGCCGTGAGTAGTGCCGGAAATATAATTCCGCAGCTCGAGGGTTTTACCTAACCGCTCCATCGTATAAAATTATGTGAATTCGCGAGCTATCTCATATCTCAGCATGAGCGTCGCCGAGAATGAAATCGAAAATCACATAAGGCGCTCCCGTGCGCGCGCGCGTCAAAGAAAAAGAGACGGCTCTACTCTCCGCGTCTACCTTAATCCTAATCTGCCCTTATCTCTGATAAAAAAAAAGAACTGCTCTCTTTTCCCTATATATCCCGCTGTCGAAATATCTCTCGTGCCGCGCGCGCCCATAAATATTTCATAAGCCTGCTTGAACAATGCCACACATGTGCGTGTGTCTCTCTATATCTCTTTCTTTCTCTCTTTCGTCATAAATAGAGGAAAAAGACGAAAAGAGCTCGACGAGAGCTGCAAAAAGATAGCGACGGCTCGCTCTGGTCTGCCGGCAAAAATTCATTAATACGAACTGCGCGCGCTGAGAAAAAGCCAACGAGTCCCGAAATGCAGCAGCGCAGCATGTGTCACGTTCACGTCCATCTTTATCTCTCTCTCTCTCTCTCTCTCTCTCTTTCTCGCTCACGCTCTCCCTTGATCGCTCTTTCTAGCGTGTCTACGCGGCTCCGGGGAAATATGCAAAAATCGGCTGCGTCTAAATCCGCCCCTCTCTGGTGCGCATGCGCGTATGTATGCGTGTGTCGACAGAGAGGGATAGCGAGAAAAAGACCGGAAAAAGAGAGAGAGAGAGAGAGAGAGAGAGAGAGAGAGAAAGAAAGAGTAAAGAGAAGCGGCCGCCGCCACCGCGCATCGTTCCGCAATATTTGGAAAAAGTATGAATAACTCAGGCGAATGCAAATGAGTCTTTCGGAGTGTCGCTGGTAGCGCTGCGACCGCAAGCCCGAGCGCGCGTCCTCTCCCCATATCTTGCTTTATTTTGCGCTTTTTTCCCTCCTTACTATCTTTGGAACGTCGGTCTCCGCCCACTTTTTACCCTCTGGCTTGCACATGTATGTATATCTGTGTGTGCGTTCTGTGAAGACTAATTACGAGTGTCCGCGTATCTATGAGAAAAATTCAGTTTAATCAAACTGGCGGGCGGAATATGAAATGAAGTCTTGCAAACCAACAGAAGCAAAGCTTATACGTACGCAACGCATTTCAATATTATTCCAAAAGTGAAATTAAAAGTGGGTGAGTGTAATAATTAATGTTTCGCGAGATTAATTTCAACTTCGCATATATGACTCTTCACAACTATTATTTAAGCTTTGAAAATTCATATAGAGTAGAGAGTGTGACCGAAATGAGCATTTTTACGACTTCTTATTTGATACTAATAGGTAATGGTATCTACGTACGCTACTGATAGAATTTTAATAATAGAACAAAATAAATTGTGTTTTTCTTTAATATCATTTTGAAACAAGTAATTATCTCGTGAAGAAACTATAGTCACAATTATCTTTGTTCAGATTAACTTTGATAAATTTAGGCTTTAATAATTCAATTAAGACGTCTTAATTACTACCTTGAACACTTTCAGTCATAATACTATCATTATTACTTTAATGTCTTCTAGTTTGGAAGGAATTCTTAGTTTCCATTCTGCGCAAGAACTACTTTATGGAAACAAAAATCTCCGCCTTGCAGAGAAATTAATTACATTTTCTACATATACTTACAATTCTTACGAGTTTTTGATTAACAAATTCTATGATTTATGTTTCTTATTATAAATTTTGTAGATTCTTAATGTCTTTTATATATATATATATATACATACACACACCCATACACCCTTAATTACTTTCTTCTAAATATTCTTTTTGGTTCTTATATTTCTCTTAATTCTTCTATTTTTAGTCATATATAAATATATCACATTTGCTTTCAATTGGATCGATGTTTATTTTTCTAATCTGTGTACCACTCCATACTACATGACTTTGACAATAATCATAGTATAACAAGTTCTTTTAAATGAACGTCAAATGAATTGCCAATAGTATTACACGGAAAAGCAGTTGAAGTACAACTCCATTAATATTCTTCATCTTCCCAAGCTTGGATTACCTACTTAAAGTAGATAATGTCCACCCCCCGATAAGATAAATAATTATAGCACACTAAAACACAACTTCTCTTAGTTATAACCAACAGTATGAATTACATTGTATTTTTATGACCTCTCTCTATTTCCGTAAAGTAAAAAGAAATTTTTCTATATATCCACAACGCACATTGCATGCATACAATTGGTTAAAATCGTTGAATAATAAAGCTTGTTTTCCAAAAGCTACTTCCAGTTATCTTACGAAACAACATATATTGGGTAACGTATATCATAAAGATATTTTCCACAAATAAATAAATACAAGAATATACTTACGCATTGTACATAATATATCATCAACATTGCACCATTTTGGTCTTTTTCGTACCTTTCCCAATGCACCAAATGAACATATCGATATTGGATATAATCTATTATCAAATCATAATGAATATATAGTTCGTTTCTTTGTCTTCTTCATATCCTAAAATTTAGCCTGTCCACAAAAACCATGACTAGTGAATCGCTCTGTACTACGCAACCTCCGCAATATAAAAACGCCTCTCAAGACGCACACTACTTTCCAACAAAAAAAAAAGAAAAAAATGAGGTCAGTCCATCAACATTAGCGTCGCCTCTCTCTCGTATAACCGTTCGCGCGTGTATATAACACTCGTGCTATAATACATTCGGCGAGAAAAGCATGTCGGGAAAGCGTCGTCGTCGAGCAAAGAGAAACGCTCTCTTCTTCGCGCGGCGCCAAAGGCGGGCGTCGTCCCCAAGAAAGAGAGAGAGAGAAAGAGAGAGAGAGAGAAGAGAGAGAAGCGCGCGCAATAAGAGGTTCGCCAGAGAGCGAGAAAGAGTGAAGAGTTGGGAGGAGGGTGCATGTGTGCGGCGCGCTTCTTCCTCCTTCTCTTTCTCCGGTCGTTCCTTCGACGACGACGACGACACAGTGGCAGCAGCTGCAGGACTGGCAATAGTCGCAGCCAAAGGCAAGCGCGAAGAGTACGGGGGGTAGAGAGTAGAGCAGTAGCAGCCGAGCATGGAACGCTTCCAACATGAAGAAGAAGGGTGGCGACGACGACGACGGCGGCTAGTGCAGCGCTCTGCTACTACTCTTCTTCGCCCTCTCTCTCTTTTTTACTTGCTTCACCCCCACCTCCTTTTTCACCTCCAGCGATTTTTCCATCTCGCTGATATTCCCGCTTGTTCTCTCGCTTTCTGTCTTTCTCTTTCCGTAGAAATTTCTCTTTATCTTATATTCCCTTGTTCAATCCTCTTTCTTTCTCTCTATCTCTCTTTCGTTCACGCAAGACGTTATATTCCCTCGACTTATTGGTCTATCGTTAAAAATTTAGATTCAACTTTTTTACGTTTTATTCCATTCCATTTTTTTCTCGCGGTTCACTGCAATTACTTTGGTTTTATTTTCTTTCTGTGTACTGCATTGATGAATACTATTTATTAATAAATGAAACAGCGATCTGTATTCAACGACAAAGACATTTAAATAACGTTTATTTTTTAAATCACAATTTTATATATAGCAAAAAGTAATCTTTAACAATCAATGAAATTACAAATCACTGTAATTAAAGGGAGTAAAAAAAAATCATTGTACTCAAATCGAATATTCATGCTTATTTAAAACTCGAGTTTAAATGGCTTCCACGCAGCCGCCGACACCCGTGTCGTTCCACTTTATATCTCTTCTGGAGTACTCTTCTCCTCCCTCTCCTTCACTCGATACATCGTCGCATCGCGTACTACACGCGCCATGTATATATATATATATATATATATCTACGCCCCCGTCGTATATCGCACCGACGAAGCTTCGTCGACGGACGGCCAACTTTTCGTCCATTCGAATGACTGCCCGACACTCGCACGACGGAGCAACGACATTCGCCGCGAGCGCGTAAACCTCGACTTTACGGGTTCGGGGCCTCGACGCCGTTTATGTATGTGCGCATCAGCGCGCGCCCTCGCAAGAGAGAGAGAGAGAGAGGGAAGTAAAAAAGAGCGCCCGTGCGAGGAGGAAAGCTCGCTGATTTATCGGCGAAACGTTCCGAGGGTAGAGAAGACCGATCCGGTTTGAGAGATTGCGCGCAAGTACGGTGTATTAAATAAGATTTCGAAAAGTATATACATAGTTTTGCAGCAGAGTGTAATGGAAAGTTGATTATACTTTTTTGTAGGATCAGTTGCTTTTTTTTATTAAAATTTAATGTTTACTGCAAAAAAAGCGAATAATTATTTTTCAGCGTACAACATACTTTATTACGATGAAAAGGATGCCATTCACATTGTATCAGAGCCACGCGATTATTGTTATATTAAAATTCCATTGAAATTACGAGCAAAAGGCGGCAGCAAAAGCATATCGACGCTTATCAATATGCACAATTAATATAACAATACACTTTCATACCGCATTTTCTAGTCGAAATTCCAGTGTCGGAATCTTCATTAAATTCGATAAAACATCCCGACATGCCGAACAGAGAGCGAAGAGAGGGGTGGCCTCGTTAATAAGCAAAACAATTGTATGGCGCTCGCCACGGCAGCCGCAAATAATCGAGGATGTGTGTTCCGTCGGCAGCGGCGCGCTGCAATTGGCCGGCACACGATATAATACTCGCTATATATACCTGCGCGTCGAGGGGCTACAGGGCGGACACGACGGTGAAGAGAAGGACGTGGGCAAACACAGATCTGAAGCGTCGTCCTCTCGACGTTCGCCTCGTCAATCGCGAAGCTTGCGCGTTGTACAGGCGGCAAGCCATCCCTCTCCTCACTCTCCTCCCTCCCGTCGGTCAATGATCCGTTTGGAGCCACTTTGGTACCCGCAATGCTTTACCCCTCGCTCCACCTGCGTCGCCCCAAAGAAGTGGCCGTTCCGCGAATACCGACGGCGTTCTAGTGCGCTCGTGCACACTGCCGCATGCGCATATATATAGGGATGAGTGCGGAATGCTTTCCTGCAGGCGATCCGCGCGTAAGAGGAGCTGGATACGTGCGCTTTTTCAGATTGATGCTAAGTAGCGCGGAAATTTGCCGAGAAAAAGCGAGTTGAAGCATGCGCGGATTCACTGCCCTTTCATTGTAGACTATATATATATATAGTGAAGCGGAAAATATCGTTCATCGGTTTGACATTTTATTTTTCTGGAAAAAAATATATATATTCTTTTATTAGCTTCAATGGGCGTACTTCAATTTCGACAGAAATAACATGTTTGTTGCTTTTTCAGTCCATTTTAAAAGAGAATACAATAAATGTGGAAATGTTGTGGACCAATATCTTTATCAATAATAATTCATGTGCAAAGTAACAGTTTTATATATATTTTGACAAAAATCCAGCGATTAAAAGTGCACGTATATATACAAAATAAAAGGCATATCTTCTTTTTGTGTTAAACCAGATTTGTTTAAAAATTTGTCAACTCTAAATTCATCCATGTTTCAAATCCCTTTAAGGACACAGTTCACGTATCGGCTTTGAATTCGTCACTCTCCTACCTGCAGTTACTCGTTTATACAAACGCCCTCGGAGCTTTCGTTAACCCAACTTTTCCCGAAAAAGAAATCAACCCGACGGGACAGTGAAACGCGGCCGGATAATCAAATGGAGTGCTATACGCGCACACGGTGCTGCATTCGGTTCATAATAGAACCAAAGTTGGCTCGTTACTTAAACGACCGATTGTGCATCGCTCGAGCGAGAGACCGCGCGTCATATAACTTTCATCTCCGCGAGCTCTCACACAATATATAACCATGCGTGGGTGCGCGAGCGTGTGATGCATTCGACTAAATTAACCTGCGTCGGAGAAGCAATAATAGAAAGTACCTGCCATACCGTTCTTACATGTAGAAAAATTCCTCAATACTCGCTGTGCAGTCTCCACCGATGTGTATATAAGGTTGATATATAGTGATAAATTGGCATGCGTGCACCCACCGGGAACATTCAATAATTTTAAGTTCCCGCCAGTTGAGGGAACAGTAGCACGAGCCTTTTTTCCCCTCGGCGCGCAATAAAATTCGCGGTCGATATAAAAATGTTTTTTCAGCAGAGCCACCCTTTGAACTCTCGGCTTTTTTTTTACAGGCGCGCCGACGCGGCTAACGATGCGGCGCAATCGTTTGCGAAAATCGAATCTCTCTTTCCTCCTCTCCCCTTCGCAAAATTAACAAAACTCAAAAGCCGCAACGGGAGGAGCGTATATATATACATATACGCGGCCCCACAGTAGTCGACTGATCCTCGTTGAGCCCGCACGGACCACTGGATTATGGAAATATCGCGTCGGGCGCACACTGTACGCACCCTTTGTTTTTCCCGGAGGCAGCGCAGCTCGCGCGTTCCTATGATTTAGCTGCCGCGTGTACGCGTTCCCCTCATCTTTGCCGCTCTCCTGGTTTTTCATCGTCGTCGTCGTCGCCGTCGTCGTCGCCCCCCAAGCGCCACAGCGTCGGCTCCTCACACGCATGAGTGGCTTATCCTTTCACGCCCTCGTGCGCGCCCACCCATACTCTTGCCTCACCCGCGCCCTTGCCTTGCGCTTCCTTACTGTCAAAGTTCCGACTCTCGCTTTCTCTTCATCTCTCTTTTTGCTTTCTCTCTTTCTCTCTCCTCAATCTTCGAGCAAAAGAGACTGAGGGCTATTTTATTCCGTCATATCTGTCGCTTTTACGCTGTTTCTATTACTTTTGCCTACACACACACACACACACACTGCGATGTTTAGTCGATAAAAAAAGATGGAGAGAGAGAACCTCCCTACCGTTAAAATTTTCTGAAGCGAAGCGAAAAAAATGTACGTAATATTGCTATTCAAAACATAGTATACTTGAGAGAAAAATTTACTTTACAAAGGTCGAGGGGAAATCCAACAAACTCAATGCCGAATTTCTGGCAGTAAAAGGTTTATGATGCGTTGGCAAAGTCGTGAAAAAATCAGAGAAGGAAAAGAGACAGTAAAAGTAATTTGATGATTAAATATTTTCATAAACTCGTTATTTTAAAAACATCAATTTAGAAATTATATATACATTCTACGAGATATTTCCACTTACAAAATTTCTATTATTTAACTGTTTTAATGGAATGGAAAACGAGCTTTTATAGTACCTTTACTGATGTATATAACTGTAAATAAATAAAAGCCATCAAAAAATATTTCCTGTTATATGATCTTATAAATGGAATCTCGACATAGAAATGAAATTTACATAACCTACTTTTGGCATAGTATCAAAAAACTGACCTATCACAAACTTTACAAAAACATATCGAAAAATTCTAAGAATTTATTATCAGAAATAATATAAAAATATCAGTTTTTGAAAATCATAATAAATTATACGTGTATATCAGGTGCGCAAACAATGTAGTTGTAAACAAATATTACCAAAACGGTTTAATTAATATTTTTGCTTTCAATCGTGGTTCCGTTTAGATCGTCTATACTGATCTCTTAATACACCAACTCATACCAGTCCCAAGAAAAAATGACGCGGCGTTGCAACAGCCCTAAAGAATCCTTTACTCATACTTTTTATCAGTTTTCCCACTTTATGTCTTTCTCCCTCTCTCTTGCGTGCGTTTGCCTCCCTGGTTTCTTTTTGCCAGTTTCGTCGGCTTCTTTTTTGTCCAACTCTTTCTTTATCCTCTCGCTTTCGCTTTCTCTTTCCCACTCGAACGGCGTCTTGCACGCAGCTTCTATCGTTTCGTCTCTACTCGGAGCGAAACTTTGCCGTCTCGTGCACGAATTTTTCTTTTTTTTCCGTATACCGCTCGAAGGGGGTGGGACAAAACATCGTCACGGTCGGCACCATTCTCGCGGGACTTTGTCCTTGGAACGCTTGTAAACATTGAAGCTTCTCGTTGACACTCGCGAGCGATGAGAGAGTGGAAATATACGGTGCGCACTCGTCATATTCGAGATGAAGCGAGAGACGGCAGAATCAACTAAGTACGAAGTTTGGCGAAACTGAGCCTCCCCCGACCTGGCATACATCATCCTGAAAGAGCGAGAGACTGTCAGGTTTCGATAGCAGCGGTAACTCAATCGACTCCCTTGGATTTTAATATTCGGAAAAGTTTTGGGGGTAGGAACTCAAGATAATCCGTACTTTGTGGTATGATAAATAATTCATCTAAGGAATAGAGAGTCGCGCAAATCGTATTACGAAAATACTTTTATTGATTACTTGACGATCAATTCTGCATGTAATTTGATATACCGTTAAAAATTCAGAACCCCATTAATGCTTTTTTATTTAATTAATTATCAGTGGAGAATCAATATCTGAATTATGTTTTATTATTTATAACTAATAGTAATATTTTAGTTTGTTATTTGATAATCGCGATTTTTACAAATTAGATGATTATTTTCAACTATTACTTATTTTATTTAATACTATAACCAAACAAGTAAAGCTATTTTTAATAATTTTCTTAAAATCATATTTTTTTACATTCAAAGAGGTCTAAAAATTAAGAAAAATTTTTCATTTTTTTCGAAATATGAGACGGAAATATCTGGGGACTAACTCAAATCATTGGTTATATATTATAAGCGATAAAAGATCAGTCAACTTAAAAAACAATCTATTTTATACAACCTTGAGTGACACATGAACGAAATAAAAACATAACCACATTAACTATATTACTACGATCATTTCAGTGATTAAAATTCTTTTCAGTAATATGTCTGTTATTTCTGATAATTCTTTTATTTACTATTATTTTTATATATTGCTTACAATTTTGTACCAATTATAAAAAAAAAGTAGAATACGTTCAAACTAATTAAAATTTTTCTTATATTACGTGCCCTTATTTACTTTTTCTGTAACATGTCCATTTAGTCCGAGTCTCCCCTACCAATAAAAAGACCCTTACAGAGATGCTATACAAAATTTAGACATCGTCCCAAGCCGTTTTCCGGGAAAGAGATATCATAGCTAATGGAACGGAAAGTTATAAAGCTTCTATCCCCTGAGCACCTAATATTTACCTCAATTAGTTGCTCAATTATCCCTAATTCAGGCGTATTAGAGGCGTCCCTGGTTTTCTTTCTCTCGCGTGCGCTCGCTTCCAGAACAGCATATACAGGATTTAGGCGGGAGTTTATGAATTTGAAAGTTTGCTCTTTCGCCAGAGCGACTCAGAACTTTTCGAATGAGATTGTTCTTGATTTTCTTGCCCGAGCGGTTCTACAAGTCTCTTTTCCTCCCCCTCCCACTTTGGCCCCTCGAGAGCGAACGCACGGGCCGCTGGTCCGGAAAACGGAATTACGGACGATTCTCTCTCTCTCTCAGCAGGGAGGGAGAGGAGCGTAAAAATCGCGCGCGTGCCGCCGCCGCTGAAGGTAAATTAGGCAGCGACTCGGCCGCGCCCGGGAAATAAAATCACCGTTTAATTCAGCCCCTTCCTCGGAGGCACTGGCAGCGGCGGCGGCGGCTGCCGCTTCCTACACTTTCGTGCTTGCTCCAGCGTAGCGCGCCGGTACTCCTCGACTTTGTTCTTTAATCGCGGCTAATTCCGTATAATTGGCTAATAAAACCATCGGGACTTTTGGATTTTCTCGCGCGAAATTCGGACGTTCAAAGTGAAATCCGCGCGCCAGTCCCGACTAATTGTTTCATGGGCTCTTCCTTTCTCTGTTTTCTATTTTTACAAAGCGTTACCCTTAATCGTGAAAGAAAAATCAAAGAGCCTCTTTCGTAAAGTATACCCAGAGTTCTTCTATTCGAGGGTCGCGTCACGCTCAGGGAACCGTAATTAATTCATAAGCAGTGATCTGCAAATCTTTATCGCGTCGCGCCCATTTCGAGCGTTGCCAAGTGCTCTTATATGAAAAATAATGTCATTCTCCCCAGACACACGCAGACGCACACATATATAGGTAGAGTCGTAGAGAGAGCGCGAGAGTCGAGTGGTGGCGTAAACTATACACTACGTACAGCCAGAGCCATACATCACGCGGAACAGCGCATGGCAATAATAGAGCAGTTCGCGTGATTGATCGCCGCGCGATTGCGAAGCCGGCGCGCAGGCGTCTCGGGCCAGCCCTACCTTACCCCCCTTCCGATGGGGTTAATTGCGTGAATCGAATTCTTATTACTGGAGAGACTAAGAGCCAGTCGCCGCGGGCCCGCAGAGGGAGAGAGAGAGAGTGAGAGGATCTATAAAACCCGTGTGCCAAGAATATTAAAGGGCATTCCAAGCCGCGCGCCTCCCACCCTCGGCACCGAGGATGCGATCGGTTTTATTAATCACCCGGGCTTCTCTCTCTCTCCCTTCCTCACTCTATCTCTCTATCTTCTTCGGGGAGGAAAAAATGCGCGCGCGCACGAGAGAGAGAGAGAGAGAGGAGGATCCGCGGAATACTGATCAGTTAATCGTCTCTCATCTCTCTGCGGTCGGCTCATCAAAATTTCATAACAAGCGAGGTGGAAACTACACCTCGCGCGCGCCGCATCACTTATTTAGCACCCGGCGCCTCGTTACTCGCCCTGGAGTTTTTAAAAGCCCCGCGCACTAGCGGTGAGGCAAAGGTGGGGTAGGAATTTTTTGCGCACCCTCGCGCAGTCCGTCTTTTTTCCGAGGTATACGCAACGCGCCCCGCGGCTCGCCGGCGCCACGGTCGAGTGATATAGCGGCTCGCCCGGAATCTTAACTCATTGTTTTTTCCGGCGAACGAGAGCCGCGGCGTGAAAGATTCAGCGCGGTTGCCGCTATGGTAAATACTCCGACGGTTGGTCGTGTTGTGTCGCTTTAAAAGTTTTTAAGCACCACCGGTAATGGCATTTTTTATTAATAATGGGTTGGGTTAGTGGGACACATCGTGTGGAGATATCGTTTTCCATAGGCTATTAGTCGGTGGCATAATTTAAGAGTATATTATATAATTTCATAATTGATTCGCCTGAAATAAGCGTTAGGTGGTTCGAAGTAAATGAAATAAGGAATATACAGCCATAACCAAGTATATGTGCAATTCTACAAAAAGCGTTATCCCTAACTCGGTAGTAAAAACGAGGAAAAAAAGTTAAGGCACACACCTCTGCAATAAATTTTTCCTTGGTATATATAGGCCATACAAAGGACAAAAAAATTTTTGGCTGTAAAAAGGTCTTATTTTTAATGGCACACCAATTTTTCTTATGAAAATATAACTTGAGAAAATGGAGGAAAAATTGTCACGAGTGGTTAGTCGAAATTAAGCTTCCACAAGCTCAACAAATTTTCTTGTAATTTTTTGCGATTTTGAAATTTTGTTTACTTTGCACAGGATCATCTGATTTTAAAAAATTTTAGCTTAAATTAAAACTTTGTGCTATTACTTTAATTTTGTTGTATAAGAAATTTGTTGGTGTCTGCGTGGAACCTTATTGTTTAGTCGCCAGCGATCATTTTTTAACCATTTTAATTAGATAAATTTACATAAGAAAATTTTTCCATTAATTATATAAGAGAAACAAAAATTATGCGTAAAGTGTGTCTCAACAACCTTTTCGATCCAACGAAGAGAAACTTTTTGTTGAATTGAACATATAAAGAAAAGAGAATGCATCGAGATGAAATTCTTAGTTTTGTTACGAGGACACTTTATTTTAACTGATTTTTATATTTCTATGAAACATACAGCTAAACCTTGACTGTACCTATAAACGTGTGTTTGAATAAAACTTCCATCAAAGCAACTATAAGTTTATTTCTGTATAAAAACTCTAGAAGATCGAGACCTCGGTAAACTTATTGTACGGTATTTCTGGAAAGAAATACAGATTTCTACGCATTTAACTCGTAAAGCCACACAGTATGTCTCGTCAAAGCTGCCCATTCATCTCGGTCACAAAGCTTGTGTATAGCGCGCGCGCGCAACGCAATGAGTCGCCTGTTCGTGCACGCGCGACGACCGCGAGATAGGTTAGCTGTAGCCTTGTCGTCGCGAGCAGCGCCGTCGTCGACGCGAGGATTGCGTTTCACGCTGGAGTGGGCCTCTAAATCTTTAAGTCGCACTCCGTGACGCCGCTCGTCCAAATATAGCGAAAGAAGTTTATGTAAGTTAAGAATTGCCACGACGGAGCGCACGCGCGTATATACGTATATGTATACCTCGCGCTTTGATGCCAACGCGTCATTCGTTAACTTTGATACTTTGCCCCCCTCGCGTTTGCAGCGTGTTCAGCACGCGCTCAACGCTACTTTTATATATGTATATGTATACACTCCCGTCAATTTATTTAATGCTGATGGACATCTTTGAGCTACCTACTAATGATCCCACCGCTGCTCAGTGCGCGATCTCTCCGAGCGAGTGAAAATATAAAACTCTTTGATCGCCGCACCAACGCTAATGTTCTTGGCAAATTTTGTTTAATCGTTGGAAATCAGTTAGGCGACCGTATATTTTCAAAGTTTCTCTTTAATATTTTATACCAGCGATTTTCAAGAGTTTTAACTGTCATCCCAATGAAATGAATGCTATGTAAAACATTTTAATTGGCGCTCTTTTATTTTAAGCAAATATTTTTATTCAATGATTGTTATTAACCTGATTTAATCATTTATTAAATCAATCAAAATGTTCGTTTCAAATAAGTTTATTTATTATATAAAAACAAAACTTAATATTGCCTTTTAGTACAATGAGGCAGTTAAAAGCCGAATTACCACTAACACTCGCCGGCCGACGTAAGAGCCAAACACTGGCACAATATAAAGCACTCGGCAGCACTCATAAAAGGCGCAATTAGAAGACGCAAAATCGCTTAAACGGGGCGCAAGAGCTCGCGTCCAATTTCTCTCCCGTGCGATTTCGGAAGGGGGAAAAAAAGAGAGCAAGTTACCAGCTCAGCGGCATCATCACAACGCTCGGTTGGGCATTCTCAATAGAAAAGCTACCCGTTCTCTCTTTCTCTCTCGTGCGCGCAAGCAGGGAAAATCGTCGGGGGCGCGAGTTGCGCGAACAAAAGGCCCCCACGTGTCCGCTCGCGAAGTCTTGAAATTCCAATTCAGCTCGATGACCCTTGGAGCTGCTGAAAAGGACGCGGAGAGCAAGAGTAGTAGGGGACGCGAGTACATACGCATATACACACACACACACACAGCGAGCGTCCGCGAAAATTATTTCAACCGCCAATTGGAGCGCCAATTGCCGTCACCGCCGTCGTCGCTCCGACAATTGGTTCACTTGCTGCGCGCGCTTGACCATTAATAGCCGTCGGCTTTATCTCTTCGCGGATAATGCGCCGGCCCTCAACAACGTCGTCACATGAGAGAGAGAGAGAGAGAGAGGGGGGGGGGGGACACTCACATATACACACAGGCGCTTTGTGTGTATTTGTGCGGGAATGTGTGGGGGATAAGTGATCAGAGGAGAGAGAAGAGATTCATCAGGAAAGTTGTACACATGAAATCAAAAGTTAGAGAGGTATAATTTGGCCATTATCCTGTTTGAAAATTTAGCTGAATGATCTGATTGGGTCCGAATACTTTCAATTCGATAAAAGACAATGATCTTCACAATTACACCAGTTCCTTTAAGAAGACAAACGAAAATAAAGTATGGAAGTATATATCAACATAGAGCACATATATAAAAAATACACAGAAAATCATTCCCTAATAATTAACTGGCAATTTCGTCGCGTAATTAAGGCAGCGGAGAGTTTAGCGACAATCAAGCAGTGATATCGAACGGCAAAGTAATTTTACAAGTTGAGAACTAATTTCGAAACTAATCTGAATTAATAACATTTCGAAGTTTAACTCGCGTCGGTATCCCATTTTCGCGGATCCCGCCGGCTTCTTACAGCAAAGTTCAATTAACTCGCGCGCGCACGTTGAAAAAGAAAAGCGAACATCCTATTGTTCCTAAATAACGCGAGTAGAACTTTCGCACCTCTCTCTCTCTCTTCACCTCGAGAAACAATACGAATTAATTTTCGAATTCCTCCCGGCATTTCGCGCGCTCTCTCGCGAGGATATACGATAGATAAGGTATTCGCGGCGACGCGACGGCGGCCTTTCGCGGAATTCTCGAGCTTTAGTCCCAATGGCGAAGATAGCCCTTGAGCGGGTGGGCGGGCGCGCGTTTTTGCACCTGTGCATACGGAAGCGGGATGCGAAATTAGAGGAGAACAGTGCGGTGGCAGCGGTAGCGGCGCATTTACATCGCGACGTATACGTGAGCGCGCGGACCGTTAACAAGTTCCCCCTGTCAAAACCAGATTTCTCGAGTTTACAAGGCTCCGTGTGGCTGTCGGTTTAACTTCCTTCTAAATCGATGTAATTCTGCCCGTCTGTTCTCTCTCTCTCTCTCCGTCTCGCTTGCCTCCTCCTCCTCCTCCTTCTATATACACTTCTACGCGCGCGCGGGGCTCGCAGGACTGTCACCACTGTAATTCGGCCCAATTTACAATCTGAAATTTGTTATTCCAACCGACCGGCTTCCTTCTCCTCTTCGTGCGGTTAAGGTTTTGCGCGCGTCTCGTCTCGTCCTTTCTACCTCTCTCTCTATATATATACATACAGGTATATGCGAATGGTCGCTTGCTTCCTTAACGGCGTTGGCCCGCGCAAGCCGCTTTGCAATTCGATGCGCGGCGGCGCGCGCGCGCGCGCACGGCGTTAGAATTAGCACGAAAGTCGAGAATGGAAAATCGAGAACAGCTTCGGTGGCTATAGCTGTCTCGAGTATTCGATTGGAGTTATTCTAATGAAGCGAGCCGAAAGAACTCGCGCTGAGATGGGCGACTACGGTGAGCTGGGGAGTATACGAGTGAGAGAAGAGCAAAGTAGCGCAAACTCCTGCGTTTTCTTAGTGCTTTTTTTTAAGGATTTAAGCTCGTCTTTCGGACGCGAGTTTTTCGTATTTCGAAGGGGATCGTGTTGATGTTCGCCGTAATGGAGGTGGTAGATGGAACTTTTTCTGCGGGAAAGTGTTTCGTACAGCGTTAGTGGATTGGGTAAATTCTCGGAAACCGTGTTGTGAACCTAACTGCTTAAAAAATACATCTGCCAAGGAAATACATCTCAATTTTAGATATTAAGTAAATTAATGATTAAACTTCTGATAAGTAATATTCGCTAGTGTTAGAAAGAGATGTTCATTATGATTTCAAAATTGGATTTCAATAATCGATTTTCATATCTCTGTAATTATTGATACGAGTGTATGCAACTATACATTAACATTATCGCGTAGAATTATCCTAATGCACTTCATGCGAAGTAAGTTTTTCGTAAAACGAAAGTAGAATCGAACATAAAAAGTCATTGCCGTTAGACAATGCGTTCTTGCGATGCTGGAAGTTTGCGCATTGAGAAAGTCGATAATGTGAATTGAAATGGAAATCCATTGATGTATTCTATTTCGCGAAGTTTGAGCTTCATTAATTAAACAACTAAATGCTAAACAAACAGTCTTTAAATAAATATTTCAACGATCGTTCCAAAGTTTATTCATAAAACATTTTCTTTATCAAATGTAGTAAAAAAATAAAATGGTAAAATATTATTTCAATGCAACATAAAGTAAGGAAAGATAATAAATCTCAATATATCAAACCAAAATCAATTGGTGCAGTGAGTAATAATTTTTACAATATTTTCTATAATAATAATTGCTATATAATATAGTAAAAAGTTGAGTACTTAGAAATAGTTAGCAAAATTTACTATTTTTCGAGTATATATCCTACGGTTGCTAAAAAAAAATAGTAATTTTTCCTAGATATTTAATAAATTTTCCTACGTCATTTTTCTCAGTGCGAGTATAATTTTTTATCCGACGATTATTATCACTTAGTATTCGGTATACGCGTTTTCCTATCACGTGAGGAATCACCCCATGATACTGCATATTGTATTATGCATGAACAAGACCTTAAGTGAAAAGCATGATCCGAAATCAATGTCATTTATCTATACATAATAGATCCGGTTGAATCCATATTGAGTCATAAAAAAGCAACCCCGGCAATAGATCACCTCATTCAACCCTCCATAGCCCATCTTCCCTTCTCTCCGATATTAAACCGTCCCTCTTCGTATACTTTATCCATATAATTAACGCAAAGATGGAGATCTTTAATGGAGGAATCTGATCCAAAATGTTTGCCTGTTTACGATCGTCGGCGAGACGAACACATTCCTCGTAATATTCGGGCGATTGGATGGCACAGTCATTGCCGCCGCGGATGCAATAAAAAACGAGGAGATAGCGAACATCCCATCAATCCCCGCGACTTCTCCGGAGCTTCGTCGTCTTTTAAATGAAATCGGTTTTGCGGCTCGACTGCATTGGGATGGTTAGAATTCAAGGATGGGATCTCGTATAATCGATTAAAGCGATAAAGCTGGAGACCCGAAAATAAGAAAATTTTTCTTTAAAATCTTTTTAACAAATATTTATGATTATAATAATAACCAGACAAATCTATCAGCATACGTATATATTCAAATTTGATCAATCGATTTTTCAAAACTATAAATCAAAAGCAGAAAATTTGTTGCCTCCCTTGTTTCATAGTTTATCTTTGTCAATTTTCGTGAATAATGAAGAAAAGTTATAACAAAAGTTTGTATCACTTTGTAAAGTCTGCAAAAGAAATGATCAGGATTCGAAAACCGTAGAATCGGATTTAATGAAAGTCTGGCGAAAATATTTTCTCCGTGGCGTGACAACGCATGTTGGAAACTCGACGCATTAGAAGTAGTTTAGGTTTCGGGAACGCGGGCGTAGCGAGAGCGAGAGAGCGAACTGGAGGGTGGCTCTTAAACGGAATCAATTTGTCGAGGTCGCCCGCGGACGGAAGTCTTCCGCTGGAGCATCCACCCACGCCCATCTCTGACGATCGATTAACCCAAAGTTTCTCTCCCTTGATCGTTGCAGAGAGGAGGTGCAAAGGCTGGCGCAGAAGGGAAGCCCAAGGCGGCGAGAATGCCTTTCGCTACG
The DNA here is from genome assembly GCA_035583055.1 of Torymus tubicola. Taxonomy (NCBI): domain Eukaryota; kingdom Metazoa; phylum Arthropoda; class Insecta; order Hymenoptera; family Torymidae; genus Torymus; species Torymus tubicola. The sequence goes on along the minus strand of JAWWEQ010000010.1, from coordinate 23,984,608 downwards.
AGGATGATGGCCGCCTATGGGCTACTGCTACTACTGATCGTACCGGCGTTCAGCCTGAACGGTGAGCTGGTCGAGCAGGAGTGCCCGGTGGACTGTCACTGTCACTACTTTCGCATCAACTGGGTGACAGACTGTTCGGAGAGTAACCTGACCGCCATACCGCATGAGGGTCTTAGCCAGAACGTCTACGTGTTGGATATGAATGGCAATAACGTCGAGCACATCGAGCCTTTCCCCCGGGATATCAAGCTGCGCCGACTGCAGATGGCCCATAACCGACTCACCGAGCTCAAATACGACTCCTTCGCCGGGCTTACGTATTTGCTCGATGCCGATTTCTCATACAACGCCATCAGGCGGATCGATCCAGAAGCATTTAGGTGAGCATCACTTGTTTTTAATTATATTATTTTTTGCTTTCACTCTGCCTCTTATTAGTTTCAGTCATATGTGAATAACGCAATTTTTTTTTCATCCTGGAGACATTCTTCTCAGATAAGATGTAATTCATCGAGAAAAATTATTTACGTAGAACCATATTTTTTTGAGATCTAAAATAATTTTGCAAATGCTTTTTTCTGCGAATATAAGTGTACCACTTGATTTTAATAATTTTTAATAACATCATTTTTTAGTTAAATTTAATTTATTGTTTTCGCAGATGTGAAATTGTACTGTATTAAAATTATATTGCATGAGAGTTGTAGTCGCAGATACTTGAAGTTTAGAAATAAATTATAGCAAAAGCTTTTGATCTAAAAAATTATTAAGTTATGTCGAATACTTTTTATAATTCTTATATACTTTTCTTTACCATTAAGTAAAAGTGAGATAATTTGTACGTATATAACTTAATTAACAAAAAAAAATCTTTGATAAAGTAAAGTAAATATGTTATATCGTTACAAACAAAAAATGAATTAACAAATGTTTTTAGTGACATTTCTTTAGATATCATTTCTTAAAAACTTCTTTTGGGATACAAAATGAAAAGTACATTAATGAAATTGTTTATACATATAGCATTTATTGCATAGATACAAATAGAGTATATATCAACAACAATTTAAATCTTGTATAAATTTTACGAATTTTGTTCCTGTAGCTCTAATTAACTTTAAAATACAGTTACTAAAAAAAAATTAATAATATATTTAAATTCACGTACAACTTTTATGACAAGCATTATTATTAATAATAAAATAAAATTCCTTTTTCCCTTTTATTTTGAACGTTTCTTTGCATACAACTCGATGGTGCGATACATCACTATGACAATATTTTATTAAAAAAAAAGTAATAACTAATTTCCTGCAAAGATCGCTAGTCAAATAGTTAGGCGAGCTTTAGCTTCAATTGCATGAGTGTCTCGTGCCAGTTCTCAATTCATGCAAATTCTAAAGCACACAATCTCTTCCAATGCCGCAGGGACAGCCCGGGGCTCATCACCCTCGAGCTCCAGCACAACCCGCTGCCGGAGATCCGCGGCCACTTCCTCAATTGCCGGCCACTGCTCTACCTCGACATCAATTCCTGCGGTATCCGCCATCTGAACCCGCAGTTCTTCCACAACACGACCAACCTCAACCGGCTCGACCTGTCGCACAATCCCCTTGGGCGCATCGATTCTGGCCCCTTCGACCATCTCACCAGTCTGGAATATCTCAAGCTATCCTCCTGTAACCTGACCCATATATCCACCGATGCTTTTGCTCACTTGGAAAACCTGCGCGAGCTCGAGATGGAAGATAACGACCTAAGCTCGTTAGATTGGACCGGTGTACTAGCGCCTTTGGTACGCCTTGAGCATCTGAACATTAGAAAGAATCGCATCACCAACCTACCTGGAGATGCATTCGCAAAGAACCTATACTTGAGACAGTTGGTGCTGGCTGACAACGAGCTTCAGCATCTCAATGTCGTCAGCACTTTAGGACACAATCTTCACAGCCTGCAGTCGCTGGACTTGTCCAACTGTAATCTTCAAGATAGGCTATCGGAGGAGGCTTTCAGAAACGCTAGCAAATTACGCGTTCTGAATCTCAGTGGAAATCCCATGTTTGCTGCTGATCTGACGGCAGTTCTACGTCACTTGCCTAAACTGCACAAGCTCTCACTGAGCAACTGTAGTCTCCGCAGATTGCCCGAAGCTTTCGAGAACCTTGAACACCTGGAGGAATTAGACATTTCTCACAACCCGTTGGCGGATGCTTTCGTGCGTTTACTGAATCCTCTGAAATCATTAGAGTATCTTGACATGTCCTACTGCAACCTTGGCTACGTTGGTAACAACACCTTCACACTAATGACGTCATTGAAGAAGCTTATCATGTCCGGAAATGCGTTACATACACTGGAACAAGGACTCTTCACAAACTTGACACGATTAGAGAGCTTGGAGCTAAATGACTGCGGTCTGAAGAACCCTATTGATCCCAAGGTATTTGGTGATCGCGTCTACGCTAATATTATTGAACTGAAACTCAGTAAGAATCCGCTAACAGTACCAGAAGACGGCCCTCTATTGCCCAAGCAATTGTCGGGTCTAGAAATCCTCGACCTTAGCTACTGCGACATTTCGCGACTAAATGAGAATTTATTCTCCCGTACTAAGAACCTTACCCAATTAAACTTGTCCAATAACAAAATTGCTGGCACTGAAAATCTTGCTTCACTTAAGAAATTACGTTTGCTTGAGCACTTGGACCTCAGTAATAACAACCTGACCACTATGCATCCTCGCGTTTTCAAAGCTAATCCACGTTTATTGACTGTCAATCTCATTGGCAATCCGTTCGTGTGCAACTGCTCTATCGTCGATATGTGGGATTGGGCAGTGCAGGTGAAGAACGACCTGGACGTCCTAGTTGGCAGTCAACCTTCGCAGTTCACCACCGGCGCTGCGAAATTGCGTAAGACTCTCTCGTGCTCATACGATCAAGAGACTTATCAGAATATAATAGACCAGAGTCGTGCAGGTGCCGCAGAGCGCAGACCATTCCTACGTAAAGGTGATCTGACGCCCAACAGGACCTGGGCCAAGTACATCCGCGAGTCGAATTGCGGTAGAAGATCATGATATACGGCGGCTAGATTTCAAGATGTTGTGCAGAGTTCTCATGAGTACAGTCACTACCGGCCCAAATTGGAGCTCTAAATGATGGGTGTCGAAAGTATAGAAAGTAGAGTGTTTATTTTTTAAGTATCTCTGTGTGAAAAGAAGCATGTGGTTGGTATTATGATAAGATTGAATTGCAAAATCGTATGGTAAACTACATAACTTCCGATATTTTGTATAAATTACTTTATTATCTGTTCTGGTTGCTATAAACTTTTTTAAATTTATCTTAAATCATCGGATTTTACCATGCGGTATATTAGTTATCCTTATCGTGCTGCACAACCAAATGATTTTTTTTACATAACTCGTCTCTCTTTTTTCGTAATACACACGCTGGTCGTTACGATAATATAACTCACAAAGTGAAAATATGCGTTTAGCCAAATGCGAGAAATTATTATGTGCGAATAAAACTCCTTGTAACGCCGTGTCATTTGTCATTATAACATAAAAAAGAATTTTTCTTCTCGACGTTCTATGTGCAACGTTAAATCAAAAATTGTCGTTAACCAAACTGTAACCTACCTTTGTACATGTTTAATACCGTTGCCTTGTTATGAAAATCATCTAGATCAATGTTAAAAACGTTCACCATCATTCAGATGTAACTGCATTTCCATTTCTCATGATTTCTTAATCTGCATGTTTGTAAAATCTTTACAGCTCTAAATACTTTTCAAATGAACGAACAAAGTCTGTATAATTTAACTAACTGCCTATACGTCGTAATGAACAATTTCCTTAAGATGAATTTCTATCACGAAAGAAGAGTAGCAGAGAAACAGTGATCGTAGCTAAAATTAAAGATATACACCCCAATTGAAATCTAGCCAAACTTAGTTATTCGTAATAGAATAGAAGGAAATGATATAGTTTTTATAGGCAGATATTTTTTGTATTATCGATCAAATTGCTTAATTTAATAAGAGTTATATTAAGAACTGTAAAGAATAGATCTACGTTATTTTATTAGAGATATCAATGAACCTATCTTTATATATCATTATAAGTTAATAATTGTTCATGCAACCATGTTTACACTATTATAAAGCACTTGTATGTAATATCTGTACACGAGACATGTTGTTAATCTATAAAAATGAAATAAAAAATACTTGTACACCTCGAGTGTATTAAGTTCTCATCTGAGTTGCACGTAAAATCGGGTTGCTAGTGACAATACGGTGATATTTTAGTCATGCCAAATTTCAAAAGTACGGAATGTTAACTTTTGGGATTTGATCATATAGAGCATAAGAAACAAGAAAAACTAAATGGGCGTTTATTCCACAAAGTATATGAAGCTACGAGAAGAAGAAAAGAATACGTGCTATCTCAAAACTCCTCGTACTCATACATCTATACATGTAAAAGACTGTGTTTAATAAATGCGCCGCCATATTCTTCTTAGATATGCTGTTGCTTTTCATTTGTGCTCCTTTTTCACCTCATACGTAACTGTAATGTATTCAGATCAATGAAAACATGTCGGAGAAATCTATTTTTTGATGAAAATAAAAATTTTTAATGTATTTTTATAATATACCTACTTGTTTATATTGGATTAAATAATAAATATATTTATATACAGAATATATACATTGTAATTTTTGTAATAATTGATGTAGAATTCTACTTCAAAGTTTTACACTATATTATATAAATTATTAAGGTATATTTTAACTTTTTAATACGCGTACAATAAAACTCCTTTATCAATAATTAACAGAAATATCAAACTAAACTTTTCTTTTGTATTGCAGCGATGTTTTTTTTTTCTTTTTTTAAATTCAAGTAATTTACATTTTTAAAAGTACATAAAAGCACCTTTCTATTTATAGTAATTGATACTTCTAGTCGGTGCTTGAGCATACCGATGCTCTAGAATCTTTGTATTGATTCAGTGTACGCTCAGTGAAGGGGGGAATCGGGTCTTTGCAGAAAACTCCGTGCAGGACTGTTAAAAGCCTCTTTTAAAACTTTGAAACATTGATGATAAAACCAAGTCAACTGCCAACTAATCGATTATCGAAGCTTAAATACGAAAGTTGCTTTATAGATATCTTGATAAGAACGCAGTTTCCAATATGTATTTTTTCTGTGTCGCTTCTCGTAGAGTTTAAACTTTAAATTGTCGATTTTATCTTATCTGACTCATTCAAATCCAGTAGTTTTGTTTTTCGATATTTATTTTCATGTTTAATATGACTTCAATAAAAGTATCAGATATCACAGGATACAAATATTTTACTGAGAAATAGGCTTGATTTGATATTAAATTGTTCATAAAAAGTGTGGTATTAATAATATTTCTGAATGTTGTGTATAGTGCTCCAATAATATTAAAGCAACCTATAAATTTTCTTCGAAAATTCGACAAATAAAATAAAATAACTTATTAGCGAACGAAATTTAATTGAAGAAAAAATATTAATGATAGTTGTGAAATTTATTCTAATAAATCGAACTCAATCTTTACGGTGTCAAAATTTCTATATCTTTCTATTACTTTATCTTAGATATCCAAGCAAAATTTACTACAAAATTATTTCATACATTTGGCAGTGAAATAGAACGGCGCATTTCTATTACAACGAAATCTTTTAGATCAATAAGATAGTGCCGTCAAGATTACTGCAACAATACCAATGTTTGTACACAATCTATGTACTTATATACGTTTTAGAATAAGAAAATATGATTTACGGTATAGAAGACAAATATTTTCTCGAAACTATTCAACAATTCTAATGTCTTCTCCAATTATTTATTATTATACGCAATTAAAAGTTCTTATTTGCACCAATAAATATAAACAACTGTGAACAATTCGTATTAAAAAATTTCTAAATACAATTATTTTGAATATATCAATTATTACTACATATTATATCAATACTAACAATAGAATCATACAAAATATATTATTTAATTGTACAGCAATTATGTCAATACGGTAATATATCTCAAGTAGTACAAGAGCACCATTTAACGCTTTGAGAACGAATTGGACAATCCCGTCTTCAAAAGGTTAATTACAAAATTCCACAAGCATATTATTTAATAAGTTAACAATTCACATGTAAATGGCAGCTACAAAAAGTAACTTCCTAATTAATAATATTTAAAGATACAATACTAATTAATTTAGCAATAATTTAATTTGAATTATGAAGTATTTGAATTTTTAGAATAACGATGAAATACAGATTAAAATTTATAAAACTTAAACTTCGAAAATAAATCGTTTTTAATTTACGAAAATACAAAAACCAAACTACATAAGACATTGAAAAAATATATACGTCATAAGTAATACTTGTTAAAAATTGTTGCATTGTAATATAACGGCACGGTACCAGAACATTGTCATTTTTCATTACCAAGGCGTCGTACTACTTCAACAATAGATTCTATGTATAATTAATATTTTGCTATGTATAATTTATATCGCATCGAGAGCGCGTTATTCCTACACTAGAGAAAATAGTCGCCAGTCTGCTCATTTTCAGCACATACTCTATTTTCGTCATCGATGTCACTCAGCAAAAGCCACAAAGTCTCGGATCGAAGAGTCTCGACGAAACAGCCGTTATCTACTTAGCGCCGTCAATACCGCGCTCTGAGAGCTCTCTCCCTCTTCTACAACCGACGTCTCTCTCTCTCTCTCCCTCTCTTCTTCTTCCCTTCCTGTTTCTACATATATCGATGTTGCCAACTAAATGAAAGACCTTAACAGGAATCCTTTAATCCTAAGTCGGGACAACATCATAGGCCTCAATAAATTCCCTGTTTTTTATGGAATAATACAATAAGAGAGGTTCCAGTTTTTATTATGATTTATAAAAGTTATTTTGAACGAGCTGCTTTATAAATAAAATTTTGTTTGATTTCAGTTGATTTAGCTACAATGAAAACTGGACATATTTATATGTCTTGTATGAATAATATATTAAGTATCACCATTTTATCCAGATGAAATATACATACCTTGTTCTTTTATATACGTATGACAAAACAAGTAAAATTTGCTCCTAAATTGAATATTATTTATTATTCAATTGACAATCAAACAACGTATTTTCGATTTCCTTATAACATAAAATAATTTTCACTTGCAATATTATATTGAATATTAAAATGTATTTATATGTATTCTTAAAAGTAAACATTATGTTATTTTCATGCAATTATTCATTATAGTCGAAATAATAAAATAGTTATTTCTTACAAAAATGTAAAATTCTTTGTAATGCATATGTTATTGTTCAAATTTATTAAAATAAATAAATATAAATCATGCAAATGAGCTAATTCATTATTTTGGTTAGTTTGTGGTATACTCAGGATTGGTATAAGACAAACAAATTATTTCATTTGTAATTATTTGCATGGCTGAAAAATTCTTTATATAATTTTGTATTTTTTAACTTTTGTAGTTAAACTACACTGCGTGTAGCATCGTTTCAAGGGTATCCACTTGAAATAAATAATAATATTATTCATGTAATTATGAGCGATAAGAAATAAAGTATCAATATTACCTTCAACAGTTGCCTTTTAAAGTTACTAAAAGTATTTATGAGAGATAAACTACTCATAAAGGTATTAATTATTCTAGCATTAATCAATACCAATAATAATTGTGTATTTAAGACAATATGTTTTATTATTAATTTACAAATTGTGAAAATAGATTTATTATTTTAAATTTCATTTATATCTAGCTATCATAATCTAATAATACCTCGAATAAAAAAAATTTATCGTTATAGATTTTTTTATTCAAATAGATGTTCAATTTACTGATACATACTCTACACATTCTTTTTATCGAACAATTTAGCTATTTAGTGAAAGCGTTTGATCCTTTTTCGACACGTGATCGAACCAGTAAGTATTATCTTGTATTTCATTCAGATCATTCTAATAGAAGTGATTAATACTTTATTACATAATGGTATTCACGGGTGCACAATAGTTTACCAACACATACGTAGATGCATTCCAAACATTGGATGACGTTGCCCGCCAATACTCGTACTACATCTACTTGCTGCACTTTGGCGTATCCTAGCTACGCTACGTATATCAAACTTTGATTTGACATTATGTATATAAGAGACAATAACTTCTCCCGTCAATGTGAGTACTAGATTCCCAGAAACCTTACTTCAAATAATAAATAATGACGAAGGCTACCTTCCCGAGAAAAGTATCCAAACGTAAAGCTCGCGCGCGGTCACTACTATTAGCATTCCTCTCTCCTTTACTATTTAGACGTCGAGGAAGGAGCTTGAACTTTTATCTCGCAAAGTAATGATCAAAACACAAGGCATTCCGCATGAGTCTCGCTCGCGTCGCAACTAGGTCAGCAGTACCCCAAAGAGTTTTATCGCGTCCCAACTTTTTTTCCCACCCCTTTGAGTGACAAAAAGCATGCACGACTCGAGAAAGTTGCAAAAAGTCAGAGCAGCAGCAGCAGCTCCGAAAAAAGGCCAACTGTCGCCAGCAACTCGTCTCCAGTAGTCAAGCGGCTGCTTTGCTCCCCCAACGTGAGCGCGAGCGCGCGCATTTTTCTCTCCCGCAAAGTAGGTGAATGAAAGGATTAAGGGTCAGATCGATGGCGCTTGGCTTGCGCATAAGTCCCTCTCTCTCCGACTCCCTCTCCTCGCGGAGGGCGCGCACGTGTGCGAGCGAGCGAGAGCGAAAAATTCAAAGCTATCGCTGCAGCAGCACAGCGCGCAGTGCGACCGCAACCACGGACACACGCGTGTTAGCCATCCTATCAAGTTGTTACGTAAGGCATAACGCACGCGGCGGCGGGGCAGCGGAGGGGACAGCCGTCCGGAGCGAGTCGCTCCTACTGCTGCTGCGGCACAGTCGCCGTTCCGCGTGCTGCCAGCCTGCTACTGCATCCCCGCCGACGACGAGCTGCCGCAATTGCCGCCCGAGAGGATCGAGTCATGCCGCTGCTCGCCGCCGGTGCTGCGAGCGCGAAGACGACCAAGACGACGACGACAGTCGGCCGCCGGCGGTGCTGCTCGGCCGTCAGTGGATGATAAGGCGAGCTCCTCGCGATAAAGAGCAAAGCCGCCCTCCGCAGGTGTTTATGTGTATGTGCGGGTGTATTACAGTAGCGCGCGCACACCTACGCCGTCATGATAGCCGCGCTCGTTGAAAGCGCCCTCTGCGTGCCCAAGCTCTACTACGGCGCGTTCTTCGGCCTCGGATTCTGCGTCTACTACCTCTTCGAGGTCGTCAAGGTGAGTTGCTGTCGAATCCTCGATGTACGCGCGCATGTGTATATATATTCTCATTCCTTTCACTGGTGATGAGCTGCTGCTGCTGTTGCGGCTGCGCGCTCGATCGGTATATACAACGAGTTACGTAAAACAGCTGGAGCGAGTGAGAGACAGAGACACTTGATGCTGCGCTGCATTGCGACCGAGTATTCTGTTGCACTTGACAATCGCGGAGAGGGGTTGGGTTACACTTCAATCCTGGTTCAATGTAATTACGTAAAATTCTAGTAGTAGTCGTCGTCACATGCAATCGATTACAAGCCAATATTGTAGACGTATACGTGCGTTTCGAATTTCCTTTCGATGGTTTAATCAATTTCTATTAATTGCGAGCTGTGCTCCGATATAGCATATTTATAAATATAAACATGTTTATAGATACTATAAAACTTTGCTATTTTTATAACTGCGAGGTGTAGAGGAAAAAAAGAGAACGCCTTGATCGTCTATAATTATCGCGGAATAAGTTTTATATTATTTTTACATAAATATAATATCGCTTAAACGATTAAGGTAAAAGTACCAATTATGAAACAGTTTTCGGTAATTTTTTTCTAAACTGATCAATTTAATATCTTAAAACTGTCAAATATATTTAATATTATACATCATTCGATCGGGAAACTCTTAAAAAATGATAATCCATTTTCAAAATTTAAATTAGTATAAAATTATTTGACCTATTAAAGAAATAGTGATAGTACCTATTATGAAACGCTGTTTTTTTGACCGGTACCCCTGTTTCATAAAATGTCCCTATTCTGAAACATAATTAAATTACATTTTTCTTTATTTTTCGTGTTATTTTTGGCATAAAATTCGTTGTTATAATTTATGATGCTTATAATAATTTAAATGTGAAATGCATGGTTGAAACATGTAAGATTCTCTTTATATTGATTTTATAAAGCGAAAGTTTAATGATTTTAATTAGATATGCCTATGAATAAATCTACACAAAATATATGCAGACCTACTTTATATTTAATTATAAGCTAATTTAATTGACATCTATTACTTATATTGACATTAAATTCATATTACTAGCTCAGACGTAGCGTATCGGTAGGTTAAGACGCGATTTTAGGTTAGGTTTTCATATTTATAATTAGTACTTTTCGTAAAGTTAAAGGTACAAATAACTTAAATATAGATGAAAAATAATATTTAAAGTAGTTTAGATACAGCATTGACTTAAAACCTGTTATTAATTTCTTAATAAAAGCTTTTTAATACTGTTTCATAATAGGAACCTGTAGTGAGTTTGTCTACCTACTGTAAAACAGCTATTTATTTAATAGAAAATAGTAAAAAAATAAAAAAATTTGCATATAATTTGAATTTTATGTACAAAACTACATTATAAACTACAATATATGTCTCAATATTGATTAAACACTGAAAAATTACTAAAACAGAAAACAGAAAAAAAGAACAGTTTTAGTTCAAATGACAATCAATTTACAAGAGTTGGGAAACGGTTAAGACTAATAATTTTTTTTCACATTCTATACATGAAAAATCATATATTTATTAATGAATATATAAAAGCAAATAACGCATGAATCTAAATTTTTTTTTTTATCTAATTTATCTTTTTCAAATTACTTCTATCTTAATTTTTATTACACTGTTTCAAAATAGGAACTACTTTTTGCAATGTTTCATAATTGTCGCGGTAAAGTTCAAGTAAAAAACATGTATTTAAAATTTGATAGTTTTCAAGGCAAACCAGCACAATATAATAATATTAAATTGTCTGTTTTGCAACGTTATCGGTATCTATATTTTTTTAACTGCCAGCGTATTGTGTTCAACAATTTATACAATTATTTTTTTTCAACATAACTTAGAACGTTTGCCAATTCAGGCCAAATTTATAATTCAAGTTATGCTTTTCTTTTCATGCATTCTCAGAATTTGAATAGCAATTTAAACACGAATACAATTTCAATATACATCTTGTTAGATGTAGTAATTAAGAACGTGCATTGTTTAAAATAATCGAAATTCTTGACAATGACCCCACGCGCGATCAATAGAACGTCGCTCGCACTCCAGCCTGCTTTATTACAATTAATTTGACCTCACTGGTCTATCCTAACACTTTTTAAACCATGCATGTTTTAGCGCTTAGGTATAGAAATAGCACAGACATGCGGTTGTATGAGGAAGTAATTTTCTTGATAAGTAAAATTACTCTAATATTGTTGCAAATTGTTTACCGAGCATTCAAAGTAATAGAGTGACCCTTTACTATCATTGTATATCGATTTCATTGCTACGTAATTTGTAAAAGAAGAAAATAAATTTGTTAATGATGATTAATATAGTTTGAACGATGACGGTATGAATCCGTTAAATACAGTTTCCTGTAGAAAATTTAAGATAAGATAACGAGTAAATAAAACGTTGATGGAACCTTTTAATCCACAGTGTTTTAAAGGCGAAATTTGACGTTTTAAAAGTTATTGCTCCTGATAAGATAGGCAGAAGAACCTTCAAATTATTATGATTGAACCAATTGTAAAAAGAAAATATTAAAGTATTCAAATATATAAAATTAATTTTATATATATATACACACGCTGAGAAAAAGTTAATGAAGAAATGATAACAATACTCCGTAAAATGACCATAATTTCTAAATTTGAATCGGTAAAAATTACTTGACAGTCGATGAATAGTCACAATTTGAACAAGTTATAAAGCTCTTTCATTAGCGGATTTTCAATTTATTGATATCATCCAGTTTTTACATTTTCAATCATTGGCCAATGCTAATTTTCCTTTATTCTAATGAAAAGTTAACCTTGAGAGATTTTCATAGTTTATGCAAAATTCATAATAATAACCGTAAGAATATAATTTACTAATTTTTTTAAAATTATTTATAAATTGAATAAAGCAGACTCGTCTGCTTTGGTCTGTTTTAAAAAGAGAATGTATCATCGCGACAAAACAAGACGTCTTTAATTGGTATTTAAAGAAACTGTTTTTTTTTTTAAGTATACCTTGCCGCTGTAGAAAGATTCTTTCAACCGTCTTCTTTATAAAAATAGTGTTGTTATAATATACAATATCAATAGCAAAATAATAAAATTTATAAAGTCCAGGACTTTTAAACATTTATAAAGTTGAAAAATTTGCATTCAAAGTGAATTATATAAGGCATAACTATAAGTAGTGCAATATCACTAACCAAATGAAAAATCAATGTTAAATCTAATTAGCTATAAGATCGAACGCTCATCATATCCTCTGTGCATGTAACACACTTAAAATTAGAAGGCTAATATTCGATCGATCAAACAATAGTTTACCACCTAACGGGCAGTAGCCGGAACCTCATTTATTAATACACTTTATTACAACCAAAAAATAACCTACGTATAAATATCTAGTGCATAAATATTTTAATACATGAGTCAAATACGGTTGAGCCAGCCCTGAGAAAACGTGTGAAAAGCATAATGGAGGAATGTGGGAGAAAAGGAATTGTGCGATAAAAGTATATTCAACTGTTGCAGCATCACGTCACTCACGTGAGTCCGGTATAATTTAGCGAAGCAATGTACTCTGCAGTGCACTCGGAAGGACTTGATTAATCGAAGAGAGAAATATACCAAAAGGCTTTATTTATAGTTAACTTTAAGATAAGCATACAAACATGGTTGATCAATAGGTCATTTAATATATAATTAAACGATGGGAAAATTAATACAAATTTATTTTATGTACAAAAAATTTTAACAACTTATTGAATTAAACGTAAATATTCTTTTTAGTTTTTTTGTAATATATTCTGTCGATCGTTGAGGGAAATGTATTGAAGTTTTATTCTTTTTAGTATTCGTACCTGTTAATAATAAAGAAAATTCTATAATTATTACTTCCGCAATGCTTGTTAATGTAATGTTAATATTTCCTGCATCGTAACAGCAAAACGAGATTGTAGAGTTAATAAATTAAAAAAACATCTGATTAAATTATAGATTGATAATATCTTATTCAAACACCAAATTCAAATTAATTCAATTAATCTAGGTTTTTTAAATAATAATTCACTCAAGTAAGATTTCCTTAATCAACAAAATGATGAAAAAGAATCGTGAGAGGTGCTTGAAATTGAAAATTCACTATCTCATTCAAAAATTTTCTTTTATAAACTTCAATTATTCTTATTTCTTTAAAGTTCGTACAGACGCGAATAAAATGAATTGAAATTGAATAGCTAGAATTTTCAATAACGTTTCTATTTAATTTTTCAGGCACCGCTGGTAGTTTGTGCAAAAGGACCATTCCGAGATTTTTTAGAAGATAACGTACCAATATTAAAATGCAAATTTTGGCCAACACTTTGGTGTTTTGAATCAAGAGCACAAACAGTGTTTGCGAGTGTCTTAAGATCGCGATTATGGCCCCCTATACAATATCGCAGGTTTGTATGAATAATTTCTTTAATCTGTTACAAATTCGGAATTTTTATAAGGACTGTATGTGAAATAGATCTTTGCTAGTTATAAAAATTGGCTAAAAATGACAATTCATAAATTTACTATAATATAACAAGTACTATTTGAATGAAACAGTAAAGACTGCTAATTTTCATTTTGTTTGTTTTATTTATGTCATTAATAAAAAATTGCCAAAATTTAGTTTAAATAAGCTTTAATCGATCTATTACGGAAGTAAAAAAAGAACGCACATCACGATGATAGACTATTAGTACCTATTGGATGCTTTAGTACGATTAGATAGCTATCAATTATTACGAGTCATGCCGTATAAAAATTGCCAACATCATCTGTAAAAATAGTCTGAATTGTAATTTTAATAAGTATGCAATAAAGCATTATAATAATATTTTTATTATAATAAATGTAAACTATTACTTTATTATAGACTATTATAACCATTTTGCCGTTGAAATAATAGAAACTAATAATAACTTAAAAGTGTTTAAGTATTAGGTTGCTTTTGAAATATTGACATAACGTAAACAAAATCTATTATGCTATTGATTTTAAAATTACAATCATTAATTTTATTTTTGAAAATTACATTTCAAACTTTGTGTATAATAAAATGATTCAAGAACTATCAGTATATTAGTTCATAATATATTCATTAATAATTCAAGTGTTTATACAGGTTTACAAAGTTATGTTTTGCGAATATAACAATATATTGAGAAGAAAAATAATTTGCTATCATTATAGCTACAGTTATTTACTCGTACTAATTAGTCTGCACTGGTTACTATCTTCTTTAAAACAGAATTTGAGCTACGTTAATATTTATGAATTTTCTATTAACAAATAATATAATTTTAATTTATGAAAGTTTGGAAAATGCTTTTGAGTGTAAATTATATTAGCTATGATATTGAAAATTCCAAATAATTAATTATTTAAAATGGGTGTCTTTTCAAAGTAGACGGTTTGTTGCTTTCAAGTTTTCACTCGACAAAGAATGAAATGTCGCGAAAGAAAAGACGATTCTCTGGGAACGTTGTCTGCTGAATAATGAGAACAAACTTTATAAATATTATCGTATTGGAAAAATCTCCAATAACGAAGAGGAAGAAAAAAAAGAGACAATCGTATGAATTCTTTCAGAGAAATTCTAACGCTGTCGGACGGTGGCGAGGTGGCACTGGACTGGGCGGAACATAATTGCTGCTCGACGTCGCCGATCGTGATAATCCTGCCGGGCTTGACGGGAGCCAGTCAAGCGGAATACATAAAGTGCCTCGTTTACGCGGCGAAAAACGTTGGCATCAAATGCGTGATATTTAATAACAGAGGATTAGGCGGCATGAAATTGAAGGTACGTCTGCTAAGCCGATTTCCTCTACAATGCCCTCACGTCCCCTCGCGCTGTCTCAATATGGCGATTCCAATATAATGAGTCTAGTATATATTTTCAATACCAAGACTTTAGCGAAATTTAAGAGTATCATATATATTTTATAGCTATAACAATGCCTATTAAAAAAAACTTTTTACAAACATGGTGAATCGGAGATCATGACATTTTAATTCTAGTTTTCACTTTTGGCAAACGTTACTTACGTCGATATTAAGTCTTTGCGCATAAAGAACTAGTCGCTAACTTTTTTATCACGTTTTACTTTTAAAGTCAATGATGTTTAAGAACCAGATACGGAGTACTGCAGTTTAATTTTTTATTAAGTTTTTTTTACCAATATTAAAAAATTCATGAAAATCAACATCGATAATATTGATTCACGACGTGTCAATATATAAATTGCAAATCATTCTGGCTCAGATGGTGCAAAACCTCTTAAAAATATTCTGGTATAATAGCCACGTATCACACGATCATAAACTTGAAGTAGAAAAGATTTCTTTTTAATATTACAGTATTTAAGAAAAATGTTTTTTTTTTGTTTGATAAAAATGCAAAATAAATACTATCTGGTGATAATTATCACATATTAACTATTCAAGAATTTTCACTTAAAGTCTCGGAGATGACTATCACCGAAATTAATAGTTCGATTCAATACAAGCATAAAGCCACGATAATTTTAATGAGAAACATGGATGTGCCATTGTCGAAAGCATATAGCTATAAGCACACGCGCCTCTGAACAATGTGCGCGGGAATATCTGAAATAACTTTCATTGTTATGATTTCATGTGGCCATGCACACATATACGCTCACGTATATAGACGCCGAGGCTATATTGTGCGGCGAACTGCGAGGATCTGGCCGAAGTTATCGAGCACGTAAGACGACTTCACCCGAACGTGCCCCTAGCAGCGACTGGGATTTCAATGGGAGGGTACGTGCTCACATTTTATACAAGTCCCGGTAAATGATTGACCAAGACGCCCAGAGCGAACATCAATTGGGATTCGTGCGCGCGTCTTATCGGCGCGACGGTGCATTCAAATGGCCGAGAGAATTTGCGCGCAGTCACTGAACGTTAAATGAAGCCTGCATAGAATATAGGCATCGCTATGTAGAATATATAGTAAAAGGAAATCTGGGAAAAATTTCCTTTTTCCGCTTTTTTTATTGAATTAAGTGGAATATTCATGACAAACACTTGGTTTTTCAACGACTCGTGTTATCTATTAATAATAACAGTTATTATTTACATATGGAATTACAAGAATTTACACGTAAAGTATTTTTTTGTTTTTCAAAATTTACAATTTCATACGCATAAATTTGTTTTTGTTTAATACTATAAATAATTTTGTTTTAATTACTATACGAGTAAGATTCACTTCAAATTATTTTATTATTGCTCAATTTTTACGTCAAAATATTTTAAACTTAAAACTGACATGAAAAACTAACTATAATGCATTTTAAAATATCTACAAATTTAAACTAATTCAACTACTTTATATTTAAAAATATGGTATTTTTAAAAGCTTCACACAAAAATCCATTTATTTCCTATAAAATTGTTGAATATATGATTAAACAATTTTTGTTACAAAATAAGAAAAATTTTAATGATTCTTAGGCAATCAATTAATTTCAAAGTAATCAAATAATGGTACTTATTTTAAGCAATTCATCATATAAAATAAAATTTAACGCGTTACATGCTGATTGACAGGTTAATTCTTGGCAATTACTTGGCTCAGAACGGAAAAGCCGCAGTCGGAAAACTAAAAGCCGGATTTGCCATTTCCGTTCCCTGGAATGTGTTCGAAGCAACTAAAAGTATTGAGAAACCTTACTTGAATTTAATGTTAAATAAACATCTTTGCCGCAATCTCCGACGAAATCTGAAACATCATTTTCATGAAGAAAGAGACCAATTGGATTTAGATTTGGATACAGCATTAAAGGTAAATTTATATGATAATTCAGTCTAAACTAACATTAGATTATTTTAGTCACGAAATTACATGTGCTATTTATAAAATATTCCATCGATGTTAAGATATGAATTTTTTTTTTTTTATTTACATTCAACAGTTCCTAAATAATTTGGCCTTTTTTGCATTATAAATATTTTTAGAAAATTAATTAAAAATTAATAATCTTTGATACAGAGTCAAACCGTTCGTGAATTCGATGACTATTTCACATCGAAACACTTTGGGTACAAGGACGTTGAAGATTATTATTCCAAAGCAACACTTCATGATAAATTACACCGAATAGAGGTTCCCTTGCTTTGCCTGAGCGCGGCGGACGATCCATTTCAACCATTAGAAGGTAATAAACACATTAAAACTACTCAACGGAATGAAGTGTTAACGTTTTAACTACACGAAGTTTTAAAGGAGCTCTAAATGGATATTAATTCTTTGGGCTGATAGATTTATTGTTGCTATATGTATAGTAGAAATTAATTTAAAATGGTCATATTAAAATGGGCATGTGTAATCTAGTTAATAAGAGTTCGTAAATCAATATCAATATGTGATACCCGAAAGTTTAATGAAAATTTAGAGAAAAAGTTCTTCTTATTCTTATTTCTAAGGATTTCATTAGGCTGGAACCTATGTTAGAATGTTCGAAAGAATTGGAAAAGGCCTAGTTTCGAAATTCGTTCAGGTTTAAAAACAAACTTATATATATAAGTTTTTTGATTAATAAATGCATAAGAAAAATCTATAAATTTTTCTTATTTTTTCCTTTTTCGAATCCTTCTGGATTTTAGAATTTACCAACTAATTTAAGTACCTACTACTCTAACGATGTATAAAAGAGTTAGCTAGTTCGCGACTACATTAATTTACTATAAGTTTAAAATTTATGAACAAAAATGTCCGATCAAAGCAGATCGTACTGTTATATACCAGTCATTCTCATAAAAATCGTGTTACTGCTGGACAAAAGAATCTAGTTTTTACCTATTCGAAGTGAAACAAGTTCTTTCTTTACTGAAAATAATGGAATTCGTTATCATTAGAGTTGAATTTGCAGAAACTAAAGCCAGTTATTGAGTGTAATAAATTGTTCGTTCCTTTTAAAGATTTAGTTAGCGCGTTAGAGTATATTTAGGTAGAATCTAAATTGGTAAACATTTATCAAATTCATAAGAAAATTCAGCATGTATATAGGCAAGTGTAATTTAGTAAAAATAAAAATTTATATAAATTTTCAGCAATTCCTCTGAATGAGGTCAGCGAAACGCAACACGTAGCTATGATCGTGACCTCCCGAGGCGGGCATATCGGCTTCCTTGAAGGTATTTGGCCTATAAAGCAAGAGCAGTACATCGGAAAAATCTTTTCACAATTCTTCACTGCAGTATTTTGGAAAGGTCAAGATCATCCAGCTTTTTAGTAAATGACTTCCATTTTATTCTCTTTTGTTATCAATTCTTTTATTAATTTAGAAATCAATTTTTAACATGTATACGTATCTAAATTATGAATTTATATTGTATGTATGATACGTTTTCAATTATTCTACTTAACTCTGCCAAGATTTTTCTATAAATCATCTATGGTAACGCACCAATGAAATTTAAAGAAAACTAGCTTGCACAATTTATCAAACGGAAACGAATTAAGGAAGAAAATGTTATTAAAGTGGGTAACCATTTTTTTGATAATTTTATATTTTTTATATTTTATTGTATACTGTAATAAACCTTTTAATTTGCCAATTAACTAGATAAATTTTTAATTATTATAATAAATTAACTAATTTCTATTTTTTGTAGAGAATATAATATACTTTGTTGTGATATGTTATATTAATAATGTTCCTACCTGCTTAAGTAAATGAAGTGCCTGAAATGAATTAAAAAATATCTAAATTTTAACGTCCAAAACATAAAATATATCATACAGTCTCTATAACACAAAAGAAACAGCAAATACATCATAAGATATGTGCTACACAAAGTGTGTGAATACGTGAGTCAACGAATTGAATAAACTATATGATAACTTCATAATCAGAGAATTATAGTATGTGAATTCTCACGATTATAAACAAGCGCATCAGAAATATAAATAATATGTCTACGAAGAAATTGTAATAATATCTATATAGTTTTATTATGGATATGAAAATAATTAAAAATAATATATATAATCATGAAAAGTATTCATTTAACTTTTCATGGCAAAATTATTCTGTAAGTAGAATGGCACGTATACATAATAGCAAAAGAAATATAATATTTCTATGAATTTTTATAAATCATTGTGCAGTGAACATTTTTTATAAATGTTATCTTAGTTAAAATACTTTATTTATATTGTATTCAAATGGAAACATTAATATCACACGAAAGTTGCCATAAAAATTTAAGCCTGTTCAATGATTTATATTATTTCATCATCTTAATGTATAAAAATAATTTAATTTTAGGATAAATTATCTACATGAGAATGTAACTTAACATTCTGACTTTGCATTCATGCTTCCAGTACTAAAAATTGTAATATATTAATATTTTCTAGTTTAGGTGAATTGTAAACATTCCAATTCAATATTGTAAACTAAACATTGTGTAAGCTACGAAGCCAAATTTATAATTTACCATGTAGGTTTTAATAAATTTCTTAAATATTAATTTCGTTTTATTATTGATAGCTTGGCCGAAAACAAATTTCTAAAAAAAAAATTTACCAATTTCTATAAGTAAAGAAAAAGTTTAAAAAATGATATAAGTGTTAATATATTAATATAGAAATTGGGTACTATCAGCCTGTTCTGAAAAGAGGATTATAATTTAATATTTTCTAATTATTTATTAATAATAATAATATGAATTTATAAGTGAACTATTTATCAATACATACTTTTATCTATATTGTTTTTTAATATAATGAAATTTAATATAATTGATTGAAAAAGATATTAATGATTAGATTTACTGCCTAAAAAAATAGTAGTATATATTAAATTAGTAAGGTCAGCCGTACAATATCGAAAATACATATTTCTGTTATGTCTGACTTTACCACAACCACAATTGTTAAACTTACTAACATTCATTCAGTAACGTAATGCTATTTTTACGTACAGTAAGTGGTACGATTATTGATTTAATGTATAAATGTTTCCGCCACTTTAGGCATATTGTCATTTTAGTTACTTTTAAATGACTTGGAAAAAGAAACATTGTCAGCTAATGATTTGGGTTAGTATTATATTTCGTACATATTTTTATGTACCACGAGAACGTTTTATTATATTTCTATATATTTTACTTTAAAAGATATCATATTTTAACTATTATCATATATACACAGATAATTACATTATAAAATATTCACGATTATTCAAAATTCAATTTTTTCAAATATGATTATTCTTAATATTCACACTTCTATCTCACATTTTTTATTCCAAACTTCGGTTCGTACAATCCAAGGGAGAACAGTTTAATTAGTTCACAAAGTTAATTGTTTTTGCACAAATATTTTATTTTCGGAATTAATAATTAATTGAATGGAATAATAAATTAAGTATTAGAAAGCCTCGTGTATCAATGAATAGCAGCAATTTTCTAATAATTATGAAATAGAATTAGATTTATTTGAATAATTAAAATAATATAGGTAACGTAAATATTATTATTGAAAGTTAAAAAAGTTAATCTATAAAATAGTACATTACATTATTTACATTTATTGTGAAGTAACCAAAATCCATTGATAAAGTAAAAAAAGAAAAGGAAAAAAAATATCGACAGCTTAACTGCCGACTTTAATGATCATCAACTTTGCCGACACGAGCGGTGTACCTTGCGACTGTATTCCACGTCGTCGCGTTAGATGGAGACGGCTTCAATGCGCACGTGCTTTTATAGCATCGGTGCCGCGTCGTCGCTGCGCTACTACATATACTACCACGAGTGCTAACCCGCGCTCCGGCACAGTTGCTCGCACCTTGTACCTTGCGCGAGCGAGCGTGCGTCGATATACACAACGCGAAGCGCGCGCACGCACACCTGACATCCCGTTAAAGCTGAGAAGCCGAGAACGGTACCGAGGACAATGACAAGTTTAGAGCAAGGATGTAGCAGTGGAGAACAGGTGTAAAAGAAAAGATAGAGAACTAAATGAGAAAAAGTGTCACATATAAGGCAAAGCGTAAGTGTATATCGCCGTCGCTCGCTCGCATCGATCGTTAAAGGGTGACACGAGAGGCTAAGGGTGCTGCGATAGTGAGCAAGAGAGAGAGAGGGAGGGAGACAGTGAAGCCGGCCTTGGCAAAGCTGGCACGCCAGCCGCAACGATGGAGGGTCTAAAGGCCATAATACCGCTCAATTTCTTCGAGTGCGCTCTCTGCGTACCCCAGTTTGCCTGCGGGGCGCTCTTTGGTCTGGGATTTTGCGCCTACTACTTCTTCGAAGTTGTCAAAGTAAGCTCTCCAGCGGTTTTACAATTAGCACAGTATTACTTGTGACTTACATACCTCATTGCGGACATTCGGTTCTTATACTTCGGTTATGAATTCGGTAATCTTTTGAATGATGAAACCTAACATTACTCTAAAAGTTAAAATTACAATTATAAAAAATCAGATTTCTTTAAACTTAATTTAATTTTTATAAATAGTAGCAGTGTCGATGCACGCTGGCGCGCCCTATCATGGGCCAATCAAATTTTACACATCCATTTCAAATCGACCAATCACAATCATTAGAGGTGACAATCCATCACCTCAAATCCATCTGTTTTTTATATAAGATTCTTCTTTGATGCACGTTAAAATTAATTCTATAGTTATTTTTTTAATGAAACGTTTTGAAATATGAGTATATTTCTTGAAAAAGTCAGGTTACATTTCTTCCGCAGTTAATTATTGGAATGGTAATAACTATGTTTTAATAGGACTATTTTTGTCTATATAAGCTTTACACTATTAAGGTAGTCATACAGAGGGATATCGTGAGCTTTTCAGTCATGTCTACGTAAATATTAACAACAATTCTGTTTCTAGCACAGGGTCAGAACTTCAATTCTAATCGTCAGACTGTTAATTTAACTGTTAATCCTTTATTTTACCATGAACAACTCCCATTACTACCATTCATTATCGTTTCTTTGATAATTACTCGTAAAATTAGTATTTGTTCCTCTTATAGCTAAATTTAAATTTGAGTATATAATATATTAAATATAAATATTCAACAACATTTCGACCAATTTATGATAATTCATTAAATGAATTGAAGTTGTATCAACAATGGACAAATTTTGTATCTTGGAAGTTGTTTTTTTAGAATTATGATCTATAAATTTAGAAGGAGAAATCCGCGGCCTTTGCATAACGGATGATAACGCGATTTAAAGAGGAGGTTTCAAGTACCTAGACATAATATTAAATCTGCATGTTTAAAGAATATCTAAAAAGAGTTTATGAAGTAGAGAAAAAAGGCTTAATAATTCAAACTAGGTTGTATCATAAATATAATTCCTCGCAAAGTTATATAGAAAGAAAAATAATATAGTAAGAAAATGTATGAACATTTTTCTAAGAAAAGTATTGACGATAAACAGTGTGTATTTTGATCTCTGATTATTTATAACGTCCAAAGAAATCAATAAGTTGTAATTTAAATATTTATTTGATAAAAGATCCCATTTCCAATGATATAAGAAATCAACTAATTTAATGAGTTAAAAATAAATATCTTATATTGCTTTTTTATCTTTCTTTTTGTATTTCTGGTAATTAGAAAAGAATTATACTTATAGTATTAATTATATTTTAATTTATTGTTAATTAAGTGAATTTTAGTGCTAAAACTAGATTAATATATAATTTTATATGAAGAATACGCGTGTATCTAATGTACTCATCGAGACTTAATAAAAAATTGATTAATTAATAAGTCTTTCATTCAAAGATAATGAAAATTGTAAATATGTATCGATAACTACTGATTATATACACAATAAAAAAGAATGTGACAAAAAAGTTATCAGAATTGAATATATCTTTGTTTCTTCCATACCAAAGCATTTTTTGTTTCACATATCATTTACATATAGTTCATAGTTATAGCTAGCCGCGTAATCAATGATTAATTTTGTATATGTAAGTATATCGTCGCTACAGATTAAAAAGGGGTCAACTCGGCGTCCGGTTCAAAAAGGAGCCAACTCAAACGCGCGAAAATGTATAATTTGTAATATATTTATAGACTGAACATTGATTATAAAATATGTTATGTATATTTTATATAAATTTTTTCTTTGTACTGTAACTTATAAAAAAAACATTTGAGCTTTTACCTATAATAATACATTACCGATTTCCTAAGAAAAATTATTTAAATGTTTAAAAAAACTAGCTTTTGTAATAAATAGATGTATACAAAAAATGACTAAAAGTAAAACCATATATATTTTCCCATTCAATGGTGTTGCCAACCTAAATTTCAAGAAAAAAAAATCGCGTTTGAGTTGGCTCCTTTTTGAACCGGACGCCGAGTTGATCCCTTTTTAATCCAAAGCGACAATATATAATATTTTTAGAAATTCCTTTTTAATAATATAATTACTTTATTTTCTCATACATAAAAAATTTTCCATCCAACGTAATAGAATTATTATGTTCTTTGAAAAAGGATTTAATTTCACGTTGATACTTATTTTGGAAAATAATATTTTGGAATAAATAATAAAGATTAAAGTATCAAATTTGATATAAAATTTTTTTTCCATTTACATAATTCTTTTCAGACAGCAAGCGTTTTATCGTAATTTTTTTTTAATTTTTTCTGCATCTATATGGCGTGATGAATAATCTATGAGAGCTGGCTCTTCAATATTTTATCTCTTAACTTCTGAGTTCAAGTGATAAAAGGCCAATAATGAAACTTGTATAGTTTAAACTATAATCATATCAGCGTAATAATATATATATTTAAAATACATTCATAAAAATCTAATTGCTTTTTTTCAGACGCCGCTATTGGTTTGCGCAAAGGGATCGTTTTATGAATTTTTGCATGAAAATGTGCCAATTCTTAAAAGTAAATTCTGGCCAACGCTATGGTGTTTCGAATCGCGAGCTCAGACGATATTCGCAAGTGCTGTGCGAGCTCGAATGTTACCTCGCATGATATACCGGAGGTATCTATTTATGGCGTCTTATATGTAATGTCACCAAAAAAATATACGTTAACCATAAACTTTTTATAGGGAAATATTCACATTATCCGATGGCGGAGAATTAGCTTTAGATTGGGCAGAAGAAAACGCGGCTCCTTCGTCGCCTATTGTTATTATTTTGCCTGGATTAACGGGTGCTAGTCAAGCCGAATATATCAAATGTCTAGTATATGCAGCGAGGAATTCTAAAATGAGATGCGTGATATGCAATTATAGAGGGATGGCAGGCGTAAAACTTAAGGTAAGGATAAACATTCATCGTTATACGGCTTCACCAACACTCAATTGTAGTCAAGTCTTATTTGTCTGAGACTTGAGAGGATTTTAAAGCAGTGTCATGTTCAGAGCTATTTTGACCTGAATCCTAAATTCAAAAGTGAAGTATCGTAAATATAACAGAAATAAAATCTAAAATATGTTATAAATTAATATGTACCCCGATAAGCAATTGTTCTATTATAACTTAAAAAGTTTGTAGATAAGGTTCTAAACGCGTTACACGATACCTTTAGAACTACTCGTTTCAAATCGTCACAAATACAAAAATAGTAAAAAGAATCAAATACATGCGAATAAAATCGTATTCAACGTAGTAGTGATCAAAAATTGAAGAAATATAATGTTTTCGAAATTTTTACAATTTTTTACTAGAAAATTATAAATTGGTAAACAAAAATATTAATAACTAATTTTCATTAATTAATAATTATAACTAATTTTTTTATCCAGAAGTTCAAACTATAACATTTAAGAAACTGATAAAACCTGAAACCTCAAAAAAGCCGAATAACTCCTTCGGCCTCTGGTTCATATCTTACTTTTTCTATTGACTTAGTTTATAAATTTATATGATATGTACATCAGTCAAAAAGAAAAGAAAATTAATTTTATCAATCTTACTAATAAAACATAATTGTTTTTATATAAAAGTTTAACAATTTGTAAACACGATAATTTAACCATGATAATTGTTATTTAGTTTTTTATCGATATTTATCGTTGTATGTCTAGACGCCCAAACTATATTGTGCATCCAGTTATGAAGATCTTGCTGAGGTTATCGACTACGTGAAAAAGCTATATCCAAACATTCCCGTAGGAGCTACCGGTATTTCGATGGGAGGGTATGTTTTAACAAAATAACACTTGCTTTTTTATCAAACTCATAGATAATTAATCATTTCATTATGTTTCTCAGATTGTTACTGGGAAATTACTTAGCACAATACGGAAAAGGAGCAGTTGGCAAATTAAAAGCGGCTTTAATTATTTCGGTACCATTAAACATCTTTGAAGCGACTAAGAGCATTGAAAAACCTTATTTGAATTTGATGTTGAATAAATATCTTTGCGATAATCTTCGAAGGATATTAAGACGCCATGCGCCCGAAGAAGGTTTCCCTAAAATAGATCTGAATCAAGTTTATAAGGTATTTTTCGTATTTTTTTAAAACATTTCAATTCGAAATGAGAATTTTAGCTTTATAATTTCTATAGAATTCTATATTTTAAAGACATTTATAATATTAACTAATTAATTCATAAAGTATTTACATGCGTCCTTTTATCTTTCTAATTTAGAGCAAAACTGTTCGAGAATTCGATGAAACTTTCACGTCGAGACATTTCGGATACAGGGATGCAGAGCATTATTACGCAAACGCAACCCTCCACAATAAACTACATCTCATAGAAGTACCCTTATTGTGTTTAGGTGCAGCGGACGATCCATTCCAGCCATTGCAAGGTATGCATATAGAAGACATTGTCTAGCTTAGCTGAATTTGCAAATATAATGCCAAATTAAGATTCACACTTCACTTATTAACATTTCAGCCATACCTTTCGATGAAGTTAGCAAATCGAAAAACGTTGCTATGGTCGTAACATCGAGAGGTGGTCATATCGGATTTTTAGAAGGTTTCTGGCCTCTGAAGGAGGAGCAATATATCGGAAAAATTTTTTCGCAATATTTTACGGCGGTGTTTACGTTAGGAATGAACCATCCAGCGTTTTAGAGAAAATCAAAGGAAAAATCATGATCGACCGCTATCATTGATATTAGCCACGCGCTATAAAACATTTCTACAATCATCTCTAGTCTTATTACAAATTTTGTAATCTTAATGACGTTTATTATTTCAAGATGTGGCACAAGTACTCCACTCCTGAAATCAAATAATTTCTACATCTAAAATTTTAACGAACCTTATATATATATATATATTGATATTTATAAGTCGTTTATATTCAGATATCGTTTTATTTGTTCTGTCCTTTTTTTGCCTGTAAACGACATTTTACATATGTATACCTTAAAAATGAAAGAGTTCACTCGAAAATATTCAAAGAATTATGTAGTTTTATTTTTTAAATGTTACATTATTAAATTTATATTTAATAGAAACATTTATAATAACAGTTAAGTACGATTTTATTTTAAAAATGTTGTGAGCGAATCTTTAGATTACCTTATAAATATTATACACTTGGAAAGAAGTGCCTAAACCTTTATCTTTGGATAAAATAAATATAAATTACTATTTAATTAAAAAAATTTTAAATATTTTATTTATTCATTACCGCCCCCAAATTTTTTAAATAAATTACTATCTCACATTCACTATTATCATTTTAGTCAAATAATTGATAATGAGATTAAAACTGCACAAATAGAACTACGAATGCTACGGTCGCTCAATCGTCCAAAACTTAGCAACTTCCGACTCGGAACGTTTGTTTATACCCAAACAGTAAGTATACGTACTGTGTTCGAATCCCGGCCTCCACAATCGACTAACACCTCTGATGTGCTGAGGTTTTTGAAATTCGGATATATCAAATGTTTATCTCACTGTAGCCTTGATGATTAGACAAGTTACTCAGGATGAACCCATTGCACCAAAAGTGCTTACTAGCGTAGCAATGTATAGAGCTATATGAATATGATTCATATAAAGATTTCAGATAGCTATAATAGTATATTACGCACCGTGGGAGGAAAAAACTTGGACAGTCTATATCTCGTGTAAATTGCCATCTAAGCCGAAGGCGAGAGTGGTAAACACGAAATGTGGGCTATCCGATTTTACTCCCGAGGAGCGTATACTATTTTTCCTCCCACCGAGGCCGAAAATGCCATATTCCGGTTTCGGAGCCGGGCGGGAATGTGGTACTTTTGACCCGGCGGGAGGAAAAACATATAAAAAAAAGTGCACAAAGAAAATTTTACTGGCAAAATATATTAAATGTGAAACATAAATTATTAAAATTCTTAAGAATAAATATAGACTTATAATATATACTTATATTACAGATTTATTTACATTGTTTGCGATCACAGGATTCCTTTCTTCGTATTTTGAACACCTGCATTGATAAAACGAATTATGTAGTTGTATAGAATTGCATTGATTCCTACCTAACGTCGGCTTAATCTATTTTGTTTGATTTTAGTTTAATAAGGTATTAAGTAAAGAAAAGAAAACACAAGTTTTTATTTTAATTAAATCATATCATGGTCTAGATTTATTCGTTTTTTAACAATAACGCGATTTTTCAGCGCGATCGCCAATTATTAAAATTACACGCAAAAAAAGTATAATACGAAATTACGTATATCGGCTGAAGATGAATTTCACTTTAACGCGTCTCGTGAAGACGATGCGGCGTCCTAAATGTTGTCTGTCCGATGCGCCGTAATTACATGTTACAAAACGGCTGAAGGTGTACAACACCTTGCTTCGCTTGTCTCGTTTCACATCACATAATATGATGAACGTCAAATTCATCCTCCGAGTCGCGCCTCCGCTTTCATACCTGCTCCTTTGAAATCGCTTTTTTTTAAATCGACTAGATTTACTTAAGCGGACTACGCGCGGGCAATATCAATATCAGCAATAAAAATACTATAAATAGATATATTATGGATAAATAATAACTAAAATAAAGTCTTCTATACAGACATAATAAAGTATAATAAAACAAAATGAAATAAAATGTTTTTATAAATACATATACTTAAAAACTCGTAATATAAGAACGTCATTCATTCCTTTTTCTTAAGATTTACGATTTAATTCAAAATATCGCGCCTTTTTAAAGATCAACCAATCAGAACACGTTTTAGTCGGCTTCACTTTTCTCGTAGGTATCTCTTTTTTAAGAAGAAAAGAGATTCCTCAGCCTTCTTGAAAGACAAGGGACGCTTTGAAGTTTCACTCCTCCCCTTGTCGGCCTTTTGCTGTTGAGGGTATTTCAGAACAGATCGAGCTCTCTTTTTTTTTTCTCGTCACCGTCTCGCTAATCAACCGTGAGAAATACAAAAGACGCTCGCGCGTAATATATGAAAACGTGATTCTCCCAATGTGCACCCCCTTTTATTCGATGCAATATACATATTTAATAATAACTGTAAAAGAAATTTGTAGAAATCTTTAAACATAATTTAAATATCCCGCGATATTAACGCTATCTATATATATGAATATATATTTTCGACAAATGCATATATATATACACACAGTACTGAGAAAGTGAGAAGTGAGAACACACACACATTTCTCTGTATAGGGTCCTACACAGGCACAGTGTAGGCTACACTATATATGTTCGAAGGTTGAATCTAACCTCGTAAGTCGTAACGTAACCGAATCATCATATACAAATTTTACACAAGCCACCTCACGCTATAGGTTACACCAATTACGAATATATAGACGCGTCTTCATTCGTTGGCTACTCTGCACAACAGATTGTCAGACAGCTTTCCTTAAGATATCATAAATGTGAAATACTATAAACTTATAATGTTATAATTGTTATAATCTTATGTATAGTTTGTACTTTACATTAGTATTGTCATATTAAGTTATTGAAGAAACTAGGGATCTAAAATTGATATTAGTCAATATTTAGTAATTTATTCAGTGCAATGTCTAACTCTTACGGAAATACTTATTATAATGAAGCTTACAATAACAAAGAGCTTCAACAAAATCATAAATACAAAAAAAAATATCATAGAATAAGAAGATTGATAAAAAATATGGTTATTGTAAGTAAATTGAAAGCAAAATAAAATATTAGATATTAATACTCAATGCTTTTAAATTCAATTATGTAGGAAAATGCAGCACTATGTGATCAAGTTGCACACATGCAAGAAAATCTTGTCATTGTTAAGGAAGAAAGAGTTGCTCTTCTGAGAAAACTTTGTCAATTACAAGGAGAAATTGATCCTGCAAGTTTCTTAGCAAAATCTCAAATGGGAAGCTCCAGTTCACCAACACCTAATTCTGAAACACCGACACCAAAGAAAAGTGTCAAGAAAAGAAATAGTATTGAAATACAAGGTATACATTAATTTATTGTCCTACCAGTAATATTAATTAGTAACTTACTATGTATTATATTATATTTTAGAAAATAAAAATAAACCAAAAAGGAGTAGTAAAACAGCACGTAAAGTAGTACAACTTATACCTCTTGATGTTCATGGTAGACCAATATTCCCTATTTCACTAGGAGATTTAACAGTGTACTCGCTTGGTGATGTAGTTGCTGACCGCATTGCATATCATACAGAAGATCTTATATACCCTGTAGGTTACTGCAGCACCAGAGTTTATGCCAGTTTGAAGGATGCACGAATGAAAAGCCTTTACACTTGTAAAATTTTAGATGGAGGAATCAAACCAAGGTAAAATATCAATTACAGCTATATTTATATCTTTTATATTAATTTAAATATTCGAAAAATTATTAAATAATTACTAATAAATTGAATTTATTATATAAGTAATGCAAAAACTTTGTATAAATATAAGATTTATTGAAATAGAAGTAATACATATATATATACACACACATATATTAACAATAAAATAAAATTTGTTCTTATATAATATACAATATGTTTCAGATTTGAAATAGTCTCTGATACAGAACTTGATCAACCATTAGTAGGATCAAGTCCTGATGAGTGTCATTCTCGTTTACTTGCAGCTATATCTCCTAGTTTAAGTTCAATCACACTAAAAGGGGCTGATTTCTTTGGAATATCACATCCAACTATTCAGAATCTTATCCAAAGTTCTCCTGGTACTCGTAAACTCACTTGTTACAAGCCTCAAAAATTTGAGGTATGTATTTCTTGAAAGTATATTCGAATATCAAATATCAATCCCAAATTAATAAAAATTAAATTAATTATCTTTTATTATAGTATTAATAATAAAAAGTATACATTGAAATCTATTTTTATAACCTCTTTCAAAATTTTAAACAGTTTCATTATAAAATTTTGTAATATTGCTCTATTTTATTATTAGATAAGTAAAAATTCTACGGACAGAGATACAAGCCCAACTACAGAAGAAGAAAATGATCCTGGTTTAGGATTTACAGCACTGCACAGGCATTACGCTCTTTCTTCTACATATGCAATCAAGCAAGAACCAACAGGACACGAGTTAATAAATTTTCAAGAACTGTTATCATAAATGAATATATTTATTTTAAGTTAATGATTAATTATAAGTATTTAAAATGATATAAAGGAAAAGAATTAAAAATTCAATTTATACACAAGTCAGAGTATATAAAACATTTATTTTTCATAATAATATTTACAGTTGGTCAATAGTACAAATAGCCATTTGAAAAATTCATATTGATTTCTTGTTTTAAAGAAATCTAATAACATCTTCATTTTTATTTGTTATAAAATGAAGTATAATCTAGAAGAGAATCGATTTACAAACAGCCATTTGTCACAAATCAATAGAAAAGTCTATCACATATTTCAAGTACTTTTACTTAACAATATTTTCAATTAAAAAATAAGGCATGAGAAACACATTGCCTTTACAGTGGTACCATTTTTATAATGGTAATGCTTTCGATTTACAAGTCATATGTACAGAAGTTCATTATGCCACAAACCATGATTTTCATTCTTGTAAATTAATTAAAAAGAAAAAATTCATGTAACAAAATATGATTTATAAAAGAAAATATTTTTAATAAACACTTTTACAAATTCCATGTGAGCAACCTTATAATATGTGCACTTTTTTGTACAAAAATGCTATTTTAAATTACGTTTAAAATATCGCCTATGAATTTTATTTTATTATATTAAAATCATGCGATATCAATGTAAATATTAGTTCATGACAGAACATGTAGCACTTTAACGATTATGTTAAGTCGCTCTTTTAGTAAATCTTGATGTCTTTGTACCTTAAAAATTAGCACATAGAGTATAAAATCATTGCTTTTTTGGCCAATTTTAGTAGATGTAATAGTTATGAATTGATTGCGAAATCATAAGACTACTTAAAATGAAACGTTACAGAATTCTAAACTGAATTATTTCACCATTAATATTTTATGTAAATTTTTATATTTTCAAAATGTATTATTAATTAATTTGCTTACTGCAATATACTAAATTTTAGTCTGTATATCTATTTTATAGTATTTTGATAGAATGTTGTTATTAATTCTAGCAGTAGCTGCTTTTTTTACAAACTCTTGTTATGTTAAGTTAAATTAACAATTAATTGACTAGTTAAACAGTCATAATAAGGTAATAGTCTTATAAAAAGCATAGGCATACACAAATTAAAAAATCATAGTAATGTGGCAGCAAGTAAAATTATAGGCAATCAATAAAAAATTAAGTAGCTAGATTTTTTGTATATTATTTTGCAAGTTGTTAATTTGCAAAGAACAAACTTTATAATACTAATATACTTTTTTTAAACCATAATCCGAATTGATAATCTTATATCAAGACCAATTGCCCCCTAAATTAAAAATATCATTAAAACATTCCTGTTACACACCCACATTGTACAGTTAGTGCTGTTTGACTTGTGGAGATTATCAAAATATACCAATAATTAATTATGTAGGAGATTATTCTTACAACGCACATCCAGTGCTAGATCCTTACCAGACTTAGGCATATATGTTACACACTCTATGCTACCCTTTTGCATTATTGCATATTTACATTTCAATAAGCAATGTACCAGCTAAACCTTGAGCTTATGCATTTTGTTAAATTGCATTTTTCTTTGAAACACAATTTTCAGTATAAAAAATTCGATGAAAAGTTCCTAGTCAACACATGAAATTTTTTCTTGGTGTTTTAATCCATATAACCCAAATTTACAGTTTCTTTTTGTCACCGCTTTTTTGAACCAATAACTTTGTTAAACATTGCATTTGCAATTAGAACTACTGGAGAGAATAGTTTTAGTGGACGATCGCTGAAAACATAAGATTTATTTAGTAAATAATAAAATAATAAAAATATTTTAATTTTTTTGTATGAAATATATCTACCATGCATTCGTGACAGGCTCAGCTTCATTTCCACTTACAATAAATAATGGGAAAAAAACAGAAAATATGCAGCTACTGAAAAGTGAATAAGAAAAATTAATATGAAAATCATTACATTAATGAATAGATTATTTCAATTATTTTATGCCAACTTCACCTGAACATAATAGAATCTGTTAATTGAGTTAAAATTGTTAATGGTAAGCCAAAACCAACAAAATATGGCCAATTATATTCAATAAATGTAAGTCTCCTGTGTAATTCCCAACCCATATTGCACCATCTATACTCAAAGGCATATAGGGCATAAAGAAGACACATATGAATATGTGCAAGAAATTTGCCAATGCCTGGCAATGGCATTTTTGACACTATTACTCCTTGGGCTAAAAACATGGCTTGTACTAACATACTAAACATCATATCAGCAATAAATTTGCTGATACTTGTTAAAGCCACAGATCTTTCTTGGCGGTACCTATGTGCGCTTTCCGCTATATCCTAAAATATTCGTTATGCAAATTAGTTAAAAATATATATTAATGTGTGAAGTAATGATGGTGTAAATATTTAGTACATATATTGAATTACTAAATTTTTTTAGAACTCTAATGTCATACTTTATGCATCCATATGAGACTAATTATATATAAGATAATATATAAGATAATAATAAATAAAATTTTTAAATAAAAACTAAGGACTGATATACAAATTATATTGATTCAATAAATGCATAGAAAACTTTTTCAGTATAAAAGAATAATTTTTCAACAAGAATATATTAATAATAATTGCTAAACAATTAATAGTTTATCCAATTTTATGTTAAAATAATATATTTTTGTAAGAAATAGTTTTAGTGATGGAATTTATATGATTTATTCATCATATCATTCAATAATTGTCATTTTCATAATAAATTATCAATACTACATTAATTTATAAATAGAAGAAATTATTTTCTTAAAAGAAAAAGTATTTACTTTATAAATAATTAAAATTGACTTTTTAATAAGTAAAAAATTACCTGGAACCACAAGCAATTAACTATTCTACATCCTATAAAAACTGGAAGTATGTAGATAGTGCTAAAAAAGCACATGAAGACTGGCCTTATATAAGTTAACCATGATTCATAAGACAAACCAAATATTGCACTTAGGGTATAATATATAGATGGCAAAATTACATATTCAAATGCAGCGATACCAATGCAACATAGACTAGTATTCCAAAAACAACAAAGAAGAGTGGTTTTTGTTACATGTGACTTTCTAAAACAAAAGATGAATCATCATTTTAATTTAATGAATTGTAAGTTAGACCGAATGATATAGTTGTTAGAAATAATTATAAATAAAATTGAAATCAGTGTTTCCTTTTAAAATTATGTTATAAAGACAAGATTAGGATAAAGAGAATACTTACTTGAGAGGCTTCAAACTTCTGGCTGGACTAGTTCCAACGCCACTCTCATTTCTTTGAGCATTTGCACCGGACTTTTCCTGTGACTTGTATAACTGTTCGTTGATACGTCTGTCAATGTTAAAAAGAGTAATGGCTCCACGAAAGCTGTCTAGGAACCCCCTCAGCATAGCACTGACGATACTCTGTGACAAGCAAATGATATAGAGCATTAGTATAGATGCCAGTGATCCCTGGCAACCGGGTACGGATAACTTATATTGAGTTGGATAGGATCCAGGTAAGAAAGGCAGCAGCGACACCACTTGATCTCTAAATAATTCCCAGGCTCCCGATGATTAGCCCTACCTTCAGATAAGATAGGGAGAGAAAAAGCAAGGGACAAAGGACAGTAGACAATGGATCTATACCTGGATCTGCATCTTGCTGGACTGGTCGGCTCAGGACGGTCCCGCTTTGCGATGACAGCAAACAACTAGAGACGAGTGTTTCCCTGGCCGCCGGTCCTGCACGCGGTGAGTCTGTCGTGCATGTTCCGCAAGCTCGCTGTCTCATGAAACTCTTTTCCAGGCGAGCCGTGTAGTCAAAACAAAGCGACGCACTCTCCGGAAAATCATCCGCCCAACTGCACCTTCTCGTTCGCTCTCCCTCTCCTCTTTTCCCCTGGTATACCGAGCAGGCGGTCCCCGAGAAGCGACGAAGAACGAGGCGCTCTGCGCTTTTCCGTCGCTGTCTCGTAGAAAGAGACTGCGTCACTGCTGTCTCACGAGCACGACTACATCTACTATACTTACTATACGGCGCAAAACGCGCGCGGGTGCTCCGCTTTGTTCGCACGAGCGCGGCCGCGCACGACGATGACAAAGTGTTTGTTGGTGCGCTTCCTCGCCGCGCGATATATACCTATATACTTATACTCTCACTTAGCCGCGCGAATTGCGTGCGTACTCTGGCGCGGGAGGGAAAAGCATGCGAGGGTGATTACGTCGTCGCTCGCTGCGCTCGTCTGGCTCTTTTCCTCACTGTCTCTTTCTCTCAGCTGCCCCTGCGCTACTGCAGTGCTGCCTGATGCACACTGCACGCTCCTTTCTTTTCTCTCCTCCTCGCCGAGCGACGTATATACATGCGTACATGTATATACTTAGTAGTTAGTAGTTTAGTATACCCAATAGACACGCGAGACGACGACGCATCAACAAAACAGAGGCTCCTCTCTCTTTCTATTGCTCGCGTTGCGATAGAGGTCGCGAGGTGGTGTTAGTGGCTGACCGCCGCGGACGAATCAGCTGTTCTTGGCTGAAACTTTCACGCTCGGCGAGCGTCGCTCGCAGCGCTCAAAAAGCCAGGCATGCGTGCGTGATATGTGGAAATGATGCGCTCCGAAATTCACGAAAGCGGAGCTGGCCAACTTTATACACTTGCACTTGCGATAATATTAGATTTGCCTATTGTCGCATTCATCGGAATGTTGATTTTTAAGGTTTTTATTGTGATACGGCAATTTCAGTAAATGTGATGTGGATTATTTTTTAATCGTGAACATTTTTCAAAATTGTGTTTTCTTAACGCGTTTTCGTGCGACTATCGACAAGAAGCCATTTTTTCCGAATGACAGGGAGTCGATTGTATGCCTGCGTTAAAAATAATCGGGCTTTTTCTAGAACGTAATTTCGTTGGAGTTGATTAGCCACTTACATAATGATAACATTTTGATAAGCAATGCTCAGTATACTGCTGAACTCAATGCTCTATAATCGATGAAATTAATGCAGAAATTATCATTACTTTTCAAAATTAATAGTTTTTTTTTTTTTTAATGTATATATAGTTATTGCAAGAATTCTTCATTAAAGTACGTTTTTCTAAAAGAATTTTCTTTATAACTGAGTCGAAATTAAATACGGAGCTACGCAAAACTAGGTCATCATTTTTCCATTGAGAATTTTTGTGAATGAATTCGGTTAAGCCCGAGAGAAAGAGGTGGAAACTCGGTCAAATCGAAAGTCAGTTTTAGATGCCCAAGTTTTCTTTAATCAGAAAAATTATTTTCGATTTTTTTTCGTTATAGTCTGCCGAAATTTGAAATTTAAGATACTCCTACGCAGTTTAAGAGTTATCTCTGTTATATTTATAAAAAATATTCGAAATTGTAATATCGAGAAGTTATCTCTAAGAACAAAAACATTTGATAAATTTTCTTTTCATCTGCGTATAATTTCATTCGTAATGTTTCAGCATTAGTTTTTGCATATGTTATAACCTTTTAACGTTTAGGAAGGAACAAACTTAGCAGGTTTTTTATACCCGCTATTGTCCATCATCAGCACGAACTCACTGATGCATTAAGAATCACCACTCGAAGCTTTATCTCCATCAATGGAAGACACGAAAGCAACAATGACACGCAATTCTCACCAAGACGGCGTTTTACACATTCCGCGCCTTCGCACAGGTGCTTATCAGCCCAAAGACAGTCTCGGACTTTCCTGCATACTACCAGGTGTTGTAATTACAGAGCATTTTTAAATTTAAAAGCTTAATACTTTTGTTGACAGTTCAGCATTTGTTAACAAAAGTATATTAATTATACTTGCACATTTCACTCAAATGATATTATACGATTTTCTCAAACATAAAATGATTCTGATTTGACCCATTTTATTTTTTATCTGTATAATGATATATTTGAATATCTGAACAAAACGATCAATTCAACTTTATAAGTCATCTAATCAGAGATTACAAGGAAGAAAGAAACTTTTATCTCTATACATATTCATGTATTGAAATGGAGTAATAATGAAATGAAGTATAATCATTGCCTGTGTTTCAAAATCTCTTTATTCTAAACTTTGAATTGTTTCATTAGTAAATGAACAAGACTATGCCGAGCAGCAATGTAGAAGGAGGACATTGACAGCGCCGCGAGACAATATTGGAATTTCATGCTTGCCGACAAAAGATTTAAATTATCATCGTGACGCTTCAGAGATCACAGAAACTAGCATCGAAAACGTTATTCATAGCCACGGAGTATGCACTGTTTCTCATACACACTAAAGAAACATACATTTTCTGATGTAAATCGATTCTATAATTAGCTAGTGTGCTAGTAAATACTTAGCTTATTTAACTAGGGATCGGTAAGAATGAGTAAAATTCCCAACCACCGAGACAACGCTTTCTATCAATAATTAAAATGAAAAATATATAATAATACATAATAATACAAAATTATATAAAAAAATATATAATAAGTTCTTATACATTCATATTAAGTAAATTGAAAAGAACATAAAAAATAGCTCTGAAAGATTAAACATTATGTTTATCTCGTTATTTAGTACTAGATTGAATGCACCGAATAGTGTCCTCAATTAAAATCAATTTACGGTTATACTATTTTTATTTTATTTTTTAACATAACTAAGTAGACAAACAAGTAAAAAAAAATTTCATTGCATTTATACGTTAGATATTTTTCCAATTTTCTAGTTCGTTAGCTATTTCGCTTATACGCTATTGAAAATCCAGATTACCCAAAACTCGAAACAATACAAAACGAAAAACATGAATACTTTTTTGTTTAATAATATTAAAAGATTTATTTGTTTCATCTAGTTACTGAATTTTTTACTCTGAATTAACAAAATGTTACTTTTTTATTATCG
This sequence comes from Torymus tubicola, assembly GCA_035583055.1. Classification (NCBI taxonomy): domain Eukaryota; kingdom Metazoa; phylum Arthropoda; class Insecta; order Hymenoptera; family Torymidae; genus Torymus; species Torymus tubicola. The sequence continues at coordinate 23,946,632 of JAWWEQ010000010.1, read as the reverse complement.
ACTACCTATAATCAAAGCAAATAAACATTTTTTCTCCAAAAAAATGAATAAAATTTTTATTTTCCAATCGTATTTTGTCACAACAAAATTTGATTTCCACGCTACATTCTATAAAACAATGAAATACCCAAACTAATTATTAAAAATAGTGCGATTTATCACTAGAATCAATTATATGGTGTTTTCCCGCGATATTCTTGAATTGTAATTTTAATTAATTTTATTATTTAAAAGAAAAACTATGCAATCTTATCATACGTGAACCAAATCAATGATATTTTTTCAGGATAAAATGGAGAAAAAAGGTAAACGCATTATTTGCACTAATACATGATTTTAACAAGTATATATTTATGTAAAATCATTTACCTCCTAAGGACATGCCTCACATTCTTACGAAAGTGGTGATTCGGTACTAATGTTAAGTTCAGCAATGGAAAACTTAAAATGTAATCAATTTAATACGTTGTAAATGTTAAACATATCAACATGTATTTAGAACTGTACAATTTTATAATTTTAGGCGACAGAAAAAAAGCAACTAATAAACAAAATATGGTGGGTATTTGATTACTTATATTGAAATATAAGCTAAATATTCTCTGAATAAATTTATTTTTAATAAGAACAAAAATAACGATAGTCTTTCAACGTTGGAATAAGTAATATACAGAGGCCAAGAAGTGGTTCTATAAAACCACGAAGACCAATTTTTCCCAAAGACAATATTGGTGTTTGCTGTAGACTTTTGCGTAAACCTTTTTATTATGTATAGTTAAATTTAATAATGTAATTATTAAAATTTTCTATTTTATAGAAAAACCTACTGTGTCTTGCATAAATTTTGGAGCCGTAGACAAAGTAAGATTTTTAAATAAATTTTAAATTCTACATTTGTATTAATAAAAACTTTTTCGTGCAGAAAGTAAATAATGCAACTAAATACAAGGAGGATTCAACAAAGAAAACTCAATCTGTTACGAATTTGAGGAAAAAACAACCAAAGAAAGCCCTATCGAGAAGACCACCTCAAACTGTTACTAAAGTAATTGGATCAAATTTAAGTGATTTAATTTAAAATTCAAAATTTTATTTTTAATGAGGAAGAAACTCGTAGGATATCAAAATAAATGTAGCTATACTGAAATATTATAAATTGTCTTTCTATTAGGAATAAGAATTGAATTTTTTAATGCAATCTTGTTTCTGTACACATATTACTGTTTTACATGACTTAATTGTTAACATTTATTTTTGTTGCAGAAAGGAGAAAGGTCATAAGAAAAATATGTTAAACATCTGACAACTAAACATTTTTATCAGTTTATAATATTTTGGAAGAGTATTAAAATCGTTTTTTAAAAACTTTGTTACAGTATTTTTAATTAGAGATATATTAGTTGTATTTTTTATTAATCATATAGATCTTAAATCTGTTGTAAAAGTTCTAACGTGAATTGCACTACTTTTTACGTTAGAATTGAAACATAATCACATTATAGTGCTAATTATATAGCGAGATTAGATCAAAATAGCTTAAATACAGAGTCTACCAAACCACCAGACCGCTCCACAGCACCTTTCACTGCAACGGTAACCAAAGGCTTCTCATCCGGTAATCCAACTTCGATATCAGCTTCGAAATCTCCGGAAGGAATCAAATCGATGGGTATATAGTCTTTTGTATCAATCACATAATTTGTAATTTTCCATTCTCCCTGTAAATTGCAATAAAGTTAAGGAATGTCGGAAACGTTTGTAACTAAGCAGATTATTATAAAATTGATGGTATACAAACCGCTGGAATCGGACATTCCGTAGGGAACTTGCCAGCAGGCTCTATCTTGTCTATGATAGGTTTGAAGAACCCAGTAGGAGAAATAGCATCACATAGAGGTGTTGTATAATTTTTCAAAAGTTCTACATTATTAAATTTCAAGCTTATTCTTGCCTATAGACACACATATAAGTAAATTGAAAAAGGAAACTCGAGGTCTCAAACTACTTTTAGAATAATTCTTATAATTATAAAGATAAAAGGTATACATACTTGTGAATTTTTATCTAAGTCCTTCTTAATTGGTATTGTCGCAGAAATGCTAGTGCCTTTGTCACTAGGTGTTACTTCACTCTGAATATCTCCAAAATAATCATTAGGATCACTTTTGATGTCCAACGTCTTTACATGCACAGAATCTGCGAATGCCTACGGATTTGAAATTTACTTCATAATTTTGTAACTATAATTTTTACTTGTTGAAATCAATAAATATTATTAGTTCACATTAATCATACATATCTCAAATTGAACGATGTTTGAACAAAATTTCAAATTCCAATTTTAAATGAATATGTAACCATCAATGTATTTGCTAATATCAATAAATGAACGCCTAAACTTAATTTCTACTTTTTACGTTTTTAATTAATATTGATGAAAACAATTAACATTTATATACGAAATATATCACAAACAAAATAGTTTCTTTAAAAAATCATTGCACTTTTATACACACGGATCTCTGACAAAAAAATATTTGATGAATGAGATGCAGAATTTTGTGTTCATTAAAAATATACAAAATTCAGAATTTTTTTAAAAACAAACTTACAACTTCAGTCACTGCAATTCCAACGAAGCAGAGCACTACAAATTTGATAAACATCGTTGCCATGATGCCAAGTAACAAAGTTAGCTTTTTCAAAGCACTGTGAGACCATTTAGCACGAGTAGTCGACTTTTATACGATAATGCTCGAAATGCAGTTGTAACGAATCCGGAAAAAATGTTCACGGTTGATACGTATAATTGCCTAACGCGTGCCTCATTGCATCCGTTTTACGACGACCAATACAGTATAAGTGAACACAGAAGTAGTATTTAAAGTTACACAGAAATGATTGAATAGGCGGAATTATATTTTGTTACTTGGAAACCGGAAGAGCACCTTGCTATAATGCACTTAAAACAAACAATAAATTATCTAATCGCACCATTGTATAATCGTTCCATCTTCAGATTTTTTCCCATTCACGCGCAAATATCCTCCATTGCGATCAAAAAAAGTGTCGAAACTTTTTTTAGAATCCATAAAATACCTATTCACTTAAAAAACACTAAATGGTAGCTTATATTGCTATAATTGACCAGTTACGCAATTTGACAGTTTTTCGAAATTTCAAAATGCTTTTATGAAAAATATTCATATTGTTCAATATATATTAAGAACTCATTATCGTATTAATCAAATAAGATTTTTAAACGAAATCAGTCAATTAAGTTATTATATACTTACCTTTACCATGATTAGAAAAACCAAAGTAGATATTATCAAGAAAATGGAATGTTTTATTCTAATTTAACAATGATTTAAATTGAAAACTGGTATAGTGTTAAAGAAAAACTTGTTAATTAAAACCCATTTCTGATTAAATTAAAAAAAATATAATATAATTAATAAAGAAACTGCTGTTTCTACCGTATGACAAAACAATGTGTCTGTAGATACTGAATGGGTAAACATCCAAATCTGATATTAAAATAGGGGGTTTTCTGAGCTACTTAATGGCTACTAAAGGCTACTAGGGGTCACACTTGGTTTTGGACATAGATTCCGTATCTTGAAGTAAGAAAATATTTATCTTATAACAAGTTCTAACAATAAGATGATCAGAAAACAGAAAACTTGATTGCATCATACATGTATCTACGTATATAGTAAGGAAAAATATAATTAAACATGTAATATAATATCAAATGTAAAGTATTACAACAATTTACTTATTTTTGTCTAACTAGGAAAGGCCGCGGATTCTGGATCACGGATTTTGCTCAAACTTTGAAGTATGTTTTTAGATGCTAAAATATGAAGAATGCTAGAATATTAGACCCTAACGCTTTATGACAAACTTGAGTTATCGACGGGTTTGTGGGTAATATGGGTATATCTACTAACAAACATCAAAAGAAACAAAATATCCGCCTAATTTTTTTTATATTGATTAAAACGCACTTTCAATAAAATTGCGAGTAAAAATTAGTATATTGTTTGGTAAAATAATGTTTAAAATAATCTTAAAATTTTGACGTGAAAAAAAAGAACGGAAGCACTTTTTTAATTGTCAAACGTGCAACTCGCTCTACACTTAGTCATATAGGTTAAGTTCGCCGGTTGAAATAGTTAGAAATGTACTGGATCACCAATTTATTAGTCATGATTTTCTTTTACCAGTTATTTCAGAAAATGCCAATCTCCTATACATTTGTTTAACTTAATATGTAATAGTATTTATATGAAACAGCTGTATATTGATGTATAGGCATTAATTGTAAGTACGTAATGTGATATTAATAATACATATATTCAGTTCATCACTGATTCAGTTAAAAAATGATTAACCATCTCCGCCTCATTGCGTTACCTTATAGCGTGCCCCACCCGCGGGGCTATATGTGTTTTTGGAGGAGCCGAACTTTTTGTTTATTGCTATAAAAATTATTAATTTTCAATGAAAAAAATGTATAAATTATTAATTTTTATAGTAGTAAGTATCAAAACCGACCTTTTTCAATTCTACATTATTTACTTAAAAAATATTTTAAGCGTGTAAATTTTTTCGTGCCCGTTCCGCCTCACCTTCCCCTATATAATTCTTAAAAATGGAAATAAAACTAGAGATTACAGAATTCACGTTACTTTTTTCAGAATTAAAAAATATTAAATATATCCGAAGTTATGATAGTTTAAAGTTAAGCAACAAAAAGTCATTCATATAAATTGACAGGAAGTCGCGAGCTAACATGCCTCAGGAATGCTTTGCACAATAGAGTAATGCTTTATTGCAAGATTTACCAATTGGTACTTAAATATCATAGCCGAAAAATTCTTTTACAAGACTCTGGAGATCAAGTTGACGAGGCTAACCAAGGGGAAGAAGAACACACATTTAGGATACGTGAAACATTTGAAAATCTTTTATATGAATAATATGATGAATCATTAGAGTGTTTTTTTCGATTATGGCGATATCTAATAACTTATTTTTAATATTCGTTTTTCCCTACAAACAATAATTTAATTTTAAAAAGTTTATATGTTTGATAAATTTAAAATTTTTATATTTTTTATCGTATCGATTTCTGATCTGTCAAGTTATCGGTTTCTCATCTGTGTGATCTGTGAAGTGAGAGTAATAAGGCCAGTGCAGCTATAATGCGATGCCAACATGTTTTTTTGCGAGGAGTGCATTTTACCATGGATCGAACTGCAGAAATCTTGTCTTTTATGTCGCGAATTTATACATTTATAATAATTAAAGATATAAAATACATATTTAGGAAAATATAATTGAGTGGTTAGGAAAATATTATATTGAATTAAATAATAGTTTTATTACAAAATAATACCAAAAATCTTCTCATGATTAACAAAAGATGTGGTTCCTCAATGTTACGGAGCAATTATTTTATACTAATAAAGTCCTCTTCGAAATCTTTCATCTTCTGCGCGTAAAACTGTCACTTCACGGCGTTACATATCCGTAGGCTGTATATCTGCTATTCTAGTTCGTCGACATTCTGCATAAACTATACCACCGTGATTTTTATGGTAGAGGTAATCAAGTTAACAATGTTCTATCTCATGGCTTAATGTAAGTGGCATATTGGAATACATAAATATTATTGCGAATGAAGATAAGTTTCAATATTTAATACAAGCAGTGGTATCAGGCTCACGGGCGGCCGAATTAATGAAAAGTTATTTTCCAACAGGAGAAAATTTTGAGAAAGTTATTGCAAGCTTAAAAAGGAGATTTGGTCGTGAGAAGTTGTAGATTAAAGTATTTGAGAGAGTTAAACAGTTACAGTTCATGTTGCAGAAAATGTTAAATCCAAATAAAGAAATAGTTCTTTTGTCTATACGATACATTAGAATCGTATCTGAGATCGTTAGAGCCATTAGAAATGACAACGGATAAATATACAGCTATGCTCTTTCCGCTAGCATCTTCATTACAGAAGAGTTATTAAGAACATGGTAACGTAGTGACCTCTCAAAAGATGTGTTTGAAGACGACGAGGATGAGTTTTCAGATCAACTGCCGCGATTAATACAATTTTTGGAGTCAAGTGCTCGAGTGTTACTCATTACGAATCCACAGAGTAATTCGTGCACATTTTGTGAAAAAGGGGTATAAAAAGTGAAAACTTAAGCTAAGTGGCATGAGGGCGAAATACCACGTGGTTTAATTTGTTTAATAATGTAAAAGTTATAGAAGAACTTGATCACCTCTATTACAAAAATCATGGTGGTATTTTATGCAGAATGCCGGCGACCTAGAATAGCTGAAAACAGCCTATGAATATGTAGCGCCGTGAAATGACAGTTTTAAACGCAAAAAATGAAGGAATTCGAAAAGGACTTTAACCGTGTAAAATATAGATACGTAACATTGAGGAATCACATCTTAATGTCAATTATAAAATTAGGAAGAAACTTTCGAACTACTCGACCCATCTTTAAGGTAAAGGTACCACCTAGGAACAATTTGTCAGATGTGTACCCTTGTAGGAACACCAGCATTATTTAAGTATAAATGGAAATGCATTATACTTTTTGTAAAAAAAAAATGTTATCACTTTTAATAAATACTTTTATCCGTTAGCTAAAATTAGGAACAGTTATCTTCAGTATAACTAAAAGAAAAAAATTATTTAATTGAGGTGCTTGCATAGAATTGAAAGTATGCTACGATTTCGGTCTAACCAGCTGATTGCTACTTCATCTTCAATTCAAGTTTTCTTTAAGTTCTAATAAAAATTCAACTGCATGAAATAGTTTGTATGAAAATTGGCAAGCCGTAGATTCTATTTATATACGATTATTTGCATTTTCATTGTTTTTGAATTAATTAAACCTCTGTTCCATGCGACGTAAGTACTCTTGAGTAGCAGTTATTTCTAAAAGTATATCTGAAAGTGTAAGCCAATTTATAATCTGGCGACCATATACCCTTTCCTATCATAAGATACATATTTAGTATCTGAATATTGATCTGACTCGTGCAAATTACTTAAAGATGTTTCTCTTGTAAGCTTCTTTATAATTATGTGAATATTTTTTGACTTTTTCAAAATTATATATTAGCTTCAAATTCATGTTCTTTTTCTCTGATATTTTACTCTATATGTTTAAATCGAATAAACTAAAATCTATAGAACAGGGACAATGTTTCCACGTCGAAATTATTTGTAGATTTTAATATCTACAAAATAAAGTCTATGATATATATATTTTAAAAATGTATTTTATTGCTACAAAAGTCTAAAGTAATAAAAAAGATAAAATATGAGCTATATATTTATACAAAATAAAATCTAAGCGTTGTTGATGCAGTTGTAAGCGATTTCATTGACGGTGAGGGCGATCGTGTGAACGTCGGCTAACTCTTTGTCTGCGCAGTTCATGGCCCAGCGCTCGGTTTCCTCGTCGGCCTTGGCAGCGTTGTTAATTACGCCATTAACGGAAACTTCGTAGATCTGCAGAGTGGCTGCGGCAGCGGGTATCTTATTCTTCACGAGAGTGCTGAGGTTGCCCTCACTGGCCTCCTGGATTTCCTTCTCCAGCTTCTCAACGTGGGCTACGTATTTTTTACCAGTCTGCAAATAAATGATATGATTATTAAACAATCGGTTTGGGTACATTTATATGGAGGCTTTGTTGAATTCAAATGGAACGTTTTACGCAACGGAGAGGAGGTTGAGGAGACTTTCGAAAGCATCGTCGGGGTTGACTCCGCCCTGTTTGTTCACAGCGCATTGTTCAACGTTATGGTTAGCGCTGACGTCCAGTTTATCAAATCTTGACTTGGCTGCGTCGTAGCAGCTACCAGGCTGTTTCTTGTGGTTGCTTGCGTAATTCTGGTAGACATATAAACAAATAAATCAAATTGTAAAAAATACCCGGAAAATACAGTCACAACGATGTACCTTGATGTTGTTTAAGGAAGATTTAATTTCTTCGTCGAAACTGGTCTTGAATTTAGCTTGTTGAGCATCGATATGTTCGTTAAGTTTCATCATGTACTCTTCAGTTGCTTCTAGCAAAAAGCTCACTTGGAATTTAGCCTGCTCTTTTAATGATTCTATATCTTTGCGCGCCTTATCCAGAGACTCGTCTGCACTTCCAAACTACGCAAATTGTACAAAATTTTATTTAACTAGCATCGTTATTTATTTGCAGGATATTATAATGTGCAGATTTGTACGATTCTTATATTTTTTTTACATTATCATTGTTTTTATAGTTTCCAATAGTTTTTGGTAATTTTTCATGATTTTTTATAGGTCATCAATAATAAGTACTTTTCAAATGAATTTTCTCAGTTTCATCGCGATGGATGAAAAAACATTGCCACAGACATTAGATGCTTAATGTGATGTACAGTCTTACAGCTTAACAGTTTATCTGATTTTCTTACAAAAGTTATCGTGCTATCTATAATGATCAATAAAAAGAAACTACATTTTAAGTGAAGTACTTATAAGGATTTAGAAATTATTATACGTTTGGATTTTGATATGTAATTTTCTCGGCAAAAAAGGAGATTTAATTTCCCATATTAAAAGCATATACACCATGAAAAGACATTATTATTCTTGACTAAATATGTTCAGATATAAGTTCCAAAACCAACTTTATATATAGAAATTCAGGGTTTACTGTGGTAGTTCGGCTTATTATATTAAAAATAATATATAATAAAAACTATCTTAGTAATAAAAATACTTGAAAACATTATAATAATCAATGAAAAACAATGAAAAATTATGAAGATGTACAAAATTCTATCATAATTTTAAGCTTCTGTATCTTGTCATTCATGAAACATTTTTTCAAAGTTAATAATTATGAGATACACAAGAAAAAAAACCTTGATGTAGAAAACGGTTAACAATAATAAATACATAAGTAATTATATCGAAACAGTTTTATAAAAATTTCTGGAAATGGTAAAACCTCTTTTTCATACTCACTTGGAAGATGCACAAGACGAGTAAGACAGTGAATGCGAAAGTTTTCATGATGATGACTTTCAAATGTTGAAACTGATGAGTACAGACGAATCCATTCCTTTTTATATACCATCCCTTTATTTACTCATGTGTGAGCATTCAAAGCAAGTTTATCTGGCTTTTTTCTATTCTATTTTCGTTTGTGATAAGTTCGCAGAATAATTATACTGCATTGATTACTATTGATAAAGCTTTTTAAAGATACATAAATATTACATAAGTATATTTGTATCTACTAAAAAAATGAAATTTTGGTGTTAAGTAAGTTTCCTTCACTAGAGTATAAAAATCTGTCCACACCGCCTTATACTGATATACCCATCGAGCAGCCCCGAGAGAAAATAAGGGCCGATATTAATTAAAAATAGTTAGAAATGATGCAATGGAATGGTTATAAATTCCTTTCGTTATATCATTTTTTTTATTAATTTCATGTTTTAATATTACGAGAGACACATCCCACACGCTTTTCATTAAATTAATTATGATAAATTATTTTGCAGTAGATGGGGTAATAGTCTTCGAAATATATGCCAATTAAACTATTGACATATTCACTTGTGTTTGTATAAAAATAATAAAAATAATAAAATACAATTAAGAAATGCGGATTTCTTGTACTATATAAAAATGTTTCAATTTTCAATAAAATACATTACTTATTATTGTGTAATAATTATTATTTAATGAAATCACAGCAAATAATAAAAACTGTGATGTAAAAGATAAATAGTTCAAATAAATCCAACCAACGCAGATAAGCATTGTTTCTATATTGTTTGTACAAGTTTTGAAAGTCAAATAAGTGTTAGAGCCTAACAAACACAATATTTCCTAGAAATTATCAATAAATAATTTCTCTATAATCACTATTAAAAAAACTTAACTTCAATAACATGTAGACCAACATAAAACAAAATCAATTAGTCCGGTTGGTAGAAGTAGAATGCTCTCATGTATTGTAACTAACCGAAATATGACCTAAATCTCGCATTATAAATCTAGGATTTTAAGATACTTGTACAAATTAAATTTTGAAATATCTTTATTGAAAATTGAAATATTTTTCTTGATAATTTCACTAGCGCTGTTATATACTACTTATTATAGTAATAAATTTAAGATCTAAAAACGGAAAATTTTAATTTAACATTTTTCAAAGAAAAAAATCGTATTTGTATCATTCAAAGTAGGTTCCATATAGTGAAAAAATAGATACAACATTGTTAGTCCCTTTAGATTATAATATGTTTAGTTTTTTGCCAAAGTAGTATATTATGTAGTATAATAGTAAGTGTGTAAAGTCTTATACACCGAGAGTAGATCCGAAGACAAAGCCAATAAGTGAGGATAGAGATTGAAGTAAAGTAATTGTTTGTTGACAGAGTAATTATAGATTTATTCGTGGACAAGCTTAACGAAATTATTATCAACTAAATATCTTATCTAATCTTTTTTTTTTAGATTTTTACTTTTATCTTTATCTTATCTTATAATCTGAAAGTTTTTCATAAGATTTCAAGTCTAATTGTAGATTATACAACAAAAGCGAAAGTAGTAGATTTCTTCCTCCGGGTGGGCTTACTGCCTCAGTGAGAAGATTTTTTCGGGGGTATGTTTTTAAATACATGATCAAGTTACAGCAAAAATGTAGCGAGAACGTTCTAAGGTTATGAAAACCTAGTGTTATGAGAGAATAGATCTTCATTAATCGTTTCATCACTATCCACAATTTAACTATTTCTGCTAGCTATTCATTAATTTTGTAAGTCAATTTTTGATAGAAAAATGTGTATCCGGTCAATAATGTAATGGACATTTTATTGATCCAAAAAAGGACAATAAATATTTTATACTTTAATATGCGAATATAAAAAAAAACTCCATATCAGAAACTAATAATAATTTTTTTTCTATTTTTGAATTTATAATGAATAAAGTGTTCGCAGTTGTCTTATTACACAATTTAGTACATTTTCTTTCTACCAGGATTGCAATGAAGATGTCTCAAAATTTTTAGACTTAGACTAGATATCTTATAATCTCGAATTGATTGAATATTTTAGATCACATTCTATTTAGCAACTTTAGTACCTATATAAAAACTCTAAGGTTTGACTCGAACAAGCAACTTTTTTTGTGGATTTAACGTAATTGTGTATAAAACATTAAAATTCATGGTTTTTGTAATAATTAATAAGCATCTATTTTATTCTTAGTTTACATTATTATTTTATAATACATATTATATACATTCTTGGAACTATAGTGTAAATAGATGTTCCAGATATTATTTACAATTTCTTTTCTGTAGTGATATATTATATCCATTTATTGAACGTATAGAAATGTCGGTTCTTAATTTAATATCTTGAAGTAAGACATTGGATTTTATTTTATAGTTCCGAAGAATATTAGCCAATATTGCTTTTAAAGTCATAAGAGCAAATTTTTGACCTGTAATAAACAAACATCTTTTTGTAACATTGTGCATGTAAAACATAATTATTGTTGCCTTACATACCAATACAACCCATAGGTCCACTACTAAATGGAATGAACGAATAAGGGTGTCTGTTTGCCGCTTCCTCGATATCGAAACGCTCAGGAATGAATTTTTCAGGTTCTTTCCAATGCTTTGAACGGTGAGTGACATAGGAGGCTACCACAATTTGGCAGTCTTTTGGAAGAGTACAGTGTTCTTGTAAAGTAAAACATAATTATTTTGTGCCCTATAAAGAGGTCTGAACTGGATAGAACGAGATTTGCCGAAAAGATAATAATTACACAATTCTATAAGACACATTAAAAGATACATTTATAGAAAATATATTAGACCCCTTCCGTATTATGTCTTTTCTAATGTCTGTTAATTGTATTTTTTATTTAAATTCTAAGAATAGCGTTGTTTTGATGATGGAGTAAGCTTACTCTATTTTTATTTTGCTGAGGGGTATAAGGTTTTTAATTAATTCTCAATTTTTTGATAAATCCCGTTCCATAAAAATATGAGTAAATATTCGATGTTTCAATTACCTAGTTTTAATTCACCTTTAAGTTGACGCACCATCAATGGAGCTATAGGAAAAAGTCGAAGGGTTTCCTTAATTATCATTTCCAAATATTTCAACTTTGATAATGATTCAGCATCTATAACTTTGTTTTGAAAAATTTTATTGACTTCAATACTGGCTTTATCTTGTACATCTTGATGAATTCCCAACATTAGAATGGTAAAACTACTAATTACTGCCAAAGTATCTTGAGACTAAAACATTTATTCAATTAACCAATTTTTAAAATTATTTTTATCTTTTTCAAATTATAAACAATTTTTTCCTACCGCAATGTACACGGTATAAATTTCGTCCCTCAATTCTTCGTCTGTCATTTCATGTGTGACATTGTTCGCCATCAACAGTCTCTCCAAAATGGATAATGGAGTGGTTTCTTTAAGTACATTATCTCTCTTTGCTTTTATACACTACAATAAAATGGCTTTGTAAAAAAAACTGTTCTAAAGTAGTTATGGTTTCATTGCATACCTACTCGTTCCGTAAACTCACGAATAATTTTCTGTGCCTTTTGTTGTTGGTCATAATTAGACGTGAGTTGAAATATCCAATCCGGATACAACCAGACTTTCATCATTCTATCATGTACAATTTTGTACATTCTTTAAAACAAATTAAACCATGTACTTTTATCAATAATCACTCAATATAATGCCCTTATTGCTGTAATTTAAAAATGAAAATGTATACTTACTCAGCTGTATAATGAATGAATTCATAGTTCGGATTATTTAAAGCATTCACATCAGTGTAGCCCATGATGGTTTCTTAAAAAGATCCATTTATTGTACAATTCGATTAGTTCATTTACAATATTTAAATATTTAAATATTTAAAATAATTACATACCACACACGATATCGATTGTACAACCTTCCATATAGGCTAGAACATCAAACGTATTCCCAGTAGCAATGGGTTTCAGTTTTTCTACTAAATTTTGACTATGTCTATGAAATACTCCAACAAAAGTATCCAACGTTCGCTGGTTCAAAATATGTGATAACACTTTTCTGTGAATTTTCCATGACTTTCCTAAAAATTATACTTTTATCTTCAGTCACTCTTAACTATTAATTTAATAGAAATATAAAATATAAATACCAGATCCACTGATTAGACCATCGCCAATAAAAGGATATAAAAATTTATAAGCGCTTCCTTTATTTGCAGCCAGCTGACTATTTAAAATGACCTATAAACAATATTAATTTTATTTTTTTTCCTTAAGAATTTAAAAAAGAAGATATAAATAAAACAAGAAGGACGAATTTATAACAAATATTTTAATTTCAATGGGTACTTTATATAAATATTCCTCTTTCATTGTAAGCCCATCGTTTCGTAAATATTATAGTATAATAATACATTACGCGCGCACATTGGCTAGATATAACAAAGCAACGTATTTTGTGGCCACCCACGAACCTCGAATTTTTTCTATAGGTTACACTTCTTTCGAAACATTACATCCTTACATGACCGCCCACTGTGTGCTGTATGCATACACGAAGGATGTATATTAGGTATATTGCATGAGATCGCTACCACCGGCACACGCGCGCGTGCGCGTTTTATACTTACTCGCTCGAAGTGCTAAAGGTGCGTCTTCGTGAAACGTGAGGTGCAAGAAAATGCTCCGAGTTTTGACTTCACAGAATTACGACTGTTCAGTATGCCAGATTGCGTCATTATTCGAAGTCGGAGATGTTTTTGAAATGTGCCTACATGATTTTATACTTTTGATTCAGGGTTTTATTTTTCCGAGAAATTTCGTACTTGTATAGGAATTGAAAAGAAAGAGTAATGGTTGGTCAACAAATATGTGAGTGTTTTTTTATATATAAACGTATAATAAACAATCATGAATGAAAAGTTCCAGTGCTCACAAGGAAAGCACTGACACCGGGTAACTATATAATTATGATGCACACCCAGGGCATGTGCACTTTTGTTGTTAGGTAACTGATAGTAAAGCATAACAGTAGATTGATGTATGAATTTTATAGATAGAAAAATTTATATTTTATTAAAGAGATATTCAATCGCAATATACTATTTATTATGTAGAACTGAATAGTAAAATATGTAATAATTAATGATATTAAAAATAGATTTCATTCGATTCGAATATTTGCTTCTTCTTTAAAAACAAATCTGTCTTTCAGTAAAAAATAAAACTAATTAATAATCGTTTACCTCAATGTCACGTGGTTCAACGACTACAACATACAATGTCGGTCCCATCCACAAACGCATTGGTGTCGCATCGACGTACGGCGTGATGACATCCACAATACGTAGCAGTAGCTCTGTATCAATAAATATAGTGTTTTTTAAACTTTGTAAGTTGTCTCATTAAAACGATAAAAGAAATATTTATAAATAAAGCTTAAAAAAACGTTTATCACTCATTGCTTGGATTGACCAGAGTTTTAAGAAATTTACGGCTATAACTATAGCTCTTGCCAAAAGTTAGTTTTCAGCATTAGAATTGTGATAAATAATTTTATAAAATATGCTTAACAACTGACTGTGTGCGTAATTATAAGCTTTAAAAATAAAAAATCGAAATAAAATTGACAAAGTTTCGTGATTTTATCAAATCTTCAAAATACTGTACGTTGTTGTGTAATGATAAAAAACAATAAAAGTCAACTTTGCTTCGATTCTTAATTTTCAAAATTTATAATATCCGAGTGGCATATAGTTGACATATAGTTGATATATAGTTGACATATAGCATATAGTTGGCATATAGTTGACTATATTCCATATAATTATTTATCACAGTTTTAAGACTAAAAACTAACTATTAGTATCTATATTCTATATACTCATAACATTATTAATTAAAATGCAATTATTAATTTTATTGTCATCTCTGAAATATCGATATGTTTTCTCAAGATTATTATTTTAATCCAATACAATAGCAAAATGCTGATAATGTCTTGTCTTTTAGAGAGCTTTTATTATCAACATTTAATTATTATTACAACTACACATGCATACACATACGCACGTACGTTTATCGTTTATTGACACTTGTCAAAAATGTTGCTTCTTTATTAATTCTTGTTTAAGATACCACGTGGATCTCTCCTTATAAATTTGTACCAGTTGTATATAATTCAAGTGAAAATTAAAGTATGCAATGATTTAATAAAAAACCAGTTGCCACTACAAAATAAAAACGAGAAGCGATCGTGCCTAATTATTATTCCGGTATAAGATTTACGTTTAAGTTAGACTGTCTTCATAAATTATGTATTAATATTCTTTGTATCAGTAAAACTCAAAGAAAATGCAAGTTAATTTAAAAAAGTTATTTCATTTGTGCTATTAAAAAATTTAGAATTATGAATTTCTATTTTTATTTTACAATAAATATTTAACTACACTGAGAGAAGAATTTGTTTATAGTTAATAAAAAGATATATTAAAAATACACAGAAAAATTTATTTATATTTAATCATGGCATATTAACTATTAATATGCCATCATTATAATAGTAATATTTTGGAATTTGAGTCAAATGTGAATATTTTCAAATTTACAATTTCCTTATTTCCCTAAAATCAACTATTTCGTATTAAATGTTACTAAATATATTAACTATAAATAAATCCTTCTCTCAGTGTAATTATTTTATTAAATTAATCCAAATATTGCTATAGAATGATGCATTATGTGAAATTTGGATATGATATATCACTTTATGAGCATTATATAAAATGAAAATAATATTAAGTTTATTCTCTGATTTTTATTAGATAAATTTATACATAGTGTCACTTATAGTATAAGCAAAATGTAATGAAGTGTGTGCAAGTGCGTACTTACGATCTGATTTGCATGCAAATTTTAGTGCGTTTCCTATAAGCGGGTACGCTGGTGGGCCTGGTAACTTCATCGCTAATTTAATGAATCGTTTCTTCTCCATTAAATAATTTATTACAATTGCACTTACAATAGCTATAATTACAACTATTACAAAATCTGAAAACCACAAATATCTCAGTTATCATTTTATTGTTATTTTTTATCGATAACTTTAAGATAAGCAATTGATTACCCCGAAAATATAAATAAATTTGATAAAGCGCACGATCTATCATGGTGGAACGTCTTCTATCCTCACTAACCGATGAACAAAAAACTACAGAGCATTCGACTCTTACTTTGCTGTTTTGACCACCTCCCACCTTTAAATAGCATACCATTGGCAAGGTTCAAAATTTATCATCGGTACGTGATTTTACTCAAAATCGCTCCCTTATGCCGAATTGGGAATATCGGACAATCAGGTAGACCTCTTTTCTATGAATAGAAGCTCTTTGTTCTCCGCACGTTAATTATTCATTATTCTACAAGCGAAAAATTATGTAAGTGATTCTATTATTGTTTTTTTGGAAGGTCAGATTTACAGCATTCTTGTGAAAACTAAAAAAGTTGACAACCATAATAAAATTTCTTGGATACCAATAAAAGAATTTGTTAACTTGCATTTTTTTCTAGATATATTAGCCACTTCAAGATAGTAACTGCAAAAATATTCCAATAAATTGTATACATTATACTATCATTTAAATACAAAAAAATACAGTTTGATATATAATAAGCAACTTATATTTATGTAACAATCTGTTTTTTCTTTAATCATATATTAGACTTATAAACAATAGTCAATTTAAGAACAAGTTTAGGAATACAAAAAATAAATATATGGTTTTTTTATTATTTGAACTTATTATAAACGTTATTTTATTCTTAAACCTTATAAGGAAAGTTTTTACAAAAATTTATAAGACTTATTTTTTTAGAAAGTTTTTTACATACCAACTACATTAGATTTTTATATTAACTTTATTTATTTTGTATTATTTCAATTGCTTAACTTGCTAATATTTTAATAAAAGATATATCTGTTTGTATTGGTATTACTCATATTTATTTAATATTTAATTATTGATATAAAACAGAACCAAAAATATTGATGAAAAGATTGATATAGAAATCGAATTCCAAACCGTTTATGTTACGTAAATCGTTTATTTAGGTATTTTTTTTCAGGTCATTGCAAGGTCAAATAAAGTTATGGCATTAAACCTTATCAATTAAGACCTTGTCTTAATCGGTAAACTTTAATGCCATAACTACATTTCAACCTGAAATGAGCTAAAATGACCGTCAAAAGCATACTTAGTAGGTGGTCAAGGTCATATTTGAACGGAAAATGTACTTGACCATGAAATGACCTTGAAGGTTATGATCCAGGTCAAATCCAAGGTCACCACCGGATAGCTGGGGAAAACATCCTACAACTTTTGTTTTGGTCATTTTCTTCTGTGATGCGTATTTCTCAAGTTATCCAGCCGTCCCAGAACTTTTGACACACCCCGTATAATCTCTTTAGCGTTTTATTACCAACGTCGACGGAGTTTTCAAATCACCATATAGGTCGTCGATAATGTATTTTATATACATAAATATGTGCAAGGATATGACTGAAGTGCTAAGAAAATTGTTTATTTATGTGATACTAGAATAAGTATTATTCATAAAAAATGTTAAGAAGCATTCATACATATATATATAGTAGTTATATATTCATATAGACTAGCCGACAGATAAATAACCAAACGAGCTTTTTAAAATTAAAATTATATAAAAAAATAACAAATTCCTAGGCTATGGTGCGGCAACCTGCTCTTCACTACACAATCTATAAAAAAATTGTAATGTATAAAAATACGGGACTTTAAATAGCTTTTTTTAGCATCACGAATAATGTATCATTATAGTCAATTACATATCAAGACGGTATGGTTTTTAAACAATTAAATATTTTTATTATATAATAAGAAAATCAAGTTAACTCGTCTCACAAGAATAATTAAATTGATCAAAATTGATAAGGCTTTAAATTTTCATGTCAAAATAAAATACTAATTCTTTTCTTAAAAATAAAATTAATATTGGTTTTGAACTTAAGAGGAGTAGAACAATTTTTTATGTATAGTAAAATGTTCAAATACTCGTACGATTTCTATACAGTTCGTTATACCACTTCTCAAAAACAATTTTATATGGATAATATAATCTGTCTATTTATACATGATTGCACATTTAATATAAATACAAGTTGAGTTGTGTTTTTATTTTATTTTATAGAATAATGTATAAAAATATCAAAGCACTAATTACAGTATTATCATGATAGTTATTCCTTATTTCTTTTATCCTAAACATCTTTGTTTGACTAAAAAAATTCCCATGTAGAATCTCTTCTCCGGCTGTAATCGCTTCTCTTCGAACAATATTTACTTAACATTTCGTCTTGTCAAATTACTCTTATCTATTACAGCACGTTATTACAATGAATCCGCATAAACGATTTTTCTTGAATTTAATACTTTAACTACTACGAGTTTTCCCTTTGCGTAAATTTCAACGAAGCAAAATTTTATACTACATTTTCTTATATTTTTTATAAAAATACGGCTGAAATATTAACAATTCACGACATTTACAATATAAATATTTACGTTATAATATATATATATATATAGTTATACTAACATTGGTTTGTGATGAGCGTTTTTTTACACAATAATATACACCAATTCGAGATATCCAATCGAGAAATTGCTATGTTTTCTTGTATATATGTACATATATAGGTAGAACGTTCTTGTTCTACGAAGCTGAACTAAAAATTTTTTTTTTAAATCGTAGAACTCGACACAGGCATGATCTTTTTTGGTATCTCGTATATCATTTTACAGCTGATATGATATAGAATATGGGGAAAAATATATAAAACGTGGAATTCGAAAAATATGACCATCAAAATGATTCTTAAATTAGAAGTTTCAAATTTTTCTTATTTTTGCCATTATACTAAAAAAATTATTCAAGATTGATGGATTTTAAGCACAGATTACATTTATCCCGGTTGAAAAGGTCCGATAAAAACTGATAAAAATATATAAATTCGGGTGCAAAAATCGCACAGGATTCTGCACCATTTTTATCTGGTTTTATTAGACCGTTCAAACCGGGATTATATCTATTTTTTGTACTTCATATAAGGGTTTTCGAGTTTAAAATTTTTGGTTCTTTAGATTTGGGAATTTTAAGCGGTTATTAATTGTTTATTTTGATTTTTAGGGTTTGTATATATCACGGTTTATCTATAATTTCTAAAATATAATTTTTCATTCAGTAAAAGTGAAAAACAGAAATAAAAAAAAAATTATTTTTGAAAATAATTTATTTATTCATTTTTCTCATACCTATATGTACTGCATCATATTCGCTATAAAACGGTACATGAACCATTAAAAAAGCTCGTGTCTGTGTCGAATTCTATGATTTTGCAAAAAAAAATTTATCTTATAGTGCGTATATATATACAGTACATGGAAATCCTAGAAAGCGGCAGATTAACTTTTCTTCTCCCTCCCCCCTCCCTCTCTGTCCCTATGCACCCTCCTTTCCTCTCGCCGTCTGGATGCGGGAACGGCGTGAAAAGAGCTTGCGAGAAGTCACCTACATATAGTATACTCAAGTTCGTGGCCTTTAAAGCAAAGAGTTTTTATATTTATTCGCAAGTGTCTGAAAAAAAGCAACATTCGAAAGTGATATAAAGCACACATGTCACGAGTGTGACTGCCCTATAGTCGCGGTCGCAGGTAAGTAGATGCAACGAATATAGACGCTTATCTATATTTGTTGGTAGATATATATGCACACAGCGTTTGCGCTCTTGTTCTGGTGACCAATCATACTATGTGCAACTTTCTACTCTTCCATCACGTCTTTTCTTCCTCTCTCTTTTTTCTTTTGAAGCAGAAAGTTTGAATATCTACATATAAAATTACGTCAGAGCACTTAATCCGGTCCAGCGTTTCAAAAGAAAACCATCTCCCACTCTCCTGGCTCCCCCCCACACTTTCGATGTTTATGCTATATTTCCCAATCTCCGTTGATTTACCTCGACAATGGCCTTATTGCAAGTAACAAATGCTCCTAATTTTTGCTTGGCGCGATTTAATTCTGTATAAAGAAGGAGCTGTTGCTGCAGCAGCAGTATCTCCTCGACAAATTCATATACCTACACATCGTCATTAAACGCTAATTCTTTGCCAATCATGAACATAAGTATAATATGACACCACTGCCTGCAATTGTCACTGAATTTTAATGTGGAATTTTTCTTCAAATTCTAAAAGTTTCTTCGCGATGTAATTACTTAGATTGGTGTGCCTCTTGCGTATGTCTCGTTGAGGTAAACGTTTGTTAACACTCCACTGTTAATTTCGGTTGATATAGATTTAAAAATACACTTATATTTATT
This sequence comes from Torymus tubicola, assembly GCA_035583055.1. Lineage (NCBI taxonomy): Eukaryota > Metazoa > Arthropoda > Insecta > Hymenoptera > Torymidae > Torymus > Torymus tubicola. The sequence continues at coordinate 23,926,116 of JAWWEQ010000010.1, read as the reverse complement.
CATAACCTCCAACCTTCCATTGGGACATTTTATTATGAAACAGTTTTATTATGAACGTAAACATTTATTAACTAGTTGTTACAGTTATAGATATAAGATATATTACAACACTGCTTATCGATATTAAGTCCCATTAAGAGAATATAATTGACTACAACAGAATTATTCGTGTTTATAAAAAAACTAGATTTGAAACGTTTGATTAAAAGAACCAATTACATTTGTGTCATTATTTACAAATACTTGTAAAAGCAAATCACAGTGTTTCTATTTATAAAATAACATAATTAATATTTATTTTTTTATATTACAGGTAAAACTGGGATTGGAAAGTTAAAGTGGTAATCATAACTTAGGTGAGAATGAAGAGTTCAGCACCTGAAGGAATGCGTTTAAATCCACATGTCAGTGGGGCACCACCCAACATGCCAATTGATATAGTTCCACCTCCAGTAAGGCAATTAACTCCATGTAATCTCGATCTTGATGCAGCACCAGCTTCAATCCATTCTCTTCATCCACATACTGATTCTGCTTATCGAGAAGAAATTGATCGAAATGGTGATATGATTTTCAGAATTTATGAAAAATAAAATATTTGAATTAGTATTTATTATTATTGTTAAAATTTATTATGTCTAATAAAAATTAAGATTAGCTTATCTATGTAAACAATACATAATTTTAAGTTCTTTTTATTACTTATTATTACTTATTGCAAAATCAGAAGCTATATTTATTATATGTAATAAAAAACATAAGTTTTAAATATTTATAAGGGTAAAATTATGTGTAAAATCATTTGTTGCAGCTCCGCCTCCTTCTATAAATGATTCATTATTTGATCGAATACAAAAAACTCGAAAGTCATTAAATAGCTTATATGACTTTTCCATATGTACTAATTTTACTTCTCGCCACAAGTAAGTAACAAGTATTAAAATCTCAAAATACTAATTCAACATATGCTTATATTACCTTGATTATGTTTCTTGTAGTTTGGGATATAATAATGTTTGGTTTTTTTATACATAATTCCAATAGCCATGATAATAATTGGATCACTTTATCTTTATGATTGTCCACAAGGAGAATACATTCCCTTTTATTTAATAGTAGAAGGAGCATTTCAAGTATTCAGATGTCTATTCTCAAAAAGACAATCACTGTGTTGTACATCAATAATAGATTGTTTCCTTTTTATTTGGTTTATTTTTGGTAAATATAATTTATTAAAAACTGTTGTAATTAAATTATTATTATAATTAGTAAAATGATATTATGATTTTCTTTTAGGTTCAATATGGGTCTACAAAGAATATGAACCAAATTATGATCCATCTTTTGGAAAATATTGCAATAAAACACTATATTTATTTGCATTCTAGCTAATTTCTGTTAATATTTGTATTTGTTTGGTAGGTTGTCTATGTATTTGTTTTATTTACATATTTATGTATCAAAATACATAATATGTGAGAATGGATTAAAGGTTTTTACATTGGTTATATGTTTTTGTTTAGTAGATGGAGAAATAATGATTTGTAAACAAGAATAGCTTGTATTTACATATAAAGACTGTTAACCTAATGGAAGTATACGTTTTTAATTTAATTTAACAAAAAAAAAACGTTATAAGATAATGTACTATCTATTTTGCTAGTCAATGTATAATGTAAATAGGAATTTTCATTGCTAAGAATTTTCTTTGAATATATTTAACCTACGGGTCAAGAAAGTCTAGAATAGATAAGTAGCACTATGAATACTCATGAATTACCAAATTTATTGTCAAAATCCTAATTATATAACTCTTTATTTCATTATAAAATAATTGACGATAGCTTTTACTGTGTATTAAAAAAAAAGTTGTATCTTATTTGAATGAAGTTTGATTAACTAATATCTTAGTTCAAAATGTGCGTGATTTCAATACACTATTTTATTTATATTTATTGGAAAGAATATAAATTTTCAAACCGTTCGTTGCATTCTTCATATCAATCAATGAAAATGTACTTATAAAGTATAAGTGAGAAAACAGTTCATTTAATTGTAACTAACAGCATCAAAAAAAGAAGATATAATACCAAAAAATTATGAATACTTTTCTAGAGTTGAAAAGATTTGTCTAAATGCATATTATTGAACAGTTATGTAAGATTTCTGGAAACATACGAAAAACGTGATAAAATCTTTAAAATATAAATGTTATATTACTAAATATAAGAAGTTGTGTCATAATAAATATGGAAAAATATGAAAATTTCCCGTCTGTAATTACAGGTGCTAACCGCTATACACTGATAGAACAAAAGAACAGAAGGGGAGAGAAATATGTTCAGTTGTTATTTCATGATAATAAGCCGATTGCGCGTAAGTAACTGATTTAATGAGCGGTTATGTTAAGTTGAATTTCTTTGGAAAATTACCCTGTAAATGAAGTCACGTTATATTTCTTATAAATTATTACATATATAATACGCATAAAAATGATCAAACTAAATTAACACTTATCACATTTATCATTAATCATTGTTAATTGTAACAATTCTTACAATTTTTAAAAACCAGACATGTATATCAATAAGTAAAGTGAATAAAAAAGTATACATTAAGATTTGTATTTGATCTGAGATGTTAATCGAGCAATGAGCAGCAGAATTTACAATACTAAAAAAAAAACAAGTTTTGAGCGGTTTTAAGATTTTGGGCTGCTCATTTCGCCTGGGATATCAGGATGAATTAAGAAAGGTAGGAAACATGAGAGGATTAAAAGGTATAGGACTGGGCACTACTTCTACACCACGGTGGTGGAAGGCCCTCGCCAGCTAGGCCTACAAGGCTGCGGCGGTAATGAAAAAAAAAAAAAAAAAACTATTCTATTACTCTGGCTAAAAAAAAATGAGTCAATTAGCTTGAAAAAGAAATGATGTTTGTGGAACTCTCTCTTTTTTAAAAGTAAGCTTTGTAAAATATATGTGATAATCATTATCCGAACGAACAATAACAATTCCAGTAAGCTATACAATTACCTTGCATTTCATTATATTAATATAATAAAATAAATTGTATATCTCTTGTTTTCAATAAACCGTTTACAATTTTAATTTATACGTCATTTTACAACCTTCGCCGTTTTTGATATTCTTATATATTTATCTTAAATAAAAATAATTTTCATTCACCTTAATTAAACAGATTTATACATCAATAAATATTTGTTGTTCTATTTGAAAGTATTCACTTCATATTGTATTGTTAAACTCAATCTTTTATTTTTATAAATTTTTTCGATAAAACCTGATTTTTATTCACGAGAAAATAAAGGTGATAAGATAAAACAAAGTTCTAAATTTTTTAAATAAATTTTTATTAAATTACGTTTCATAATAACTGGATGAATCTTTATCATTTAATAAAATTCGAAAAGTTTATACTCTGAACAAATTAATATTTTATTAAAAATGAACAACTGAAATGTCGGAATAAGTCTGAATAAAATACATCTGGGGTTTGAATAATACGGGTGATTTTACGCCTCGGCCTTGTCGCACATATACACATTACCGCTGCGGTGTCCACTGAAAATGCAAGCGTCGACTTTTCGCACGTACGTCAACGGGCCATTTGGCAGTTGCCGCTCAACGAGCCGGCTAATAAAAGAGAGGGACGGACGAAAAGAGAAATTTCGCGCAATGCAACTTTGCTGTATAGACTGGCGCGCGTGATACGTGACCGGTAAAGAGCTGCTCAGGGCTGATGCTCGTCCGTCAGGCTCTCTTCGTATTCCTCCTCGGCCTCGCCCACGAACAAATCGTAGTCGTCCCTTTTTAGATACTCCTCCGCCCCGGCGCTCGGATCCTCATCCTCGCACACGTTGCTCAATGACTCCTCCGAAGCCTGCCGAAAATTCCCGTCTCGTATTACTCTTATTTCCTACGGACTACATTTGCCTTTCGTCCTATAGTTTATTTTTAGAGTTTTATGCGCACTTGACCCTTCTCTCCTTACCCCGGACTTTAACTAAAAGTTATAAACTTTTTCGATAGTAAATTCAAGTTGTTATAATACCAATAATTTTGTATCTTATCAAATTAATCATTTTTGCTAAAATTTATTTTAGATTAATTTTTTTCTTTGATTAAATTATTAAGCTTCTCTCTACATTTATGCAAGTTCTATTTCAAGTTAATGGTTTATAATATTGTTGTGGTTATATCAATTGTATGTAATGCGCATTACCTAATAATTGCATTTCAAAGCTGCAATCGGTATGAAATACCATTAATTGAGAGAACATTATTGTACAATAAAATGTTTTATGTTTTAATAATAACTACACACTCGATCACAATCAATTTACTAAATTCAATAACTATAAAAAATGAGTACACATCCGAAGACAAAACCAAATTCACGCTAATATAAACTTGCTTCTATTTACTTGAAATAGACTTAAAAAATATTTGGATCTGAAAGTATGAATTATCTTGGATTGTACGTTCCCACAGTTTCGATTTATAATAAACATTTTCAGAAAAAAAAGGTTAAAAAACGAATCTTTCAAAATTACATCGTTCCAAAGTAACAGGAAATATCTTTTATGGAAGGTAAAAGACAAAATAAAATTAGAAAAAAAAGTTTTTCTTTTCTGAACAAAACTACCTTGAATCCATTCAAAGTTAAGTTTTAGTTATATTTCTTGTTTTGTATATTATAACAACACTTTTCTAGACTGAATTATTAAAATTTCAAAAATGACATTGTTCAGTGTTAAAAAAAAATAAATAAATAAAACTGAATATGCTCATGAGTTGAATTTTAAAAGCACTGCAGCCTACCAGTAGATCACTTCTCATTTTCGCATACAAATTAAATATTTCCCATATTTAAGGTTGTACTGGCCATAAGATGTCATTTAAAAGTTTAAGATAAACATTTTAGTCTTATAATTCGTGAAAAATAGTGACATTTTAAAATACTTACACTATATACAATTATAAAAAATATTTTTTTAGGACCGTGGAGAAGTTTACTATAATTTCAGAACATTATAATGCTAATTTTTTTGGACCATTTGGTATGACTACGTTTAATTTGACAGTGTTTAGTTTAGATTTCAGGGAATATTCTCGAAGTAGATATTTTAAATAATTAAGCTAATTGCTCATCTAACATACATTGACTACCACATAAAATTTTAAAACCATGGTACTATTATTGCATGATTTCCATATAAGACTAATGTTGAATTCACATAACAGTATTTTCGTAACCATTCTCGCTAAGCAACTGAAATTTGGCACTATGCTTTTTAATTTTTAGCAACTCAGCACTATTTTTGTCTTATAGCCAGTACATTATCCTAAGTCTAAACTATTATCCACAAATTATTAACTTTTAAAGATTTATTATATAAGAAAAAGTACTGAATGAAAAAAAGCAAAAAATTTTATTAATATTTTAGAAATAAAATTTCATTTTAGAAAATATTTTATTAAACACTCAATTCGAAATATTTCTGTATTGCTCGATTGATTTTTTGGTGGATTATAAAGAACAAAGTTATGAAAAAATATATTCGCAAAAAACTGTCAATTCGTATATATGCTATAGGATAGAACATCTCAATTATGGGATACATAGGGTCAAAAGTAAACCAGACGGCAGATCTGCGAATAAATGATTCAGTTTCGCTAAAGATTAAAGTTCCGATCGGCGTATGCGCATAAGTAACGACGAGCCGAAGGTTCATTCATATATTTCCAGCAACTTCCGCCATCCCTTGAATTTTTAACGACTTCCTTCCGCGAAATTTATCCATACATTTTGTTATTTCCACGTCGCCGATATTTTCATCTATTTATCGGTTGCCACCCGCGAACCCCGCAAATTATCCTCTCGGAAAATCCGCGACTTTGTGATTTTATTAGAGCTGTCGTTCGGGCGCGTCGCGACGTTTAAAACTGTCGTCGAGCTGATGCGGAAGTAGGAGAGAGACGCGCGCGGAAGGCAAAATAGGAAGAGAGCCAGAGAGAAAGGAGCGGAAGTGCTTGTTTAGGAAACAGTCGCCAATGAATATTCGTTTTGATCCGCTCGGAAGCTTCCGCTCGCAGCTTTAATAACAAATGAAAACGGAAACAAGACGGTTTCGCGACGATATCGACAATTTATCGATGACCCGTCACTTTATCAGATGTACCATAAATTCTCAGTTAGATTAGTATTCATGCGATTGATATTTGGTGCATTGGTAAAATTAAATAGTTCTTCCCCCGTTTCGTTTTATACTTTTCAAATAGTATATTACGCACCTAGGGAGGAAAAGTAAAGAATGTCCCAGATTACATGATGTAAATGCGATCTGAGGCATTTTTTACTTCATCCCATGGTTCGTATACTTTTTTTCTCCACGAGAAGCGTAAAATACGTACGCACTTTACGCGTCGTGTGGAGAAAATGGATTTACGTAGTATACCTTGTATTTTTCATGATCTTCTTAGAAATCCATATATACAATATGTAATATCGAGAAAAGTTTTTCTAATCAATTGACGAATAGAAAATAATGGCTATACTGTGAAAGCTATGAAAAATATGAGATGAAAGAGATAAGCTAGGACCTACCACTTCGCGTAATGGCATAGGCTCAGGTGGTAGCATATCCGGATTGTAAGCAGTGACGCAACGGGCCCGCCATACAGTTATTGTACCTTCCTTTAAAGCTGTCGGTATAATAAGGTCTTTATCCTCAACCTTTTGTACTTCCGAGTCTTCACTTTTCGTCGTACCCTCTTCTGCCTCAACTTCCGATGCCTGCTTCTGAATATTACAGAACGTGGGTGGTAAAATAAACTTTTAACATGTAAATTGTCATATGTATATTCGCGAACGATAAAGTGCAGCTTTTATTGCAAGTGACTTGGAGGTTAAGGGAAGTTTACTCTCGCTTACCGCGGAACTTGCATCCGACCGGATGTTGCTGTAATCCGGATCATGCATGAGGGCGTAATAACCGTGCTGCATGCAGCCGTTCTCGAAAATAAAGCAGCCACGACCTGTAGGCTATGCGAAATAATTATCTCCGTTATTATAATAATATTTATACCTAATTATCACTCGTCACTAATTATACAGAAGATATATATTCTTACTAAAAATTATCAACTGTGTCAGAGGTTGGAATGAAGGAAATCTTTATGGTGAATATAGTTATCTATAGTTGAGTTTTGGAAACTAATTTGTTAATAATAAACTATTTGTTTATAAATCCAAAAATTTAATCAATGAAATAAAAAATGTTATTTGTATAGCTATATTTTTCATTAAATCGAATATATAATCAATTGAAACCTTATACCTAGATTGTAAAATTTCTTATAGGGATTAAAAAGAAAAATATTTTGTATTAGTTATAAATATTGTCAAAATGTATGTATTACAACAACAGCAGTTGGAATATCATTTTTGATTTTGTGTTTTTGTATTCTTATCTATTTGGTTCTTACAGATAATCCCGAATTTTTTCTGATTTGTTTTGGTCGACTCAGTAAATGACGGGACATTTTAAGAATCCAATATTAATTATTTAGGTATCATCTTTTATTGAATTACATAACAGAAAATACAAAAAAAATTCTAAAATTAAAAGTTTCAAAATAGCCGAAGTAGCAGCGATAAAAATGACGATAACAATAATTATCTTATCTTTGGAAGAGATAAAGATAATTTTAAAACAATTCAAATTAATTATTTTTGTACCTCTAAAGAATGAATAACACTAGGCTTTTATAATTACTTAAAAAGTTACGTATTCATCCTACGTATTCATTACGTATTCATTTATATTATCCGACTTCATTTTTAATCTGTGATATCACTATTTTTAGTTTTTGACTTACTGGTCAGTATTATA
>JAWWEQ010000010.1:23860680-23918098 GCA_035583055.1 Torymus tubicola | reverse complement strand
CCAGCTAAAGCCTCCTCACCGGTCACGCCCCAAGATTCAAACCTGTCACGTGACACACGTCAAGGTCCTGCAGCTCCCAGAGGAGGATCACCGTCTTACTTTGCATCTAAATTCACCATTATTAATACTGATATAACTATCAGAAGCTCTAGTCGCCTTGCCACTCCGTCCCTCTATTTTCCACCATCACACACCGAAGTCGTCAACTCCTCTTTTATTTATAAAGCTTCTAGAATTATTAATTTCCTTCCTTCGACCTCATTTGCTCCATCTCTTTTCAACTCCTTCAAATCCTCTTTATTCACTTTTCTTCTTGATCGGGATCGGAGGGACTGGGAGACTAGAGTAGAGATGCAAGGCATAAAGAATTATTATAGACCGCTATGAGCCCGTGACTTTCTCTCTGTATTCTCTACCTATATTTATATTTATATCTAAATTTATATCGTATATTATAATCTTAACCTCGCCCTATATATTAAGGCCTTGCGCTGCCCTATTTATTTAACATTGTATTCGCACTTTTATACTTACCATATATTTTATGTAAATATTATATTATATTTCTTGTTTGTATATATTTAGTGCCAGACCACCAGACCAGCAGACTTGCATCGTCGTATATCCGCTCGCACAGAAGCTAAGAAGGAAAGCTATGTAACCTTTGTATGCAATGGTAACATCTACATGAAGAAGAAGGAAGAAGACCATGCGACACTCATCTCCACTGCTCAAGAACTCAAATCTTTTTTAGAATAGTTTCAATTACACAATACTCACATATCTGTGTCTCAGAATCATGGATTAAGAGTCTGTTATTTTAACGCAAACTCTCTAAAGAAACGCATTGTGAAATGCTAAAATTTTTTCTCTCTATGCGCTCCTGCTATCATATCATAGCGGTAACGGAGACTACACGTGTAGTTATCAGCTTAAATTGCTAGACGTATCAAACGAGAACTATTATCAATCAATTTTTCATGATGGGCAACTTCAACTACATTCCTCAGATTAACGGTGTTCGTCGAAGCATAGTTTACTGTTAAAGACGTGATCCTCTTCAGGCACATACAGCACGTCAGGTACAAATATGCGCCGGTCATTAATGGCAACGCCGAGTTTACGGCTGAGTGATTTTTAAGTTCGACGAGCCAACTTAGATTTGTGCAAAGATCTGGTGCGCAAAGATGTAAAGATCATAAAGGTGATAAGACGCGAAACCATGGAGGTGTGCCCCAAATGCGGGAATATCAAGTACGAGATGCTGCGCAAAAAAGATGGTAACTACGTAACAAGAGGACGAAATACCACGTGGTTTAATATGTTCAATGATGTCAAAGTTGTAGATCACGGTGGTATTTTATGCAGAATGCCGACGAACTAGAATAGCAGAAAACGCCCTGTAAATTTGTAACGCCGTGAAATGACAGTTTTACACGCAGAAGATGAAAGATTTCGAAGAGTACTTTAATAGTATAAAATAAGCTACGTAACATCGAGAAACAACATCTTCTGTGAATTATAAGAACATTTTCAGTATTATTTTGTAATAAAACTATTATTTAATTTAATGTTATATTTTCCTAAATATGTATTTTTTTGCCTAGTTGGGCAAAAGAACCACTTTTACTCCTGGCACCCGATTGTAAAAATTGTACTTTTGGCCTTGCTATAGGCAAAAATAATCGTATATGCACCACAGGAGCAAACAAAGAATGCCTCAGATTACGTGTTTATCACAACATGTGATCTGGGACATTCTTTACTTTTACTCCCTAGGTGCATAATATATTTTTCTCCACACGGCGCGTAAAGTGCGTACTGTACGCCCTGCGGGCGAAAAACAGCCTACGTATTTTACACTTCTCGTGGAGAAAAATAGTATACGCACCATGGGAGGAAGTAAAGAAAACCTCAGATCGCATATTTGTCACCCGAGCCGAAGGCTCGGGTGATAATTTCCATGCGATCTGGGACATTCTTTACTTTTCCTCCCTAGGTGCATAATATACTAATTATGCCTAGCGGGCCAAAAGTATCACTTTTACTCCCGGCGCCCGATCGTAAAAATTGTATTTGTATCTTTAATTATAATAAGTTGTAAATAACAAAAAATTGGTTTTATATTTTACTTGACTAGAAACTCATTCCTTTTCAGTGCATTAAGACGTGCTTGGTTGTTCCATAAAGAATACTGAACTTTATGTGATTTTTTTGCAATACGATGAAATCAGTAATATTTGTAAATATATTTGATACATATATTCACAGGTATATGATTAAGGATTAGATAATGTTATTTAAAGTAAAATAAAAATATGATACATTTATATCTATGGAAAATAACTCGATACGTGTATTAATGTTAAACTAAATAATATTTACAGTTATAATATCCGAAGATAACAAAATAGACGACGCGCTCACGCTTCTTTTCGCATTCTTATTAAAATCTTAATTATTAAATATTGTCACGGGCTCAGCTCGACCGTCACCCGAGCCCTGACACATCCGCTTCACGATAAGGATTAGACACTCGCGATGCTCTCCAGCAAGCATCGCGACGTTAGCTCAGTGGTAGAGCGCGGGCCTACAAACCTCGAGATCGTGTGTTCGAATCCCGCTCGTCGCATATTTTTTACGCGTCTTATTCAGTCTGTCCTTTCATACGTAACAATATATAACATCACAGTAATCGAGGGAATATTTAGCGCGCTCTTACAATTGAATATTTATGTACTTAACTAACGGGTGTGCAACATGGTAAGAGGATTAAAGGAAGATTAAACGAGGTAAAAGACCAGAAGTCGTATACGGTAAGAGCGCATCAATCAAGAGAACAAAATAGTAACGCGCATCGCGTGCAGACATTTTTAGGTAATACTCGCGACCTCAAATGCTATCGACTGAGGACGTGCACACCGCATCTTAAAAGACCTTGCGGGAGACGGAAAGGTTGAAGACAACAATCCAGGACGTAGGAAGATCTTGGGTCGACACTTTACTCCTACGTTAACCACTGGTAATGAAACTGCATTGAAGGAGGATGACACCTTTAAATTCTTCCTATTAAAATGATCTCTAAAAAAGAAATTTGAATTATTAATAAAATTTTGAACTAATATACTAAAAGTATGTTAAATTTATAACAAAATAAGCCGAAAATGGAAATTCTAGACCTACTTTGTTCCAATATATGGACATTTCAAAATATAGGCTTCGCCGTCAGCTGCAGGTTTACAGAGGTGATGGATTTTAATCCAGTTGGGCTTAAATTATTGGTATTTTATGTAGTTTAGAGCTGAAGTTGTACTTATCAAAATTATTTACTGAAATATAAGCATCAATGATAATTTATCAGGTCATGATAGTTATTTCCACAGCAATAGTTTGTAAGTTACGGTATATTTGATAGTACTTAATTATCTGAACTGTAACTAATATTGATCCAAGCGTGATCCTTACACTTGATATAACAAATATTAAAACAATTTGTTTATGTATTTTAATACAATTAGAAAAATTATTCACCGCTATAAATTTGATTCAAGTACTAATTAAATAGATGGAATATTCTGTTCAAATATTAATGAGTATAATTCAAAAGTAATTGTACTACAACTAAATAATGTATCGAAATTACAAGTATGTGTTCGGTGTATACGCTACAAACTAACAAGTTTTCTCGACATTTAAATTCACTTTTTCTCAAATTATTGGTAAATCTAAAATTTTGAAGTTAAAGTCTAATAGCATTTCCCTGCACTTAAAACAAAATTAGTAAAATTGCTTGAATAGAAATATCAACACATTCTAATGAAGGTGCAAAATTTTTAAAAACCCACTCCAAATAAACTCTCATAAACTCGCGATGCTCCAATAGTCGCCACATATATATAGGTCTGCGAAAAAATGTGTATTGCGACATCAGGCCTGTAAAGGCATGCCAAAAATTCCAAGCATCGCAAGAATTCATATAATCAGCGCAGCTGGCGAGATCTCTTAAACTCATTTATAACTCTTCCACCACGCACGCCTACATCAGCTCACCTTACATTTCGAAAGGACGCGTATATAAGAGTGTGACGCTTTGGCAACCTGCGCGCCTATAAGCAAGAAGAGGGCAACCTCTCGCGGCAAATCAGCAGCAGCAGCAGCTACGGAATTTCGCCTTCGAGTCTTACGACTACTTACAACTTATAGCAGAGCGGGTCGCTCCAGAAACGTCCGAAGTATCCCACGCGTAGAGGCGCGAAACCCGCGCGCTCGTTACCATTACGCCGAACTCGCGGGATGATTCAGCGCCGAAGGATGCGAGAGAGAGAGGGAGAGGGGCATGCGTGCGTTTTTCAGAGTCGCGCGAGCGCGAGAGAGAGTGTTGTACAAGTCGGACGCATGCACCGGACTCTTGCTTACTCCCTCTCACTCGCTTCCGGGAATCACGCCGGCACGCGGGACCCCCTCGATCCCATTCACGGCGCCGCGCGATGTTTGTACGATGACTATGCGTATGTGTGTGAGGGTATGTGAGAAGCGAGAGCATATACGAGAATGAGAGCTTCGCGCGCTCCGCTTTGGCACGTGCTCGGTGCGTAAAGCCACTATCTCCCTCCCATTTAACGCTTGGGAAATACCTTCGAGGGTCGAGTTTGTAACTTTCGGTGGTCGGTTTTGAGCGCTGATTGAAATATGCGCGAAATAGTTGCTTTGAGAACGTACGCGAGGTTGCTCCGCGTGCATAGCTTCATTAGCACGCTCTTTGATTTTGAAATAGATTGCGGAGGTCGCGCGCTGCAAAAACAGAGAGGAAGCGCCGCGCGCCTCGTTGTTTTATTTGACAGCAACGAGCGCCATGCGCCTATATAACTTGGGAAATTCCGCCGGAAGCGTTTAAAGTCAAAGTTCAACTCCTCAAATATATGTGACAAAATAAATAACTGGGCGACTGTTTAGTTCTTTGACGTACGTATTTTTATAAAATGGATTATAAATGCTATAAGTAGCTGAATAAATAAGAAATTTTCAAAATTTAAACATTAAAAAACATTCAGATTTAAATATTAAAAACGTTATATTAAAAATTAAAAAAATTATATTTAAAAATTATTCTATACTAATTTTTTCAAGGACTTTTGTAAATACTAATTTCAGTTGAATTTCTTTAACTAAATTAAAAAAAAAATTGGTTTACGAGAGAGTAAAAATCATCTATCATGAAGTTAATTATGAAGTATTTAATTCTTATATGTTTGTTAATGTCGATATATTAATTATTTCTCTACTTTAATTATTTGTTCCGAAGCATTTTCATCGAAAGTCGTGCTTTCATCGAATCAATAGAAAGTCCGCCCTCGGCATTAATAAATCTCTTGCACCTGGTGCTTAAGCGATCAACTCGGCTGCAGCTCACAATACTTATCGGCGCAGACGGTGGAACTGGGAGGGAGAGAAGAAGGAGGACCCACAACAGGGGAGAACTGTTTTCTCGGGAGCTGCGTTTCCTCGGAACTGCGGCGGGGGCCGCGCGATTGTATCGGACGTTTATATGTGATGGGCCCACTTTCGTATTGGGCTTGAAGAAAGGCGCCGTAAAAGAGCGGGATATTCCCTCCAAACGAGAGAGAGAGAGAGAGAGAAAGAGAGAGAGAGAGGAAGTGGGCGATGGAACAGAAGAGACGATCGCTCGGCGACGGCGGCGGACACACACGCCGCGTGTGTTCCTTTTGATCTCGCGACGAGATGGATCGAATCCCTATGTTTAGTTGTGTATCGTATATAATATAGTAATGTGTTCGCACGAGGTGCCCGTTATATGCTGTGTAACGCGATACGTTTTAATAATGCCGCCGATTAGCGATTAGATGATTTTCAAGGGTTGACGAATAGAGGGAATCAGTTTTGGAGAATAGCTAATTGAAATGAGGTAATAAACGAAGGAGGTAATACTTAATGCTAACAAGAAAATTATAGTTTGAAAGTTTTATCTGTCGTACCGTTTATTGAGCAACAATTACTTTGCACAGGAAATTCTACTTTTTAATTTTACTATCCAAGTTTATTTTATCATTCTATATTCATTTGTTAATTAAAAGAACCAAGTACAATATGAAAATGTATAGTTGCAAATAATATATAATTTTTTTTAATCATAATTTGAATGATGCATATATATACATGTTACTGTAATATGACTGTAATCAAATTAATCAGATTAATAACTCAAATAACTAAAAATGTGAACCGGTTTTAAGATGATAAAAATATCAATTAGCTGTATAGATAAAAGTTATGTAGAGGCCCGTATATCACTTCCAGCAATATAGATTCTGCTACTATATATATATTTATACACATACCTACACGCCCGAATAAATTAATATTAAAAAATAATAATAATTCTTTATAAAACATTTATAAAGCACTAACATTTTTTATTACAATAATCACGTATGGCGATCTGTTATAATGTTATGCCAAATATTGGTTTTCTATAACTATTTACTATACCTGAAAATTTTTAATAATATTTAATACATAACGATACGTATAACAATATTTGAACAATATGTATTTGTAGTTATTGTATTAAAACAATTCCGTTATGAAATTGGAAGTTTAGAGAAGAAAGAGAGGGAGAGAGAGGAGGCAAAGACAATACAAGGACCAATGCCAGCGCAAACGAATGATAAACAGAGTCACATCTTATTATTTTAGAAACTGAGAAATTATAGTGTTCAAGACAACTTTCCAAAATCCAAAATATCAACTGAAATTTGAAGCCTTCGAATAGTAAATGGAAATGGTCACTTCCGGTGAGTCGGAAGTCGAAAATATCTTCAATGTATCCGTCACGGTTCATTTACTAGTGGAAGAATTTAAAATTTTATTTTACCAGATATTCTGTAATTTTGAAGGGCTGGATGAGTGTAAAAGATTCTGTATAAATAATAAACGTAAGCTAAAGTAATTTCTAGATAATGCGAAAATTTTAAATGAAAAAATTTTTATATGCTTCTTAAAGTACGTTTAGAAAGAATATACTATAACCATAAAAATACAGTACATTTACTATAATAAGAAAAATTAACAATGCCTTATTAACGATATTGATTTCTCGCGATATTAAATTATAAACTGCCTGTTTTAATTATGACATATTTAGTTAGTTTCGTCCATTAGCTCCAAAACAGCTTTTTTCCTTTTCTTCAAATATAAATCGACAAAATGAAATAGACTTACTGGTACAAATCGATTCCATTATTTATCTAATAAATAACTAATTTCTCCAACAATTGCTAAAAACTAGACACTTTTCTTGGTCATTTCTATCCATCAATGAAATGATTTTTTCAGTCATATTCTCCATTTAATAGACGGAATAGTAGATTCAGTTTTTTCACAAATTTACATTAGTTTATTTATGAGTATTTAAAAGATATTAAGGTTGACCAGTTTTTTTACTTAGGAAATGGCTAATAAGAGGTTTACTATTATGACGAGAAGTGAGAGAGACAGACTCAAACGGAAAATTCATTGTTTTCGTTTGTATCGCCTGAAGCAATATATAAACAAATTAAATACCAGAATTTATATTTATATTTTAGTTGGCTACCTTTTTTAATGTTTGTTTTTAAATATATGATCTAATGACAGAGAAAACTTAGTAGAAGTATTTTCTAGTTATGTTATTTCCATTAAATAGGGAATATGACCGAAAAAATGGTTTCATCTCTACCTAAAAATTAGTTATTTTTACTAGCTATTTATTATTTTCCTGTTCATTTCCGATTGAAAAATTTCTACAAGGGACTTTAAGTTACTTTTACTTTATTATATTTGGACCTTTTTAAAAATATATAAAGAATCTCCAATAGCTCATAAACATACAGAGCGAAGGATTATTAGAATCCAGAAAATTGAGTTCCAGTCCTGGTCCTTGTAAATGACACAACATTCTGTAGTAAATAATCAATTTATATACGCTTTGCTGATAAATACATCACTATTCTTACAAAATGGACAAAAAAAAGTAATCCTAATAATATTGATAGATTTCAATATTTATAATAAGTATATAAGCAGAACCAATTAAATCTCATTTTCTAATGTAAGATGATTTTTTAGCTTACGTAAGAATGCATCGCGTGTATATATTCAGCATCCTAAACGCTCCAAATTGAAAATAACAAAGAAAATAATTTATGGTACCACATCCATCCTGCCAACAATTCATCAAGCGACCCTCGTAACACTCACCTGCGGTCACTTCGAAAACCCTGCGGAAGAAAAAACAAACACCCGCGCAACCCGACACCCGAACACTATATACAGCTCCTCCCCCCCAAAGCACAGTCACAAGCTCGCCAATTACATAACGAGAGAAAGGACCCATCGCGCGACGACATTATATCGCATCCCACTACAAGCAGAGCCAAAGATCAGCCCCGAAAACGAAGCCAAGTATATAACCCTCGGAAGAGGCCGACTCCCACGGGCCAATCCCCACCCGCGTCCTCACATGTATATACAATATATATCCGGAGCTATCCTACCCGAGAAGCGGTCCCGCGGCGCGAGAAATGAAGCTCCCTCTCTGCGGTTCTCTCACTCGGTTCCCTCTCGAATCTTCAGTTTATAAAGCGACCGTATCAAGGCGCAGCGCAAAAACCTCTCTCTCTCTCTCTCTCTCTCTATCTGTCCTCTCGACTGACTCGCGCGCCTTGCTCGGTTCTCTCCTCTGCCTCTTGCTCTCCCTCGTCGAGCGTAGAAGTGAATGAAGCACGACTGCACGTGCTCTGCTTTTGCTATATAGCGGAGATTCGTCAACCGGATGTTGCTTCCCAGTCACGTATATCATTCATACAGATCGACCGAACAAACGGGAGTGAGAGAGAGGGAAAGTCGGAAAGTCCCGCGGATGACGCGCTCGATTTCCCGGTAACGCCACTGACTACTATACTACTACTGCTCCACTACGGTATACCGTGCGCGGCGCTCTTATGTACGTGAATCATCGTCGAGGCGCCGCAGCCGGCAGCGAGCAACAGTCTTCCTCGCCGGAGGATGACAGCGGCTGGTCAGTCGTCAGGAGAGTGCCAGGACGAGAGGAGGACGATTACAACAATTATGCAGGAGGCTCTGGTGCTGTCGGCGGGCCCGAAGTCGAGGACGCACTGCGCGTCTACGCCAGCGCCACGAGGTTCTGTCGCCTGGTAATTCAACAGACATCATTGTCCCCCTGCGCGAGCCTGTGTGTGGGTGTTATATATATGTTAGATTCACGACGGTGTAATTAGCGTGACTGTTTTTTTTTCTTCCAAAAAAAACCTGCATGTATGCATATATACATGCAGTGTGTGATTCATTGGAGACAGTGAGAAAGGATTTATAGAGAGGTGACAAGTGTTGTATAAGTGTTGCAACAGATATATGTGTATATACAAGGATGTGACGATCGAGACACGCGGATATATAAACTTCGTAAGCAGGAACTGATAAGTCGATGTTTTTCAATTTTGTGAATGAACATCATAGAGTATATTGATATGGTGTTGTCGCATAAATTGGCAAATGATTGCGAAATCGTCAATTGCAACTTGTATATCGTGCAGTAGTACGCTTTTTGGAACATTTGATTGGTTGATGTTCCAATACGTGGTTCTTTTTTTTATTAAAGGAATAAAAAAAGACATTGTGTTAAATAAAAAAAGTGATATGATAAGAACTGTGATAGTTTTATACTTAAAATTTTATGAATCGGCCACATTAAAGAATTTTTTTTGATAATGTTTACAAAGATGCATTACATGGTACATACATTTTAAATAAAAATATTATTAAGTATTACACGACACAGAGAAGTAATCTATTAAATTACTAACAATTATCTGGCATAGTATGGCATAGTTTTCTTTTTATCTAATGTATATTAATAAATTCGTAAAAGGATAATATTGATACTAATAACTAGCCTGCAAAACTCATTATATCAATAACATTATTTAAATAAATTACAACGATGAAAGTATTTTTATAAATCAAATTTTTATGTTTATAAATGATAATTAATTGATGCCATATGGAGAAAATTAAATTAATTTCATTACCTCTTTTCATCGTATACTTTAAACAGTAATAATATATCCAATTCGCACAGATAAATACAAATAAAAAGCTCTTCTACTACATATTCAGGGAAAAAAATTTTACTTGTAAAAAACATTTAAAAAATTTGGAAATCTGGTTTGGGTACCTATGAAACAATCACGAGGGCGATGACGTGATGATCAAAATTTGGATTTCATGGCATGGAAAACTAGTATAATACCGTAATCAACAATGCATCAATTTTTTAAAAATCAATATCAAAACCTAATAAAAATTACTAAACACTATATCTTTATTATCTAATAGTCTTACAATTATTGCATACAATAAAAGTTCCAACAATTTCATGGGTGTCTGTCACGAAAAAGTGTTTATAAGGCCGCACAATATATAAGCTCATCTATGAAATAAATGTTAAAAGAAAATAAATTGTTTAACTCAGGAAACGACGTCGAGCTATGCGTCAAGCTCGAGCTCGGCCTCGTCGCCGATCGTCGACGCGGTCCTCGGCCTGGAGGACTTCGATCGGTTTTGCGAGAGCGACCAGTCACCAAGCGACGGCACCACTACCGCCGCTGCCAACGCGATCAACTACCCACACACGGACGCCGAGTTTCAGCCGCAGTTCGAGGCCCTGCTAAGGATTACCGAGTCCAGCACACCGGCTGACCGGGAGGATTCCGGTTCGGTGGGAAACGGAAGCGGAAGGACGAAGGACGCGGAGGATGTGGAGGATCATGGCGAGGATGACACTGACCAGCCTGAACCGGTTATGGTACCGACGGGTGAGTTGTTCTGGATTTGAATGTGCACTTGTTTATGATGCATATGCCGATTACTAGTTCACTGTTAAAATTGTGCAATGAATTATTTTTTTCGTACGAGGGGTAGGTTGTTGATTGGGAGAGTATATAATTATGTATGATTCCATTCAAGTTATGAGAACTAAATTCTCGTTTTGAAGGTTCGTTAAATTTATGTAGTATCTATAGCTTAGTTTCGGAGTCAAATACATTTGGTATAAGTAACTTTTTAAATAAGCCGTCTAAAGTTGATCTGTAAAATGAAAATCGTCTGAAATTCATTATTTTTAATATAACATATGTTCAAAAAGTATATGCGGTGATTAAATTATAGTTTTGAGGTTAGAACAATATAATAAAAAATTTGATTGAAGCACAGCTGTTACATATACAAAAATATTTTCTATTGTCTCAAGAAATATGTTTATATCAACTTGAAAGAAATTTGCATTTGACATACATGTTAGAAGATGCTTTTATAGATTAGTATAGATCGTATCGGTCCGTTAACCCTTTAATGCCTGGCACCTTGTTCTTACTTAAATATAATTCTTTAATGCTAGAAATAAAAGAAAAATACTAAAAAAAAAAATAATTTTTGTTAATAAACATTTGTTTGTGTTAATAAATAGTAATTATATAATATAATTTGCATCGAATGTATTAAAGTAAAAATAAATATTTACATGCAGAAACTCAACTTTATGTGAAAATAACACAATATAATTTATTTATGCATAAATATTCGAATCGTCTGAGCGTCAGTTTTCCCTAATTTTTCAGAAATGAAAAAAGCGCATTTGCATGTATATTTAGTAATGTTTCGGTCATTATTACGGCATAAACAATCGAATAATGCTCGAATAATACTATTTACACCTCCAAGAACATATTCTAAGAACAAAAAATTAAACAAAATGAAAATTTAGAAAATATAACACGAAAATATAAATTTAAGTACTGTATCATGCATGATACGCTCGGCATTAATGTTTTATATGAAAATTTTCTCGAACATCATTTATAACGAAAAAAAATTATCAATTTGTTCAAAAATTCTTATAACCTTGGACTTTACAATATATACGTATTTCATGATTTATTTACTAGTAGAAATATTTAAGGCATCTCCACATTCGTGATTAACTCATATTATGACTAACTGTTTTTACCGCTTTATTTATTCGGGGAACTATTATAAGTCTAAATTTAAATTTGGTTCCGAGCGTCTAATTTTAAAGCATGAATGAAACATACTTGAACGACTTTGCTTCGATTCATCACCGACTGTTTTTTTCGTACAAGTCTTTTCTCATGAGCAATTTCTATGAGTTTTGAAAAATTTGTTTTCGTAAATTTTCTACTGGTAGTATCGGGGTTATACAGTAAAGCTTCATTGAATTTTTTGATACACAATTGTTTTTAAGTTTCAATTTACTATTCAAAATTAAAACTTAATAAGGGACATATGAGGGAATATATCTTTATATTTTATGAAGATTAATTATTAAAAAGAAAAAAGATTAGTTGATATTATATAGTTTCTATAGTTTCCTGATTGGTAAACGAAACAATTTAATGTGTTTGAATTTATTTAAATTTTGAAATATATATCTATATGTTACCCTATAAAATTATAATTATATTATATGAGACACAATACAGTTCTCAAAACTCGTAAGATATATTATTGTTTCTTTTTTGTAAAACTTGCCGGAAGCAATCTAACGTCACCATATTCTCATGAAGCTATATACTACACACACGCATACATACGTAACACGCTAAACACAACACGTCACACACGTAGCATTGGCGAAAGAAAAGAAAGTAAATCAGGTTCCGGGCAGTGGCTAACCTCCCCCTTCTTCTCTCCCTCCCATTGCAGATCCGTCCGAGTGGAATTCCAGTCACGTCGCCTCCTGGCTATCCTGGTGCGCGCAGGCGTTCAGCTTGAAAGCAGCACCGGAACTAGGAGCCCTGGACGATGGGGCGGGCAACATCACCGGTCGCGAGATCCTCGACTGGAGTCTAGCCCAGTGGGAGCAACGAGTACCTGGCCCCGCGAGTCGCGTACTCGCTCGCCACCTCGGCTATCTCAGACTTCAGGCGACCGGTCTTCGCACCGAGGCCCTCCTCCAAGAAGAAAAGTCCAGTGGTGAGTCATACGCTAACAGCTGCTGCCGACGTTTTTTTATTATTATTATATATACTCGAAGAGCACCTCGCGCATTCTTGATGCGATGGAGGCCGGCGTTTCGCGCGCTCCGTTATGGCCGATGAGTGTGCGCCCAGGAGGTGCTATGAGATTTTTACCTTGTATATATGGTTGCTCGACGATTAGATCGTTGATGGAGAAAATTCCGCATAGGCCCGATAAGTGAAGATGTCAGTGCGGAGCAATGAGGCTTGTCTTTAATTAGTGGAGCTGTGAAAGATGTTTAATGGCCAACCACCAGTTTTATAATGAGAATATACGATAATAAGGGAGAAATGATGTTTTAAAACCTGATTGTGAGTCATCTTGGATACAAGTATACATTTACGAATTATTTCTTTGTTTAAGTATTACCAATACGAATAATTGTATATGCAAAGATTTTATCAATTATTTGAGATCCATAAATATTTTACCATTAAAGTATAATAATCGGATAATTGGTAATTAAAAATAGAAATCCCAATAATGTTGACGGCTTTGATGGAAAATAAATAAACAGACCATAAAAATATTACGAAACAGCTTGCAGACAGATACGTGTAACGCTCGGGATGATTCAGCCATGAATAATTAATTGATCGAATGCTGTATAAGTGCAAAAGAACCGTATTCAAGTTTGATTAAAAGCGGTTCACTGAAACCGGGAAAAGTGAATTCCGTGAATTGAAAAGAAATTGTATAGTGGTTGGCAATATATCGCATTTCATAAACATAATTAAGTCTTAATATTTCGACATTGGCAAAGGAATTATGTATTTCTTTTATTAAAATGGATATATTCTTCATGACAGAGGAATAGGCAAATAGTTCTTTGAAAAAACAATTTTGTAACAGTAGTATTCTAAAATAGCAGTTTTAGGAAAAAAATAATTATTTACACTCAAGTTATAGTTTCAACATTTAACTGTATTTAACAACGTTATCATTAACTTTATGACATTGTTTTGATTGTGAAAAATTTATGTACAAAATTCCTTCGATAACATTAAAAATTTTTGTTTTATACTTTCTCAAAAACCTTAATTTCTCTTTGTTTGGAATCTGGATATACCGTACGACTTAAAATAAGATTCGCATTGACCGACCTTGCACTGCATACATATATGCACGTTATTCTCAGAATCAATATACAAGTCTTTACGGACTTTAGACTAAGAAATTCCAGTTGTTTCGCTGTTCAGTTTTAAGGCGTGTGAGATGCCTTGCATTCACTTGTTTTCATCCATTCTTTTTTTACATACACGCACACACACACGTAGTTCCGACATATACCTGAGGTGCAAACATTGGCTTACGTACAAGACGTCGAATTTTTTAAGAGATCTTTGAAGCACTTCTACGAAAGGTTAATACTGGTTGAGACTTTCTTAGATTTTTGATTGCATAATGAACATTCGAATCGCTGTTAAGATTTTTGCCTTTCTTATATGACTTCTCTGTGAAGTTATAAATCATACGGCTCAGAGTACGTGATTTTCTCCGAATGTGAAAGTACCAGATTTTTAGCACAACAAAGTTAAATAAATTTCTATATTGAATTTTGGCGATAACATTACAATCTATATCATTAACAGCAGTAATAAATTAGATTTCATCTAGTATGAATATCAATTATTTTTTATTTTCTTCGCTAATGTATTTATTCAGAATGACGAGATAATCGTTTCTGAGAAAACTTTCCAAATATAGTCTGACAAATTGATAAGACCAGTTGATAGCCTAATAATTACTATCTTGGCGCCGTGGACGTTTCCAAACCAAAATACTTAATATGCAAAATCAAATCTAAAGATTCGTACTATGTGCAGCTCATATAATATATGTTACGTTTCACGGTGTAGACAGTTTCTAACTAACGATTTTGATGGCGCCAGCCAAGGAGGATATGTTAATTTTTCAGCTACTGATTCCGCATCCGTAATGTCAGTCCGTTAAAATATTTTCTGCTTTTAGAGCTCGAAACCTTTCGTGGAAAAGTCTTTGTCTCACTTTCGTAAGACCAAGTTTCTCTCATTTGTTAATCCGGATACAAAATAATGAAATCAATTTGATATAATACAGCCACATCTGCGTTACGCGCTCTGCGTGCATATATTTAAGAAAGTTCGAAATCCTTTTCCCAAGGGTATATACGACGTGAAACTAAACCTTCGAGACATTATTATATATTAAAACCCGCACAAAGCAAATCTTTATCGAAGAACTCGTATATATATATATGCACCATATCCCCGTGTATCCAGTGCACTCTTGTCTTATACCTTATACATATACCTGCAGTCCCGCGTATCCCGTGCATTCGGAAACGGGCTATAACACCGCGAAAATCTTTAATCCCATAAATATTCATCGTCCGACAACTAACGCGGTCACTATACTCCGGAACAACGAGCTCGTATATAAGAATGAGACGACGACGACGAAGAAAAAAAAGTAGCCAGCGAAACTGACCACCATGAAAAATCGCCACTCCGATTCCGCGATCTCACGCGAAGAGAAATCGCGGATAATCTGGTTCGTAAAACTGGAACGTATAAAAGCTCCCCTCCACCCCGTAAACGCATATAATACATATATATATATATACTATACGTCGCATTCGGACATTGCGCGTTAGAATGGCGGGGCAACCTGCGCATGGGGCGAACCGTCCGGCACGACTGCAGGTACAAGCGAGGGGGTTTAATGGGCCGAGGGTGAGCCTCTGTGTGTATACTATGACCAACCGGAAGAGGCTAACCGTTCCCCCGGGGGTCGCCGGACCTTCGACGATTTAAACGCTCGCACGCGCGCGCTAGAGAGAATGAGAAAAGGGGGAGGAGGGAGGGAAGGGTATATAAGAGCCGATGGCTATTATCGATAAAAGTAGAAAAGTAAATATTGCGCCGATAATGGGCTGTGGGACTCTTGGACGCTAGTCCCGATAGATTCGGAAGGGAGATTAATTTAGAGTCTTAAGTCGCGGTGATAGCCACCCCCTCTCCTTAATCCGAAGGGCTTAGGTGTCCGAAGTCGCAGAAGAAAGAGAGAGAGAGAGAGAAAAAGCAGTGGAATTGCTTTCGACCTCTCGTGCGATTGATTCTTTTCTCTTTCTCTCGCTTCGTATTGTTCAGCTCGTGAGTTCGATATTGATTTTTCGTAATCATAGTTTAAACAAAATCGTTGTTTCGAAAAACGCTTTATTTTTAAGTCACTTCTGATGATTGCAACAATTTGTATAGATGAAACAAAGTATTTTTTTTAAGTAATCAAATAGTTATCTTTTTCATTATAACAGATATCATATTTTTTTTTTAGAACTACCACTATCATTTTATATTGCAACTAATATTCTATAAAACCCAAACCTCATCAACATTTTATATAATGTAAAGAAAAAATATATGTATGAAAGACAATATAAAGACGCAGATAAACACTATCCCAGTAGTATCTCTGTGAAGCCAATAAAAATACAGTGATATTCACTTTTGTCGTTATATCGTTTGAATCCTGCATAAACACGTAATCTAGGACTTCCTCCGTAATGCTTCACTCAACTTTTTTCACTATATGCTATTAGAATTTCAGATTTATCGCCCCTCAGGAGTTCAATATTCTTACGCGTGTATAGAGTTCGATTTCAGTTTTTCTATTTCTTTCTTTTGTTTAATAAACGTCAATTTATTAAAATGTAATATTTGTAAAATCTATATCCACATTTAGAATAACATTACATAAATACGTTGTAGTTTATTGCAAATTTCACTGATTAAACGCAATTTTAAATATAAAATAAAATACATTTCAGTATCAACTTATAATAGGAAGAAATAAAAGTTTCCGTACGAGTTAAAATACAATATATATGTCGAAACAAATGTTACTTGGGTTACAGAGGGTATAGACCACCACCAGTGCAGTCGGAACAATGAAATGTTGAAACCTCGCAATATTATGAGAGGCGTAGGACAAGTTTGTCCTGCATAAAGAAATGTCGCGGAGGGCATATTCGGAGTCATATACCTACGCGTGAATTGCGAGCCCATAACGGATAAAAAATGATCGCCGGGCACTGCGCGTGGCTTAAGCGGTTTTTCAGGCGTAAAAAGTGCAATTTCCCACACGGGAGCACGCAGGTCAAGTCCCGAGTCGGCCAAGACAAAATTAATGGGTCCCATGTCGGGATTCGCGAATCGGGCCGGTGTAGCCGTTCGTGCAACGCGTAAAAGGTCCCGTGATCGGAGGGCCACCTCGAAGGTGCACCTCCAAAAGCCGCGAGAGCTCGAAATTCCGGAAAATCTGGAGTAAAATCGGCCCTCGGACTTGCTCTCTAGTGTATTGCGCCTCTTTACTTTGTTGCAACAATACTGGCAGGCATATGCGAGAACGATGTAAATCGATGGGTGTGGATGACCATGTAATCAAACGGAGCTGAAGGTAAATGTAGAACCATGTGAAAATTAAAATTCCAGCTGTATATTATAGTTTTATTTACAGACTCTATGTTATATTGCTTCTTTTTGTCTGTATAAAATTTTTTATTCGATTTTTCCATTAGTAGAATTATGAGATTCTGGAAAAAATATAGAGAGTATATATCAAAATTATGTGACTTCGTTTATTATTATTTTTCTTTTTTAAAAAACAGAAACAAAAAAATTACAGTATTTTTAGAATCTGTCTTATATGCATGATAATGTTCAAGAATTCTATTTGTCGAAAGAAAATATTAATTAATAAACATATTTAGTAAAATCAAGAAACAATATTCGACCTATACCTTAGTAGAAATTACTTATTTTGTATCGAACTCTATATTATGTTTAAAAACAGTAATCTGCTTTTATTTGATAATTATGTACCAATTTGAAGTAAATTTTGATGATTACATTTAATAAATTTATCTTTTAATTTGTAGTAGTTTTATATAAGGTAAAGCGTGTTAGTGCGTCACCTACTTATTTTTAGTAAACATGTTTTCATAAAACATTTAAATATTTCAATCTTTTCCGTAATTCTCGGATTATTGCAGCTTTAAAAAAACTCATCAGAGGAATAATTATTCTAAAATAACGTAAAAGCTTAATTACACAGTACAAGAAACTTATAGGAGCGCCACATAGCATTATTAAGAGCACGAGAAGAAGAAAAAAAAATAAAGCAATGCGTACACGCGAGAAAAGTAAAAAAGCAAGTCGCATTATATAGAGCGAGAGGGAAACGAGAGTGAGCCAAAGGTGCGAGTGAGTGAGAGAGAGAGAGAGAGACAGAGAGAACGAGAAGAGCCCGAGCGGCGCTTGGCACGTTAAGCCCCGGGAGATATATAGCGGGCCGTTTGAATAAGACTGCGTGTGCGCGCGAGCCGACGACTCGCCCCTCTGCTTGCGCCTTGCTTCCGAGCGCGCGCGCGCGTGAGCGGGCCGTTTATTAAGCGAATCAGTGTTATCGCGGTGAGAGTCCTCATGAATAAGGCATCGAGAGCCCGTGTCTCGCGCGCCCTTGCCAAAGCCCCCGCGCCGCGGGGCGCGGATATATTGTTTTCTTGATGAGCGCGCCGGCAGCCCTATGCCACGTACATATATATATGTATACCCCCCCTTGATCGTTCTAGCTTTCGACGATTCGCCACCCGTCGAAAGGAGATTTCACGCCCATACATATACATATACGTATACGCACGTGAGGATAGAGAGAAAAGAATTTGGGAAAAATCATATATATGCTGTGATGTCCAACTGATGTGCTGAAAATGTATGGGGGTGCGGATACGCACGCGCGTGCGATGATACGAGAGAGGGAAGCAGCCACAGAGACTGTTTACGATCGGCTTCGAATCGGCACTCCGCATCCGAGATTTATTGCCGTTTATCGCGATGGAGAGCTCGGACTGCTATATATACTGCGCTGATGATGCTGATGGAATTTCATTTCGAGATTGTGTGTATACAGATTTTCACGCGATGTGCTAGGTCGTTCTTTTTTGTCGTGTAGGGACAGTTGGAAACAATTTCGTTTTTGTATTTCTTAAAAAACACATAGCGTAACACAGACATTGCCATTTCAGAAATTCGAAAAAGAAAATTAGTGTTTGGTTAGATAAATTTAATGTTTTTGGAAAAGAGAGAATCTTCAATTAATGTATGTCAATTCTTCTAGAGCTGAATAATGAACCATAGTTGGTTCTGTATAGAATACACAAAAATAGTTATAGTGAATTACCTAAATTTTAATAAATATCTCTACTGTAATCTCCAATTAATTTTGTTTCTTAACGACTAGAAATTTCATCTTTAACACAAGTAACCATACGAAACTTTTATCCGATAAATTAACAAACTCGTAAATATACATATTGCAAAACCAAATACATCCTCAAACAAGTGAGTACAAGAACGCGAAAGTGGCGCGAACCACATTATACATATATACTTACACAAGCGCTTGAAAAATTCGCGGGCGCGCATGAGAGAGGGAAAGAAGCACAGAGCGACGGTAGCAGCGGCGGCGGCGGCTCGCCGGGGGTTGAAGAATGGGGTGGCGATGCGAGGGGTGGGGGGTGGTCGTCCGATAAGGTCTGAAATCACTCTCGGGGTAAAGGTCGCGCGCAGTTACGTCCCGTCCACCAACTGGCTTCATGTGCGTTATACATACGCGTGCGCGCGCTACAACCTCGTGCTCGCGACACTCTGCGCCCATAATTGACGCCGGCTCAGCTGTTGGTGTATCGCTACGTACACAGCACGATCATCGGCCACGCTGATTGTGAAACGAGTGCCTTCGTGACGATATTATTATTTTTAAGTTTCCTTTTTCTTATATTGTTTCTTTTTCTCCTTCTTCTCTTTTTTTTTCATTTGTTTCAAGTGCTTGGTGTGGGTCTATAAAATTACATTTGATCTGGGCTAGTTTTTCAGTGAAAAAACTAGAATAGTTTTTATGTAATTTTAATAGAATAAAGTTTTCCTTATTTTAACTTTTCTTTTTTTTAAGTTATTTCAATTTTATAGGTTTCTTTGTATTTTCATTTATTTTGTTATTGCTTTCAATTTAAATCCGATTTCAATAAGTTTATTCATATATTTATATTTTTTTTAATTATAATTTTTCACTTAAATTTTGATTCATCAAAGTGATTCAATTAAAAAACTTGTCAACTTCTAAAGAACCTATATATCAAAAATATCAGAAAAGAAAGTTTCACTGAATTTAAGCGATTTTCATATCATGTGAAATAATCTTTAAATTAGATAATTGAATAAAATAAGTGAAATAATACAAGAAAAAAAAATGTATAGGACATTGTGTGCAGTCAACTAATATGCGCTACGTAATACCAATTTCGGACTTTCGGCCTTGTGAGGCTTACAATACGAAGGACTAGTCCTTCGAGGAATTAAGTGATGTGGAGGATTCAGACTCATCCGTTGCATCTCCAACAGGATACGCGGCTACATCCATCGGCAGCAGCTATTCTTTATAACGGTAGTTTAACCGACACATTTGAGAACTTGTTAATTTTTCTTTTTTTTAATTTCGCAGTGGGAATCAAAACATTACATAGAAATACATTTATTTACCTATCTACATAAATAGAATGATTTTGCTTAAACAAACATTAATTATTCACATAGCATATACTAACATTTTAAATATATAATATATATTTTTTTTTGATTATCGGTAAAAAATAAATTTGAAACGTTTCGTGATTACAAAAGGAGGAAATATAATTTTAATATTCACGCGAATTTTAGTTTACGTAAACAAAAACGGATTGAGAAACGTAATATATTATTATCTATTTTGTAAATCTTTTAATAAATAAGTGGGGGGCTATATATACTGTGGCTATGTGACTTAACGATTTCGTAATTTATGAGTTATATGATTTTCTTACTTGAAAGGGGACTTCTCGGTATTCGAGGAACTTACATAGCCATACTGGGAGGGAGACTCGTCATGGGTTTTTCCAGAAGTCAAGGTTCACGTCTACATATTCATTTTTGTCGTGTATGAGTAATTGCGTGAAAATTTCTTACTTAAACGTTTGGTGCATGTGTATTTAAAGATGCATACCCTTACAAAATTAAATGGTAACCTACATTTTGAATATAGTTATAAAAACAAAAAAATTATGTAGTATACTATGTGGGATTTTTCACATCTAACAGTTTTACAATTATTAGTTATTTATTACTATAAATGTTTACTTAATTAAGAAACCATACTATGATTTATAAATGTGTAAATCTTTACAATTTTACATTAACAATTATTTTATTGCATTTTTAATGTTAATTACCGATCTCAAAAAAAAAAATATTAATTTAATTGAAGCTTTGAAATTCTTAAAATATGTTTTGCAATGTTTAGTATCATATTTGGCAAATAAATGATTAATTAATTCATATAAATTATAATTGATGAAAAAATTTGTATTTGTTTGTTTTGTTTCACCAGAACTTTAGAACTCGCAACAACTAAAACTAGAAGTGATTGACTGATCTGTTGTTGCATTTCTAAATTCTGAGTTATCAAAATTTATGCATTAAATCATACGTAGATTGTTATGATTTAAAAAATTGTTTTAAAGTTTTTTTTAAAGACATTTAAATTTTGTATATATATACATAATGAAAACTTTGATACATCTTTTAACTCTACAGCTCCAATAGTCGTAAAGAAGTAAATACTCGTGGCTTAGGGATTATGAAAGAGCGATTTTTATTTTTGACAGTTTTAATTGATACTTATAATACTTGTTTTTATGAAGCAAGATATATTATTAAATTGGGTTACAATTAAAAGTTAAAAAATATAGTTTTCGCATTGTATAGAAACAAAACTAATTTTATAGCTCTGTCTTTTTTAATTATGAAAAAACTTCTCACTTCTCCTTAATCGCTTAATACATTCTAATAATAAGAACATTATAACTTCTAAAAAGCTCTAGTTTTCCTCATTATTAACTAAATCATGTTAGATTTATTTACATGACTATCATAATGTAGTTGAAACGAAGTCTTAAAATTATCTACATTTGAATTATTTGGAACACTGTAATCATAACAAATTTCTCACATTATACCTTTTGTTAATATCATAGATTTTGTTTATTTCCAACAGTTTTCTATTGGAAAAGTTACCCGGAGGTGAACTGGTGAAATCCAAACAATTTTCGATCATAGCTGTAGTACATAAATTTTTTTGTTCTGGAAACCTTAAGTTTTTTAAACCTAAGGTAATTAATTAAATTCTTTACCAACAATTTTAAATTATATCAATTCCTAATACTCAAGACTAAACATCTAAACGTTTAAATACGATGCTGGAACATTCATATTAGTTGTTATTAAGTTTCTTTTATTATTGTTTTAATAAAAAATGAAAAAACGTACAATTGTTATTTGTAATACAGGTCATTCTTAGGTATTAATCAGAAAGTCAAAACAGTGCAAAAATTCAGTTACTATATAAGAGGTTTAATCAACTTGGAGACGCGGATTTTTTCCTAATGTTTAAAAAGAAATATAGAAACTATAAAAAAGGAATATAACATCAACTTTAGAAAAGAAACAAAAAGAGAAACATAATTTTTAACATTTTGTTGTTACTAATAGTACTAAATTTTCATATAACATTATGAATCCTATATTTAAAATATCGGAGATGAAGATTTGAAACACTTGGACGCAGGTTCAAGCGTTGGTCGTGAGTATGCAACTCGTCCCTAATAGCAGAATAATAAAACTTTATAATAAATAAATAAATAACATGGCGGGAATAATTAACAAAAGTTTAAACTGAAAATCCACAGACATTAGCAAAAATACTTAGAGAGATATAATGAATTCAATTTCTATACAAATATACATTCAAATGTTTTTCTATATATTTATTTTAGGATTATGTAATACATCATATAATAATTATCAGGATCTAGATTTTACGAGTACCGATTATTTTCTTTCATTTATGATAATTAATAAAAATAAATTAATTGTTTTAAGTCACGCTTCATTACATTCTGATGTCGAAAGTAACTCGATGGCCTATACGAAAATATTGGTTTTTAAAAGTATAGACGATATATTCTTATTTTTGATATATCAAGAAAATTTAAAAAAAAGCTGAAGTTCATTTCTTCAATTGTATTTATTTATTTCATCTATTCTAGGAGTATATAATGGTGAAACAATATATTAATATATTTCTATAATTAACCTTTAAACAAACTGATCATTTAAAACCACATTTTATAGCTTTTAAATTATTTTAAAGTCAACATAAATATGCCGATTCATAACACAGATATACATATAAGTATACATCAAATTAAATTAAAAATTTTATATATGAACATCGCTAATTATTTATTAAAAGAGTTCAAAGGAAAAACTTTGATGACGCTAAATAATATTTGGTACACTTTACCATTGCAATGAAAAAGGATCTTATTGAAAATTTTTTATTTTATTATCAAACTGAATTCAGACATAATACAAATAATAATGGTAATTCCAATATTTTGTAATTGATTTATTTATCGAAGCGATACTTGCTAAAAATTTTCAATTATAATAAATTATTTCATTTGAATTTGACATATGTGGTGAGAATGCGGTGTACCACAAACGACTCTGGTCTTTTAGAAATAGCAATGGCCGATCCCGGATCATTCCACACAATGATCTGTCATGGCTGACAGAGCCAGAACGCGAATCAAGCAATAAAAAAGCTAGACACTCCTCTATCTCTATCGCGAGGAAATCTGAAAAAATCTTCAACATTATGAGAAACCGCGAGGAGAATGTACAAGTGAACGTTCGTTTGCGTAAGCCAATGTCAGATAATGCAGCTCCCTAAGCAACTCAATAATTCTCTAGTCATACAAAAATCTAAAGAAAAGGCCAATCCACTATATATATATATACACCCAATCACGAGTCAAAGGCAAAAATGAGAGTGCGAGATCGAGAGGAACGCGTTCCTCTCAAGTGAAAGAGTGCGCGCGCGTATATGTGTGCGTGTGAGAGAGCGAGCGAGCGCGATAGCTCCGTAGTATAACGTAACGCCTCTGTTCCCCCTGCTTTCAGAGAGGTTCGGCCTCCTGCAGCGCACGTGCTCGCTGATTGGCGCGGCTGGCGTCGGCGCCGCCGGGGCGGGGGCGTCAGCCGTCGGGGGCGGCCAGGTCCAGCTCTGGCAGTTCCTCCTGGAGCTGCTCGCCGATTCGTCCAACGCCTCGTGCATCGCGTGGGAGGGCTCGAACGGCGAGTTCAAGCTCACCGACCCGGACGAGGTGGCGCGACGCTGGGGCGAGCGCAAGAGCAAGCCCAACATGAACTACGACAAACTGTCGCGCGCCCTCAGGTGAGTTCTTCCATCCAGTATATATGTATATATATACTACCTCTATCGCGTCATCCCTTTACCCTTTTTTTCACGCGGCGTCCGCGTTGTCGACTTTTCTCTCGATTTATATATATCGATGGTAGCGGACTCCGTGACGGGATTTTAAAGAAACGCTTTTCTATATATATCGTCGATGCTGTGCGAGTGCTCAGTCACCGTCTTGTATTCGAGCACGTTCAAATTTTATTTTCTTTTTTCACTTTTATTTCTACTCCGGTTCCAGGATTTATTTCCGGGTGTGACGCTGCTGATGCAGTTGTTTATTCTTGAGGAAATATAGCGCGCGAATTTTTTTTATTCCTCTGTGTTGCAACATGTGGCCGTCAGATGAGACGTTAAAATTTCTTTGTACGCGACGGAGTGAGACTTGTAAAAAAGTACAGATTAAATTCAAAGCTGACCGAAATAAAACGGAAGATTTGTTTTACTACTTCAAAAGATTCTAAACTTATATTCACAATTATTATACAGAAGCCTGGAAGACGTGATATTATATTTGTATAAACGATAATGACAAATTTAAATAGATAAATGTCTAAAATTATATACTCTAATTTTTTAAGAATAATAAACTTGATTGCTAATATCATTTATCAAAAATCGCATCGAATTTCCCAACCTTCAATTAGATGTTCCTGATTATAGAAACTCCGTATTCGGAAGCAATGATTATTCTTACAAGCATGAAAAATGTATTATATAGCAACTGAATTTTTCAGATCTATTTTTTAGTTACTGAAAACAATGTAGATCAAATGTTAATTATTTGTTTCGTAAAAACGTTGGTTATAATTAATACTTTATTCATGACTTTTAGAGTAGAAAATTTTTTCTGAATATAAACTTTAATTCAATGTCAAATACTAAAAGCATTAACTTTTCCCAAAGTGTTCATTGGGTTTTGTGTTACGGACATTTTTTTCTTAACGATTTAACTCACTAGTAAGTTATTTTCATGGCATACATTTCAAGTAAACTAACGCGTCTATACTAACATCATAAACCACATAATCATCACAGGAAAAATATTACTTTATATTTTTTAATTGCACGGCTATTTTTCATATAATCAATGTTTCAAGTATAGTATACATGTTCTAATGAGATCAAAGTATTTATCATATTGGAAATATCACATTTTGCATAAACTCTTTCTTCCAATAACTCGGAAAAAGCTAACGCGACTGTCACTCGTTATCCCCGACAGGTACTACTACGACAAGAATATAATGACGAAGGTGCACGGCAAGCGCTACGCCTACAAGTTCGACTTCCATGGATTGATGATGGCCTGCCAGGCGCAAGCTGGTGTTGGCCTCGAGGGCAGTCCTGGGCCTGTGGTGGGCCGTTCGGCACCCGTCCATCCCCATCATCCGCATCATCACGCGCACCACCATCACCTTTACTCACCAGCGACGGGCCACGTGCCCGTGACGACAACGTCGTCGTCAGCGGTGGCACACCAGCAGCAGCAGCACGCGACGGCCGGGACGACGGGTGCGCCGCCTCCACCGCCACCGCCGCACTATTGCTGGCCCTATCGCTACTCGCCGCCGACGTAATGTCGGCACAGGGTCTCGCGGCAGATGTACAATAAAGCGAATGAATGGAACGACTGATTGTGAAATTTGTAGAAATATTTTCGTATGAAGATGCGTGAAAGTTTATAGGATATAGTAAGCGGTATGAACGTGGTTGTATGTTTAATTATAAGGACGTGGTAGCTAGCAAATGCTTTGGATAATTATTGTGGTTTTTTATGGAGATATATATATTTAGCTTTAGTACGGAATCGAAATTGCATATATATGTAAGTGTATCTGTGTATATAGTCCATTATAGGTGTTTGCGATAAACATGAGTTCGTGTAATTTTCAAACTTTTTATATCATGTCCAATTTTTACACAAAATTCGAATTAATCTCTGTTGCATTTAAATTCACTGAAAACAGAAGGTCATTTTAAATGTGATTTCATTTGATCTAATGATTCAACTTACGATTCTATTCCGATTTTCTATTAGAAATCAATTAATGTAGTACACGTTTACACACAGATTCACTTATCTCAGTTTACGATGTAAATTTTTAAAAATGTAAATGTTTTTATTGTAAATTATTACAAACAAAATTCTTTACTATATGAAGTCATCTTATTACAGATATGCGATATAACTGATACAAAAACAATTTATAAGCTTTTTACAAATATAAAGAGTCAATAGTTTGATTCAAATAATTAATTTTTCTTTTAAACATTTTTCATATTCATTTTTCCTATTACGAAAAAAATTTGACGCACTTATTATGCGTTATATGCTATTAGCAGATAATTCAATAACATTTAACAAACAGATGAATATTTAAAAAAATGTATCTAATTTTTTTCTTTATTTTCTTTAAAACATAAATATCTATAACTATATTAAATAAAGTAGTGCTTCTAAAGTATCATTTGTAAATTGCAACTTATAAATTGGGTTTTGTAACGGTTAACTAACTCATGTCTAGATTAATATTTCCGTCGTTATTCTTATTCAATTAGTTTTGTTTTATTGAAATATTGTTAACAATTCTCGATAAATATATATAATTACTAAATATATAAATAATATAGATATATATAGTTCTGCATTAAATGTTTAAAAAATTAACAGCTTAAACAACACTAAAATAAGATAAATCATTTTAAATTTTGTGATCTCAAAATTTTTTAATATGTTCGGGTACAGTAAGATATTTTTAACACTGTAGGTGTAACATAGACCACCTACTTATGCATTGTAAATTACCAATTTGTAATTTTTTTTATAATGATGTATAATGATAAAGCTATATTTGTATAATAGCCCGATAAAAAGTAACGTTTCCACTAATAGTCCTTTGTGTACATCGTTGTAAAGTAGGCGACACCGCATGAACCGAAGATATAATCGCCCGAGCACAGCGTACATATAATAGACCTACATTAACTTTTTGCACTCTTTTTCCTTTTCCAAAATGCCTACTCAAAACACATTGAAAAAAAAGCATAAAAGTCAAGATGTTAACATACCAATTATAATTGTTATTCTATTCTTTAGATATTTCAGGAAAGTATAAAGAACATTGAAAAAAATTTATATTTTTCCGAGAACATGCACAAATAGTACATTACGATACATGTGCCTTACGTAGCCCATTATTGCACGGGGTAAGATTAGCGCCCCAGCGCAGCGAGGTGCAATAGTGGCCTGCTCGGTCACGGATATGCGTGACGGCAGGCTTAGGCAGGCTGTGTTATAAAATTCTATACAATACTCGTGTCTTAAGTAACCCATTAGTGCAATAATGGGCTACTTAAGGCACATATATCGTAATGTACTATTTACGCACGGCCGATAAAAAATATAGTGCGTTAAGTTAACTCGACTTATGTAATGGTCATCATCGCTATGCTCAGGCAAAGAATTTAACGTCAGAAGATAATATATTTTTTTGACTAGCGGGCTAAAAGTACCACTTTTATTCCCGGCGCCCGATCGTAAAAATTGTACTTTTGGCCTTGCTAGGCAAAAAAATCGCGCACCACGGGAGCAAACAAAGAATACCTCAGATCGCAGTTACTCACAACATGCGATCTGGGACATTCTTTACTTTCACTCCCTAGGTGCATAATATACTATCGTTCATTAATTGTGAAATTTACAATAAAAGAGAGTATTCCACCGTTGGTAGCTGTCAAATTTTCAAAATCAATTTCTGATATCTTAATATGAAGTTCAGTTTATATTTTTTATTCGTTTTAATAGTCAGTTTTTTGTCTATAAATGATAATAAACGGTATGAAAACTGAAAAAAATGGTATATAAATATGCATTATTTTGTTGAAAAACGGTGCTAGTTTCCGTTATTTTGCTTAAGAAGCACCATATGTCACTTTCTAAATAGTATTTCTAATTTCTGTGTACAATTCATCAAAACATCAACAATTTTTAATGAATTATTTCACAGATAGCCTAAATATTTGTAAAGATATGGAATTGAAAAGTACAATATTACTATATATAATAACGGCTACTGAAACTCATTTTTCAGATACTAGAAATTGACTCCCGTGCACATGTGCTCAGAGGTGTCCGTGCATTCTCCTTATAATTATTTTTACGTTAGAATTTGAATGTTTTGAAATACATAAAAATTGTTTTATACATTAGCGAAACTATAAAAGTGTTAATTAACAAAAAATATTTTTGTGGAGGTGATTGAATGATTTAAACCTATCATTTTTAAATTTAATCTTCTAAAATGATAACATGACAATAAAACAAAATGTCATTATTGTATAAACATTACAATACTTATTATTAGTTATATAAATTAAGTTTTATTATTCAAAGTTAAATAAAAAGGCTCCTGAAAAACTTATAAAGATAGACAATCTTCAAAAACACAAATTTAAGACTTAATTTTTTATTACTGATGATTATTATTTCCATATGCATAATAGTATATTATGCAAATCGTGCGAAGCAGGTGGATTTCAACTCGTCTGTCTTCTCAAACTACTTATAGTGTTATTTGATCGTTTGCTTCGCACGAGTCGCATATACTATTTTGTCAAACACGTTTTGAAAAGTCGAATTTTCTCCCTTGGTATTTCAAAAAAATATTTTGATAATGGTGTTGGATATACATTCAAGTTCATTTTTACATAACGGAACTTTTGAAACCATAAAATCTGATTTTAAATTATATAATAATCAGTAATAATACTCTGAAGCACATTTAATATAATTATTAATACTTCATGATATTGAGTGTATAACAGTTTTTTGGGTCGTTCACGAATTTTTCGTTATATATTTAAAATTCAAAATAGTGCATCTAATATCACGAAAATATCGAAATAAATGTTAATTTTGATATAAAAATCTCCAATACAACGATTTTTGAAAATGTTGATTTTAAAATGTGAATTCAAATTTATGATCGTAAGGACCTCAAAATCGAAGGTTAATTTTCATCCGCATATAAGCTATGATTTTTTTTCTAACATTTTATACATATCATTATTTCTTAGATTCAACTGCTAATATAAGCAAACATATTCGAATTAAAATGTAAAGTACAGTACAAAAATCGAGCACTTTAGCTTATAAACTCAGTGGAATGAAATAAAAAGAGTTATAATACGACTTTTCAAAAACAATCTAAAAATTCTTTGCAAAAAGGTACTTCACAATAAACTCTGAAAATTGAATATTATTTAAATAAATCAATAAAGGTAAATGTAAGTTATGGGTGTTACATAATGTTTGAAGATCAGTGCCGTTTCATTTATGATATCTCATCACGGGAAAAGTAATGTTTGTCGTAATTTATACTTTCAATTGATGTAATAATATAAGTACAATCTATGTGCACTGGGTCAATCAACCTCAAGCTGTTATCAGCCTTGTGAATTCTCTGTGTCATATTATGGTATCTTATATATGAAATAGTTGAATACTTAATTTAATTGTACAAATTTTGAAACATGCGTATTACTATACAAACCAATCAGTTGTAATAATAATTTTTAAATAAAGTAGACAAAAATTTATTTCTGTTAAGTTATAGGAGACTTAAGATTATTGGCAATAAAAAATTTGTAAATTTAGGTAGTTTAATAAAATATTAAATATTTTTTAGTCAATATGTAACAATTGAATAAATGTGATAACTTTCACAAGTTATTTAAATTTTAAACTAGGAGATAATCATAAAAAAAAATTGTGTGATGTATGTATGATACAGAAAAGAATATTACAATCATAATACAGATTGTGAGAGCATTCTTAACAATCGAAAATTTATTATAAAAATTTTAATACAAAAAGAAAACACAATAATAAATTTAGTAACAATAATTTTTTATTTATTCATTGGACAATAATTATTAAAACATGTATTCGAGTTTTCGATTTCAATCATAATTGTGATTTGTATAATGTACATATGGTATTAGATCAATAAGTGAATTCATGTAAGAATCTCGTATTCCGAAATACTATTTCTATATGTAAAGAATGATGAATGTTATTATGCACGTCATTTTTCGAAGAATCAATTGGGCCATGATGATGATTGCGTGGTATAGCGTGCAGTGTACATTTTATTGATGAAAGAAATTTGCGTAAGAAAAAGTATGTATTTATAGAGAATAAAAATGCGCTATAAAATTTTAATTTAGTTTGTTTGACTTTCTTGATTCTCCTATAAGAGTATCCTTATTTTCTTCCTATTAATTTTTCTTTTATATAAAATTATGAATAACATATGCTGGTTTATAATATACATGATATTTATTCGTATAAGAATATTTACCTACGATAGATTATTTAGTATAATAGTATATTACGCACTGTGGGAGAAAAAATAACATTACTTATAGTATTTTTTTCTGTTTATTTCAGGTGCACATTGTTACTTATCAGTATTATATCGTAAAAATAACCATATTTGATTATAAATGTGCAACAAACTCGGAATATTAAAAAAATTCCATACACCTTACAATGTAGAAAAATTGTTATAAATTAATCGTAATTTTCACCACAAATTATAGCTATTATTCTGTATTTCGAGTGTGAACAGACATGTGACAATTGTAACTACAATATTTTTCTCTACGTAGGTACTAATTAATAGTTTCAGTTATTTTTTGTTTTTTCTAAAATCTCACATACAACTGTAAAAATATTGACGAATAACAAAAACTGCAATTTAGAAAAAAAATGCAGATAGTAAATTAAGCTAGGTAAGAACTATATGATATTATACATTTCCTTTGTACTTTTTCATTACAACGTTGTATTTTTTTTATGAGTTCGATAATTAAGTAGGAAAATAATATATACTAAATAATTTTTTATTGTAATGATGTTTTTCCGTATTATATAAAATATTTATTAAAATGACCATTTTATAATATTTCTTATTTTCCCAGTTCAAAATTTCTAATTATATTAATAATTAAATAAAAATACATCCATTTTAATAACTCGTATAATACTAAATGATTAGATAAGCAAGAAAATTCGATTATCACATACACAATAGTTTTCAAATTTTCCTGTTATTAGTAGAGTACTTATTTAGTATTTAACTATCTCCTATTTATTTAAATAAAATATAGTTAAATTAGGAGGCGTAAATTAAATTACCAAAAATACAATATTTATCGTTTAATTTTTTCAAATAAAAATTATCGGAATCTGCACTATCGACAGTAAATTAAATCATTTTTGTATCCAGATGGCACCATTCGCGACTTTTACTGGTAACACTGACGACATGGCAGCTGTACGCGTGCAACGCCATTTCTCTTTCCTGCTTGAGAAAAGGTAAAGAACGCATGTCGTCTACGGTGTCTTCGAAAATCGAAAATTTATAATGGCATCTCTATAGTAATATTGTAAAAAAAGTACAATATTGAACAGTGAATAACTAAAGACTAATATCATTTATTTATTTTCAGCTACAAAACCTTCAGGTCAAAATGTCTGACGTTGAAAAGTGAGTACCTGACAACAAACAAGTTTATATTCTCTGATTTTTATAAAATCCTCTATATTTTCATAAGTTTTTTTTTATAAATAATGTGTCATTTGAATCATTTCTTTGAATTACTTTATTTTCATTTTTTAAATTTATTTACTAAAAAAATAACAATTGTGCGGCACTACTGTTCTAACCTATAAATTTCAACAACAGTTGTCTTTTAATATTTTAATTTTTTCTTTTACAGCGACGATGTTCCCTCCGCGGTGACGGGAGGACAGATGGATGTGAACACGGCCCTCCAGGAGGTTTTGAAAAATGCCTTGATCCACGACGGAGTTGTGCATGGTCTTCATGAGGCTGCTAAGGTTCTTGACAAGTAAGTTTCATTTCAATTTAAAAAATGTAAATTAGATTGAAGACTTAGAGAATCAGAAAAATGAAAAATATAGTTCTTTTTGCTTGTATTCTAAAAGTAATTTTTAAAATAATTAAATGATGATACCTAGGCTCCCTCTACTGAGTCGAACCCAAATATTAAAACACCATGCTGAGTGACGCCTTTCTGATTGAATTAAATCATTGAATTAAAATTAGTTAATACTTTTTCACCATGTATTAATAAACATCATGAAATTTTTAGGAGGCAAGCCATGCTGTGCATTTTGGCAGAGAACTGTGATGAACCTATGTACAAGAAGCTTGTTCAAGCCCTGTGCAACGAGCACCAAATCCCTCTTATTAAAGTAGACAACAATAAGAAACTTGGTGAATGGGCTGGTCTCTGCAAAATCGACAATGCAGGAAAAGCCAGGAAAGTTGTTGGTTGCTCGTGCGTAGTCATTAAGGTATGATATATCTCTTTTTACATTTTTATTTTTAACTACTAAAATTTTAATATAAATATAAATGAATGAAATTCTGCTTACTTTTAATAATAATATTTCAATTAAATTTTTTTTATGTTATTTGCATAGTATACAATATTTAATTCAAGAAATCTTATCATTTCATATGCCCTTTTGAAGTATTAACCAATAAATGTATACATTAAACACTCAATTTCATCTAAACTATAATATGAAAAATTATTAGTTTTTAAAATGATGATATCTTGGCTCCCTCTACTGAGTCGAACCCAAAAATAAAAAATCTTGCTGAGAGAAGCCTTACTGATAACAGAATTTTATAATTAAATATATTTAACTGGCAAATAAACAGTTTATTAATAAATATAATTTTCTTTTTGTTACAGGACTTTGGAGAAGAAACTCCTGCAAAAGATGTCCTTATGGAATATTTGAAACAAAGTTCTGTACATTAGGTATCTTTTAATAAAATATATTAAAAAAAAGTTTAATTTTCTTATTTATTTGAAAAATTATGACATGAAGTACAATTTATTGAAAATTCGAAAGTCAGGTACACTAAAGCTTTCCAATATAATGATGTTATTCATACTCGTCATCAGTATTCTTATAGTAGTCTTCTTTAGATTTTACAATATTTTCACAAATACTTTTGTGATTTTTCCAATCTTTAACTTGACACTCTCTGAAATAATTTAGTATGGGTTACATCGTGCTAATTTACAGATATCTTAAATTAAATCTTATAACTCTAACTTTACCTTCCACAATACCAAGCTTCTTTGCATTTTGAACATCGATTTTTTGCAGTTTCTTTACATCTAAAACATCGTTTTAATTCTACTATATCTAATTTATCAAAATCATATGCTTCACTTAAGATTTGTGCCATGTTTTTTATGTGTTCAATATCTTTTGAAAATAAAGTTTTGGCTTGGTGATTTGCTAATCTTTTCCATCTTTTGTTATATTTTTCCTTAATTGAAGAACTTATCTGGAAATTAATATCGTAAGATAATTCTACAATTTGTAAATTATATATATTTATTTACCTCTGGAATCACTTCAACATTTATGGGCCGTTGGGAATTTGGAGTTTGAGAAGATACATTTAAATAACCAAGCCATCTTCGAAGATCTATTAATGGTGCAATTTGGTCAAGCAAATGTTCGTGTAGATACTTTTGCAACTACAATAATTGTTGAAATAAAATTTGTTAATTTTTTACTAAAATTGATTTTATCAATTAAATTTCAATTTTCAATTCATTAGACCTTTGATAATTGAGATGCTCGTATTTCTGTGATGTCATAATATGGAGCACATTTTGGATTGAGTAAAAGCTCTCGTAAACCAAACCATACTTGGCCCTCAAATTTACAAACTTTATCATAATCATTATCTCCAATTTTTTCCCATTTTCCATTATAAATCATAATTTCACCTACATATATTTAAATTATTTTACATTTTTTCATTTGAATTAGTTATAAAATATGTTATTACCTTTATTACTTCGTTTCTTCCATGGTTG
Organism: Torymus tubicola; assembly: GCA_035583055.1. Taxonomy (NCBI): domain Eukaryota; kingdom Metazoa; phylum Arthropoda; class Insecta; order Hymenoptera; family Torymidae; genus Torymus; species Torymus tubicola. The sequence goes on along the minus strand of JAWWEQ010000010.1, from coordinate 23,883,646 downwards.
AAACTCTATTAATTGAGCTAGTAAATAAGGAACATCATTTGTTGTTAACATTCGTGAAAGAGCACATAGAGGTAAATGATCTGCGAATTCAGCCAAATAACGTAAAATAGAAATGCTTCTCATACCAATATCAAATTCTATTTGTAACTTTTTTTCTTTTAAATCATCTAAACAAGATCTAATAACAGTAAACATTTATTATTATTTTTTAAACAATTTGAAATATTTTAAACTATACTTACTCTGCATTGGTTTCATCTGACTCTACATTTTCACGATACAAAAGCATAGTAATATAACTCACTGCATAATCTACTAAATCAATAATTGAATCATCCATACTTGCAACACTATCAGAATGGTATAATACATTTTCAAGTAATGAAACTGCTATTTCTTCATGATAAAATACACTATACAAAAGGAATGTATTTTCTGGTTCCCCATATAATTCAACTAATAAAGGGTAAACTTTTTGTTTCCATATCATTATTTGAATTGCTTCATAAATTAAAATTTGAATCTATAAATATCACAATTAATTTATATATAATATTATAACTTATTTAAAAATTATTTATCGTTTAAAGTAATATTAACTTTTTGAAAAGTGACAAACCACTCCTTCACACTTTCTTCTCGTAAACTATTTATTTCAAATACACTTTGTTGATTTAATAAAATCAGTTTTTTGTGAAACTCAAACCAACTACAAAAGAAAATGATAATATGTTGATTTTGGAGCTTATTTACTTATTAATGGAAAATACTTTTTGTCATACCTCTTTGTACCAACATCATCAAGATCTGTAGTTTTTAAGTGTTCTATAAATCCTTCAATTTCCCAAGGTGGCAAAATATTCTCTGTACTTTCAGACATGCTTAAGAATGAAAGTCAAATTAATTGTAGTAACATAGTTGTAGTAACAAGATCAAATGTTACCACGCGTCCACCATTTGTAAACAAATTTCACGGTCTATGACGACGACGCGCGCATTAGACCAGGAGTTATGGGTGAATGGGTCTTGGATACAAGGGAATTTGTAATGCATTATGTTATGTAAAAGTTTATTTTATTTACTCAGTTCATGAATAAGGCACTTTCCATATCTTTTTCAAACAAATAATTGTATGATAAATTAAAAAAAAAACAATAAATAAGTTATTGTTACAGTTTACAAAAATCACAGTTGTTACACATGAGATGACTCATCTCCAGTATCTGCTGCCATAGCTTCACGATTTTCATATGCCCAGAAACCATGAAATTCAATTAGAATACTAACCATAGTATCACCTTGGCCGCTATAACAAGAAAAATTTGTATATTAAAATTTTTTAATTTTTTAAAATAAATTTTTATAATTTTAATCACTAAAATTTAACGGTATATGAATATTTATTTAATTTTTAATCCAAAAATATGCAATATACTATTGTCATAATATAATATTTTAGTTTTTGAACCAGGTGCTTCATTATTTTAACCATAATATCAATAGAATTCAAAAATTTTTAACTCAAAATATACTAATATTTAATTTTTAAATTATATCATGCATACTGAGATAGTTTTATAATAAACAATTTCTGATTATTTTAAAATTTAGATAGTCAGAAAATTACAGTTATTTATTACAGTTAAATAATTAGATGGTGTTCTTTTACATTTAAAAAGTAAAGTTTAAAGTATCCCAAAGAATTCTTTTTTCTATTTAACTTTTATATGAATTGTTTTATTGTAGTGTTAATGTGCAAAAATGATATATACCAAGACAAAAGATCCTGTAGAGTAATTTTATAAGGATCAGCAGGTTTCACCATGTCAAATATTTCGTCTTTAACATCTTCAAAACTAACAGGTTCTTGTCCATGCATAGTCATTTGCTCTTGAATAGCCTACAAAATAATATTTATAATTGTTTTTATATGAGGGCTGTGCAAAATATTATTATATGTAATCATTAACATACTATTAGTTTAAAATATAAATTTCTGCTTAAATTTTTAAATAACACTTCTTCTTACCCGGAAAAAATAATTGAGACAAAATGTATCTAGGTAGCCCTTATTATTTATATCTAATATCCTAAATAAGTAGTGTAAACTTTGAGGTTCGTGACGATTTTCCAAAGCAAGAACAAAATCAAGATATGTTTTATAGTCCATTTCTCCTTCATAAGTTAAACATTCTTGAAAAACTCTTTCAAGAAAAACTCCAGTTAATGTACCAGTGCCATATCTATTAAAAGAATTAAATTAAATAGAAATACTTCATTTTATAAACATATATAGTTTAAAATATGTTTAATTTACCCAGATAATTCTTCTTTATTGAGCATTCCATTGTGATCCTTATCTAAATTTAAGTATTGACCATATACTTTCAGTGCCGATGGGGCCGAAAACCAGTTTGCTTCTTGTAAATCTTTAGGTAAGTCTTCATCACGTAACTCTAGGAGATCATCCAGGAAACTACATGCTAAAATATCTTGAATTCTTACTCTACCTGTTCTCAGAGGATCCAAAAAGAAAAGAAATTTTCTGACTGCTGTACACACATAAAAGGAATGAAATGATTTTTCTAATCCTTCAAGTTGAGGAAGTGTTGGAATTAATTCCAAAATATAATTTTCTAAATCCTGTAAAAAAAATGATTTATTAATAATTAAATAATTTCTCAACCAACAAATTAAATAGCATAACTGGTTAGACAAAGTCTAAAGAAGATAATGTAAATTTATTTAAAATATAACAAAATTATTTATACTAAGAATCAGTAAACATGAAAAGTTATTAGTCAAACATTTACAAAATCAATGAAGGTTCTTTTAAAGGCCAATGTCAGTGTAAATAAAACTGTTTTAATGTACAAGGTTTCATCACAAAATATAAAACAAATATATAATTGGTCAGAACAAAAAATAACAAAATAATTGTCAATATATTATACATCAAAACTGTCTTTATATTATACTCAACGAACATTGAGTATCAAAACTGGAGCATGTTATAAAAAAGATTTCTAAATATTTATACACTTACTGATTCACGAAGATATCCTTGTCCTGTAACGTCATACAGTGAAAGGCCTATTCGAGTCTGGTGTAACCAAACTTTTCTCATAACATAGTTAAAAAGAGCCATAATACTGATTCGTCCATGTGGATCCCCTTGTTGTAATTTAGCAAATACAACAGCAGTGAAGTACAAGCTGCATTTTGGCCCAGCAAGTTTTCCTACCTTTTTAAAGTCTTCATAATTTATTAGTTGCTCATCACCTGAAATGGGCGGACTGTGGTGTTTGTCTAAAAGCACCCACAATGCTTTTAACTCATTATTATCTAGTAGTTGACGAGAGCGTCTTTGTAAAAATAAAGCTCTTGTTTCTTCCCTAAGTTTCTGTGGCAGTATTTCATCTTCTTTAGGAATCTATAAAATATAAAAATAGATATTAAAACTTTTTATTTGATTCATTATCTATCACAAAAGTTATAGCAGTTCTAATTCATAAATTTATATAAAATAATATAATGGAAACATACTTTAAAGTAAAATTTAGGTATCACTTTGTACGTTTCATCAGTATCTTTTGAATCAACGCCTTTCCACCTCGTATAAACTACTTGAAAACGTTCATCCTCCTTTTTTTCTCGATCCTCTGGACTTTCAGTATTTTCATTAGAAACTATAATTAAAATATTATAATATTAGACTTGAAGGAATCAATAAAATATCTCCTTAAGTAAAATAATAGAAATTCTTACGTTTTTTTGAGACAATACAATTTCGAAGTAATGAAGCCAATTCCATTATAAGAGAATTAGAGGTTAGAAACGAATAAACAATTCCATACAGAGCAACATGTTCCTTTTCAATATTATAGAAAAAATTTGAATACTGCGATCAACATTTTGTTACAGTACTGTCAATAATTCAAAAGAAAAATCGATAAAAAAGATAAAAACACAGCTTGCTCCAGAATAAGGCACTTGACACTGACTGCATATAGTCAATGTTTACATTCCAAACTATACACTGACACTGTTAGAGGAACTCTATAGGTAAAGCAGAAACAACATCAGTTAAATTATATATTATACCTATGTAAAAAATAATAGGTAAAAATGTATGGGGAAATATGTGCAATAGCCAAAGGACACAATCCGTTACTTATTTATAATATATTATATTTTGAAGAGTGTATTCTAAATAATATTACTAAATGACGAATCATGAGCAGCATACTTTCAAAAATTTATTTAGCAAACTCATAATGAAATTGAAATTAAAGAAATATTGCACATATATTAGAATACTGTAAATCTGTACATTTATTTGTCAGGAGAATTCAGGAAGGCAACTGGCTTACTTGTTTACAGACGACGAATACATATCATTAATTCATTTATTGATCTAATCATATTACATGACGAATTCCAAAAGTATGTATATCCGCTGCATAATACCTGTTAGTGCTATATTCAAAAATCTGTAGAATTTTTCTAGCTATAACTTAACATTATTTTGAAATATATAGTTTAAGTTCTGTATGTCATTTTGTTGCAATGTATACTATATACAAATTCTTAAATTAAATGGAATATTATGATGGCGAATAAAAACTTTTTATGACGACTGTACAGTTGTTTTGACTTTTGACAGTTGAATTCGCGAGTCGTGCAAGATAACCAATCACCGGACAGCATTTTAAAATACTTTTGCATCGACACTCCTGCCCCCTGCAGAGGCTCTAAAAGCAACGTTGCCGTATAATGGAAAAACGTCAATTTAAAAAACTTATGATTAAATATTAAAATGTTAGAAAAAGACTTACATAGAATACAAAATGGTATTGTTCTAGAGATGAATTTCAATTATTTTTTGTACAATTTTGTTGTAGATGAAATTTGAGAAATAACAGTATCAAGAGTGATACTTGCATATAATTTATTACTATAATAAAAGATCTTATTTATATGCACCGACCATCTTAAAAATTATTTATTATTTACTTAGTTAATAAATAAATAATCATCATGCTCTTAAAATATTTATAGTTGTCTTCGTTAATTTTTAAACTAAAATTGAATATGAAATTTTGTACTACTTCAATCGAACCTTTACCGTTATCAAATATATCACTCATTTAGATTGATAGACTAAATTTTTAATGTTGTCAAATAAAAATAAGCAATAAAATAGTAAAACTAGCCGTTAGAAATTCGAAAATCCCGCTTGGTTTAACAAACTCTGTCGGCAAAAAAAACGCTCGCGGCAACGTCGCGCGCGACTCTCGCCGCGGGCATTCGTTTCGCCGTAAGTATATAGTTTCGCGACGGCGGCTTTTCGGTGGCGGTACGCGCGCACGACGCTACGGACGTATTTGAAGTTCCTCCCTGCGCGCATCTGCTGTGCGCTCCTCACGTATTGCGCGAGTGACTAAAAAAAACGGCGGTTTTTCGGTCTTGTCGTGTAACGACATACGATTTAATAATCCGCGCGGGTGAATAATGCGACGCGAATTCGACATAGAGGCACGCGAAAGTTCAGTAAAAAAAGGGGCAAAGACAAGGAATAGCTGCTAATTTTCCTTTCTCTTGCCTCGTCGTGGTCTCGCGGACGTTCGAGTTTCAAACGCTCAACGGCCGAAACCGGAGGAGCGAGCACGCACGTTATATACGTCAACGTCAGTATTCGCGGAAGACCAGCTGCACGACGATAAGAATAGGTGGTGTGTTATATCGAGATTGCTTGTGAATAAAAAGAGGTCCTCGCTGAGGAAGACAGCAAAGAACGAAGAGGAAAAATTGGAGTAAAAAAGAAGGAAATTTGAAAGTTCTCAGCGCTCCAGAGATAAAGACAATGGACCCTTTCACGCAGGTAAGACGCAATTGTTTTTCGGTTCTCTCCAGGGGTTTACGGCCCACCATGGGTCCTCGGGTAGGCCCATCGTGACTCGCGACTCGTCAACGTCAGCTGCGTCGACAGCACATGCATATACCTGAAAGAGCGCGGCTCCGAATCCGATTAGACGTTACGTTGGCCAGGATTTCGGAGCGCGCGTTGGTGTATGGAACACATCTCGGATTCGGCGGCAGATGGGACGCAGTCGTGCGCTCTCTCCCCCATGACGGCTGCTGTGCAATACTCGCGCCCGCGGCGCACCTTTTCTCTCCCCTTAGTGATGGATTTTTCCGTTAATGTTTTCACGGACGCTTTCCCTCCAAAATTGCTTTTCCTCGATTCCCATGTTTAGATAGGGATGCTTATTTACGTGGCTTGCTTTATTTTTATTTACATTAGGTTTTGAAGGTGAACGTAAAGTAACTGTTTATTTGTTTGTAAACAAACCGGATTTTTTTTAATTCACAGTGTTACAGTATTGGATGAAGATGTTTTTTTTTCAGAGAATTACTGTTGAACTCTGACGTGATACCTAATTATGTAAAATTTATTGTGTTAGATAATAAATAAATAAATACATACATAATGAAAATACATTAAAATGTATTATTGATGATATTTATGATTTTTTTTAAACTTATTTCACTATAATATTTTAATTGATAGGAAATTGCATCATTAAGACCAAAATAAATGATCTCTATCTTAGTAAACCTAATATGGAGCTGATATCTTTTTCCTCATTATGCATGTCAAAATACATGTTTATAAGTTATATCAAAATTTTAGTAATTTAAATATTAGGCATTTACTTACTTCATAACTAAAATTTACCTAATTTACCATTAAACTGATAAATAAATTTTTTATTGCAAGGCACAATACCACAATCCATTTTATTGAGTCATAAAAACTTCCTGTAGTACCACACTTATCTTATCATTACCCTTTCCTTTTGCACATCTTTTCTTACATCCCTGCATCCTTGAATGAAATGATTCATCTTCAACTCAGTGTAATAATTCTTTAATACAAATTATACATACAAGTCTAGAATATTAATATAAATAAAATAATTCAGTACAAAGTTTTTATATAAATTTTCATTTACAGTTACTTAATACTTGTTGTTTGTTACTTATACTTGAATATTCTTTTGATTATATTTATAAATGATCCTTTATTATACAATATGTGAACATTAATTATTCAAGTATAATAGGTATTAGAACTAGATGATATAATTTCTAAGAAGTAATTATACAAATCTAAATTCATAGATCAACTGATCAACAATTAAGTCTAAACACAGTATTATGAATTACTTATATGATAACTCTGCTTCACACTATTATATTCCTATTTTATTATAGAAATAAATTATTTAATTTTAATAAAATGTATTTCAGCGTATGTTGGAACGTGCAAAGGCAAGAAGAGAAAAACTGGATACACAGTTATCAAATGCTGGTCATGATGTGAAGAGACGCCGTAGTCCATTAAGAGATGCCAATACTATTCTATCTCAAGCCCCAGGTATTTCATGAGATATAAATATTTTAAAATATTTTCGAAATTTATACCGTTAAAATTATCTCATAATCTTTTAAAATAGAGTATAACTTTTTGTCTTAAAAATAATATTTAAAATATTTTTATTTACAATTTGTTATTTACAATATATTGGATTATTATTTACAATAATGATTTTATAAGACATAACTTTTGTCATCAAGTTATTACAGATTCCATTCCAAAAAAATCACCAACTAAAACCATGAATGCACCTATATCTCCAACTGGTTCTCCAGCTAAAACAACTAGAAAATTTTCTCCTCCTAAGAATGTGGAAATTAATAAAAAAGATAATGAAGAGCTTAATAAAGAGAATGGTGAAAAATCATCATCTGTTAGATCAAAGCTTCACAGACTGGGAAAACTATACTCTGGTAAGCATCTAATGTACAGTTTGTATGTGTGTATATGTTGAACTGAGAACACCCACACAAGCTAGTCAAAACTGGTTTCTGAGTGTCTTGATTTTGTGTACATGCTCTACCTTGTGCTTGCTAGCAAGAAAGTGAAAGGTCATTCCCCGCTTGAGCCCTTTGTTTACAAGCTGATCTGTACCTCAAGATCAGAAAATAACTTTCCTAAAGAATTATACAAGCTTTATGACCTATTATTTTTTTATTATTAAAATTTCATTAAATTATCTTAATTAATTAATTAAATTTTCATTCAAATTTATAACAGCTTTATTTAATAAAAAATAAAAACATGATTTTGTTATTTATTCTTAATTTAGATTTTTCAATATTTCTTTTATGTTTCATTAATTTTTTATTACACTATTCTGTAGCACTAAAACACATGTAATTATTGTATAAAAATTAATATTTGCTGTATACAGTATGTATTAAGATTAAAATAGATCAAAGTTCTTTCTTATATTTAATCACAAAAGCCATCAAATTTTTCAATATCTCTATATTACAGTAAATATATAAATATTATTTCTGTTATCTTACAATGTTATTATAATAGTTAACCCTTTAATGCTGGACACTTTATTCTCATTTAAATATAATTTTTTTACATTCTTAGTAGTGTTAGAAATAAGGGAAAAATACTAAAAAAATTATTTTTGTTAATAAACATTTGTTTGTGTTAATAAATAGTAAGAGCACAATGGATTTTCGGCCTGAGTGCTTGGGAGGCACGTCCCCGAAAGGGGCCACCGACCGTCCCCGATCACTATGACTAATAAATAGTAATTGTATCATATATAATACATCAGGCAATAATGAAAAATTTCAATAATTAGTATCTCAAATGTATTAATACCAAAATAAATATTTACATGCATAAACTTAACATTATGTAAAAATAACGTAACGTAATTTATTTATTCATAAATATTAGAACCGTCTACGAGCGTCAGTTTTGTGTAATTTTTCAGAAATGAAGAAAAACGTATTTGTCATCGTTATAACATAAATAAACAAATAATGTTAGAATAATACTATTTACACCTCTAAGAAGACATTCTAAGAAAAAAAAATTAAACAAAACGAAAATATAACACGGAAATATAAATTTAAGTTATTGTATCATATATGATACGCTCGGCATTGAAGGGTTAATAGAAGAAAATCCTGAGAACACTATTATTGTATTATTAACGAAACTTAAAAAATCTTATTTATAAATCTAATTTATAAATATTCATATGGTTTATTCAGATGATAACAGAGAGCTGAGCTCTCCTATTCACAGAACGGAAGAAAAGTTTGCCGTAGAAGAAGTAAAACCAGAACGGTCTGCAAAACCTACTGCACGATTAAACAGATTAGCAGCCCTTGCTTCGGAAATTAATAATTGGGAAGATGATTTATCGCATCCAACTATTGTAAATATTATTATTTTTCTAAATAATATTAGAAAATAGTATATTACAATACGTGTGACTTAAATACCTGATAAGCTATAATGGCCGCTTAAGTCACGAGTATCGTATATTATTTTATAGCTCGTGTGACATAAACCCGCCAATTTAATGAATAATAGTTCGAAGTTGTCGTGAGACCGGGGGGTGGGGGGGTACAGCCCCCGCCTTAAAAAAATTGATAAAAAATTATACAATGAATAAATGTTCCTTATATAGAATATTGTTATTATTAAATTTAGAATATTTAAAATAAGTACAAAAATTTTTAAATAAAATTTTTGTATTATTTTGATATTTTTAACAAGAAAGTAATATTTATGAAAATTAAACATACATTTATACTTTATTTCATCAAAGAGAAGGTTTGTCATTTTGATAAAAAAATATTTATTTTCTATTTATTCTCATACGGAAAATCACATTTCAGAATAGTTTTGGTATATATTTTGCATTAAATATGTGCCTGTGATTTAAATAGGTAAATTCATTATTGCACAGTGTAATAATCAACTGTTTTATTCATGGATAGACATAACTAAATGTGGGTTTAGGTCACACAATTCTATAACATTTGTTTCTATAATGAAATCTTATTTTAGAACAAACCTACAACTACAAAGGCTGAGAGAGTTCAGGCCAGACTTAATGAACAAGTTAAAAATGGATCTGATCCACAGCCCAGTACAAGTGGACTAAGTGGTACCTTTAACAAGAAAAATGGCAATTCTTTAAAACCTTTAAAATGGGATAAAAGTACTCTTGAAAGTTTGGTAAGACTTATAGTAGTGAGGTCATAAGTAAACAATAATAATTAGCCCCCTAAATCCCTTTACCTCCGCTAACAGTGTGCCTAAATAAAAAAATTTATTAGTATCATATCGACATTTGTAGTAATTGACACATGAGAATATAAAGTAAAGATTGAGTCATTGTCAATTTACTGTAAAAATGTTTTACAGGAGGCACAGGGTTTTAGTCGCTCTAAACGGAACTCTCGCCTTGTGTATGACTTTAAGGCTTGTTCTCAGGGATCAAATAACAGTCAGCAGAAATCACCGGCTAAGGGGCCTATGAAGTCCGCATCTTCTCCAGCGCTAACAAAGATAAACGAAAAGACGGTTTCGGAAAATAAAATCGTTACGACGAGTCCATCTTCCAGTTCAACGCGAAGCAACGACAGCCAGCAGTCCAAAACTCCGGACAAATCGGTTAAAAGTTCTAGTAGCGGTGCCAGTTCCCCAGCTGTTAGTAACACGAGAATGCATTCGAGATATGGTTACAATAGTTCTCCTAAAACTTCCCTCGTACAGTCACCAGGTTCGGTTTTGAGCAAGGCTTCGATGTTCGAATCCAAAGGTTCAGTGACCAAAACAAAGGATCCCGCAGAGATGACATTGTCGGAGAGAAAAGCTCTTTTTGAAAGGAATAAGGGCGAAGCGCTGATTCCAAAAGCTCCACTTACCATGTCCGTACCTACAAAGATGTTGCAAGAAAAAGAAAAAGCTGCATCTCATCAGCATGGAGGTATAGTTGACTCAAATTCTTTAAAAGCATTAATTTTTTGTACCATTTATTATATAAGTAAATAAATGTTAAATACTTGTTTTTGTTATGAATATGCTAACTTATTTAAGCAAAAGATATAAATTATAACTTTTTTTTCAGAATCAGCAAATATGCGAGTAAAGGCGGATTCCGGTAAGGCTGTTGAAGCTCAACGTTCAATTTTTGAACAAGGTGCACGGGTTCAAGAATTGGAGAACAACATTTTGCAAAACGTTCAAGCCGAGAGACAGAAAGAATTGGAAATGCTTCGTTCCCGATTTAATCGCAATCGTGAAATAGTACAAACAGCTTTCCGAACTAGCGAAAGCAGCGAAGGAAAATCAAGTTCACCTAAAAACTCACCGGTGTGTCCAGTTAGGCCAACTCCTGCAACAGTAAATACATTTTATAAATTCTGTATCTTAAGATATCATTTATAACTTTTTTTTTCTAATAATTTTGTATTTTAGGATCAAACACCGCCACCACCTCCGCCTTTACCTATTGAAAACGGCAGACAAAATTTTTCAAGAAATATTCAAAATTCACCTGCTAAAAGACAAGGTATTGTCTTGTATAATTTTTCCGATATCAATACAATTCGAAAATAATTTTTATAATAACAGTAAAATGTGATTTTGAAAATGGATGGGCACGTAGCAAATGTTTGTCACTCTATGTCCGTTTAAAACAATTCTATGTGGGAGATCGTACAGGTTCTATGCATTATCGATTTATTAAATTTTCAGAATATATAAAGAAATTAATATTTCGACTTGCAAGTCTTACAGAGTAGTTGAATTTTATAAAGGTTTATAAGCGTCATTTTATATAATTTGAAGTATTTCCTTTGGTATGATCTCGAAATTAAAATTTACTAAATTAGTAAAGATTTAGGTATTGTACAAATTATGTCGTCAAATGTTCTTATTTCGTATATAGAATGATAATATTTTATAATCTTTTCTATTTTATGTCTCTTTATTTAACTTCTCTTTATTTTATTTGAAAAGAACCCTGAGGGCTCGTAGAGGTACCTCAATACTCCCTTTAAAATATTTAACATCTCCTTATTTTTTACATAATAATTATTTTTATAGTCAGTTTTCTTTTATAATTTCCGCACTACTATGGCAATACTAGTACTGTTATATATACTTCATTTGTTCGATGGTGGAAATTTTTTCATAAAAATTTTATCTATAGATATTTTATAACATATTACAAAGTAGAGATATTAAAAAATTTTGCGTTTACTGCCTCAAATATGAACTAATTTTATCCTCTAAAAGTTAATTCCATATTTTGCTATTACCTTGATGTGAATAAATAAATGTTACGCATACTCGGAATTTTCCATATGCTTCATAGTGTTGAAATATGAAAATTATAATGACATGTTTTTTTTTTATTAGTTGTGGCCAGTCCTCCAAAATCAAGTACACAAGTAAAGAAGTTAGCCGATGTGAAACGCATTAAAGTTTCACCACCTAAACCAGGTCGTTTATATCCAGATTTAACACGCATAGAATCAAGCTCAACAGAAACTGAAACAGAATTTACTATTGAAACTACAGAAGCAGAAACTGCAACATTGGATGAAGCTACTGATACCGAATCTGCAACTGAAGCAGAGTATTATCTTCGAGTAAATATAATAATAAATATTTTTTATATGAAAATTTGTATAATATGATAGATAATAATTCTATTATCAATATATTTTTGTAGAATGATCGTTATACAAATGAGAGTAGTGATGAAGATCAAGATGACGATGAAGATGACATAGGTAATACTAGTCTTGGCCGCAGTATACTACAAGCTGTGAATCAACAAGCAGCATTTAATAAAAAGGTATAATTTTATTCAAAAGAAAATTGTAAAGTTTTCATAGATTGAAATTGATAAAATTATAAATATAAAACGTTAAAATTGTTATCTTTCCAACGATTTTTCTTACGTAAATGAGAATCTTCAAAAATTTATTTCGCAGAGATCAATAGAACCTGATCCTGATAGCACAACGTCAGATATTTCAGTGTTAGATGAAATGGATGAGTTTCTTGATGAGTGTTTAGCCCTTCAAGAGGCTGGCGAAGAAGGCCCAACTCCACCAAAACTTAACAGGGGTGGGAAAAGTCCTTCTGCTGCGTCTCACAGTTTTAAATATACACAAGGGTAAATATTTGTTATTGTATCACGTAAAAAAAGAACGCGACGAATTTTTTTATTGTATTCGAAATTTCAAATGAATTACGATTTTAATCATAGAGTATTTCATAATTATAGGGCTGCATATCGTTCACCAATCAAGATTGTTTCTCCTGTTACGTCACCTAGGAAAGAGCAATATGTTGTTGAAGACGGCGATTGCGTACCTTTAATGCACAGTGTCAGTCTTTACAGAAAACAGCAATCTCAGGTAAATTAGCTGAAAAATTTAACTTAATTTAATCCTAATGGAAATAACTGATAGCTCTATTTTTAATTTTAGACTCCTAAAACGCCAGCACGAGTAATTTCTCGTGCTCCTGATGTTGTCGATAGCGCATCTTCTTATGATTCATCGGACGAAAGAGAAGCAGTTTTAGTTCAAGATAAAGTAAAGCGATTATTAGACGATGTACAGAAGCAGCAAACAATTATTGGACAGACTAGTCAGGCTTTAAATTTGTGCAATTCGACTATAGAATTCAGTGGTTCTCGGGAACAAGTCGAAGGGGAAAGATTACTATTAGTTGCAAGTATGTACTTAACTTTAATTAAAAGTTTTTTATCTTGAGTATCTAAATAGTTAAAAATAAATTAAACTATGTAAGAATTGATATTTTAAATAAAATAATTAAATTTATTTAATTTAACCTTATGCAGCTCATAGAAGACAAGCTGCATTAAATGAGGTTCAGAGATTAAAAGTTGAAGGGACGCTTAGACCAGTTGTTCCTGGAGCTCCAGAAGTTCAAGAAAGTGGATCCCTCACAATTTCTGCAATTACGTTACCACTTAAACGTGATTTCTCTCGTCATGTAGATCCTGGTAAGCGCAATAAGTCCGGTAATTGAAGAAATAATATTCCAGAAATATATTCATTAACTTGAGTATTTTGTTAATTTTTAGATACATGCATTCACTTCGTATGCTTAGTACGTTATTTAGAGAACGTAATAGCAACTCCAGTTGTTCAAGCTGAACCAGGGGATTCCTGCGTACGGTTCCCATCTACTTTGAAATTGCAAGATTTGTACAGTGATTTCAAAGTGACTATTGAAGTATATTCTTTACGAAATCGGGCGGAAATTCTTCCTCATGAAATCAAGTATCATATTCATAGTAATGGAAGTGGAGGAAGTAGTAGCTCCAATAACAAAAAGGTACAACCTTTGTTTTTTCACTAAATATTGCAGAGATTAGCAACAAAAATTTATAAGCAACTCTTTGTAATGATGATTATTATTTTAGAATGGAGGAAAGACTCCTAAAAAATTCTTGAAGCATGAAAGTAAGTTAGTAATGCCTAATATTCAGAGCCCCGCTGGACCATCTGCTGTTAGAACAACATCTTTCTCACTTGCTGGCTACGTAGTATTTAGTTTAAAAGAAGTACACAGACAGCAGTTTACATTAAATAAGGTAAATACTTTTTTTATGGCTCTCATTTTAAATTTAGTGTTCATTTTATCTTTAAATTACATTTCAACTTTTTATAGGTACCACTCTCATCCTCTTTAGAGGGCCGTTTACAAATGCACGTTTCGTGCGAATTAACTGTTTCTGTTGACCATCATGGTTTCTTGACGATGTTTGAAGATGTATCAGGATTTGGTGCATGGCACCGAAGGTGGTGTCTACTAAAAGGAGCGACGTTATCATACTGGAAATACCCAGATGATGAACGTAAGAAAACTCCTATTGGAAGTCTAGATTTACAAAGTAATAATTTTTTCATATGTTAACGCCAAATTATATTACTTTTATTTTTTCATATTCATATCTTTTATATTCTTATAGGTGTATCAACTACAAATGTAAATTTGGTTTCTCGAGATATATGTGCACGACCACATACATTCTTATTGGAAGCAACGAGACCAGCACAATCTGGAGACACAGATAGTTTGGTTATGATTAGAAATGGACCACAAACAACTATTAGGTAGATATTAAACATATTTTTCTAAACTCTTAATAAAAAGTCAAATTGAAAAATTAATGAAATAAAACTTTTTAATAGGCATCTTCTATCAGCTGATACGAAAGAAGAAAGGTTGGAATGGTGTGCAAAATTGAATAAGACATTGCACTTAATCCGCGCTTGGGGGAATACATCAACATAAATATATAAAAATAAATATAAAAAAATGATATATTTTAAATTTATGAAATTGATTTTCATAAAAACTGGAGGCGTGCCTAATTGGTACAAATTATAATAATGCAACAGTAGAGAATTCATAATTTTTAGATATTGACTATCTTGATTTGAGGTAGAAGAAAAAAACTTTTGAAATATAATGCTATACTAAGTTATAGAACTGCAGAGACTAATGCAAATTGTGGTTATTCTTAGTGAGTAAGAGTAGTACATTTTATTTTTTCAAATTTGTTATTTTTGAAAGAACGTGTTGATTGTTTTACTCTAAGTAATATCAATATAATGTATCAACGTGTTAGTATATAAGTTATATTGATATTTAAGAGTGTTAAATTAATAAGTTTTCAAAATGTTTATTGTTTCTATATAACATTATGAAAAAATTTTTAACACTGTAAGCCCAAAAATTCATGTTATTTCCTCGCTTATCGCCAAGATAGTATTATTTCATTTCGAACATTAATTTTTTACTCATTACTGAATATCCGCAGTTCAATTAAAAGTTTTTGTGGTTTATCATTATTTAATAATTAATTATTGTTTAATTAGATAGATATACTAGATGACTTAGTATATTCTAACCGAATTATTGTAAATACCGAAATAATAATACTCTAATCTAATGTATTTTGTAATATTATATATAGATTTATATATGAGCACAGTATTTATACGTACGTGATGAGTATGTATTTGTATGTGTTACTAGACTACGATTCTGTATGTTTATACTTGTTACTAATATTGACTGTACTCTTTATCGTCAATATCGTATTGGTATTTTTATGTATTTAACATTTGTAGTCATCGTAAAGACATTTGGAATATTATTTTAATAAAAATGTCAAATAACATTTTATGTGCTTTTAATATTAACTATTTTTAAATATACTTTTTTTATTTCCTTTCATTTTGAGGACATGAACAATTTTAGGCATACATTGAGAAAAAGACATAATACATAATTCAGAAAAAGCATTTATTTATTTCATATATATTTTTTATAATATTGACAATAGACGCTAATCCTTCCGTTGACAATATACATCTTAACAGAAAGCGCTATTTCAATTGGCATACATATAAAATGATTGAATTTTATGCTACCAAGTGTACATCGACATAATAATATAGAGACATTGAAATATCGTATACATAATACACAATATAAGGAAGTATAAAAAATGGGAACTGAGTATTTTTCTGTTTAATCAATAGCTTGATAACATTTTATTCTTCAAAAGTATTTACATTTTTTTTGATAAAATTAGGGATATTCATATTAGTTTTTTACCCAATATAGCTGTAGAAAAAGTTGAGTTTAATGATATTTTGTATAAAAATAACGCTCTATAGGAGATCTTACGGAATCAAATGAACGCTTTTTACAGCTTTGACGATTACATTAAATTTTCACTGAAAATATGTTGTACAGGTATGTTTTTTTTCTATATTTAAACTACTATTTATCGTATTCATCTATGAAAGGTATTATTACTTGACAACGTTTTTCCAGAGAAAATTGAGATGATTGTATGCATCAATAATCGTTTCTCACTTGTTTAGATTATTATAAGTGATAAAGTAGTTCTAGTTCGAAATATTGATGGTATTAAACTTGTATGATATTATGTTAGTCAATTTAACAATTTGATACGAAATTTAACGGGAACCCAACTATACAATTTTTACTTATTAAAGATTTATTTTCTATACTCAACTATATAGTTAAACCATTAAAAGTTTTGATATGCCAAGAAAAACTAATTTAAAAAAAACTACTGTACCATTAAGATTTCGAACCACATTTTACTCAAATTACATCATTTGAGTACAGGTAATAATGAAAAAATATAAATTCGCGAAAGAGCGTGTAACCATTTTTTTTTTGTTAACTGTGACAATACATGTCGCGCGTCACAATAAACGAATGCACTCGCGATCATTTCCGCAATGAAAAGATCGGAAGCGATTGCGAGACACTCGACATATATATAATAGAAAGATGGAGAACGAAGGGAGAAAAAGAGATAGAGAGCACGCGCGATGCAGGGCGCGAGGATTTTAATATTTTAAAGGAGCGTAATCGTCGGATGGAAGCCGTCCTTGTCGGCCTTGTAGTCGACCCTGTAGGTCTTGCCGTCGGGAGTCTGGTACTGGAAGCTGCCGGTGACCTCGAGCGCTTCGTCGTCCGTGCCTTGATTCGTGATCACTGCCGTCTCTTCTTTCTTGTGGCCGTCGCTCTGCTCGTAGCTGTAATGATAGCCGTCGACGCCGATGTTGTTGTTCTCCTCTTGCTTCGTGATCGTGATGCTCGCATACTGACTGGGCTGCTGTTGGGGTGCGGCCAGACACGCAGCTACCATCAGCGATACTATCAGGATCTGTGGGTGCAACATGATCGATATCTTTAATTTAATTCTATGGTTAATATTTTCTGCTTATTGTCCCATTGTAGAATGATCCATTTCCGATTTAACAACTCGAAATTTAATTTTCCAAAAAATGTCTCAAACGTGCAATTAAATCAATTAAAATAGGTGTAATTGACGTTTGATCGTTTTTCGTTATGATTGTTTTCATATTGTATGAAAAGTTTACGAAGCACACATTTTTTATTGCAAAATTTACGAGTTTACGGAAGGTGTCAAAAGAAGTTTGATAAATTCTTCTTTTTTATGTCCTTCTGTAATAGTAGTAATTACTATTTGTTGATGTTAGAATTACTTTTGTACTTAATTATTTATACTTTATTAACTATAAAAAGTTGCGCCAAAACAACTAATAGAATTTTAATTAGTATTGCTTTTTTCTTTACGTATAAAATTTCTCAGTACACTGAAATTATCTCCTTCACAAAATAAATTCTAATGTAATTTCTGTATAATTTAGAATTTTCGTGTGCCTTCGAAACACGCTCCCGCCCCTTAGTATACCATGAGAAAAATGCACATAAATCGTATGAAGTTATTATAAAAGTTGACCATTTAATTAATTTTACACATAAAATCTGTAATGCTTATTATACTTTATATTCTATTAGTATTTAATTTACCATACATTTCTTTCTTTAATTTTGTATATCAACTAAATTCCAAGAGTTTTCCGAACATGATAAAGTATTTCGTTTATAGTAATATTAATTACGAAATTTCCGAATCTCGTATAAAGCCATAGAAACCAATGCTGCCACCCGAATTCGCCAATTTTTATGATCCCAAAAAGTGCGCTTACGAAATCATCACCTATAATTTACAAACCCCGTCTCATGCCAAAAATCCCTGCATTAATCATTCCTGCGAAACTTTATCCGAAAACTGCGTAGCAGCATAAATTAAAAATTTGCCTTAAAAAAAAGAATCATCAGTCATAAAAAAACACAATTTATCCTCTTCGAAAAAGAAAAGAAAAAAAATAAATCAGTCTCCGTATACATCCACACACGCGGTATCTTCTCGCGCCTCCCGCAATACAAAGGACGCAACATATACAGAGAGTATATATGCATCATCCTCGCGCACATATACTCTCGCGATGGTGAACTTTAACTTTCTCCGCTCGCGCGCGCGCGTTTGACAATTTTACGTAACATTGTTTCGCCCGTGCCTGCGGCTATAGAGGATCCACCGCAGCCGCGCAATCGATTGACGATTACCGCGCGGTCGCGAGTCACGATCGAGCTGAGAAAACGGCACCGTTGCATGCTCTCGCTTCTATATGTAGATGTTACACTCGTGGAATCGCGTATATACATACTTATATAGGCTCACCCTGGCGAATTCCGCGAGATGTTACGTTTCGGTTGTTGCTGGTATACCGAGGCGTGGGTGTAATGTATATAGGACTCGCTACACGTGCTCCGTGCTTTAATAATCGAGGTCTTTCAAAATTATGGAATTCGGAGGATTATAAAATCAAACTCTTGACTCATCATTACATGCACGCCTTTGGAGTATTATTTTTTAAAAAACGACCTACGCCTATGGAATGCCAATAAATATTATGGAGATTTTCACTTTAACTGCATCCGATTACAAGTGTTTTAGCTAGATTAATGTGCATCGATTACACATTAGATGTTATTTACTTTATGCTTATCATATGTCATGAATATGAAAATTTAAATTTGACATTGTGTAATTTTTTAGTTTATCCGTTTCCTGTAGATCTTCGGGTTTACATAATAGAAAATGTCATAGTTGTCGAAATAAATACTAATCTATTCAAAAACGTTTATGAAAAAAATTTCAAAAGATATTTTAATGCTAAATTTCAAATTTTGGTGACATAATTTTCTAGCTCACTATAATCGTAACTGTGCAGTATTTACTGTACTATTGCCACATTCAGGGAGCTTTATGACAAACGATTTGTATTATATGTTTATTTTTTTTATGAGAAAAAATTACTATACACATAAAAAGTATTAATGAATATGACATGATTACATAATAAACAAAAATAAATTATATTACTTTTTATCTAAGCTTAATTATATTTGTCATATTTCAAATTCTTATATGTTTACAAGATTTGAAGCTCTCTTTGTTAAATAGTGTATTATAATCTAATATTATGTCATTAACTAATTATATACCGCTTAACGTTCCAAATAGGCTTTCGTAGAATTCAAATAAGAAAATTTAATTTAATAGTTAATAACACGTGTATTTAATAAATATAGGTAAATAGCAAAGTAATTATAAAGTGTTATAAATTATCTAAAAGTGGTGTTTTAATTAATTAAAAATTAATTAAATTCTTATAATATACAATAATTTATTTTCGAGAATTCTAAGGATTTTCACAAATTATGTTTTATAAATATTGCATTATTTTATGTAACCTTTAATTTTGATATATTAAGCATTTTTCAATTTTTTATTATAATTGTCATTATTTTTTTC
Organism: Torymus tubicola; assembly: GCA_035583055.1. Classification (NCBI taxonomy): domain Eukaryota; kingdom Metazoa; phylum Arthropoda; class Insecta; order Hymenoptera; family Torymidae; genus Torymus; species Torymus tubicola. The sequence goes on along the minus strand of JAWWEQ010000010.1, from coordinate 23,863,460 downwards.
AATTTCGAATAATCTAATTTATCATCCTGTTAGAAATTATTTCATAATGTATAACTAATTGATTAATCAGCAAAATTACATCTACAGAAAACAGACTTTGATTCCTTAAAGAAGGTATATTACAGTACAGTAGTTGTGAATGAAAATCTACTAGAAAATTAATTGACATTTGAATGTATAAATAGAATAAATTACGATCTTCGCACGTCGCTGAGTGCAACGCGCCAGCGCGTCTATAATAGTCAAGTATAAAGTGACGAAAAAGCCATAAATACGTAATCTCCTATGAAACTCGTCTTATAAAACTTGTCCGAGCGTGTGTGTGTGTCCTTCATATACGGTCGATGCGAGCCACCGAATATAATAATTCCTCGTAAAACCATCGATTTCTCAGCTCGACTCGTCCGCACGTGCACGCAACGCGGGGGGCCGGTAATAATCCGCGTGAGCTTTCGCAAGCGCGCGGCCGCGCGGCACTCGCGAGACTTTACGGCGTCGAAGCACACGCGTGCACACCCGAAAAATTCGTCACACAGATATAGATGCTGATGATGATGCTGATGATGCTCGGCACTTTCACTGCGTGCGTGCGCTTGCGCAAAGTCCCTCAAAAAATAAAATGACGGTGCGAGGAAGAATAAGAGCGTGCTCTTGTCGAGCGCTGCGTTGCACCCACCGTCTTCATCGTGGACGTTATATTCGGCGCGGCAGTTGTAGAGACTGAGAGAAGCAAAGGGTAGAGAAGAAGAATGGCCCGTTACGTCTAATACACGTGATGTACCGAGGATGCACCGTTGCACTTGGCTTTATATAGTCGGAATATTGCACTTATGCAGGGCCCCCACCAGCGACCGCGAGAGGAGGTTTCGCCCTCGCGGGGACTGAGAGGAGAGGGTCGAAAAGGAGGCGCGCGTGCACGCGAGAGAGGCGACGACGTGCGCACAGAGCGCTGCATCTTCTTTTCGCGAGGATGAACTCTCGGCGGCCGCGGCGGCGGCGGCGGCTTGGGATGCAGTTGACATCGCGTTGGATAACTTTGACTAATGCCCCCTACGCTGGGCTAATGACACGCGCGCGATCCTTGCGGAATTTAATCGTTACTTATGCTACATCTTTGTCCCTGTCATTCATTTAGCTGCTGAGCTCCAATTGGATTTTTAATTGTGGACATTAGGCAGAACGCGTTTTGCATAATGTTAATTTTTTCTTATAGTTTGCAGTGCCGACTATTGCTCGACGAGTTTAAAATTTTGTAACGAGTAAGAGTTTTTGATGCATGCATTCTTAATTAATTCAAATTAATTATCAACTTCGAGGGCGTTGTGCAAGATAGCGATGAAACATGGTACTTTTATCTAATTATGGTGATCGAAAAGATCTTAATTATAGTATATGGATATTTTAATGTCACCTATTTAAATTTATTCAAATATCTAATTAAATCACGATCCAATAGTGTTCAAGGATATTTTATATCTTCTATTTCCGTGAGGCTTTAATCATTTGTGCTGTATGCATTGTTAAGTTATCACGTAATTTGTTTACAATTGCAATAAAGTCATCATCCAATGTCTAAGGTCGCAGAGTCAGCCTACCAACAGTCATGGTCATTATTTAATCATTTTCTACGAAAATACTTTTGTTATTTTGAATAATTAGCATTAAAAATTACAATCGATTAATCAGTGTTTGATTACTTTGTTAATCAGAAAGTTACCAGCTCACCTTCCTTTGATTATACATGATTAAGTTGTTTGTTCCAACGCTCTATCTAGACTTAAAAATCAACAGTAGCGCTTACGAACAAATCTTTCATTTGTTTCTGTATCTTTTTTATAATGAATTCATACAATGTATCTAAAACAAGCGGAAAGTATTTTATTATTTCAGTTGATTCCATCGTTCTGTTACATGAAAAACAGAAATATATTGATAAATTCTTTCATAATATTTGAATCCTTTTACATCAGATTAACGTTATCAATTTCGGTATATATCATAAGAAGAAATTAAGACGAACGTTCTAAGAGTATTTTTTCTAGTTAAGTATGATACATTTCATCTCCATATTTTACACTGAAACATGGCTTTCCATAAATTTTTTTTTATGAGGAATGTTATATAATTGAAAAAAGATCCAATCAACAGCATTATAATAAAATTAGGCAATTTTTGAATGAAAATCTCAAACTTGATTCAATATTTATCATAAACGTTCAAAAAATGATTTACATGCCAAAACTTTTTGGTAACAAGATTAACATCTTTTCAATGTAGGTGCCAAATTAATTTAGATATAAAAAAAAGAATTGATTTATCGTGACAGCTTTCACACCGTATAAAGACCAGTATTGAATGAACGTGTCTGTCCGATAACATCCGTTACTACTTACCCAATGTTTACATACATGCAGATACTTGGTCACGCTTTTCGTAACTGCTGTTAAGTATCAACGATTCGTTTTCCTAACAGAAATCTTTTCGTATGTCTTAAACCAAACACCTTAAATGATGCCTCAATTTACATAGATATGCTTGTAACCCATGACTTTTACTGTAGATGGCGATCAGTGCCTACTATCTCATACGAAATAAGATTTTATTGGATTTTGAAAATCAACCATGTCGATGTATTACTATAAACTTTAGCATTTGAAACATAAAAATGCATATTCTGTTAATTTATTTCAATTCTGTCGCTCTGAGGCATAACGACATAAGTCCACTTTTCAAGTTTCCGAGAAAAACGGGTTTTAATGTTCAAACTTATATGTAAGATC
>JAWWEQ010000010.1:23821800-23860580 GCA_035583055.1 Torymus tubicola | reverse complement strand
CGTGGATCCTTCAGCTTCGTTGGTGATGATGGCCAGACCTACACCGTCAACTACATCGCTGACGAAAATGGTTTCCAACCCGAGGGCGCTCATTTACCTGTTGCTCCTCAATAAATAGTCTATTTAATTTAATAAATTTTTTATAAAAAACACAACACAAATAGTTTTATTTTTTACCCTATCGTATAATTGTTATAAGTATTAAAAGAAATTTCTGCTTGAATAAACAACTTTTATAGAAGGAATCATTTCATGGAATGTAATACAATCATAAAATGTACTACAATCTTACATATGAGTGATAAATTTCATAACAATCATTGAAATTTAGTATGAAAGATTTGACATTTCTTTACAATCATTGTACGGGTTTATATAAGATCATTCCAGAGAATTCGAATGAAATTTAAGAAAAATTGAATTTTGACTATATTTTAATTTCTTGCCAACGTTTTCTAAAAACTGGTAGTAAAAGTTTATGAATTATATATTAAATTTTGATGCACTGTGTAATTTCCAATAATGCCATTGAAATCATACGAAATGTATTTCTTTATTTTATTTTGAGGATATAGGATTGCATCGCTTAGTATATAGTTAATAGATAGTTATTTAAGGTATATTTTTATCAAAATTTATATTTCAGATATGCAAGCCTTCTAAAAGAAAACAGTATTCTCTCAGTAATCCTTGAGTTAATTGTCAATCCCGATCATTATATAGTTTTCCTTAATTAAAGCTCTGCTGAATATCCTGTAACGTTAACTAGTAGAAGTGATACATTGTTTTGTTTTCTCTGATCTTGGAAATATAAATAAAAAAAATAACAATAACTTTTAATTATTCATCTATTTTCTCCCCATCCAATAAAATATTCGCATATATCTTCATTCCTGAGACGCACAAATAAAAATTGTTTAGTCAATGATTAATGTCAATAATTCGAACACAATGCTTTCGTATACCTACTATTGACGACAAATTTTTGCATGCATTAAAAACTGATCAAGATTATTTAACGTTTAGCTTGATAAACTATATACACGATTAAGGTAAACCCAAAAAACAGATCCACTAGATTAACTCTGCTATATATATATATCATTTTTCCATCTATAAATTGTTATGTCTAGTAACTGCGAGAATAAAAATTTCAAGTTTTTAATATCCTATAATATATTTATTTTACATTAAACAAGGTATATCAGTCTGCCTTGATTCTTATAAGATGCACGCATAAAAGAATTTAGCTCCAATCACGATACTGTAGAGTATTAACATTGAATTATCAATTTTTAGACTTGCTTTCATACAAGCCTCAGAAATAGTTTTACGATGTGTCTTAAAATTTACAGAAAATTACAAGAATTGATATAAAGCTCTGCAAGTTGATTTTTGGTATCTTAAAATGAAGTTAAGTACCCTATTCAAGCACCTTTTTATCAATTTATATGAAAACGAACAAAGAAGTTATGAAAGTTCGCGAAAAAACTTTAACTTGAGCTTTTAATTGTTAAAAAATCTTGAATCTGAACAGAGCTACAACTTTATATCAGCTGAATAAAGGTTCAAGCTTCCAATTAGGCTATACAGGTATTATTGAATATTTAAGCACTGAGCAATTGCTGTACAGATAAAACCCATATGTTTTATTTGATAAGAAAAGATTGCGCAAATCATGTGAATTACACAAAAAAATGTGTTATGAATATCGTTTTTACAGTACATTATAGAGTCAAAGCTGGATCTTATTTTCAATGGTATATAAATTTAAATGACAGTGTCGAGACTTAATTTATATATATACAATTAGATATAATATCCGTTCTATTATAGAAAGATGAAATTTAAGAAATACTTAAAAATATACGAAATCGAAACTATATCCTTATAAATTTTACAATTTTCTACTACTCTATGAAAATTTGAAGTGTAAATATACATTTTTTTTATCGAATCCGGGTGTGCTTTTTTGTTTGTTGATACAAATAGCGATACTAGGCTTTATTTACAGGTTCCTATAAGTATCAATGATAAGGATACACCATTGATTTGGTATCAGTGCATAATGTAACAATTGAAATATAAAAAGTCGTATCCTCAATCGACATTCGTGCTCTGAAGGTATCATGTTCCCTTGCAATTATATTATATCCACAGTACATATATGTGTAATTTAGATATTTTCAATGAAAAGCCGTTTGAATTTTCATAGGACAATATTGGAATTCTTCATATGTTATGCAGTTCTGATCCACCGAGTAAGCTTTTCGTGTTTTGTTGATATCTAAAAATCGCTGAAATAATTTTTATATTTGAAACTTTTTGGACTGTAAGTGAATAAAATATAGGAAAAATTAATTTGAATTTTGCTCCATTATTATCGATCAAGCAACTATATAAAAGAAAAATTGCAACAAGGCAATTAATAAATTAATTAAAATAATTTTCTCAGAAATAATGTAATATTATAATATACTGTTTCCGAATATGATAAGTAGTTAAATATCCTTTTTTATTGAGAAAATGAGATATCAAAATCAAAAAATAAAACTCATAGATTATATAAGACACCCATAAATAAAAGAATTACTCTCTACTTTTGTTATTTTCTTCAATTAGTAGTATAAGCAAAAATGTTAATCTCTTATAGACAATCGAAAAGTATAATATTCATACTTATGATTCTTATAATAATATAAGTAATAATTGAGAACAAAAAATTCGTGATTAATAAATAATAATAAATTTTTTCATGAACAGTAACAACAATTTCAGAATATACTAGTAATATTGTAATATTAAGCATTATAATTGTCCTGAAATTAATTGAATCTTATCATGAGGCAAATAACAGGATACAATTATTGTGAAAGACTTCGAAAACAAGACATGTCAAATCTATCAAGAACAATACATTCATATTCCTCATAAGTATGCCATCGCCGCATATCAAGGACACCTTGTACGAAACGAAAGATGAAGTCAAACAGAACTAAAATCTTCACGAAATTATATCTATTAAGAAATAGAAAACTTAGACTATAGTATTAGAATAGATGAATTGATAAAATGATTTAAATATAATACTAACGTTCATTTTTTTAGGACCTTGTAACTACATACAGATGGGCATTGATCATTCATGAAAATATAAAATTACATTATAATTGTGATATTTTTTATATATTTTTGCGAGAAGCCGAATATTATCTTTAGAATTTTTAAATGTAATGAGCAAATGAAGAATAATGATTCTCTACCTTTAGTAATTAATTAAGTTATATATGGTTTGTACAAACTCTTATGAATTCAAATCTTGATTGTAATCTTGTATTGTAAAATGACTTTTAATGCACGTACGCTGTATGAACATCCGGGAACAGTGGAAAATTTGAATCTTAAATTTGAATTTATGTAAAGTTGTGCATTTATCTAAATTAAGTGTAAAAAGTAGTTTTTTAAAATTATGTATACTATATACTTATTGCTTTCAACTGTGTAAGTACATACATGAAAAATATTTATAAAAAAATATAAAAATGTAGGATTTGAATAAAAGTATAATTAATAAAATACCATTTAGTTATTTATTAATTTTTTATGCACAAAGAAAAGTTCATGAATATTCAAAAAAATTCAATAAAATAACAGTTTATTAAAATTGTCTACTTCTCGAAGAGAATAATAAATTTTTGTCACGCAATGCAGTTATCCAAATGTCCCAATCTTTGGAATTTAATTATAATTATGAATCAGTAATGCTGATCAAAATTTTGCCGACCTCTGATAAAACATTGCATAATTTTTTATGATCACTGCTAAAAAAAATGGCGAAGATTTTTTTGCGTCTTTAATGATTATCTAACTATTTTCTAATCTTTAAACTAATGTGTTTAGAAACGTCAGAGTCTTATATTTCCAAATTTAAATTTTCAAAACTGCTTTTTGCCACTCATTTCTAATAATTCATTCTCTAATACCTCGTAAAAATTCATTTGAATCATCCGTCAGTCAGGAGACTAATGATTTTTCCTTCCGTATGTAATTATTATGATTGAAATTGGCTCGCGTCCTTACTCGCCCATGAGTTTTATATATCTACTTTATAACCGTCCATTCTAGTCGGGTGGGCTGTTGTAATACAAATGCCGGAGATGTTCTTATTAGCCTTTTTTTTACGGTGTTATCTAATATAGGCTGGAAAGCAAGTTTGGCTATAGGCCGAAACGAAGATGAGCCCCCGGGAAGAACGTCGGAGAGGTGAACGGCGCGGTGAGAGATTTTTTGGGAGTAGGAGGGCCCTGCGAGCCACAGGAGTATAAAATAGACCGACCTTACACCTGTTGGCATTCAGTTCTCACTGTCTCGTCCGATTCAGTACATCAAACACTCAACTAAACATGAAGATGGTACGTAATACTTACGGCCCTCAAGTTTTTGTTGTCGATACAAGTGATAGTTCACGTATTGTGGTCAAAACAATTGTTTCGCGATATAATGTATATTTTGTTCGGAAATATATTAAATTTTGTTCAAACTGATGTTTAAATTTTTTGGCTACATCAAAGTTTTGTGTTATTATTTAAAAAATTACAATCATACGTCCAGTGTTAATTATTAAAATTTTATTGTTACTGTATTATACAAACAAGTGTAATTGAAAGTATCACAATTATGTGATATTATCCATAGTCAACAAAAGAAATTATCTTTTTAATTAAACATTAACGAGAAACGTTTTAAAAAAGATAAACTATTAATAATTTCCGTTTAAATTATAATTACTTCGGTTAAATTTTTGAAGATAAACAATAAAATTAACGTGGATGACAAACAATCTAAATAATTATAAAAATTAACTTACAGATCGCAGTTTTCTTCGCCCTTGTGGCCGTCGCCCTTGCTGCCCCCCAGCACAGACAAGCTCCTTCTGAAGTGTACGTCATAAACGAAACTCCCTCAGATAACATCGGCCTGGACGGCTACAGGTTCGCCTACCAACTCTCTGACGGTCAGTCCCGTGACGAAACCGCTCAGGTTGAGACCCGAGGCCCCGAGGACGGCATCATCCGCGTTCGTGGATCTTACAGCTTCGTTGGCGATGATGGCCAGACCTACACCGTCAACTACATCGCTGACGAAAACGGCTTCCGCGCTGAAGGCGCCCATTTACCTGTTGCCCCCCAAGCTTAGATAGTTTAGTTTAATTTAATTTAATTTAATAAATTTTTTATATAAAATTAATACTGGCATTCACGTTATATCATTCATCCTGCCACTCCCTTTAAGTCCTATAAAAACTGAAAATATAGCATTAACATATTTTTATATTATATTTGTATTAAAATGATTTTTATTAAATTATTATCGAAGAGTATCTGATTCATTGTAGGTATATAATGAACCTTAAATAAGATTGCATGTGTTGTAAAAATAATAAAAGTTATAAATAATGTTTCGAGAATAATTTAAAATAACTTACAAATTTCTGCAATGGGTTGTAAATTTTTACATTTTTTGATTATTTAATTTCATGCATTATTTTTTGTTAGTTATGAAACTAGCTTATATATTAATATAATATAATAATTTTACGATTAGAATGATAAATAATAAAAATCAAGTGACAAAAACTGTACATTTTTGTGTATACTAATATGATGAAAAATTTGATCAAAGCTTGGAACAATTATTTATAATTTTTACTTTGATTCATGTTCTTATTGAATTTTAATAATTAATTAAATTAAATATAAAACAGAAGTTAATAAATCTTTAAACAGTATATAGGTACTATTATTTTCTTGTAATTGTTAGTTCTATTATTAAAAGAAAGATTATAAGAAATTTGCGTTTCAGTCATAAACGCTGTATACAAATAATTACCTGTGAAATTACGAAAAGAATCACTTTTTAACACAAATTACGGTTTCTGGATATTATTAAATAGTGGCATTTTTTACTAATAAATTTATTATTTTAAATTTAAGAATACTAATAACAGTCACTATTAATGGAGTATTTAAAAAATTATGTTAATAGCCTTGCTCCCCAGTGGTGGTACCCAAATAATGATGAACCTCTTTCCAGCCTTTCCATTATCGCCACTATAGGCAACAAGGCCATTCGCATCATGTTTAAACAACATATTTAGTAACTGTTACCATTTCACTGATGTATAACAGTATCGATATTTCTACAAGCCAAAATAATATCAAATCATTGATAATCATAATGTACCTATTTTCTTTCAATACGTAGTTCGTTTATTTTTCATCAAAGCATTGAATATCTATTATAATTATTTTAAAAACTTAAAGTATACACAATTTAGTTTTAAGAATGCAAGTACTGACGTAAGTTTCGTCAAGAATTTATGGAAGATACTAAATGCAAAATCAGTCAAAACAAATTCTTATGATAGTTTTTATGCTTACGAAAGTAAAAACAAAGTAATATTTTCGTCCGTAAATTTATCATACTTAGATAATTAAATTAAAATCTGGTGTCAATGAGGCAGGAAACGTGTTTCTGCTGATTTTTCAATTAGAAATCGTAAAGAAAATAATAATAGAACCCGTTACAAAAATTTTTAATATGTTTTTACATGTACGAGTAACAGGACAAACCTTTTTCTATAGCAAAGAAATGTTGAGAAATCAAATAATTAAATATCAAAAATAGACCCGCACTCCATAAGTATATCTCAATTCAATATATACAGTATTGATTATATGTAGACAGTTATTTCTACAAAATATACCTACTTATCAATGATGTTATAACAGAAATATACATTTTTGGAATGCACAATCTATTACAGCATCTTTCTGCTTTCTTAAGAAGAAAGTTTTCTTTTCGGTTATTTTGAAACGATGCATTAAGTGTGCATAAATTTATAAAATAAATCTCATAAGCATCTTAACATTCTTCTTCAAATAAAAAGTGTAATATTAAATAAAACATAAATTAAAAACAATAATAAACGTGATTTTTTTATTAAAACTGTGTAACAAAATCTAAAAGTTTGTTATTTTTTTCTCATATTAGCTTGCTATAAATATTACTTTTGTATTTTTGTGTAAAAAGTGTTTTAATTCTAACGATTTGTGTTCTAATCAAATTACGCAAAAAATACAGGTTCTATCTATAAAGAGAAGCATCTATTATGTTAAGATAGAAAGCATTGATTTACATATACAGTATTAAATCTGAAGTTTCGAGAGTGTTGTCTTCGGTATTATGCAAAGAATACAAAATTGAGGTGTACAATTAGCGCGTGTCAAAACTGATAGCACGCATGAGTCTCTACGCTATTATTTTTTAATTTCATTATATGATCATATTTAATTGTAGGTAATGTTTCAATTTAGCTGCTAACTTTCTTATCATTATGAAATACAATGGTTTTAAAAATGATTGACTTACAATCTTTCGGAGTCTTCTAGCTAGTAAAAGTTTTTAAAGCATATTTATTAATTTTATATTAATTTTTTTCTGAAAGCGAAGGCTTTGAATGTAACAGTGTTTTCTAACAGCGTACAATTTATACTATTATATAAATAAACGTAAATTTCACACAACATAATAAATTATATATTGACTGAAATAAATAATATAAAAATAGAGTGATTCAGTTTCTTCGCGTTACTCGTTCCAGTTATAATAAATTTATTAAGGTTTTTGACGAAGGGATAATGAAGAATTATATTATTAATCTACTTATATACGCGTGATAAAGTGCTTTATAGGTAAATACAACTCATAAAGACTATAATTCTATACATTTATTTGTATAAGTAAATTCATATGTAGTTATAAAGATTAAATTAGTTGTGTATAAATCGGCAAAGGCGCGCCTTTATAAAAAATACAAATATGACTATGGCTGATTATAAAATTTATATAAAATAACAGTCTCTTTTTAGAAGCTAGTATAATAATTTGTTGCAAGACGTACTTTGAGTTATAAAGTTGATATGTACAATATATGTACAGATGTCTACCTTATCGGCACGAGAATTTAATTAGAATTTAAAATAGAAATAGAAAAACCACATAAATTTATATAGCTTTCAGGAGTATTAATCAATCAAAGAATTGATGAAGTTAAACGTTTTACATTAGCATTAATCTTGAATTTTATATTATATAGTCACGTTTTAATTTACAAAATAGAAAATCTAGAAAAATAATGGTGTTTTCATTAACTTTTTCTAAATTAAATAAGCGGCCTTCATCATTTACCTACAATATGTTATACTTCAAACAATGTACATTTTAAACAATTCATGCCATCTACAGCCGTTTTCGACAACCGCCTCGTTTATATATATGTACTGCGACGGCTGCAAGTATCCGGGCGGTCGGGACAGTTTCGCAGTCCCCAGTAGCAGTCTATATAGCACTATAGAGCAGCAACAGCTGACACGTCAAACGTTCGCGGTATATATCTATATATAGATATATATGCACATAGACCGCGCGCACACGTCGACAGCGGCACAATACGCGCCATAGAGCGCAGGTTCCAAAACGGGAAAAGCCCGGTACGTAAACCGCGCAATTATCCGTTCGCTGCAGGTGCAGAGCCCGCAATATGTTTACATTCTGCACGTGCGACCTCGACGCGAAGTATTTGCGCGCGTAACGGCCACCCCGGCGAACATGCTTGCCTCTCGCGCACCATGGGCTTTTCTTGCAGAGGTAAGTTCTCCTAAATACTTGCTGATATTTCGGAGCGCCGATTATGAGGTTAAGACTGGCCCATATAACTTTGCCTACCTGTGGTTGCACCCTTTGCCATGACTTTTCCAGATCTTGCACGTATTGTCATAGAAAGCGAATCATCATTAACGTGCAATAATGCCACGAGTGTCGATGCTACCGCGGACGTCGCGGATCGTCGCCCTTTGCTCCGCGGCGAACTTTATCAACGCCGCAGACAGAGTGATCATGCCCATCGCCATCGTCCCCATGACAGATGAGTTCAAGTGGACCCTACACTGGCAGGGCTGGATATTGTCCGCCTTTGCCTTTGGCTACTTCACCAGTCAGGTAAGCTTTGATCTCTCAGCTTCGAACTAGCAGATGTCAGGTAACCATTGTTTGTAACACAAGTCCTATATGGTTTTGTAGATCATTGGGGCGAGCACAGCCAATCGTTTTGGATGCAAAACTGTTTTAATGGTGGCTGTGCTGCTTTGGTCGATTAGCACTGTCATAACACCACTTTTAGCACAGTCTATTCCATTTCTTATACTAACTAGAGTTGTACTTGGCCTTGGTGAGGGCCTAGGTAAACAATTTTATTCTATTTATATAAGTATCTATAAATTCTAACATCTATTTACATGATATCTATATTCTTGCAGGATTGCCAGTGATATTTCATTTATTTGCTCATAGTGTGCCAGTAGAAGAAAGGTCTCGAGCTTTTGGGTATCTTGTTGCAGCAGGCTCAGTTGGACAAGTAGTAGCATCAATTGTAAGTTTATGATAACTGTCTTTTATATTGAAATAAGAATAAGTTTGAAAATAGCTTTTATTGTTTTATAGATATGTCCACACTTACCATGGCGAGCAGGATTTTATTTATTTGGATCATTTGGTCTTTTGTGGGCTGTGCTATGGTCACTACTTTATAAAGAAACAAATACACAAGATGAAATTCCATTATTTCTACCTAAGGTTTGTTATCAAATAAATGCATTTTTCATAAAATAAATTGTAATTATGTTCAACTTTAATTATTGCATGAAATTATATTTTTATAATAGGTACCTCAAAACCGAATTTTGAGATGGACTGAATTCATAACTCATTGGCCACTTTGGGCATTATATATAGCTCATTTTGCTATGAACTGGAGTAATTACATTATAATGCAGTGGTTGCCAACATATCTTGCAAGAAACTTATCAGCAAACAAAGAAAGTATAAGTTTAACGGCTTTACCTTACATGGTCAATTCCCTTATTGGAATTGGTACGTATAAAACAATAAAATACTTCTATTAAGCATTTATTATTTATTTAATTTTGAATAAAAATCATATTTCTATTAGCTGCTGGACACAGTGCTGATAATCTCATACAGAAAAGATGGCCAGTTTTGTCTGTTCGAAGACTAATGACCAATATTGGTTTAATAGGACCTGGATTCTTCATATTAGCTTTCTGTGCAGTTGACAATTTGATGTCAGCTGTAATGTAAGTCTTTTTAAACACCTTCATAAGCTATGTAATGTAAAATTTATAATTATTATCTACATATTTTAGATTTGTCTCAATATCAATGGGACTATGTGCATGTAATTCTTCTGGCCATCTCAGCAACCACGCTGATGTTGCGCCAAATCATGCTGGTATAACATTTGCTGTGTCAAATACTATAGTAAGTGATTATATATTACATAAAATATTATCTTTTCCAATTTCATAACGAAAAATAATTACCTCTTAGGCAACAATCCCTGGAATTTTATGTGGACCACTTACAGCTGAATTAGTAACTGCATCGAATGGTCGATGGATGCCAGTATTTGTTTTGGCAGCAGCAATCAACTTTACAGGAGCCATAATATACCAAAGTCACAGCTCGGCACAACCAGTATTGTGATATATGCAAACACGATCCGATGGGTCGTTAAACTCGCCAATTTTTTCGAGAGAGCATAGTGTTTATTGAACAAAGATAATGAACTACAAGTGTCTTGTGGAAATCGAATTTTGACATGAATGATGTTTGGTACAAAAAACAGAATGATATTTGTTAAGCATATCACGTGAACGAAATTGAGGTGCAAGAAATGTTGCGTCTGAAAGTGACCAAACAAAAGGACGACTAATTGGTTTTAATGTTAACTAAAAATGAAACGTTATCTTTATTTTGCGATACATTTTTGTATATTCTGTGACGAAATCATGTATATATATAATATAAACTGTATCTTGGTAAATCGCATTTTTCAAAAGACCTACATTTAAAAAAATATTTTAAGGTGCTATAACTTTTATCGTTATATTAGTTCCTATATAATCTATACTTTTTCATCTGTAGATAAATCAAAATGATATTAAAAAATTGTAACTTATATTTTTATAACTATTTAATTTATTTATTTTTCTGGCATTTCATTTATATATTTTTGATAAATAAGTATACCATACACTGTAATTATAATTATTAATCAAAACCACATGATTTTTTCAAATAGTCGGATTTGTATATTTCTGGAAGCATCCTGTTGAGTTTTGAATATTTATTTAAATAATTTGTCGAAACTGTTGTACAAGCTTGATGTGAAATGTACTTTTCTTCAGTTTGAAAACTTGTAGTTGGCTTTGCGTGGCATTGAAAGTTATTACACAATTTATTGTAATCATTTGATAAAAAAACATGACCTGAACTTGGAGAAGTACTGGTTTCTGTCGGTAGTTTATTCGTTTTCTCCGTTTTCTCAAAATCTGGATAAGTTTTAGACATTTCGTTATTCGTTTCAATTTTGGAGTTGCGTGAAAATTCGTCAATATTATTATCAATTGGTACATTGCAAAATGAGCTTTCCAAGGTCTTTCCTGAATTCCGATAATTGTTCATCTCATTTTTTCGAGCTTGATCAACAATGAAACTACATTTCAACATTTTGGAACAGTCTTCTGGTTCAGCCAGTTTATTATTGTCCCCTCTGTCGTGTGCAAAGGCATTATTAACTTGATTATGTTTTGTATCATGAAATTCGGAAAATGACCTGTTAAGAGTTTCCACTCGTTGTGTTGTCTTTTCCAAAGTTTCGTATAATTTTTGCATGTGCAAAGTATCATTTGAATTTTCTATACTACGTAAGTTTGGAAAACTCGTCCTATTCTGTAACTCGTGCCAACCACTTTTTGCATCTCTCAGTTCTTTAAAAATCATTTGATTCAATTCTCTTTTGTGAGATTGCATCTCTTTTATTTGTTTTTCAATTTCTGTCAATTGTGGATCTTTATACTGAACACGATTTTCATGAGAGTTCAAAAAATTAAACTTTATGGATTTAGTTTTACTTTTAACTGACCCAGATCTTGAAATTTCTAAACAAGTCAAAATCCGATAATATTAAATATTGCCGTAAAAAAATAAAAATAATTATAGTTTTTTACTTTAAATTATTCATACCATTTACACGATTGTGTGGCTTTTCTTTATCGCTATTGATGTCATTTCCGATTTCACCAAAACTATAAATACATTTTTGCGTTGCCGGAATTCTCTTTACTGATCCTTTTAGCCTTAATGCATATTTTTCAATTGATAATTTTTCTCTTAACTACAATAAATGAAATTAATTCTTATAAATTAAATAAAACTATAAAAAGATAAAAATACTACAATATGAACTTGTTTGTTTTATTATATTTAGATTTCGGTATAAAAAAATTAATGATTAATAAATTTTAATGTATATAAGCTAGTGCTTCTGTGAAACCATATTTTTATAAAAAATGTTCATGCATATCATAAATAATTAACGTATATTGTAAGACAAACCTCGTGGTCTTTTGAACATACTTGTCTGGACGTTGTACTTTTTACATCCGAAGCCATTTTATGCAAGTTTAATTTAGAAGCACTGTCATTTGCTTGACTTCTTTTTACTTCTTGAATTTGTTCAGTGCTTCTTTCTTTTAATTTTCCTCTGAAAAAAATTTAGCCAATTGTAATCTGTCTTAAAATACTTTTAGGGTTGATAAACAATAAAAATTTTAAAACAACGCATTGAATGGACCATACTTACGAATTATAGAGGCTTGCGTTGATCTCTGTTTTGTAAGCGCATCGACGATCAATGTTCGTCGTCGATTTATCACCTTCTTTCGTAAACAAATGTGTTTTGCAATTAAAATTTGAAACGTCACATTTTTCCGCTTCACTAAAATTAAGTAAGTCATGCAATACTTGAATATGAACATTAAAATGTTAACTGCTTTATTTTTTAATACAATTTACTTTTTTATTTTATCTTTGTTATTTTTTGACTCTTCTTTTGGTTCGTCCTTTAAAAAAACTGTTAAAGCATTGATTCTCTTGTAGTTTTCAATTGAATCATTCAATACTTTTACTGGATGCTTTGAGGCTTTAGTTTTTGAAGATGATGAAGATAATTTGCGACTTACAGAAACTTTACTCCTGTCGTTCGCCAGTTTTAAAGATATCTTTCACAATTTAATTCTAATAATGATAAAGGCTTTCAATACATTTACTATATGCTTTGAGACTTTAGCTTTTAAACACGATGAACATAATTTGCGACTTACAGAAACTTTGATCCTCTTGTTCGCCAGTTTTGAAGAGGTCTTTTACGATTTAATTCTAATAATGATAAATTGATAATCAATCACAGAAATTGAACACCTCTAGGATTGAAATTTTCTATACACGACTGGATTTTTTTATTATAACGGAAATAATCTTTAAATAAAAACACTTTTGGTTTTGTTCACTGATTTCAAACTTCCTTTCTTATATTATAATTGTACTTTACATAAATATGCTTTACAAGCAGTAGCGAAACTGAAAAACAAATCGGAAATTAGTCGCGGATGAAGAATAACAATAATTTCATGTGGATCTCTCTCTGTATACTTCACAGTTAAGCATGATCGTTCTAACATTATCATATACTTACTAATTTACTAATTAAGTATGAAACATATCAGCTACACAATTTTGCCATCAATTTTGTTTTATATTTTTGAAGAAATCTTATTTAAAAATTATATAAACTATTGAATGATTATAGGTTGAGAAAATGAATCATGATTAGGATATTATTCAGTCTTTATTCATAACTAATTATTACACCAAAATATATTAATAAATATTTACATAATTTAGCATCACATACTTATTTTTCAATAAAAGTTAATAATTAATTTTGTAGGTAAGCGGGTTTCCGTTTGTTATATCAAGACCAGCTTGATTATTTTGTATAACACGTATACATCTTTTTCTATTGATTTTTTTATGCAGTTATCTTACATATATGCAAGAATTGAACTATTACAAATTGTATATGTAAAAGAATGCTTTTTAATCTTTTTTAACCCGGGGTTTTACAGGAAATATTAATAATCACATTTACTATATAGTCAATCGGCCTGCTTTACTTTATTCTCTACTAGAAAAACCAGAACATGAGTTTCAAAATAATGTGTATTGACAATATTCATTTTAATTTAAGGAAAATTTGCAAAATTTTTAATAACACCTTGTGTGCTCTGATTCTGTAAACTTATATTTTCCGAGACGTGGTATTTTTACATACGATTTTATGCATTATCTAAATGAATATAATATAATTAATTGTATACTAAATTAGGTAAATACTTAAAAAAATTATATTTAATTTCTGCATTTGACGTGGTTGTTATAAATTAATATACATTTTTTTCGTCATAACTCTTAATTATTATAATCGAGACTTTGTTATTATTATAATTTTGGCCATAAATATCTTTAGAATATTTTAGTGAACTATAAATAAATAGAATATGCTTGGCCCGAACGTTATAAATTCACAAAAAATCTATTTTCTTTGGACCTTGATTTTCTACGTTATCTTCTTATAAGTATTATTGAAATCCCACAACTTATAAAAATTTCTTTTACTTGTTAAATATTTAAAGTTACCGTTTTTCTAGCTAGTTTAGGTATAATTAGTGATTTTTAAATTATTGTTTTTTTAATATTGATGCATTGTATAAATTATGATATCTATCTTTAAGGACAACTATTTTAATTTTTTTATCTAAAATTGATCCATAAATTCAACGATTATGGACGGAAAGAAAAAAAATAGTTACTAAAACAAACAATACAACTTTTTTATTCAGTTACCTTACTAATTTTATTTTTTATAAAAACATATCAATAATTTTTTTACGTTATTGTATTGTCAAACTATTCACAAAATCTCAAATGAATTATCAATATATGAATATGCTTGTTAATTTATCGTGTGGTTATAATTAATTTGTAGACACCGGTACTGTTAATATTTTACTAATATTTTTTTTATTACTAATATTACCATTATTTTGAATCATGCATTTTGTTTTGATTTTAATTAGTTCCATAACATATAATAAAATTATTTTGCGTGTGTTTAAACGCAATATTTGAAAATGAAAAAATGATCTAAATTTTTTAATTCCTCAAAGTTACTTGTGCTAATAATGTAAAATTATTATATACGGCACTATATTAATAAATTACGGCAACAAAATTTTTGGACAGTATATAATCTTTCGAACAGAATAGAAAAAATTTCTATAACTGTAAAAGCTTGAAAATGGTTATTGAATTTCAAGCACGGTGGAATGTTTACCAAATGTTTAAAATATAGCGAATTGTCTATATTTATTACATCATGATGCGTAGACATAAAGTTTGCTGATTTCAGAATTATAATATAAAATCATATTTAACAAACGTTATACGTTATCTACGTTTGGCTTTCAAAAAAATCACGTGCCACCTACTAGGCTTTTATAAAGCTTCACCTATAATAGAGGAAAATTGTTCAACAGCGCTTCACAATTTTGACGATACATGGCGGTATCAGACAGTTATTGTTTCATATAAAATACCAATTTAATCGAATATATTTTGTACCTGATATTACGTCAGGATTGACAAAGTTACATTAACGTTCTCTTTTTTCATGACAATTACTATGACTTCCTTTAAACATTGATGAGCGAATCAGTGTGTTCCGACACTGATAAAATCTCTTGGCAGCTTAGTATGATTTAAAATGAAATTATTGTGTTTTTTGCTCGACAGTTGCAATTCTATTAATAGTCAGTACAGATTGCGTATGGTATATATTGAAGTTGAAGCTAAATAAAATAAATAATATTAATTTTCTCTAATTTCAGTAAGTTTTTTGCCATACGTAACACTTCCTCCTGTGTATAAAGCATCTTAGAATTTCGAAATTCTGAAAAGATTGGGTACCATGTACTGAGTAATATTTGTGGACACAAAAATTAACCTTTTGGCTTTTCAATCAAGTAACTAATCAATATTATTATGATTAACTGAAAATATTTTACTTCTTTGTAGAAGAAACCCCACCAATAATCAATTTCTTTTCTTTAGAAAATAATTTTGATCGATAGGATCAAAATTTATAACTGAATTGGCTATGAAAGCCGGGTTTGTGCAACTCTCCCCTATATATCATTTATACCAATTAAAACCACTTTTGCTACTCATACTGACAGAAATAGCATCCTATAAAATAAATACATTAAAGTATTGTGCTAGCGCAGAAAAATTTGAATTCTTCACTTATACATCAATCGTGAACATTCCCCTTGCAAATTAATACACAAATTTGGCCGAGAATCAAAAGAAATAAAATGTTTGTAACTTACTGTTATATACTCTTTAAATTTCTTAGAGTGAAAGTCTAATCCTCATCAATCTTTTATTTAGATTAAACATAATTTCCAACTTAACTAAAATATATTCTTCTTCCCTCTGTGATGTGAAATTTTGATCATTCGTTTAAGAAGGTATCATAATAAAAGTCTTCGTTAAAAACTAATAATATAAGACGAAACATAAGAATAACATGTAATAATATCTGTCTTCTGTAATGATGCTTGCGCAAAAGGAATAAAATCATTCACAGCCATTCTGATTTCCTGCGTCTCGATACCACGACAACTTCACTCTAACGAAATTGAGAGAGCAGGCCTGGATCAGCGTTTGCTCAGTTCACGGCTTGGCCTCCTGGGGCAGGACAATGCGCTTGGTAAGGGAGATGAGGGAGTCGCGTTCTTCGTAGCGGCCATCCGAGGTGCCCGGGTTTGCGGCGACGACAGGTGATTCAGTCAGGCACTCGTTGATGAAGCCGCACACTGTGCTCACGTATACATCCCGGTAGGTCGCGTAGTGCTTGACATGCGGCGAGTCCGTGAAGAGGACCAGCTGGGTGCGCACGCCGCGCTCAGCTCGTCGACTGGCGAATTTCTCGACATCCTGTGGGAGTGTCAATGCCATTCGGTTAGCAATTCATATTAAATTTTTTTTAAGGCGTGTAACAAATTTTATAAAGATTACTCGTTATCCCCTCACTCCTCATAAAACGTCTTCATTCTCGGGATATCAACTCGTTTTTTAAATTTAATCATTATAATTTTCAATTAATTAAAGCTTTCTTAGGTAACATTATCTTTATTATTAATTATTAAAAATCAACAAATAGACAAACGTATATGCTGATATCTGAAGAAAACGTAATTAAAAAAAATTCAATTATGATAATGCAGGAACCCATATTTTTACCTCAGCGTTTCCATTCATGATATGCGAAAACGAATAAAATGTCTGAAGGCTTACTTTTAAATATTTAAATTTCTATTTAAGCAAACCATTACAGTCTGCATGTGAAAAAGTAACTTACACTGGCAGGTATTAATGTATCAGCATTGGAATAAAGAAATATCTGCGGCCAGGAATACGTTTCCTCGGCGAGTGCAATCGGGTCTGTCTTTATGGTATTGCCCTTGCCTATTGAATGAGTTACTATCTGTCGAACAGAGAGTGCAAAGTTTCTTTACTAAATGCATATTCAAACATTAAACAATTGTATATTTTTAGATGTTCGCTGCACTATTATATAACATCGAAAAATTCCAATCTTATTTCAGCAATAATCTAATAATGCGATAAGATTTAAAATATATAAATACAAAAAGTCTTTGTTTTGAATTTCTTTAATTTTTTTTTTGCAATATGATGTCGTAAATAATCACCAGAATTAATATAAGAAATAAAATTTTAAAAAATGTTTATTTTCATATGTGTAATGTAATATTGAAAAGTCGTATAGTACCTCAAGAAGCCAGATGAACGAAAGAAAAACTGTAACCACAAATGATATGGGCACATTTGTTACCGGATGTCCACCGATAATAGCACTAATAGCTCGAAACAAACTCGTTATTCTTCTTTCTCCTGGCGAACTATCGAAAATAACGCCTTTCACCTATGCGACATTATAAAAGATAATTAAGTAGTTCAATAAATAAAAAACAATTTTGTATAAGTTTGTTATAGTGCGTATGTATATGAAATATTGTTTTAAATTTGACAAAGGGTTCATCAAATATTAAATATCAGAATTCTTTTGTTACTTTTAACTAAATCCTAGAAAATAACAATTTATGCAATATTGAATACAGAATAATTTGATGGTGAACTTGAATTAATTGTGTAATATTACATAATATAATTAATTTCTTATGTAATGGCCTTGATCTTAATTTTGATGTATATTTCAAGTTCAATAAAAGTGCTACTGAAATCAATGTCGCATTGATTTATAATTAATTATTATCAATTTTTGTAAGAATATTAAATATTTATACGAAAATTATTTTGTCGTGCATAACAGCCATGATATTATCAATCAATAATAAGCAAGTATAATAAATTTGAATAAAAGTTAATGCAAAATGTAATATATGCACATGCCTGAGCTGCCCTGCTAAGTTTTAACTTGCAATCACGGCCATTCTCATAGAGACTGTTTTACAACACTATGTTAACTTTACCGTGAAATTATCCTTTTAAAAGCGTCTGACACGAAATGGCCAGAAAACGCGAAATTCTCACAAATGCTTCTCATCAATAATTTAGAGGTGACAACAAGCTTGTTGTCACCTCCCTGCAAGTAGGCCAACTTTGATATTTATCAATCACATATACACGCTATAAGTCACGCAAACCGCGTTCGAAATCCATATAATGAAAAGCGCATTCATATATTATATTATGCACCTTGAGCGGCGTGCCGGCCTGCTGCATAGCGAAGCTGATGTGCTGATAAAAAATGGCACCGCCATTGCTGAAGACGTGGAAGAAGACGGGATGCTCGTTGCTGCACTTCTCGGTGATGACTTGGATGAGCCGGCGACTGATGCGAGGTAGCCGGTCCCGTCGCCAAAACAGATATTCCACAGGGGCAGTGCAGCGCAGCGTGATACAGCTGTTTTGGTTGTCGCGCGTGTTAGAGGGGAAATCATAACCGTACATTTTTATTTTTATTGGTAATTCGCAGCTTCCTATTGTAAGCATAGGGCGACAAATTTATTCTACGCAAACATGAGGTTTATATACATATATATGGATAGAATATGTATATTACATTCAATTGAAAATAAAGTTTTTCTATGTATATATGTTATGGATTGCAGAGAGTACATTAGATAATATTCAAATGGTTAAAATGCACTATTTATGTTTATAATTGCGTTTAAAATGTGTGACTCTAAGCAATTTTGTCTCGTACTATTGAAGCACATCTAAAAAATTTTTTGTCCTACTACAGCAAAAAGTTTCATCATCTAACTGTCGCTATTGTGCAGTGCAAATAATTCGAAAGTACTCTAAGTGGTATGTATATTAGGTTTCTTATTCGTTATTCGAAAGCTACGTCATGTTAGTCACGTATATATATTAGTATTAGAAATGTGTAAATTATAAAAAAAATATAGTATACCAATATATACTTGTGAAAAATCATTTGTAGCTAAACCATGATAAATTTACTAAATCTGCCGTGATTATGAAAAAAAAATATTAAAATACTTTAATTGCATATTCTACATTATTTGAATAAATAAGTTTTCAGTTGTATTTAAACAAAGAAATTGCCACATAAGCGATCATAATATATTGAAGTTTATTATGACAAGTAAGCAAAATATAGTTTAGGAAGTGTTCTTAGAAAATTACAACATACAGGTTTATCAAATATTTTACTAAAATTGAAGAGTAAATTGCTTTAAAGTATCGCTAAAGATCAATAATATATATATATATATATATATATATATATATATATCTAGCTATATACCGCCAGAACATATAAATACATAATGAAAAAGTTTATTCTGGGACACATAAATAAATGGTAGAAAACACTGATAAAGAAACAAATTACATTGAATTAACGATCAGAGCTTTTAATTAAGCTTTGATAATTATAATCATAACTCAATGAAAATTGTTTTTATCAAACACAAAGGTACACCCAGCTCTTGCTCCCACAGAAAAATTTCACGCTCCAGTAAGATTTAACATTGAAACTATTTTTAGGACAGGGCCGGGGGTCTTCCTTAGCCGTAATTACCGCAAACACTGGTCGAAACCATATTGCACCCCTCGAGTAAGATCATCATCTGCGTGCGTATATATACAATATGCACGAAGCTATACGGAGAAAATCAGTGATAGTGAAAGACGCACCTCCTCTCCTCGTAAATAGCGCTGTACTTGGCAAGGTACTTGTCCTGGCATCCAGCCCAGCCCAGGAGCACGACGACCGGCCGCTTCTCCTCCTCGTAGACGAAAACGAACTCGTCACCGGTGCGACCATCCGCCGAGGCGCCAGAGGCTGCTGCAGGCCTAGCCAGCGGCGGGGGCGGCTCCCTCGTAACGGAGGTACCCGGGAACGTCAGGTAGTAGACGAGCTCATCGCGCTCGCCCATGTTGTCGTCTGCCGAGAGCGTCCTCCTCGGGCGCGCTCCCCTGCGGCTCTGCTGCTGTCGTATGGCACGCCGCTCCTCCTCCTTCTCCTCCGCTTAGGCGCGCGCGCGCTTTTTACGCACCGTGCGATTTTTTTTACTCACGCGCGCGCTGTGCAGTGCACTATTTCGCCTGTGAGATGCGAATCGTTCGTGCACTGGACTCGGCGGAAGAGAAGAGACAGGGAAGGAGAGAGTGAGAGAGAGTGAAATAGATAGAAAAAAGAGGGAGAGAGAGGTTGCAGTCGCGCCAAGCTGATTCTCCCTCTTGTATATACGTGCGGAGGGCTCG
This sequence comes from Torymus tubicola, assembly GCA_035583055.1. Lineage (NCBI taxonomy): Eukaryota > Metazoa > Arthropoda > Insecta > Hymenoptera > Torymidae > Torymus > Torymus tubicola. Next base: position 23,839,697 of record JAWWEQ010000010.1, on the reverse strand, counting down.
GCCCCACCACTGAGTGCACTAGCCGACGACGACGACGGTGGCGGCGCGAAAACTGCTGGACGCCGCCAGCTGATCGATATATAGGGGGACAAGCGGCCGACGGTACGATTCGCTCACTCGCTTGCGCGCACTCTTCACCCGCTTGCTTGCGACACGAGCAGATCCGTATAATATAGTGAATCGACGCTGCGATGCTTTTTTACATGCGCACTGTACGATTACTTGCAGATCTTATCGTTCATTGGCTTAGTAGACTTTATCAGATTCTGCATAATTATTGTATTGCGCTGTGTCACTTGTAAAAATATATTCTATAAATGAAGAGAAATATAGTAACTGCAGAGTGTAATTGCTATTCCACATTTTCTATTGTTTTTTTTTTATTATATTGTAACCATTGCTGTTTGAAGAAGAACTTGAAAATGATGTATCATATAATAGAAATAAAAAAAATTGTTAAATACTTTTCATGTTATAGGCAAGCTCAACTTAGTAATAATAACCTCATATTTTTTGTAATTGTTTTGAATATATATCGAATTATATTTACTTGAATTTTTTTAAGCAAAGTTATTTAGAAGAATTATAAAATGTATATTCTATTAATTTGTTTTGTAATACTAATATAGTTTTTCAAACTAAAGAATTACATTGAATATATTTAAGAAATTGCTGGTTGCTATGTGTGAATAAAAAATTGTAGAAGTTACATATGTAAATTAATGTATGAAAGGCAAGTAGTGATCTCTCATTTGCAAGTCACTAAACCTACTCGCCAATTAAGATCGTATGGAATTTTCTAATTTGCAAGTATGGTTTCACTGCCATAAATTTTGTTTTAGAAAAAAATACAAAAGAAAAAGCATAGAATTCAATAAAAATATGCAATGTATAAAAATCTTGTAAAAAATAAATTAAAGAGATATACTCATTTTTTCGAAAAGTAACAGATATTATTTTCTTCACAATTTAAAACTAATACTTAGTAACCAATATGTAACTTCACTAAAATATATATATCTAAGGTATTTAATAATTTGATTAATTTATTATAAGATTTAAAATAAAGGGGGAACAAAAAATATAAATCTATACGACCTTGTATAGTAATATTGCAAATTAGATTACTTTAAAATACAAAATCATATTCAAAAATTTGAGCGCTATGATTTTTAATTCTTTTGTAGCTCAATTTTAACTAAATTAGTTATTTAATTTATAGCTAAAAATAATAAATTCTTATGCCCTGGTAGTAAATTATACACAAAGTGTCCCATTTTAATCGCCCACCCCCAAAAATTGTCAGAAAATGTACCCGGAGAAAAAAATGATAAATACAAAAAATTTAGGATTTAAAGGGGGCCACCTAATGGTGCCAACGACTTTGACCTTGAACGTGATTTTTAAGGTTATTTCAAAGTCAAAGTGATTTTTTTAAATGGGAACCACCATTTTTGACCCCAGAAATGGAAATTAGGTCAGGATAACCTGACCAGCCAAGGAAAGCTGTTTTGTGACATTGGTTTAACCATACATCAATTTTTATTATGAAAAGTTAACATGGAAAACTTAAAGTAGAAAAAAATATTTTTTAATTAAGCAGAGCATCATAAAAATCAGAAGCTTTAGTGCAAAATTACGTGCATTTATTTGATAATCGTGAAAAATAACAGACAGTTATAGTTATTTTAGCTAATTTACGTAATTTTTTAAATTTTTATCATTTTGTGTCATTTCTCACGATTTTTAAAATCTCAATTAAAAAGAGTTGAAATTTGAACAATAATAACGACGAGAAGTACAAAATTATCGGTATCTTCGTAACATCATATAGCTGCGGTGTTCTTTGAAACAAGGAAAAGGTTTTATAAACTCATACGAATTTTTTTAATTTTAAAACATACTGTAATTCCTAGAAGAATATCAATTCAGCAGTATACAATGAGACGATTTCTCAAAAATTGTCCTACAATCCTGCGGTTGATATTTTTACTTAACTTTTTTATATACACTGACAGCAACAAAAAAAATTCATTGATGTTCGGTAATGCGCGTTTTTTTCTATCAAAAAAAGTTTGGCAAAATCAATTTTTTAATACGGTAACATTTTTTAATTTTTAAAATGAATGAACATATTTGTTTTTGTAACGCCTTGTAAAATAATAATCAGAATATATATTGACATACTTACAACTAAATCATACAAAAATTATTTGTGTTTAAATATTTTAAAATAAAATAAAGCTAGCACCAGTAACTAGTTCTCATCTAAGTCCTTTTCTGTATATATATAAACCACTTTCTCTTAAATATGCATTATTTTTTTAGCATTTTTGTTCTTTTATTGGTGCTTCAATGTTGAATACTTATTTTATAAATAGAAAGAAACAAATTTATAAAAGTAGGCAGGTGCTGCTATCCAGTCGGTACGGTAGGTCACGTAATATATAGGTCGATATTCCACACCCCCTGCAAGGAGCGATGAGAACTACAATTGCTATGAGTAGTGCTGAGCTTGAATTTTCGGTATCAAAAATAGACTCTCAATAATCAATTAAAATCCGTTTCTCAAAGATTGTGTTCTCTCTTTCTTAGTATAAACATGCAAAACTCTAATTAGTGTATTGTTAGAATTTTTTAGCACATGTTTATTAGAAGAAGATGAGATATATAAAAAAATAGATTATAATCATTCACGGCGATTGATCAACATATAAAAAGAAATCTAGAGTAGGACAAAATTTTCTAAGGAAATCACTAATTTTACACGATATAAACATATACGATGTATATAACTCCAGAAAAAATTTACACTTATTGCGACTTGCTGATCGAAAGTTTTTTCGAAAGCACACATTCTAAATGCTTTCTTTTTTCTTTCTCATATCGTAAAGTATATGAAAAAATGTGATACCAAACATCAGCCGCATTTCATTATTTAATAAATTGAAATTGAAACATTTATTTAGAAAAACAAATCTGTCAGGCGCTCTGTATATGTAAATACTATTCTTAGAAATTTTTTTTGAGTGGTTCTATTAGCATTTCCATAGGATATACTCATTCTAAAATTAGATAAAATCATAAAAAGTAGTTTTTATTTAATTAAATAATTTTTAAGTATTTTTTGGAAAAACAAGACTGTCTGGGGGGGAGGGTCCAGAGTTTGGACCACTCACTATAAAATTGAAGTCAACTATAGACGTTTTTCCGTTCGACTGTAATAATGCAGATTATGCAAATTTTCGACATTATAAATTACGAAAATCACACAATGAAAGCGAATCTAATTCGTTAGACATTTTTTTATTGGCTGTAAAATAGTATTTATGAAATTCGATACTTTGGACAGTAAATAAATGGGTACATTCGAAAACGTGATTTTCGTAATTTATAATGTCGAAAATTTGCACAATCTGCATTATTATAGTCGAACAGAAAAACATCTATAATTGACTTCAATTTTATAGTGAATCGTCGAAATTCTGGACCCCCCCCCCCACTGTCAGGCACTTCGTATATGTCAATATTATACCAAAAACTTTTTTTCGTGTAATTTCGTTAGCATTAGCAAAAGATACAGGAATTCTACGATTATGTCGGTTCTTCACATCACCTTAAGGTAATTTTGTAAAGAAAAAAGCAAATAAGTCCCATATATAAACCTTGGCCATCCAGTTCAGAAAAGTTCTATATCGAATTTGAAAACACAGAATGAAACGAGAAAAAAGGAGCTTTCATTTACTTTAAAATTAAAAAATATTTAATCCTTCAAAAATTATAATAATTTGAAGTTGCTCATAGAAAAAGCATGAAAATACTCTCAAAGTTGGAACTTTCCATATTCCTGTAATTTTAAAACTTTTAAATGAATAACAATAGTTTAAACAAAAATAAATTGAAGTCAAAATAAGTGTAAATCTTCTTTAGAAGTCCTCATATGTAAATATAAAAGTCGACATTAATTCAACAAATAAAATATAAAGTAAAAATCGTTGTTAATGAAACTATGATATTTATGTTTTATTAAATAATTTTACTGTTCAATGTTTTAGTAAGTTCTAATAAGGACCGTAAAATTTTACCACGAAAGTAGACAGCATGATCAAAGAATCGAAAATTGACCGTGAAGAAGATTATATGTCTTGGCACAGTTCCCATAAACATAACAGACGATAAGTGCGTGGTTTTATGTTGCTTGCATGGAAAAGTGAATAGGGCAATCTGCGATCTGTCTTTAAAATACAGTGTATACGTTAGCATTCGAAATTTTATAAAAAATTGCATTAATTTAGTTTTTATTGTTTTAATTCTCACTTAAGATCGGTAAAAACATATATTTTTACGTATTTTCAATGTAAAAAATTTATATGCCGAATATTAGCAGAATATTGGGCATAGTATGCCAACATTGTACTTACATGTGGCCCATACTTGAAGAAAAAAAAATACGACTCTAATATGAACATCATATGAGAAACAAATGGCTAATATTCGGCATATATAATATTGCTCATACTATTGCAAATATATTGGTCACGAAATTATTTTTGGCCGAGAAATGTTATAACCAACGGTTGCTTTGCCTTCGTGTTTTACTGAAGCATGAAACTCTGCTCCAATGAATTTCTCTCGGTGAAAATATTCATTCTTATATATATATATATATATATATATATATACACTTCATTACATTTATTAAAATTGGGTACCGAGCTCAGCTATAAACCCACTTTCTCACCGATTTATTTCCTTCGAAATTTCGAAAAAAGTTTTTACTCCAAAACTAAAGGCCACGTTTCTCTTACCGGATACCGCGAATAACATAATGAGCAACATGAGGCATACGCAAGCGATTAAAATCGGGCTCATTGAATCGCTCCAGAACCACATGAACTTCAACCATCAATATCACGATCAATATCTCTATATGAAAAGAACCACGGTCATTCAACCAACGTCGTCGCACCCGCCGCCGACAAGTGTAAATGTCTCGTCAGCGAGTCACGGCGTTATGTACACTTCCCTCTTCTCTCGTTATTCCTACGCCGCACTCGCGGCACTTTCGTACCTACAATCGATGCGCGCGCATACCTTACAGTCATCGACAACAGTGGTGGTGACGCCGACTTCCCACTCTTGGCAAATGCTTCTTTACTTATACACGTACCAGTACACCGGCACCCGATCCAGCGCGCACGCGCACTATAGCCACGCAGAAAAATGTCCGCGCAAGTATATCTTATGCGGTCACGCGAGCAGGACGCGCTGACGTCACGCGGCGGCGATATGCTCGGCAATTATTAGCTATATGTACACTGTACTACGATGATAAACCGTCGTTGTTGAGCATTTTCAGGCACCTTTGTATTTGTTTTCTTCCATGTGAAATGTATTAGCTGCGGGACCGCGGAAATAAGAGGAAAGCCGGTCTCCACCAACTGATAACGATATCAGAGTACCGGATGGAACTTTACGATAGGATCAGTTATTTTCACGACGATTTGATAAAAATTAAATTATGAGAATAATGCCGTCCTTGTTTTATGACGCAATCTATATTGAGATCGCGAAATTTGAGAATTCTTTTCTATAATCTTATATGAATGGTAAACGCAATGCGATATGTCTTATATAAGAAAAGTGGGATATAGATATAATAGAGTTTTTTTTAATCGAGGTAATTAGTATAGGTCTAGAAATAGATACAGACTTTGAGTCAGTCGTCAGAGCTTTGTGCTTATACAAATCTAACAATGTTTTCTGGGGACTGAGAAATTAAGATTTATAATATTACATGTAAAATACAAGCTAAACAATTTTTATTATAATTATATAAGCAATTGATAGTATAGATCTACAGTCCCTCGAAAAGATGACTATATAATATTATATAATTATATTGGTACATGATGTCAGAGCATTTCCTGGAAGTCTTTCAATTATCTTAGAACACATTTTTATGTGCAATAAAAAGTTATGCGAGTAATCTGCAATCCTTTATTTTTTGTACTTTAAAATGTTTTATTACTTCAATTTTGAATGCAAACCAAAAATTATTTCGATTATATGTGTAATGTATCATGAGTTGACATTTCTTATTACTATTATTATTATTATTAATGTTTAAGTTCTAAATACAAATAAACCACATGAACGAGTAAACTATATGTCCGCAGCATATATTGATTGGAGTGACTGGGGAAAAGCAGAATGACGCACGTCCATTACAGCTTTCCCGAAAATATAGAATCAGAAAATGTGAAAAAGTATATTACGCTCCAAATTAATTTATTATAATTTTTATTTGTTAAACAACTTCAGCTCTATATTTATTATTTTTTTGTTATACATGTAAATATTCGTACACAATATAACAATCTAAATAATGTCTTAATTTTTATAAAAAAAAGTACAATAAGTCAAAGTCCTTGCAATAAAACTGAAACGATCGGAATCTGACCATGAAAGAGTTCGATCGATAAGTCGAAGGAATTAAGAATGCGAAGGGCATAAGTATAATAGTTAGATTTTCATTTTAACTGAACTATATCAGAATGTTACCTATAGCCTCTATCTTACTAATAAAAATTTCCAAATTGTGAGTCACAATCAATAACGAAAGCAGCATCATTTTATACGTGACGTGACGTGACCATGATATCATGGTACAAAAGATACCGCACAGTCTCATCATTTTTCATTGTTTTTAACATTTTTGAAGTTAGTAATTTGATTAGTCACGGCGTATGAAAAAAGCGAAATTAAAGTTTTTATAAAAATGTCTCCAAAGAAGTTATATTCTATTTGAAAATCGAGAAATTCCTTTGGGCCAGCTTTCCTATTTACGCATAGATAGATTATACGATTATAAAATTATTAAATTATAGTTTAGCAAGTATTGTTACCAAGTATACAAAAATTATAATCGAAAATATTTTTATTATTTCGTATGAATAATTTTTATCACATATAGTTTGGCACTCAATCAAACGCACATATACCAGACATGATATTTTATCACATCGATCATTGTCAAATAAAGATAAGCTGTTTAATTACATTTTTTTTTTGGGCGAAAATGAGCTTTATATAATGTAGGATAAAATTATGCCATTGAAAAATATAAAATTTCCTCTAAAAATCCGGTACAAAATTTCACAAAAAAAATTGATCATATTTTTCGATATTAAGCTTTTGACTTAATAAATATTTTATTATTTCAGAAAACATCGATATTTTTAAATTTAAGTCGGTTTAAAATAATAATAAACCATGACAGTATACTCAAATAATATATTTATTTATAGAACAGACTATAAGCGGAATACTGAAATATTTGTACTAATTATCATAGCCAGGCAGAAAAAAGTACGCTCATAACTCCTGTACATATAATGTACTATATTCAAGGTAACAGCGACTTTCAAATGGTAATATTATCTCAACGTTCTCACGACTTAGGGAAGTCCAAAATCATTTTAATCGCTTTTGTATATTCTACTTCTTTCATACAGTGTGCGGCCAAGTATAACGAGTCTTGTAAGATCGACGAACACCACCCACATCTACTTCGACATTTTCCTTGACCCTAATTTGACCGTGTACGAAATTAAAGCCAAAATAGACCTAATAGTAATTTGTAAGAATGAATACCCAAGTGCGTTGCATCAATAATTATCGGGAAAAAAGGGAAAATTGAGGATACCGAACACTGCTAACTTTGCGCAAAAAAATGAAAATCGATTTGTCATTACGATTGGAGATTGGGTAGATAACATACCGGTTTATTCTTTGTCATTATGCATAATATTAAATGCGGAATATACAGTGCGACTTCATCGTAAAAAAAAGACTACGTTAAAAAGATTATATGCAATTAGCTACGTATAAGTAACCATTTAACCCACACTATAATTGTCATCCTAATGGGGGACTTTACCAACAACCGAATTCCATAAAAATCGATCATACACACAGCCGGGATTTCAAATTAAAAAATGAGTCATCCAGTCGATCTGACACATACATATATATCTATACAGTAAAATGTTTCACTCACGCACGTAATTCTGACACATACTTATAACAGTACGTTCGCGTATTTCCGTCGGCGTTCGGGCACTGCGCAGAGAGTAAGATAGTAGTAGTATACGACCGCTCTCTCACTCTTTTCTCACTCTATCTCTATCACACCACTGGTTTCTGCCTCTCTCCGTCTCTCTCATCGCGCGTCGTCGCGTTGTGTCGGTCAAGACGCACACGCCGCGCGGCGCCTTCGCGGCCTCTCTCACACATTCTCTCCCTCCATACCGTATATACTTTATACTCCGTTTTTCCATTTAGTTACTCGTGAAGCGCGGAGCCGTACACACGTAGTGTTGCATTTGTATAATCTTGCAAGTCAAGCAAGTAAACTCAACCCAACGATCAAAATGGTTATCGAAGTTAAGACCCCTGTAAGTAAAAATCCAATGTGTGTGACAATTTCGAGTGATTAGCAAGTGCATTTTGGAGCAAAAGATGAAAACACAAGTGCAGATGAGAGGCGCCTTGCCGGCGCAAAGTATAGGCGCGCACGCGTGTTCGCGCGGGCGCGCGCTCAGGAACCGAGCGCTATATAACCTTGAAGGAAAAATGGAACGTCGCGCGTTCAAACGTCTATATAGATTGTGATTTATTCCTTGCGAGCGGCGCGGGACGGGTCGCCTCTTGCGATCGATGTGGCCGGCGACGCCTTCTTTATCTATCCTAGCATCGTCTGCAGTTCTAGGCCATCGCGGGGCCTATGCTATATTACCGCGTATATACTTATTCTTCCTTTCTCACGCGACTACGCTCACGCGGAGCGATGGCGACTGGAATGCGGCTTTCGGCGCTTCCGGCACAGAGCAGCATGCGTGCCTGCGCGAGACCTTAATGTACATACCTATAGACGTATCCGTGCGTGCTCCGATAAATGAAATGGAGCCACGCATTCTCTCGTTACGCGAGCAGTTCATTCTTTCACATGTCTTATTGCATTTGGCACTCTTTATGTACGCGCCGTCAACGACTGATTTGCTCAATTGAAATGCCGCTTGGAAAGAGCGATTTTACCGGAATTTCGAGAAATCGATGTATGATCCAACACTTTAGTATCTAATATGTATGTCGCGCACCTTGCCAAATTCGTAATTTTTCGTATAAGCTGATCCTTTACCACCGCACGGTCTAGAATTTTCGCTTGGAAATGGAATGACAGCGCAGAAAAGACTGATTAATAAGAGCACGTGTTCCGTGCGGTATAATCGAGATATACCTATATATGTCGCATACGGATTAATGATGCATAGCCTATTAATTGTGTCAGTGACCGGGCAAAACGCGCTGCTCCGATATTTATAGAATTTGTGCAATGACTTCATGTAGATGTAAGAAATTGTAGCTTCTTGACCTCTGTCAGTTTACAAAACGTACAGAAGTTCGTTTGCAGTTCGTACTCGTTGAGCTGGTCCATAGCGAAGAGAAAGAATGGGGGAGACAGGAGAGAAAGAGGTTTAACTGGGTCATTGAATGTGTTTTGCACAAATCTTGGAGATATAGCACTCAATCAGTCTGAACATGTTGAGAGTATGACATTTGAATTAATGTGATACAGCTGTCGTTTGAAAAAACTTTCCGATAGCTCTTATCTCTTAAATTCTTAAATGAATGACTCTGTGCTTGCTGTAAGACTTGCTACACCTGATAGTACATTGAAATTTAAAAATTATCACTAAATTCTGTGTTATCTGGTGGCTAAATTATATAACTTGTATTAAATCCTTTAAAAAATAACACAAAAAAAAATTGAAAAATTATAATAAACATTTCTATTTGAATTATTTTCATTCATCTTAAACAAAATTTCTCATATTATGCAAATTGCTCGTAATCTATTCCGCAAAAAACTATTTAACGAGATGTCACAAAGAAGTCATAGCATGCTTTTACAACCAACATTCTTGGTGATGCATCATATAAAATTCCATGATAGACTATAGATTATATATCATTAATTATATTCATGATGGCTAATCCTTCTCTTCTTTAATGACTGCAGGAGGAGCTGAAGACCAAGCTGTCTGAGGCAGGTGACAAACTTGTTGTCATCGACTTTTTTGCCACGTGGTGTGGACCATGCAAAATGATTGCACCTAAGCTCGATGAACTTTCTAAGGTATGCAAAAATTTAATACTTTTATGAAAATAAGTTGAAAAACCATATCTTAATTTTATCAAATATAATTTGTTTTTTATAAATAAAATTTTAGGAATTGGCAGATGTTGTATTCCTGAAAGTTGATGTCGATGAGCTTGAAGGTGTAACTGAAGAATATGACGTTAATAGTATGCCTACATTTGTATTCATCAAAAATGGCAATGTTGTAAGTATTCATATTAATATTAAACAGTTTTGTCAATAACATTTTTCAACAATTATTAAATTGTATTTTTTATTATAGCTGGAAAAATTCTCTGGAGCCAATATAGATAAAGTGAAGTCTACAATACAAAAACATGCTTAAACATTTCCATGTTATTAAATATAAATTTGTCAAACAGTTATTATACAAAAATTACAAAATTTAATGAAGATTTGCTTGTAAGCAAAAACCAGCTTAGATAGTTTGTAAATTGAAGTGCAGCATAATGGTTATTAGGAACATTTTTGTCGTATAATATTTTTTTTAAATATGACAGTCACAAATGATCACCGTAATATATACTGTGTACACCATTACTATTTAAAATTTTTCTGACTTACCAACCTTGATCCTAATGAATTATAAATAATACATTATTTTATTTTTATACAATAAAATTGAAGTTTACTGAGAAAAATGTTATAAAAATATCTTTATTTTATTACACTTTACATGTAAAATTTTTTTTTTTTTTATAAAATTATCTTACAATAATTAACAGAATTTGTACAAAATATTTAAATTATTGTCACGTTGATAGTTATTTAACTAACAATAGGTAAAGGCAAAGAATGATGTTGATTGATTTGTTTGTGCATATTTACTAATAACGAAAAAGCTCCAGTTCCAGATTTACATGGTTGTCCTAGCATTAATCGACTAGATGGTGAACACAAGTCATCATGTTTACCTAATAATAAAAAAAATTTGGTATTCGGTATTCTGTATTAGTATTTGGTATTAAGTAACATTAATGTTTTACCTTGAAGTGTTGCATTTTTCAAGAAATTAAGTGAACTTTCAAAGCTCATTTGTTGAAGTGGTGAAGCAGAATCTTCCATACCCTTGCGACTTAACGGTTGAAATCTACCATCAAACGTCATATAATCAGCGATTAATGACAGATGCCTAGTATCAACTGTAATTCCATACATTTTGAAGACATCTTTAACTTCTTTGACTATAATTCTATTAGCAGCTTCAATACCATAAGTTTGAGATATTCCGTATATATCATTAGAATACAATCTATGTAAATCTAGAATTTCATCATATTTGAACATTTCCTGTAAACATAAATTATTTTAAAAATTATATAAAGCGTATAATTTAAAACCTAAAAATTATAATTAATATAGTATAATTCATACCACAACGTTGATTCCATCTGTTTTTAAAATCGTTTCACCATTTTGATTTTGAAAAGTAAATGCTTTTCTAATCGCAGGTGTTTCCCACAGAACTACTTTCTTTGCTACTTTTCGAAGAATCATAGGAAGGTCAAGTTTCGTCATTTTAATAGGCAACTAAAACATTATTTCAAATTAATAAATACCAAATTTTATAGATAAAAATTAATTCCAAACACTTAAATATTAGCTATTCTATTTTAGGAATGGTATATTTTTTAAACATTGTTAAGTTTCTACGTTAAGGGTTTGCAATATAAAAAAATAATTTAAAATTTTCATCCTTCAATGCTAACAAATCATTACTTACCCAAAATTTAAATTTACACCATTGATTTTTCTCTGAATCATAATCGTAATCCAAAGCATGTGGATACATATTTATTACATCCTTCTTTCGTTGTTCATATTGCAACCTGTGAACTGAATTTGTATGTATTCTGAAATCATCGTCATTTCTGTTTTCTTTAGACTGTTCAACTGCATTTTCATTTTCATCATCATTATCCGGATCATCAACTTCTGCTTCATCTTCTTCTGGATCATCATATTCTCGATTTTCTTGATGGCGCGATACCGATCTAGCAATAGTTGCATCCGCGTCTTCAGCTACTTCTTCCTCGTCGGAAGATTCGTGCATTTCACCCAAATCTAATCGGTTGGCATTCTGCGTTCCATTATCGGTTGTTTCATCCTCGTCTAATTTCGAATCTTCATTCCTAGACTGCTTTTTCTCCTCTTCGAAATAAACGATTGAACCACTTTTTTTAGCAGCTTTTTTTATTTCTCTAAAGATCTCTTTAAAGAAAATAGATTCTGTTTTCAATATGATATCTTTAGCGTTGACACTAAATTCATTTTTGTAGTATTTATATAGTAGATATTCAAGTGTTATTGTATACTGCATTTGTCGCTCTGGCTGATGTTCTAACTTCCTTTCGACTTTAATTTGCTTGAGAACGTCTTCGATATAGCATTTGGTCAATTTTAGCCTTACCTACAAATACAAATTTTATTCAAGTTTAGGGGCCATATATATTAAAAAATGCATGTTCAGCTTTTTTTTATTCTAATAAACTTATTTCAGCATTAGAAACATAAACAAATTTTAGTTTGAATAGAATTCAAATTCATTTTATATTACCTTATTTGCTTGCTTTGCAACATTAGGCACATTTTTTTTGAAAGGTATTTCCATACTTGGAGTTTTAATATTCTTTGAAGCCATCATCAATATTTCTCTTAGCCTAGGAATACCAAGAGTTACATTCATTTCACCACGTCCAGCGAAGTGGAAAGTATTCAACGTCATTTGAGTAGATGGTTCTCCAATAGATTGAGCCGCTAATGAGTAATATTTTTTCAAAAGATTGTTCAATAAATATTTATTTTAAGTTTTAAATGAAATATAAATATTTACCTAGTAATCCTACTGGTTCACCAGCTGAACAAAGAGCATTCATAAACTTGGCACATACGACATCTCTAAGTTCTTCCTTACCAATATTAGTTGTAAACGCCGTAGATTTTGTTTTGATGTATTTGTCTATTAAAATCTCTAAACTTTCAGGTAAAACTCCAAATTCTAAATCTTGTCTGTACTGAGAAGCCAGTGGCTCAGGACATCTTGCACATTGTGCTCTATATAAATTCTTCGTCTCGTCATCTGCTTTAATCCATTTTCTCATCAAAGATAAAGATGCTTTACTCCTACCACAATTCCCATCTATTACTTTGTTTTTCGAACTGTTTGGATTTCCAACTTGTTGAGAAAATTTAGAAAATGGATTTTGACGTATTTTTACAAGGGAGCTACCATTCTTCTTTTCCCATTTATGAATCTTTCTTCTCTGTTTACCAATTTTGTCTAAATCGGTATTCGTTTTTAAATGTTTTAAAAGTGTATCGTCTGCAATAGCTTTTCTATTTTCTACTAAGAATTCAAACTGTTCTTCATTTAAAAATCGCGATTTAGGAACGTCCAATCCATCCTCTCCATAATAAATTTGTATTAAACTTCCATCTGAATCTCTAACTGTGGCATCATAGTGGATTGCCAATCCTTCCAGGTGTTTAATGGTACATCTATAACATAACATAAAAAAGAAATTATTTCCAAGCATCATCCTAATTCTAAAATTAGTACTATCTCTAAACTGTTCTTTATTGGTGTTATAAAAACTCAATAATATACCTTTGAAGATAACCAGATCTGCTAGTTTTAACAGCAGTATCAATAAGACCTTCACGACCAGCCATGCAATGAAAGAAAAATTCTTGAGGTTTGATGCCAGTCATAAAACGCCCATCAATAAAACCTCCAGCTCTTGGAGTTGGATCATATGCTGGAAAACTGGGTAAACTTTTACCACTTATCATCAAAGGTGGACGTTTTCCTTCCAGTTCAATTTGTCCTAACAGACAAGAAATTTGCATAGTATTGACAGTAGAACCTTTGGCACCAGATTGAACCATGAGCTGCAAATTGTTATCAGGAAATGATTTTATAAGACCCTCCGGTAAACAAGTCTTATTGATATTGTTAGTGTAGACATCTAGAGCTGTTTTATATTTCCTGTCTAGTTGTGTTCGGAATTTGGGATTTTTCCAGTATGTTTCTTCTATTTTTGCTGTTACAACTTCGATTGGTGTATCTTCTGCAACTTCCAATATTGATCTGAAATTAAAAGATATTTTATCATTATAGAATTATGATTTGAGAAATATAATAACTCAAGAAGGACAATAATACAATTATTGTACTGATTTAATAGTAGATGCATCTTTTAACCAAAAATTAATTTTAAACTTTTAAATATGAGTCATTTACAAAACATCAAATATTTAAGTATTAAATATTATTGTATTAAAAAATGTTCTTTTTACCTATGTATATTTTCTCCAATTTTTCTACATTCATCAATAATTTTAGTGCGTTTTGTATCAGCCTTTTTTTTAACTAAAATGTCTTCAATACCCAAAGTAAATCCAATCCTTTGTAAATAGGACTGAAAAACTTTACCAAAGGCACTTAAAAGTTTACTAGAAGTTGCTCCTCCATACAATTCAAAAATACAATGTATTAAACCAAATTGAGTAGCCCCATAATGTTTTTTATCAAGTATTCCACAAAGCAATTCTCCATTACGAATAACAACTTCAGCTTCAGACATAGTTTTAGGATTTTTAAATTCAATACCACATTTCCAAGGTCGTGGTTTATGTGTTTGCCATTCTTTAGGTCCTATTTTAGCACTTGCATTGAGATTAATTAATGCTCTTCCACGGGGAATAATATTTATAATAATAGTAGAAATTACTTGTTTACCAGACCACATAGGAACTGGTTTTATAATTGCTGGAGGAAGTAAAATTAGTTTTCCTTGTACAGTTGAAAGAGCAGAAATTAAAAGTTGCATGTAATCTTCTTTTTCAAAGAATGTTCCTCGAAGAGTTAATCTTACTCCACCTATCATATGATCCTGAATTAAACCACTCAAAGGCGTCCCATCTTTCGGTACTAAATATTGATTAGAAACATTAGCTATATAATAACCTTCAGCTCGAGCTAATTCATTTTGAGGAAAGTGTGCATTCATTTCATCTCCATCAAAATCTGCATTATATGCTTTACAGTTTGCATAATGGAGTCTTAAAGTTTTCTCTCCTTTTAATATACGTGCTTTATGAGCCATAATACTAGGTTTATGAAGAGTTGGCTGTCGGTTTAATAATAACATATCTCCATTTTGTAAATGTCGATGAACTATTTTTATGCCTTGAAAAAATTTATTTGCTTTTTCACTCATTGTCAAAAGACGTTTAGCTATGCCTTCTCTCTGTGTATAATCAACAGGAGATAAATATGTAACAAATTTATCAATTTCAACTTTGACAGCACCTGGATGTACATTTGGTCCATTTAAGATTAATTGTCTTAATTCTGCAACATTCCATGGTGTAACTGGAACAGGGTATGTAAGTTTAGTAGCAAAAGCTTCTGGAATACCAATTTCATCTATGTTTAAGTTAGGATCAGGTGTAATGACAGATCTAGCTGCATAGTTAACTCTTTTACCCATCATATGCATGCGGATTACACCTTGTTTTTTTTCTATCACTTGTTTCAATCCTTGGCAATTAGCGGATTCTGTTGTCTTGCTCATATCGCGATCTATCAAGTGATCTACACTAGCTTGTAAATCCTGCCAAGCATTGTGTAATTTCTCGATAGAAGTATTACCTCTTGTATTATTATATACCAATTTTCCTTCATTTGGAAGCTGACTAGTATCACCATCTTGAATAGCTTGAATTATATTTCTTAAAGTAAGGCAGTTGACAATTATTAATTTATAAACTTGTGTTTGTGGATGTTCAACTATTTGATCATCTAAACGATTTACAGGCCGAACTACTGGAGATACTACCTGAATAACTTCAAAGAAAAAAACATCCGTAGGATTTGCTATGGTTAAATTACTTAAACATGGAAATATTACTTTTAATATTTCTTTTTCATTTTCCCATAATTTACTTAAATACTCTTTTGATTGATCTGGCATCAAAATAGTAGTTTCTAACTTTTGAATAACACCACGCTGACTATTTCCATCAGCATTTTCAAGTGGTCTATTAATCATCATTTTATTTTTTAAAACTGTTATTTTCGTTATTGGTTTTTGACAATTAATACATACTTTTCCAGCAGAAAACTGTTTTAAAAAACTATCTACACAAGTATGCCATTGCATATTTGTATTTTTTGTATTGATATTTGGTTCGTTCTCAAATATATTCATTCTAAATCTCTCTCTATTATGAACATTTTGAATATAGCTCTCAATGATATCTTGAATAAGTAAAGTTTCTGTTTCATTTACAGTACTTGTGTTTGATAGAGCAGACATCACTTCTTGTTCTAGTCCTTCAACACTACTGAAAAAGCCATCTTTAAGAAGTTTCAACTTGGCAGACAACAATAATTTGGCATAAGGAGGTATTTGCAGCGTAAAACAATTCAAACAGGATAGTTTCAACAGTATCTGTAATGCTTTATGAAATAGTGGATTTACCACAGGCATTGGTAAATCAACATGTCCCGAATGTCCAGGACAATGAAAAACATTAGAACCACATGTTCTACATGGCTCTGACTTTTCATCCACGGGTCCTATAAAATTCAATATATGGTAAAAACTTGAGTTAAAAAACTATTTATATATTTTATTTTATCCAATTATCATAATATTAATATTACCTAAAGCTGGGTCATATAATCCACCAATTAATGGATGTCCAAGCATATTAAAAGAATCAGAAGTAGTTATTTTTTTTACACTTAGTTTTCTTACATCATCTGCAGTCAATACTGAAAATGCCAGACTTGTAGGAACCAAATGTCGAGGTGACATTTGATAGGATTTCTGGTATTTACTCATTTTTATTTTTCTATTTTTTCCTAGATAGATAAGTTTTTCCAGATAGTATATCTAGAATCAAAAACAAATATAAAGACTAATTTTATTTGAGAAAAATGTAGATTAATTCAAATAAATCTGGTAATTACTTTAAATGCTACTAACCCTATCTTACATTCACATTTATCAACCTAATTAAAATTTATTGTAAAAATTTTGTAAATTCATATCTGTAATGATATGTAACAAATACAATACAATTGTTTTACTTTCACATCACAGTAATAGTTTTAAATCACATGATTTTATGTCACTGTAAAATACCGGTGGAATTAGTTTGGTTGTGGTTCAGAAACATGTGCTTCTTCTTTTTCTTTGCGTTGGAGAGGCGCTGGTGTTTAGTTTTTAGTTTTTAGTGTGTTGGCACCAGATAACTATTCTATTCTATTCTATTTGTGAAAAGTGGCACCAGAGGTCTGTACGGCCATCAACAAGTGAGCATGCTGCGCATGCGTTGTGAGGAGGCGGTTAATTTGAATGATGGTACGAGTTTCCTTAGTGGGAAGATGAAGCTCGATGGTATCTGAAACAGAAGAACCAAAGGCGAAACCCCAAAGGGGAGGGGTTGAGGCCCCGCTTTCCTCCTCGGGGGTCCGAAGTAACTTCGGGCCCCCGAGGAGGAAGCAGGGAGAGGAAAAGGGAAAAGGAAAAAAGCAAAAGAGCAGATCAGTAGAGGGAAGAATGGGTTAGATGTTGATGTTACATGCTTTTAGGAAGCTAGAAAGGATGCTGACAGTGCTGTTAGAGGGAGAGTATAAAAAGGATGAGATAGTGAAAGG
>JAWWEQ010000010.1:23781302-23821700 GCA_035583055.1 Torymus tubicola | reverse complement strand
TTTATGATATATAAACATATTTATATTATAATAATATTTTATTGTATTGTTGTAGGTAATCTTGGCTTAAAAAGCTTTTACGTATAAGACCACCTTAATTGAAAGAATAATATTTAATTAAAAACCAACAGTTGTCCCTATTTCCAAACCAGTAGCTTAAAATCATTGTCTTATACTCTATTTTATAAACTCATTTTAAATAAACTGAAAATTAACTAAAAGTCCATGACGAGTTTTTAATTAGGATTGCCGATCGAAATTAGGAAGAAAAAAGTTTTTGTAACATTCAGAAATTGTCAAGAATCAACTAAAAGACATTACCGAAAATTTATATTTTATTTTGTATTTAAAGTAAAAAATAGACAGGTATTTGAAGAAAAAAATGAGAACTTAATAGGGAAATTGAAAAAATACCTAAATTAAGGAAGTACCATACTCAATTTTTACCGACCGAGTTGTTCCGCGGTTTTCACTTTATAAAAAAAAAAAGAAACAATCAAAATTATACAAAAACGGAGATTGTAAAACTTAGGGCAATGAATACAGTGAAAACCGCGAAACAACTCGGTCGGTAACAATTGAGTGTGGCACCTCGTGAATAACAGAAGATCACGTGAACAGAAGTAAACTAGTTTTGTTTGGGCGGGGAAGCCAACGCATGAGATGATGTGCGCATGCGTTGCATCGGTAAACTCACTGAGAACCACCTGACTGAGCCGAGTTGTATATGGAGTATTTCATATTATTCCTTCTAGGTCGTGTCGCGGGGCGTAAACCTTACGGTTTGTGCATGTGTTTATAGTAACAAAATGTATCTATGAAAAAAACCTTGCATACGTTTTCGACGTATTCGTCAGCTATTTGATAGTGATCTTTATTTTTGATTATTTTTACATTTTAACCTAAGAAAACATAAAATATGTTATATTTCAAAAAGTACCCTTTTAATATCTTTTTTGACGATCTAGATCTAAAGCTGAGGTTTTTATACTTAGAAATAGCATTTCTCGCATATGGTTTTTTTATATTTTCGGGGAATTAAGTTGTGAAGATGTAACGCACCGTCAATGTTGCGTGCGGAAGCGAGCTTATGCAGTCAGCTGCGCTTCGGTACGTGTTTGTAGTTTAATACCTTGAAAATATAAAAAAGACTCTCTTAGAAAATTGCTATTTCAACGTAGTAACCCCTGATCTTTCAATCTAGAATATTAAAAAAAATATATTTTTCGAGATATAACACGATTTATGTTTTTATACAGTAAATTATTGTTTTTTGAGTTATTTCTCAAAATCGAAATTTATTAAATTACTAAGAAATTATTAAATTACTAAGAAAACCTTGAAAAAGGATTGCAGGTAACAACTTCTAAATTCAAAAAATTTTTTTAGTTTCAAGATTTGTTTGTCCTTTGTATACTGATGATCCATTTATCTAAATTTCTTTTATGATTTTTCTGAAAGTTAAACAAATAATAATGCTAATATCTGACACAATTTTTTGCAGAATGTAAAGATAATTAAAAGAACTCATTACTTTTTTATTTTTCTTTTATCTTATTTAACGTCGCCTTATTTCTGCTTGCGTATGATCAACGACCGAGGTCAGTAGTTTGTTGGTAAATATATGTGTATGACAGTGGTACTTGTATTCTCGTCAGTGAAGATTTGAGACTCAAATTCGGTTCGAAGAATAATTAGTTCCATCTTACTGCGTGGCCTGGCGTTTGGTTCCGAAAGAATATCATTAAGAAAATTGTTTTTTTTCCTCTTTAGGCATGTATTACACTTCAAAATATACCGAATATTGCTTTTGTCACTGGTTGGCCATAGTAGTGTCAACGTACATTTTCCCGGTTTTGGCAGATGTTTTTTCGATGAAATGTATCTTAGAAAATTCTTGACAAATTAAAGTAAAAAATGAGGTAATACGTATACGTATAAAACATTTTCTTTTTCTTTTGGACGCGGGGAAGTCCGAATGGAACTGATTATATTCTGGAGTCAAATAGATGGCATTATAATAACGCTTTTTTAATGCATTCAATCAGTATATAACATATTTTCTATTATAATCATGTTTGGACATCTGCTCGTCAAAAATCATTTTCGCATATAATCTATGAAAATGCTCTCGACGCATGTAGAGAAAGAAAAAATTTAAAACGAAAACAATTATAAGAACTCAAGCGGCCAAGTATTATGAGCATATATAAAAACACACAAAAAGATCATGCGACAAACCCTTCGTGGAGTAGATGCCAGGTCATGTCATAAAACGATCCGATGCACAACCCTGCACCCATGCTTACCCACATACTGGACAACACACGGACAAAGCAAGCGAAAAGCGGGAAAATCAGAATTGTTTTTCAATTAACAGAAAAGCCATCATAGCGGTCCGTGGCTCAGGTGCTTAAGGTAATTCTCTAAAATATCAAAAAGTGGGTTTCGAAAGCAACAAAATTCTAGCGTATTCTTTAAACTTTAAAGAATTTTTCTCTATTTTTTTAAATATAGGTTGCCGACTTATTTTTTGAGAAAAAAATTATTGAAATTAGTCATTTTTATATGGCAGTTAATGAGAATCATATCAATTGTTACAGAAAGTGATAAAGTTTGATACTTTAAAAATGGGTTTTTCAAAAATAAAAAGTATGTTCTTATAGATCAAATTATGCTCTTTCTTATAAGTACAAAAAATATGTGTCAAACCGACCTTTTTAAAAAGATATTTATCATTGATAATAGAAAATCGCCATTTTCCTAACCTATTTTGCGCTACTGCGTGAATCATGAGTTAGTGCAATTACAAATTAATTATTTTCTACTCTATGTTTACATCATCCTTTTACTTAAAAAGTCGTGTAAGTTCATAAATAGTTTTTTCATACATGATTTGACTGAGAATGTTAATTTAATATTTATTGTTCCGTGGTTACTGCATTGACTCACGAGTCCTTAGAGAACTATCTTAAGGCGTCGGTTTGTTTGCATCACAGTAAACGCCGCACTTAGTTTCCCATGGCTGCTCGAGGAGAGTTCGAGTCCCCGTCACTGCTAAATTCCGGAAATTGTTTTTCACTACCGCCCACTCCTACACAGCTCAAACCCCGTAGTACCAAATACGAGTTTTAATTAGTTGTTACACATCGCTAATACCCTAATGGGAGATGCGTCGCTGAATAACAAAAAAAAAAGCATCAACGGGTTCACGAAGGTGTTGAGTCAGAGACAATGAGCGTTGTCTTGAGACAGTTGAGTAGTTGCTCTCGAAGTCCGACACGCGTGTGATTCAGCTCGGGACTCTCTGAACGCCCTTAGTACTTTTGCGAACATTCTAGTACTAAATATACTAACTCATACTTTAATACAATTTTATGTATTGTGTCCTTTAGTCTATTATATAAATAAATATCGGTTTTTCTGAATTTCAATACATTGCGTGTTGAAGCTTTTTTTAATTATTTTCAAACCTACAAGTAAGCGCGTAAACAAATCAATAATGACATTTTTAGAGTAAGACGTGTACAAAATATTATAAATTTACCTTTTAGGTTAACTATTTAATCAAAATGTATAACTTGTCAATTTGTGACGAACAGAGAATACTTTTGAGTGAGTTTATTAGTGATTTAATAAGAAATCGAGATATTTTTATATATTCTCGCGTTTATGAATTTATTAATAGCAAATCGAGTAAATATCTCAATATATGTAATTATATGTGTCTTTACAAACTAGAGTTTGTATTAACTTTGTATTTGTCAGGATGACACATTACTTGCTTAGGCCTTTATCTCTCTATAACTTTCGAGCGGAGGACTCTTAAGTTGAGCGTAGGCTGAACTTTCCCCTTCCCCAAGGTAGGTAGAAATAAGGAAGAGAAACAATATGATCAATTTCTTTATATTTATTAATTACCTATTCTTTTATAGTTTTGACGGCCCTTTCTAGTGATGAAAAACCGTGGATGTACAATATATGTTTTCGTACTTTTTACAAGTTAACTTTTATTAATTAATTTTTATTATAAGTTCCTTGATTATTTTCGTCGTTACAATCGACTGTAATTCTGATAAACTCTCTATCGCGGAGTATAGCAGTCCTAGATTCTCAAGCGTCGGCACCTGGCACGGACGAGCGGCGGTCTCCATCAGAGACTGCAGAACTGAGCGATTATTGCCTTGCGCCTTTGCTATTTAAAGGAAAAAATATGGTGAACTTCCTCCTACTCTTGACAGAAATTACGCAGTTATCGGTGTAGTTAATTTGGTTAAGACTAGAGACGGGTGTTCTCTTGTATTATGTTACTACTTGATCTTCGAGTACATTATATATGAAAGTAGCATTTCCCTTTCGGTAAACGTGTTGCGTGAGCTCTGGGTTTATAAGAGATATGATGGCGGTGATTTTGGTGTTTAACTAGATTTTCCGTGTATGTGTGTGCTGCGGCGCTACTGAAATCTGGTACCACCTTTGTGTGTCTACCAGCTATCGCTATATTATGGTTATCGGGTCGTAATTCTAAATATGAGTAGACTGGAGCAGCGGATGTTCTCATCTACTCGTTGTCGATGTATGCTCTCAACTCCGGGTGTTGCTTATGTTATGCTGATGCGACGGATATATCCTTAGGAGTAGTGGCCGCGCGGCAATTATACTTTCTTAAGATTAGGCTTTTTGTTTATTTTGCGTCGGAGCGTCTAATAGAATGTAAAATGTTACAAATTTGTACATAGATATAGTATTTATTTCGGAGGAGCGGTTCGTTATAATGTTCATACTAGGGATGATCGCTTATCTTATGCTGGCGTGATTAATTCGTACCGCTTATCTAGCGCGCGGTCCCTACCTGCTGCTTTGATTTCCGGCTTGCTTGACGATTTCATAGATATAAGTTTTTATGTGAATTTTTGTTGTCATTTTAATTGTTAAATTTTCCCGCAATTGAAAATAAAATATAACAATAAATGATTTGTACGTCACAATTTTTTTTAATTTTTGCGAGTAAGTGAAATTTGTGTGCTTATTTAATTTTGAGACCTACAGAGCCGTAATTCGTGAATGAAAATACAAGAGACTAAAAACCATGATCAGCAGCAGGATAGAAGTAAATATTTTGAAAATAAATAAAAATTAAGGATTCGGGGAAATTGTAAAAAATGCTCCGGCAATAAAGAAAACATGAAGAATATTAATAAGTTAAAATTATAAATATATCCGCAAACATAGAATAAGAAACAGATTTCTTAATCTTTCTGATTAACAGTAATTACTAGGATATGAAGATGGAAGTAAGAATACAAATAAACAAGTTGAAGATATATCTACGAGTTAAATAAATTTAGTATTTTTTTTGAGAGAGAGAGAGAGAGAGAGAGAGAGAGAGAGAGAGAGAAAAAGTAAGTGTAGTGTTCTTGTTTAGTGGGCACTAGAGCACCAATCTACTGGATTGTGGATCAACCATCATTTGTTTTAATGAGTATGTCAACACGAAGTTCAGTAAAGTGTGTAAAAAGGTGTTACTGGTTTGTATACAAGAAATGCTATGGAAAAAAAATAAAATTATTACTATTCAAGTAGTATTGACCACCTCAATCCATAATCGGTAGAGATAAAGTGTTTTATATCTCTATTAAAAATTGATGAGTTTAAAAAATCGAACGCCAATTTAAAGTTTGAACGGATACCTTTCAAATCCATTCGTATTTTTGTTTTAATCTCTTTTTTGGCAGAAGGGCGCAAAATACTGCAAATTTATTAAAATAATACAAACTAACGTAAAATGGTAGATGTAATAAGAGATGCGAATTGCTACGCTCGGGCGAGAAAAATGACGAATAAATGCACATAAATGAGGTAAAAAAGAAACATAATAATATAAATAAACTTAGTAAAGTTTATTAACAAAACTATTACAATAAATATACGAAACTTAATTATTTATTAAAAAATAAACTATTACAATAAATATAAAAAATAAATCATACAGAATTTATAATGGTTGTTTCCATATCATGTTTTTATGACAAATTTAACTGAACAATTATTCAGATTGAAAAAAAATTTTTATTTGGCAATAGGAATGGCCAAAAAATAATGCCACCAAATTGGCCGTGTACATATTTTTTTTCATACTCAGGAAAGTCTAAGAAACAAGAAAAACCTTGTCTCATGAGTGTGCCTTAAAAAAAATTTTTATTTTTTTTGAGACGTAAGAGGGAAATAATTTTGGGAATAGCTCTTATATTTAGACGGAGCGTGTAAATCTTGACTTCTGTTGCTTTGTTTCTGTTGATCAATGACTTCTATTGCTTTGCGCACTGAAAACAAACATGAGAAGTAGTGTTTTACGCACCCTGTATTAAATAAAAATTTTTTCATTGTTTTTGCTCACAAATAACCGTGTGTAATTTTTCAAGGGATAGGCGGAATTTAAAAAATCAAATTTTATTAGAAGCGTATTTGTATCTCCTTTAAAATGCGGGCAGAGCCATTTTTTCTTTTTTAACACACAATCTTTTAATATTATAAAATGATGATTAATAAAATGTTAATTAAAAAATAAAAATTTTTTTTTTAATTTATAACTTTTTTTCTATATACTTATTTTACATATAAAAACACGCCTTTTCTCTTTAGAGTTTTTTCTGTGATCCATATATTTCGAGATATTAAAAATTGAAAACAATGATTTTTTTTTACAAAAATACTCACATTAAAAGAAGAAAGATATACTGCTGCTCGCTTTTGAAAAAAGATACAAATACGCTTCTAATACAGTTTGATTTTTGAAAAGTAGTCGATCACTTAAAAAGTTGAACTCTTTTTTATTAGCAAAAAATGAAAAAAAAATTATTTAACATACACAGAAAATTTTAACTTTACCGATTTTGGATCAAAGTAGACAATATTACTCGATTGGCAATATATCTATTGATTGATCGTCAAAACAGACTGTATTCTCTTCTATACAACCATGATTTAATTGCACTAAAAACTAAAAGTTCTTCGTATTACAATGAAGAATAATCCTATAGAACTTGTGTAAAATGTGCAAGTAATAATAGTAGAAAGCTTTTTTCTAATTATAAAATATCAAAGAATGTAAATCGCAGAATCTCGCCCTCTTAGGTAATGTAAAATAAGCAACGCACCGCTCTCTTATTGTTCACTTTTTTACAGTTAAATTGCTACACAAACAAAAGTGTCTTGACTCTTTTCTATTATAATAAAAATTTCTATGTAAGACATCTGTCCATATGTGATTCTTTCGGTGTTAAAATGTGTGGCAAAAATTATATTAATTTTAAAATTTTTTCAATATCAAAATAGAAAATAAGAAACATGTCGATAACCAAAAAATAGTTTTTATTTGTTAAATTTCTTTTTTATTTAAATACATTGTAATCTGAAATAGTACATTACGATACGAGTGCGGGAATGTAGATTCTCGTCTCATGTGCCTTTCCACCCTCGCTTCGCTCGGGTGTAATCATCACACGAGACGAGAATCTCTTTCCAGAACATGTATCGTACAGTATTTTTTTATACGACGTGTGGAAAGTCAGATTTTGAACACACGTTTTGTGCCGAGCGTGTGAAAAAACTAACTTTTCGCACGGAGTGTCGAAAATTAATATTCTAGGAATGTTAAACGGATACATAGGGAGTCAAATTAAAAAAAATTACAAGCCTAGGCCAGCCAGTTGAAACTAAAAAACAGCTATTATATAGCGCCAGAAAAAAAACTCATATAACACACGGGCGTTGGGGTGAAATACAACGTCTATACTCATCCGAGTTTACTAGCGACGCGGAAGTCGTGCGGCTAGGCTCCGCCTTCCTTCCTTCCTCCTCTGATATTTACCATTTGCACTTTTTTCTTGCTTTTATCAATCTTAATTTTATGAATTAGTAAAACGTGATAAGACATTCTTATATAATATTCACACTCTATAAGGTTTGTATAAAACTTTTTTTATATCTGTTGACGTTCTTGAGTTATATACGAAAACTACAAGCGATATTGGTATTTTTTGAAGCTGCATTTCTGACCGTCCGTTTTAGGGGGCGTGTTTTCAGATCCTCAGATGCTGGCCTCCGCTGTAGAACTGCTTTTCGTACACATTTCCCAACTTCCAAGCACGCTGTCAACATCCATATCGCGTAGTGTAGTTTACACACAGTGAAGTAAGTCCAACCTCACTCCGTTCAGGTGCAGTGAGCTGTAGTACCTCTGAACGATTACTCCTAGCGTATTAGCGTAATATACTTAGGAAAATAATAACTCATTTAGTGAAGTGAACAGTTTTACATAAGTATGTGTTACAAAACAATAAGAAATTTTATTTAAAGAAAAATTAAGTTGTCTACAAAGAGTGCCAAACAACATGATCTTCGATGAAAAGGTTAATCGAATTTAATTAAGTTTAATACTGATGCCTAGAAATCATACACTTTTATTATTTAAAAGTTGTGAATAATGTTTCTTTTCGTTACAATTTTGAGAAAACTGCCAATTTTTGTGGATAAGAAATTGAGGAATATAGTTTTGGTAGAACCTTCATTTTTAACTATTTCTTTTAACCCTTTAATTCCGGATACCTTGTTCTTACTTAAATATAATTTTTTTATATTCTTATAGTGCTATAGTTAGTTTTGTTAAAAAACATTTGTTTGTGTTAATAAATAGTAATTGTATCATATAATATGATACATCAGACAATCATGAAAAGATTTAATTATGTTATGCATTGTATTTGTATTAATTTGTATTAAACTTAACATTATGTAAAAATAACACAACATAATTTATTTATGCATAAATATTAGAACCGTCTATGAGTGTCAGTTTTGCCTAATTTTTAAGAAATGAAGAAAAAAACGTGTTTGCATGTATATTTAGTCATGTTACGGTCATTGTTATGATATAAACAAACGAACAACGCACATTTACACCGCTAAGAAGACATTCTAAGAAAAGAAAATTAAACAAAATGAAAATATAACACGGAAATATAAATTCAACTTATTGTATCATGTATGATACGCTCGGCATTAAAGGGTTAAGGTTTTGATCTTTCATTTTTAGTTATTTATTGTTAAGCTTTGTTTTGATTAATATAGAATAGTAACCTTCAAATATGGAAATTAATTAAACTCTAGTTATATTATAAGATTTACATAATATCTCTATTTTTCAATCTAACATGCTTAGAAGCTTATACTTTTTGTCTACATAACGCGTTACAATTTATTTATAAGTCACAATCTAGAGACTGATGCTCCGTTCATCAACACCCATTTAAAAATACAAAAATAATAGTTGAACAGACGTGTGATACTAACAAGGAGAGTACCTCACACCTCCCAATCATATGAACCTGACTAAGATTTCAGAATATCATTTTATTTTAGTCAAAAAAATGAACCTTTTTTTTAACCGCATGTTATTAATTAGATTTCATGAAGAAATATAGAAAATTCTTACGAAGTATTTAGGAATCCTTGAAAACCTCAATCCTTGATAGCTAAAAGGGTCAGAATAATCAGAAAAAAAAACAAAATAAACAAAAAGTAAAAGAGAAAAAGTTTTGATACATTTAAATATATTTATTTTTCAATGAATTATAAGCTGTTAGCTGTCGTTGGTGATTTATTATCAGACCTTAAAACCGTTTTTTGTGGCTACACACACACGCGCACGTGTGCGCTTTTTCTCACGTATATATTTTTAAAAAAGTCTCCATGCATACTGCGGCCATAACAATTGATTCTGTGTTTTAACAGACGCCCCAATTCAATTCATTTTGACCATTGACTTGTGTACAATCATAAAAACTAGGGTTTCAAAGCCCAAATATCGGTCACCCGTCTTTCTTTGTTTTCTAGTTATGTATCTATATGCTTACTTTATATCTATACTTAGCTTTTAAACAGCAAATGGTTATTTCAAAATTGTAATTTGAAAATCCAGAGTTATAAACCATCTGTAATGACAAGTAATATAATAATAAAATAATTTACTCAGAATAGACTTTCTAAAAAAAAAAAAAAAAAAAAAAAAAAAAAAAAAAAAAAAAAAAAAAAAAAAAAAAAAAAACTAAATTGTACACTTTTTCTATTACTTCAGATTTTTGTGCATTGATTTTTTTCTTCTGTTTCTTTCTTGCTTTATATCATATATCTTTAAAAGTGAATGTTCATTTTATTACAGATTAAAGCCAGTTTACAAGGTTTGGGATTAAGCAAGCGGAATGTACGAAAGGGAATTAGCCAAATAATGACAAAGCCAAAAATCAAGTTGACGAGAATACAGATGTAAGTTAATTATTTCTAAGGATTTGATAATTGAGTATTTATACAATTTGTACTTATGGCATCAAGATAATACCTAATTATTATTAATCTTTAGAATAATAAAATTTTTTGTATACGTTTTTGGATGTAGAAATATGAAGAAAGCTGCAATATGGACCTTAACGTTAAATAAACTGTAGGTCTTTTTAGCTTTACGTCGAAAAAGTTTTGAAAAATGTCTCTTCTTAAAATAGTAACCATTTAATCTT
The DNA here is from genome assembly GCA_035583055.1 of Torymus tubicola. NCBI lineage: Eukaryota > Metazoa > Arthropoda > Insecta > Hymenoptera > Torymidae > Torymus > Torymus tubicola. The sequence goes on along the minus strand of JAWWEQ010000010.1, from coordinate 23,811,129 downwards.
TAAAGTCATTAAAATAACATTTTAAAAATAGAAAATAAAACTAGTGAAAATCGCCTTTCATTCAATTAAAAATTGTTGATTTCTTGCAAAGGTATACAAGTTTGAAATTCAGCAGAAAATGCACTGTTTAATTCTTAAAAACTGACTGCGTTATTTGGTGACTACCTACACATTTTGATGAACTTTCATAAATTAGTAAGGAATCAAAAATTTACAGTTTTTAAAGGAGTAAATAAAAAGTCATTATTTCTAGTTTTATTTTCTATTTTTAAAATGATATTTAAGTATTTTGAAAGTTACATGGTAACCATTTTAAGAAGAGACATTTTTCAAGACTTTCAAAATAAAGCCAAAAACTTTCAGACTGTTACGTCGAGATTATTCACCTTATAATCAAAACTACGTAGGAAGCAAGCCTATATGCGTACTCGAATCCCGGTCTTTTCGCTAGTACTCGTAATAGCTATGCGTAACCAGAATTTTAGGATTCGGGAATAAACAGAAATTACTCGACATTTAATTGAAAATAAGATAATTAATTTATAGGCTTGTTATTTCATTTTCATATAATTTCTAATTAAATTAGAATGCGAATTATAATGCGGGAGTGCGCGTGAAATTAGAATGTACGTGTTATGATTAAAAATATCTTTGGGCTTCACACCTTGTTTTTTTCGAGAAGATGGGTGGTTCCGTTTTCTTCAAAGAGAATTGAACTTTTTTCATTTTACCTTATTATATCGTTCAATTTTGTTCAATTTCTTCTAACTCGGTTTTACTTCTTTCTTATAAAATCGCTTCACACTTTTTCCCCTGAGCTTTTGGTCATAGTTTCGACCTCTTCAAATTTCTTCACTGGACTGTACACTGTGCTTTGATTATTTATTTTTCCATATCTAATTTGTTGTATGCAAAAACTCCTCGATTATTATCTATTAAGAGCTCCCGTACTATACGTATATTCTCATATACGGAAGTCCCTTTTCCTTTCGGTTCAAAATTGGCTCTTGGCGTTGGAAGCAGGAATTTCCCCTCTCAACATTTTGAGTTTACCAATTGTCTCGGCGTTGCTGTATAGATTAATACTTTGTTTAACAATTATTGTAATTCTGGTTTTTTCTCTACATTTCTCGGCGTTTTGACATATTGTATGACGTTTTTCTTTGCGTGCGCGCGCCCTATTCTACAAATTTTAAAATTACTATAAATTTCTTTCTTCATATTTCTAAATCAAAAAACGTATCACAAATTTTGAACCGAATTCGTAATCTGGAGGTTTGACCCTCTTCTAGTTGAAAAGAAAATTTTAGTAAAGTTTATATATACATTTTTTACATTAATAAAATCCCCTATACATGTTTCTTTATATCAATAGAATCAGTGGGATGAAAAGCTCGAATAGAATTCAACGCTAATTTGCGTTTTCATTGATCAATTTAAAAAAAAATTATTTATTTATTTTTAAATTTATGTAAGATTAAATGATTAAATAGGATCACGCGATGCATGCACCAAAATCTGCTGGTTTTAGAAACTTTAATTGGTTTTTATTTTTAAAAACATTGCCTTTTAGCTATTTAAGGCTGTATAATTAGAATTTTTCATTGAAATTTGAATACATATTTCCTATTCAGAAAAGTACGCATTAAAATGAAAAGTATATATAAAGTATTTTCAAATAAGAGGCAGCGTAATACTAATGTGATACTATGTTAAAAATTTGTAGAAAATAACTTATTCAATGAATTCCAAAATCTAAATACAGTGACTATGTTCTTATGCATATACATTGTAAAGGAATATGCATTTTTATTTATTTTCATTCATGAAAAAACTCGTTATATGTTTACATAACATCAGTTAACAGTAGAAAATACTTTTATTGTTTTAATATACACAAACAAGATAAATATGAGAGAACAACAATAATAAATATGAGATGGGATACACGCGTTCTAAATTCACCATTAAAAATGCTATAACATAGCTGCAGTGAATTGAATAGATTTGGAAATATTAGCTGTATTCTTGTTTCTCAATTGAATCAGGTCTGGCAAACAATAAATTAATATTGAAAAGGACATTTTTTTAAATATCTTAAAAATTCAAATTTTTATAACATTTTTATGGACTTGCGTGTGAGATGCCTTCATTAGTTCTCATGCGTCAATAAGTTGTGGAAAAAGTTTTAGTACTGATGCTTTCCAGACAATCCGTTGCGCTGTAAATCTTCGGTTGTATATTAGCTATTTTTCTTATTGACGCGACATCTGGAATATATATGAGTCATTGCTTGCAGTGGAAGACACAACCTTGGCCTGTAATATGATTCTTTTAGATAGAATTTACCACACATAAAAACATTCGCGTGTTGAAAATTTTTTAATAAACCTAGCTGCTACAATGACTTCTTTTTTAATTAATTTTAATTAATTATACTTAATAATGTGCTAATAATTATTTATTATATTTGTGTTTATTTATTATATTCTTAAAACAATAACGCTGACAAAAATTCAGTATATACCTAATGGCACTTTTGGATACTAGTACTAGAAAATTATTGTAACTCTTAACATTCAACTTATTTTCTAAGCAATTGTTTTTTTTCATAGACACCTATTATTTTGCCATTGTTAACAAAATTGTAATTTTATTCTTAATATACTAATTTATATTAAGACGGAGATCGCGGAAATGGCCTGTGTTTTTCTAAGTGTAAAAATGGTTTAAACTCTCACGTTCCGGCATTAGAATTATATTAAAAATTATTTACATGAGAAACGAGAATTTTTTAAGTTCATTGGCTTTACAAAGCTCTTTATGACAGCGCGTGGCAATGGTCTGCATATGCACCGAAATGATACGCAATGAGTAGGACAGCAATGCACACAGCCTTTAAATATTTATCAAATTGTACTTCTAGGTGTGAACAAATCAAACTGCACATTATTTTCGATCATTTTTGTTAGTTTCAATTTTTATGGCATATTAGATACCTTATTTGGAAAATTAAAGGTAGATTTAATCCTTTTCAAAGCCTACATTTTCACTTTGCAAACTGTGGTCGCATTATTACTCATCTCCCATTATATATATATAGGGTTAAAAATAGATTGACAGATGAGTAACGTTCTGTTTGTTTATAATCACACTACGACCAAACGAAATTGTCGAAGTAATTCATTGTATATGCTAAAAGTTCCAACCAACGTTACATTTGGGTAGAAAATAAGTGTGTGCGTGTGTGATGTACAATACTCTTTTCAACCAAATATGCCATGCAGGATGGAATTTTTAAATGGGAAAGATCGATGTTTGCTTATCTCTTGCGAGCTTTCTTTTTATGGTTATAGTTCAAGAAATTTAATCTTTTTTTCAGCACTACGGAATTAATTAAAAAAAAATTTCGAATAGAATAATTAATGTAAGAGATTGCACCTGAAACCTCTATCACTATATTATTTTATCAATTTTTTAATAATATTGTCTTTATTTTGGTATAGTATATATATAAAGTATTATTTTAGAATAAAAATTCGAAAAAATATATTCGGGCTATTGTTTACTACATAAAAATCGATGTAAATGTAATATTTTATAAGAGTTATATTGATCAAATGAAAACAATTTTATTATACTGCGACGTATTAAATTACAGAAGTTTTTTCTCAATTTTCTTATCTTCTACAGTGATAAAGGAAAGTGGAATGATCAGCTACTTTTCGTAAAAAATATTAATTTAATTATAAAATTTATTTTTTACAATAAAAAAATACTTGATAAAAAATCAGCATAATAAAAACAAGAATGGTTGCTACAGTTTGCAAAGTTATCAGGATAGTGCGGACAGTTTTTTTTTGCCAATATATAAGATAAACGCGCTATAAACTGATTTGATCTGATAACTGCGCGAGTGAGATAATCTTCACGTAGCGAGGCTCTCATGGCGCTGATATCTATCGGAAAATTCTAAGTTGCAAAGAAAATTGAAATAAAAAAGGAGATATATATAGACATTTTTTGTCGACTCTCTCCCGCACTTAATCTCTCACATCTTCTTTCCTATCCCTCTCTCCATTTGTTCGTTTACAACCTTTCTCGTCCCGCGCTCGTGCGGGCTTGCGAGTTGGCGAGCATACACGAGTAACACGACGTTGTAGAGGGCACGACGGGGCGCCGCGAGGCAGGGGAGCGGGGTATAGTAGAGGGAGAAAAAGCCAGAGAGCGCGCGATACCTTATACCGAGACTGCGAGAGGCCGATGTCGACTGTGTGTCTCTCTCTCTCTCTCTCTTCAGTGTGCGCTCGAGTGTCAGCGCGATAGGTGGTATAGAGTTGTGTGTTTTTTCGCTGCTGTTTTGTTTTGTTTTCTCGTGCTCGCCGGTCCGTGGGCTCATAGTTGCTACTTTCATATTACGTGCCTGCGCACATGGTTCTCATCTGTATGCCGCACATACCGCTCAAGTGCTTCGCTATAGTAAAACTGAACAGATTACGCGAGCCCGAGCGCAGTAGTGTCCGATGGCACTTGTAAGGAGACGCTGAGAAAAAGCAACGGCACGGCTATGGTTATCAAGAATGACAAGAATAAGCCAACGTTACCGGCGGCAATTGAGGAGTTGTACAATGCATTGAACTACAGAGTACGTATAGTGCCGGGCCTTAATCAACTGTTGTCCGGCTGCCGCGACATTCCCGAATTGCGCGAGATACCGCACGAGCAAGACCCTCGTCGCAAGGAGAGCTTACAACGCGTAATCGGCCTGCAAGAAACACGCAACAACGCACCGCCTCTAATCACCATTGAAGAGGACGAAACCCAGTGGAGGAAACCGCAGTGCATAAAGATCCCGCCGACACGCGGGCGCCTGCCGACCGTCACTAAGAGCATACCGAACACCCGCGATCCACGCCGGCTTAGCGCTAGCAAGCGCGCCAACTCTGAGTGCACGAGCGAACATCTACCGACCCTTGTGTCTAATGAGTGCATCCCTGAGGAGGAGGAGACTTGTCCTGTTCTTGTCATCGACATGAGCGATTGGCCAAATTCGAAGCACTGCTGGATCGAGCTGATGCCGCACGAGTGCAATAAGATGCGCGCCAGGCTAGATATACAGAACCTCGAGAGCGACGACGGCGACGTGATTATGCACCGGGACAACGCCGAAGCCGATGAACCAATGGAGGTGAGCGTGGAAAGTGATTTATTTCAGAGCGACAGTGCGATCGGGTCCTCTACGCGTAACGCGTGTACGGTACAACAATTGATACCAATCGTTGCGAACGATGTCGAATGCGTGTATGATGACACTGAGAGCAGCAGGCGTCGACGGATCAGCGATCCGGGTATTATTGTGATTAAGGATAATGAAATTGATGATCAGAAGGTGGTGGTGGTGAATGATGATTGGTCGTGGTCAGTGCCGCAGGCCGGAACTAAGCATGTTGATGTTGTTGATTTATGTACCGATGACGATAACGATTTGCACGCGACAAACGCTCGGCTCGAGGCTTTGAAGGTTGTGACCCTTGACGATAATGAGTATTATCAGTCCGATCGATATACTTCAGGGAATAACATGAACATTATGAGCGATTCAAGCGACGAACATCCGTGGTTCGACGCTCGCGAGAATGTTGCGTCATCGATTTTTACGAATACTGCCTCGCATAGCCTTCCGAGTACTAGCCGAGATGAACGTAACATGTTTATAAATGACTTTGACATTTTACCAAACATTAACCCAAGACTGAATGACGACGACTACGTGCCAAAGAGTTCGTACAGAGAGAGCCATTGTGCAAGTGAGACTGTGACATTTGATCACGGCAGTAGGGCTACGATAATTGACGTCGACCCTGTTGTAAACAACGAGAGCAAAGCTGCCAGCGATAAAGACGGCTTCCAGGAATACCGGCAGCGAGCGCCGCGTGATGTTGCTGCCGCCGTAACCACTACGTCGCTGGATGACTATTTCAAATCACGCTCGAAGCTAAATAAAAGACAACGTAAGAGAATGCGTTTGGAGAAAGAAAGAAAAGCCGCGTCGACGCACAACGACGAACGGTCTCGCGATAGATCCAATTACTCGTCAACGATCAAATCGGTCAGCACTGCCGACGAGAACCGCCGACGAAGAAGTAGCAGCTCTGATTTCAGTGCAAAGTCTGTATATAGCCATTCCAGGAGGGATAAAAATGCGACGACTGTGGAACGTGACAATCGCCGTCGGAATTCGCGCGAACGTGCGAATGTCCCCGTGGAGCTTGATAGGAGACACTCGAGACATGGAAATGATAGAAATTCGAAAGAGAAAGAAAGATCACGAAATTCAAAGACCGATACCTCGAAGAGAAGCGAGAAGCCGGAGAAGAATCACAAAAACTGGGAGGATAAACATGATCGAGAAGATAGGAAGTATCGAGACGATAAGAAGGATCGAGAAGAAAGAAAGTATCGAGAAGATATGAAGGATCGAGAAGAAAGGAAGTACCGAGACGATAAGAAGGATCGAGAAGAAAGGAAGTACCGAGACGATAAGAAGGATCGAGAAGATAGGAAGTATCGAGACGATAGGAAGTACCGAGATGATAAGAAAGTGCGAGAAGATAAGAAGGATCGAGATGATAAGAAAGTGCGAGAAGATAAGACGGCAGGTGAGAGGAAACGGCACTGCTTATCTATCCCTCCAATCTCTTCGGGAAAGGAAAATAAGGAGCGAGAAGATAAAAGGGCAGGTGACGAGAAACGACACTTCTTACCTGTCCCTCCAATCTCATCGGCCAAGGAAAATAAGGAACGAAAACTAGCGTCTGTGATAAAGGACAAAAAAAGGAAAAAAAACCAAAAGCGGCAATTGTTGAAGAGGGCTAATAAACTTTCGCGAAGCGATCTGTTGCTCTCGGTGGTCGGAGCGAAAGTCTCGAGGCCGGGTAAAGCATTCAGGGGCGTACGGGTGCCGGCGCCCGCGCTTGCACCACCGATAGCTACACAGCAGCAAAATGCACTGACAAACGTCGCCGTCCAACCTTTGACTACTTTAATGCCATTGACAACAGATGTAAGACAAAGCACTGCGTTACTGCCGGTCTCGAACACCGTGACGGCTCCCGGTCGATTGGCCCCGGCGATGATAATCTTCGCAGAGCAGGGTAACCAGAAGCTAACGATCTCCGTGAGTAGCGAGCTGCTGGCCGATATCAGCGCGTTGTGGGCGCAAAGATGTCCGGCTGGTCCCAGTCGACGACGCACACAGGAGCTCGTGAGGATGCAGCCATACAGGCACAGGGTATCTGTTCAGCTGAACCCGAAGACGCAAGTTCAGCGTGAACTCGCGATGCTGGCGAAGGCACACGGCCTCGACGACTCCTGCCTACGTCTCTTCCTCAACAAGCACTGGCATGAGCCGTTGCACCAGCTGTTTGAGGTTGACAAACGCGCCAAGAGCGACGAGATCTTCTGGAGCAGGTATACACGTCAGCGAGGCTTTTGATTAGGAATGGGAAGCACTTTATCAACAAAATCTATTCGCATTTCATCATGATAATTTCAATTATTACTGAAAAATATTCAGAACTTTTTTTTAATAAATTTATTTAAATCATGAATTTGCTAGTGTAGACGTTTTATAGTAAAGCTGTTAGTGCACCCGAATATAAGAATATTATTCAATTAAATCACAGAAATATTATAGACAATATATTGTATATATAAATTCTATGATCTGGAAATTAAATTTTTGAAATTTCATATAAATTTCGTATAGAATTTAATTCAAAAACATGAATATGCATTTCTTAAATTTTAATACATTTATCACAGAACGATAATCAACATCAAAATATTATTTTATTTAAATTCAATATGTTCACCTTAATTGCACCTTGTGAAATTATTTTAATTTTTAATTATGGGTAGTACATTTTTCTTTACATATTTTATCTACATTATTAAGTTTAAAAAATGTGTAAATTATTAAAATTGTCTTTAATATTTCGTTATTTTTATAATAAACATTATTTTACTATTGTATATGTAAAAAATAATATCTGTATATTGTTATACATATAGCATATTACTCAAACAAAATCACACTGTGATAGAATAATATCTATATTATTTATGAATAATCAAAATTATAAAATATTGGATAAAATAATAAAAAGTACACATTTTCAATTTTTTTTTATCAATTAGTAAATGGTGCTGAGTAACATTACATGTGATATTACATTTTTAATACAAAGAGTTGTTTGGTCACTAATAAATATCAATTCTTTGATTGTTAAGTGATACCACATCATGACAAATGTTGCCAATAATAGTAATATTTTAGAAATCTGTGTTTCAAAAATTTAATTCAATTTAAAAAATACCAATACACTAATTCAATTTTCTTTTCTTTTTTTTTTTTTTTTTAGATACAATTGTGGACTCCAAAGCACAAGTCAGCTTTCTATTGAAGAGATGACAGCAATCAAAGACTGTGATGTTACGGAAACAAATAGTACAAAGTCTTCTTATTTACGTTTCGATGATAAAGATTCCAGTAATGTATATAATTATTTCTTACCTAAGCCTGTGATAGGAAGTAGTGTAAATAGGATAGGAGAGAATTTTAGATTGATTTCAGATGTGAAAAATGCACAGAAAATAGTAGACATTGAAAATGAATCTGAATCTATTATGTCTGAAACTAATAACAATAAATTAAATACTACCAATAATAATTTAACTAACTTCAGAATACGGAAGCGACATTCTTTACCTACTTTGATACCAACACTGCAAAATTATTCAAAAAGAGCTCGCTCAGAATCATATATGGCACTAAATAGTTCGATTAATTCTCAAGGAATTAAACTTAAATTTAAAAGAGACGAATCGAATAAAAATAATTGGAAAACTTGTGATTCAACAGAGCAAGTTTCTATGATTAATGCTGCTAAGAAAATAATTTCAACATCTCTTAATGACGATAATTTAAATAAAAATAATCAAGTGACTAATAATGTGATAGAACTTTTCAAATTAAATTCAGTCGATGAGAAAGAAATCTCAAAATTAAATAATGATAATAAATTCAATAAAAATGATCAGACTGCTCATAATGCTACTGAAAAAGTTATTCCAGAATTAGATCAAAATAACTTCGAAAATGATTTTACTACTGTTTCCAAAAATAAATTTTTAAATTCTGTAAAGAGCTCATTTCTTCAAAGTAGAATAAAGAAGAGGAAACCAAATAATTCTATTAATCTTACAGTATCATCATTAGAAAACTTGAAAAAAATAGACATGTTTAATTTAGGGCCATTAAATAATCACCAATCTAATGCAATTTCATCAAAGTCTCTAAATATTGCAAATAATCTATCTACAAGTAATAGTAATAGTAACAGTATCAATAATAATGACGATTCTCATAAGGACTCTTTAGACAATTTAAAATTAAATTTAGAAATAAATGATTCCAATAAAAAAATAATTTCTGAAGAAGTGAATCAATCATCTGAAGAAAATTTTAAATCTAACATAAGTGAGAAAATTTTTGAAGAAAAAACTTTAAAAGAACAACAAATTTTCCCCAAAGAATCTACAACAAATAAAAAAAAATTATTTATCCCTAATAACAATAGCCATTTATCAGTGTTCAAGCAACCCCAGGTTATGGTTTCACTAAATATTGATGAAATCTATCTAAAAGAAAATATACCTAACAGTTGTACAAGCACAATTAATACAAACTTGAATAGAATAAATGTAAATAAAGGTAATGAAGGCAACTTAAAGGATGATGCTCAAAATACTAGATCAAATGAAATTGAAGAAATAGTAACCGATAAATCAAATAAAATAAAAAACTCAAAATTTCATGCAAATTTAGAAAATGATGTAAATAGATATACATATGATAAAGACAATCAATGCCAAACTGATCTAAAAGACAACCATAAAAACATTCATAGAGAATTAGATAAATCTAATGACAATGTAGTTATAGATAATCTTATTAACTTTTGTAGCAATAAATTTGAAACTAGTACTACAAATATAAATAAATCGTCTGCTTTGACTAGTAATACTAATGAGAAGAGTGTTAAATTGGATATTCATGAATTTAATCATTCACTTTCAACTGTGAAATCCATCAAAGAAGTATCAATGGAAACCTCTGATAACAGTCAAGTTATAGATTCTCAAGTACACTCACTTCAAATTATTGCTATGAATGAAAATGAAAAAAGTAGAAATCATCAAAAAAGTAGCGATTTAAGTAAAAAACATTCTGCACCTAAACCTATAGAATCTAATAGAAAAATTGACTCTTCATATGAAAAATGTACACATGATGGAATATTTGGTTCTGGGGATGTAGGTCTTACTACATTAAATGATCAGAAAAACCATCTTCCAATAAATTTTGATACAATTACTAATTTCAGTAATGTAGTCAATGCTGAAACACAAATATCGGAAATTTCTGATGTTGCAGAATTTGATAACGAAAGCAACAATATAATACAAACATCTGAACATAATACTAGTAATTCGAATGAAAATGGTCAAAATAACATTTTATCAGTAGATACTGCCATAACAGAACCTTCTATAAAAGAAGATTACGAGTTAAAAGAAAAGTCAAATATGACAATTGCAAAAAGTATTGAAAATAGTTTATTGGACAAAGATAATTGTATTTCATCTAATGATTACAAACTTAATAATTTAAATATTGACAATTCTGTAGTAAATGTTGATCAAATTCTTCCAGATAGTACTGGTATGGTAGAAAACTTAGAAGGAGGTGATTTTGATTTCCATATCTCAATACATACAAATAAATTACAATCTGGATATTCTGATGATGATGATTATTATATAGATTCAGATTTTAGTGCAGGATGTAAAAATTTAAACATAAATAATAAAGTTGTAAATAAAAACTTGGTAAACATTCCGTCACTAAAGGAATCTATTAGCAAATTAAAAAATTTTCAAGATAAGCATAATTCAGATGAAATTATAGAAACACGAAATATAAGGAGCATTAGTAATGATCACTGTTTAAAAAAGTTACCTAAATTTTATAATGATTGTGTAACAAAAGTAATCAGTCATACAAATGAGGTTCTTTCTGATAATGAAGTTGATGATGATATTATTTTTATAGAGCAAATTGAACGTACAGACACTATGAAACAAAATACAAATCAAATTAAAGAAGAAAATATTATCAATATAGATTCAGATGAAGAAAAAGATGACTCTAATATATTACAACAAAATAATACCAATATCCTTATAGAAAAGTTGGAATCCCATGATTTAAAAGTAATTAAGAAATCACAAACCCAAATTATAAAAAATAAAATTGAGAAAAGTTCAGAATCAGAGTCAAACAAGCAAACATTACCTCAAATGGGACTAAATTTTTCAAATGAAATTTCGGAATGTATTTTACAGTATATAACATCGCTGTCTGAAGAGGAACTTGAAAACAACCATTCTTCAATATCATCAAAAGTAGAATTAATACAAGAAAGAAGTAGTTATAACAGTAAAGACTTAGAAAAAATTGACAAAAACAGATCAACAGAAATTAATGGTAAAGATAAAATAAATTCATCTACAGATGTAGTAGATGGATGTAATAGAGTGCACTTTTCTGAAGTTCAAGATCAGATTACAAATGTAGACATAAGTTTAGAAAAATCATTAGAATGTAATGAAAATAGTCTATCTCAAGTTACTAATAATCATAATGAAACAGTAAATTCATCTACAGACATTATGGAGAGCCATAGTACATTGCACTTTCCTGAAGTTCAAGATCAGATTACAAATGTAGACATAAGTTTAGAAAAATCATTAGAATGTAATGAAAATAGTCTATCTCAAGTTACTAATAATCATAATGAAACAGTAAATTCATCTACAGACATTATGGAGAGCCGTAGTACATTGCACTTTCCTGAAGTTCAAAATCAGATTAGAAATGTAGACATAAGTTTAGAAAAATCATCAGAATGTAATGAAAATAGTTTATCTGAAACCGTGAGTAATGACAATGAATCAATAAATTCATCTATAGACATAGTAAACAAATTTAATACAGTACAGACTCGTGAAGTTAAAAATCAGGTTACAAATATAGAAATTCCCCGACTTACAAAATATATTAACAGTGATTTAAATAATCCTAGTATTTTGCAAAAGTTTAATTTATCTAAGGAGGTAATAGCACCTGAAGATACAGAAAATGAACTACTTACAGTATTGGAAAATAATAATGAACAAAAAATGTTACATGAATCATTAAATAAAATTCTGGAAGAAATAGCTCAAGAAAATAATAGTATTCCAAGTATTTTAATCGATAAGCCTTTAAAACCTCAAAATATGTTAAATTCAGAAAATGAAGTTTCGATAATTATAAATAATCAAGTAGATACAACAATGGAACATCCATTAGTAATAAAGTTGAATACTTTAGAGCAATCTATACAATCAAGTAACAGTTATAATCTTTTGAAAGATATAAATATAAATTTAGTAGATGAAATAGACGAAATAAGTGGTTTTTCAATATGTAATTCAGAAACAATGAATGAAGAAAAAACAAATTCATTGGGTTTTAAATTGAGAAACATCAATGAACTTTTGCAAAAGCCACTTAATTCATCAGAAATGAACTCTTTTACAAGTAATTCAATAACAGGGTCATCTAACTCTTTAACTGATTCAAGTAATAATAAGTCTGTAAAAAATAATACTGAATTGCTAAATGAACAAATCAATTCAGGAGTCAATGATTTACAAAAAAATGTATTACATGATTTTCAACTTCCTTTTAATTTGGTCAATGTAGTTCAGCCCATAACTTCTGTTATGTACCAACCAAGTAACATTGTAAATCCTATACCTATGTTATATAACATGCCCTGTTACTATAATTATTATTCACCACCTATTTGCAATAACCAAGTACAATCCCATAAGCAAAATGATAATGTAAATAAAAAAAATTCTAAAGTTGTGCTAGCTTCATCTATATTTACTAATCTGTTTGATAATATTCCATTAGAAAATACAGTACATAGAGCAAATAATTTAAAAAAAGGTACCTTAAGAGATATTTATGCACTTGAGTTAGTTTCCCTTGATGCTTTGAACTTACCTTTTCCATTTACAGTTAATGCTCCTAAAGAAATTCTTAATGAAAACATTGATCAATATAAAACGATGCTTTTTAATAAAATTTATCAAAAATTACAATTATTAAATGAGTTAACATCCAATGAAATAGAAAAGTTCACAACAGCATTAGAAAATAAATCTACAATAACAGAAGATACATGGAATTTTCAAATAAAGATTATAACTGTAATGCAATGTCTTGTTCATTTAAGTGGTTTATGTAAAGTAAAAGATAATATGATGATGATAGTATCAGCTGTATTGAACACAGAACCATTTATATCAGAACAAAATCAATTGTTTGACTTGCATAGTGTTGTTAAAATCTTTCAACGTTTACTAAATGGAGGAATAATTTCAAAAACTGCTACCAATAATCAACCATTATATGATGAGTTAGAAAAACTACAATATAAAATGCAATTACCTACAACATCAATGACAAATGAACAGAGGAAGCAAATTAAGAATCAAAAGAAACAGTTATCTAAAATTTTTGAAATAAATGATATTCAATCTCAAAGAATAAAAATAGTTAGCAAGTCAGATTGTGCAATGTCAAGAAACTCTTCTACAATACAAAAAAAGTCTAAAAGGTACGTAAATGTTCACAAAAATATTTTATCTATATATGAAGTATTTATATAATTGTCTTTTTTTTAATTATTCAAACTTTTATAAATTAAGAGGTCCAAGCACAAAGTATGTTATGATGTTATCCTATACAGAGCTCTATCAATATATGATTTTTGTTTATTACATGTGGTCATGTGGTTCATATTGCATTGATCCATTTAATTTAGTTTTAATTAAATTTTAATTATATTGTGGAAATACTTATATTTTATTACATTTAAAATAATTAGTTTACTTTTTTAATTTTTTTTTTAATTTTTTTTTTTACAGATTCAAGTGAATAATAAATTGAAATTTCAGCAATTAAAATTTTAAACAAATTGATAATATATTGCGTTAAAAATAAGCAATGTGATTTGAAAATAATTGAATAAAATAGCTTTCAGGAATCGTCATCAACAGATACATCAAGAGACCATACAAATTCAAATTCTAATAAAATGTCAAATACCATTTCAACATCAGATTCTACATCTTCATCAGACATTATAAGTAAAGGCAACAAAAAAACTAATAATACAAAAACACCAGTTAAAGAAAAGAACTGTTACGTATGTGAAAAGTGTAAAAAACCTAGTACAGTACTCTGCAGCAAATGTCAAAAAACTTCATATTGTTCAGTGGAGTGTCAACAAACTCATTGGACTGAAGAACATCATCAATCATGTTCTTGATAGCAGATAATATTTAGGCTTCTGTAAAATCTCGTAATTACTTCTGTGCCATAAATGTAGATGCTTTAAGTGCGTTACAGTATTTATTGTTGATTTATTTAGTAATAGTTTTATATTTTTTGTATTATTTGTACTTATTTATAAAGAGTACTCTGTCTTAGAAACTAATGAGTAAAACGATATTTTTTTATAAGATTGAAATTTTATTAAATATATAAATTTTAATCATTAATGCAATTTGAATTAAATTATTTTAACCTGCTGGCGGCCGGGATTTTTTTCGTTGATACATGCCTACTTTGGTGGGATACTTCCATATAATCATCCCCCAATGGTCCCCGGATATGTTCGAATCATGGCAACACCACTATAGTGGTTTTACACCAATATAGTGGTATGGAGGTTAATCAAACTATTTTACTTGTCACTCTACCAGTGATTAATACGAATTTAATAGGAATATGGATACTTATATTATCTTGTAAAATAAAAAAAATATTTTATTAAGTGATTTTATTTGCGGCTATTAATTTGAAAATACCTTGATTGATAGATTTTACAATTGGTACTTCATTTTTTAGAATGGTTAATTTATATTAACTATATAGTACAACACACTTTTCAATGTTCGTATCCAGTTGGTAAAGCATTGGTGTGTGGATTGTGAAAAAGGGTGTGATTTCCATCTCCCCATGGGAATCTCTGAAAAATGACAAAGTTTTTTTTATTATTATTACTTAAAAGTGCCTAACACTCATATACCAATAAGATGTTATTTTAAACCTTTGTGCGAACGCGTAAATGTTCATAAGGAATGAATTCTGGTCTCGCAGGTTCTTCCCAGTTAAGCCATACATTGAGACTACCAAGAGCTAATGCAACTGGTGTAGCATATAGGGTTAAATTTTTCCACATATTGTAAGCTGCCTCTGAAAATTATTAAAACAAAAAGGTCAATGAGTAAAAATAATTGTATATTAAGAAAAATTTAATAAATACATTAAAATTCTAAACAGTATAAATAACATTAATGGGAGAGACAGATTTTAACCTTTAGGCATACAGCATTTTAAAAATTTGTTAAAATGAAACTTGTTTTTTCCCTGTAAAAGTGTTTCAACAGACTATATATATACTTCTCAAGTAGAATATTGAGGTGCCCTTTGATTTAGGATCTCTGAAGATTATATTTGAGATAGTTATTGCTTAAAAATAAAGGCCTTTGAAAAATATTTTATGTGATATACTTAGTCGTCTTAAACATTATAATATAACTAAATACTATTGAAAATAAAATTATAGAAATAGAAAAATATTTTAAATGTGTCATACTGAAAATTTTTACTTTTTACGCTACTTTGCTATCTAAGGTTCTGGTTTATTTTTAAACCCTTTAAAGATTTTTCTTTGTACATGTAAGATTCACAAAAGTAACAGGAGAATTTGATTTTTCAGATAACTAAGTAGCTGCTTATTATATTTTTGTGTTAAATTATTATTTAGTGATTATTTATAACAAACTGATATTAAAATGTGTAATTTTTTTAAAAAATAATTTGGCTGCAGAAGAGTTTGAATTTTATTTGTTAGTTCATTATATATAATTGTACAAAAGTTGATACATGTAAAGTGATAGCTAATGTTTTGTAAATTTACACTAATTTTTTATAGACTATTACCTTCTACTTGGTGACTATAAATTCTTTGACTTAAAAGTAAAATTTTATATATTACTTTTAGGACAAACAAGTTTTTATGATTTCATATTAAAGTCTGAGTATAATTTATTTTTGAAATATGTAATAAATGATATGTAACATGTAAGTAGCTTTCTTATTCTAAATTCTCTTTTAAAATTCTTGAGAGTATTTTTGTAAGGCCAATTATAATTAATTTGCAGTAAAAACAATGATTATGTTAACTTAGTTTGTACGAAGTAATAAAGTTTGATGAACTTGAAATTTTTGTTTTTAATTTATTTACAAAAATCTTTTCAATAGTTATTTATCTTTAAATATTTGTAATTGAGATGTGCATAAAACAATTATATTTATGGATTAAAAAACTAACGATGCATGATCTCATAATGTTAATTATATATAAATCTAACCATTTATAAAAATTGCATTAAAAAATTAGTATCTAAAGAATATATAGAATACAAAATGTTTATTTGATCATTAACAGGATATAATCATAAAAATTATAATAGGAACAACTGGGCTACTCGAAACTCAAAAAGATGTAGATTACCAATATTTTACCCCTACTTGTTAGCTTAAAAGCATTAAGTGTTAGTTTATGTAAAAGATAAACTTTGAACAAACTATTTGAACAAAAATTATTATGTAATATCATACATTCATTTGTTTGGAAATTGAAAGTGGACAGTCACTATTATACAAAGTATTATAACAATTAGTAACAAAAAGAATGTTAATACAATTAAGTAATGTAAATAAAATTAGACAAAATAAATTTTATCATAAAAAGTATGAAATAATTATAAATAATCCTAGTCAATAGTTTTATATTGTATCATACGATGTTAACTTTTAGGAAAATCATAAAAGAATGTAATTTTTAATGCAATTTACTTACGGGCCTGTTTTGGGTCTACATGTGAAGAGTAATTTCTGGTTAAACTTTTTCGTGCAATTGCACGAGCAACCAACGCAGACATCGCCATGTTTGCCTCTGTAAGCAGAAAACTTTGAAGCTCGTCTTCTCCTTTGCTATCGAACAAACATAAACTAAATATCATACACAGTGTGCAGATCGGCAAGTAATATAATGTTCGTTCTCCATTCTCCAATATTCAAGGAAGACAGCAGCGCCACCATGTCTTTATCATTTTACTGGTTTACGACTTTACGAGTTATTTTAAGGCATTTTCAGAAATTTTTTAATCATTTTTTAATTAGTTCATTATATTAATATTAGAGGTGGGTCGAGTAGTTCGAAAATTTCTTCCTACTTTTCGCAATGAACTTGAATATAGTATAGTGTTAATGATAAAATTTTGTATTGAAACCACTCACATTTTATAGCCATGCATTAATTTAATTAGTAAACTAAAAAAATTTAATGACCCAGAAAATATATATTAGTAATCTCACAATATTCATGCAATCAAAATCGAGTTTTTATACCCAGAAAAAAATTCAAAAGAATATACGAGTCAAAAGTTATTATTATACTAGCTTCCAAATCGAATAAAATTGTTATATTAGCTTTATATGTTTCTAAACTTAATTGAAATGTCATATGCTTTAAAAATTTATTTTCACTTAATTCATTTGGTGAAATAAAAAATTTTTGAACTACGCGGTCATATCCCTAGTTAATATAAATGTGACGGTTTTGGAAGATTTTAAACAATTTTAAATTATTTCAAGTAATGGTAATTATAATTGCTTCTTGTATTTCTATTCGTCCGTAATTATATGCAATTATTGAAGATCATATATTGCCAACTTTTTAATGCACTTGGTAAAAATACTTATAAAAGTACTAGCTAGGTATATCAACAAAATTAAATTACATTCATTTAAAAAATATAAATAGCTCATATCATCGGAAAAGAGCCTATAGGAGTAACTTAGGGTACTGGAATTTATTTTTAGATATTAGAAAAATTCTCTCCAAATCTCAGCAAAATCCATTTCCCAGGAAACCATAATAATACTTAATTTTTTCCAATCTAATATAATTCTAGCTCCAAGTTAGGTTCCGAAACTGATTTCGTTCCTTATGGAAAGAAAAAAAACGTAGGAAATCGTAAGAAACCATAGCAAACAATAGAAAACCGTACAAAACCGTACACAACTGTACAGAACCGTTCCAATTCGGACATATTTCGTACGGTTTTGTACGGCTTCTTACATTTTTCTGCGGTTTCTTACGGTTATCTACGATTTTCTACGATTTATAACATCCCTCGATGGCTCGATTAGCATCTGAAAATTGAAACGTATGAAAACGTAAGAAAATGTACGAAAAGATAAGAAAATGCAAGAAAACATACGAAAACGTACATTTCCGTAAGTTCTAATGAATATTACAGTTTTGTACATTTATTTACGGATTCGTACGAGTTTATATACTTTCATATATTTTATTACGATTCGTAAATTTTTTGTGTATATAACAAATTTTTCATGTCAAAGAAACTGTACAAAACTGTACGAAATCGTCCGGTCAAAAATATCCAGGTAAGAAATGCAGATAGATTTCCAGCTGGATCAGATGGATTCACGTAGATTTCAGTAGATTTTTTAGCTAGATTTCCATTTTGATCCATGCTTAATATCTAATGAAAATGAGTAGAAAATCCACGCAACATTGGATCGAACTGAAAATCTAGCTAAAAAATCTACTGAAATCTACGTCAATCCACCTGATCCAGCTGGAAATCGATCTGGATTTCCTACCTGGATATTTTTGACCGGGCGTACGAAAACGTAGGAAACCGTAACGAAATATGTCTGAATTGGAACGGTTTTGTACGGTTTTTTACGGTATTGTATGGTTTTGTACGGTTTTGTACGGTTTTATACGGTTTTGTACGGTTTTGTACGATTTAGTACGGTTTTGTACGGTTTTGTACGGTTTACTACCGTTTCCTATGGTTTCTTACGATTATCACGTTTGTTTTTTTCTATAAGGGTTGACATGAAAAATTTGTTAGATATACAAAAAATTTATGAATCGTAATAAAATGCATGAAAGTATATAAACTCGTACGAATCCGTAAATAAATGTACAAAACTGTACAAAACTGTAATATTCATTAGAATTTATGGAAATGTACGTTTTTCGTACGTTTCAATTTTCAGGTGCTAATCGAAGGATTTTATGAATCGTAGAAAGTCGTAGATAACCGTAAGAAATCGCAGAAAAATGTAAGAAGCCGTACAAAACCGTACGAAATATGTCCGAATTGGAACGGTTTTCTACAGTTTTTTACGGTATTGTACGGTTTTATACAGTTTTGTACGGTTTTGTACGGTTTTGTACGGTTTTGTACGATTTTGTACGGTTTTGTACGGTTTACTACCGTTTCCTATGGTTTCTTACGATTATCACGTTTGTTTTTTTCTATAAGGGTTGACATGAAAAATTTGTTAGATATACAAAAAATTTATGAATCGTAATAAAATGCATGAAAGTATATAAACTCGTACGAATCCGTAAATAAATGTACAAAACTGTACAAAACTGTAATATTCATTAGAATTTATGGAAATGTACGTTTTTCGTACGTTTCAATTTTCAGGTGCTAATCGAAGGATTTTATGAATCGTAGAAAGTCGTAGATAACCGTAAGAAATCGCAGAAAAATGTAAGAAGCCGTACAAAACCGTACGAAATATGTCCGAATTGGAACGGTTTTGTACAGTTTTGTACGGTTTTGTACGATTTCTTACGATTTCCTACGTTTGTTTTTTTTCCATAGGGGATACTTATTTGTTTTCTGTTTGTGTTTATTATCTGTTAGTTTTATTAAGTCGGCACGTTGCAAAATAAGATTTAAAAAAAATCCGATTATATAAGAAAATGAAGTAGTTGATAATGATTTTTAAGCTTTATAACACTTATCGATTTTATGTATTTATTACTTTTTTTAGATATGTATTTTTTTAGAATATGATGACTTATTACACGAGCAAAACAATAGGTGTCCAACTCATAACATTTATTTATTTATTATGTTAATGATTACGTTAACATCGTATTGAAAAAGTGATCAATACGTTAAAAATTATTATATATAAATAATTTAAATTTACCGCCGCCGCAGCTATTGTGCTGCCATGATGAGTGCTGCCATGATGAGTGCTGCCACTGTTTAGCTATTGTCGAAGCCAAAGACGAAGTTTTGAGTCTATACCTATTTACGCTTCTTTCTTTCCGGTTTTGCATCGTAGCACGAGCAAAGCAATAGGTACGTAACTCATAGTATTTATTTATTTATTACTCTAAAATAGTATTAAAAAAAGTCATCAATGCATTAAAAATTAATTTTTGAATTTTTTTTTATTCCAGACATTCAAAATGGAAAACGACGCTGGAGAATTCGTTGACTTGTACTGCCCAAGAAAATGGTAAGTATCACACGTGGTTTTCGCGTCGTTGCTGTTTATTTGTAGTAAAGTAGATTTTACAATGAGTTTGTATTTTTCTAAATTATCCTTAATTACTCAGGTGATATAATGTTAATAGTTGATATGAATTTTTGTGTAATTTAATTTTTAATAATGGTATTTCTTTTGAGGTTATACTGCTTCTATTGTATCTGTTTACAAAGATTGTTCTTCTTATTTATCAATCTTATTTATTTTTATTATTTTTTTTTTATTTATTTTATTTACCAGAGTAATACAATAGTAATACATGAATAGTTAACTTCAAGCAATATTATACTTATATTTACTTTAAAGTATAAATAATTAAATATTAATTATTTCTAGCTCTGCGAGCAACCGCATCATCCATGCTAAGGATCATGCTTCTATTCAGATAGCATTAGCTGATGTTGATCCATCGACAGGTCGTATGACAGACACATACAAAATGTATGCCATTTGTGGAGCAATCCGTCGTATGGTAAGTTTAAATTTCTTACTGTTTCGTTTATAACTTGTCTACATCATCATTCTTCATTACATTCAAGTATCAATACTCAATCTCAAAGAAGATAAATAAATTATAAAGAATAATGATTTACTAAATTCATTATTTATTCATGGGTTTGAAGTTTGCATCGTTGGAGTGCAACAAAACTTTAGAAAATTTATTTTATTTTAGTTTTATATGTTAGATTTTGAATTTTCTCATGTGTTTAGGGTTTTATAGCATAACCCAACATCAAAATAAAGATTTCACTGTATCGTGCAAATTTTTAGCTGTTTTATTCATTTGTGAGAAATTATTTCGTTGTGTCCCAATGTTGCAAACTTCAGACCCATATTTATTCCTTACTAGAAGTGTACTAAATGTGAAACAGGTTCAATACTATAACAAGATAAGCTTTCTTTTAATATGTTAATTTGACTCCTTTAAAAAGTCCTGTCATTTGACAATTAGTATTTTTTAATTTGTTTTATGAATATTTTAATGATTTTAAACCAAATATATTTTGTTTGTGTAAGCATAGAATATATATATTTTATTACTTAGTCATATTTATAATGATTATGTGTTTTATATTAATAATAATTGAAATAATAATGTAGTAAAGCTAAAATAATTTTTTTACAATATGTTTGTAACATTAAGTCTATTATTACATTTAAATAAACCTTATAATACTGATAGTAATAAAGTTGTAAAAATACTTTTCTTTTTTTACAGGGTGAGTCTGACGACTGCATCGTTCGGTTGGGCAAGAAAGATGGAATCTTAGCTAAGAACTATTAATTTATAAAATTGAAAAAATAAATTTTTTTTAAATTATTGCAAGACTTTTATTTATATCATGTAATCAGTTTTATAATATTCCTCTGAATGCTGTAAGATCTTTTTTATTCATTTTCAGAAATATCTTATGAACAATACGGAATTTTAAAGGTTAATGTTTTTCTTACAATTAAAAATTTTATTTGTATTTGACTATAATAAAAAAAGTTAATTTTTTTTTTATTTTCTGTTTGGATAAATTTTTTGATATAAATTATCAATAGAATATAATAAATGGAGGTAACTTAATAGTTGATTTAGGGTACTTACTTAAAGAAAAGCTCTGTAGCTGTAATTTCTTCTCATGGGTTATTTTCCTCTAGATATAAGTTACCCAATCTCAATATTAGTTATCGTTTGAAAAAAAAAACATTTTATTTTAACCATAGTTCTGTAAATATTTAAGTTATAAGAATTGATAGTCACTCCCATTTGTCCACTTCGGATTTTTATCCTGTAGCGGCAGAATGTACTTAAATGTGTTAGGAAAAATTTATCAAACTTATTTAATTCATACAACTTTAGATTATAATACTATACAGTTTATACTAGTATATGCACCTATACTGTGCAAACACTTTGATACATCAAAATATATTGTACGTATACACGATCCAATTTATACATCCGAAATGCGCTTAATTGAGTCAGATATATTAAGATAGTACATCAATTGATATATTAAGGAGCGTGAGGCAAGTATGATAAAATGTATAAAGTCGTACGTAAGTGGAGAAGCATATTGGTAAAACAAATAAATCGAGTAAAAGTATTTTAATATAAATAATTGTATGAGATTTACGTAAGCATTTAATTTTTTTGCACATTTTTGGCGTGTCATCTAGCTGTTAAAAAACTTTCAGATCAGATCACTTAAAAAAAATTTTAATAGTTTAAACTATTAAAATTTTTGTACAACAGAACAGAACAAAAAGATTTTTTACAGTAAAAAAAATCAATAAATAAAACTATGGCGTTAGTAAAGCAAGAATCGTGTTTTTGCTAATTTTTGAACATGAAAATCGTATGTAACATTAATAGGACCGCACGGAAATTCTGAGTATATAATTATTATAAGGTTTATAATTATTATTATTATGCGTGAAGCGCGGGGAAAATGTTTCTTAGCAAAAAAATATTCAGAAATCAAATAATTTAATATTAAAAATAGTACCTTACGTCTCTGTAACAGACTAACTATACGTTTAATGTGGATTCTTATATAATATTACATATATATTAAATGCCGTATAATTTTACAGTCTTTGTCCTCTGTGTAAGTATTTTCTGTCCGAGCTATCAAGATTTAGGTTCTGAACACATTGCCTTAAAATTTTTTTCGATCATCAATAAATAGTGTAAAAGTCATAAAAATAAAAAAAAATTAAAGTCACAGTAACTGTCGAGATTCAGCCTGGCGCTTGATTTCCTGTCTTGAGGACAGGCAAGTCAATAATAGTCGCCCTTGTAAATTATACCTTCTCGGTTAGATAGATATTTTTGTGCGGTGATTTAATCAATTGAATCGTAAACATTTCAGGCTATAAGAGATGATTTACTAATTTTATAAAACTATTTTTTAATAGAAGAAAAATTCAACCGCAGCTGAGAATTAAAATTTCAAAAAATTGTCACTAAATTTTTATTTTTTATCTACACAATTTTATTGATCATGATTGTATTATAATATATACACATTTTTTTACAATAATTTTTTTGTTTGTATATATTACACATGGAAAAACTTTGTTTTTGCTTTTTTAACCATTTTAAGTACGAAATCAATTAGTAGAAACCTTTTAAAGTATTTTGAAGTGCATTAACTATTTTTTATGTAAAATGTTATAGATTATGTTTTTAAAGTGATTGGATTTCCATTTTTTTTTTCGGAAGCACGGCCCATTATACGGTGTTAACTAAACGCGAAAATTACGTGTATATAAACATGTGTATCGATTAAGTATTTCGTATTTGTGGTCAAATTGTCAGTTGTCAACCGTCAAAGCTAAAAGCACAATCTGGTCAGAATGTTGTATATGTATACAAGTAACAAGACATCATTTTACATCAAAACATGTAACATATAAATCTGTAGTGAAATACTGTAAATTTTCAACTGATGAATATAATCATTTATTATTATTGAGTCATTTCCTTTTTATATTATGTTTATTTCTAAAATACCGTTTGTCATATGAAGTACTTCGTTATGTATTTGAACTTACTTTTCGGAGTGACATAACCTCTAATGTAATTTATTTAATTTAGATAAATTAAATTATCAATTAAGTACATTTAATTGCATGATAGACGTTTTTGTATTTCTATTTCAGTGAAAATAAGTCGGATGTCAATAGTGCATTTCATTCAACGTAATGTGTATCCATAATATTACTGGAATAAAAAGCATTTTACTTCTATTTTTATATAAATGTATAGAAAATATATTAAATTTTGATAACCAAATAATTTTGTGAAGCAAAGCTACTAAAGCATGCGAATTTGGATAAGCATATATCGATTCTTTCGCCAAAGATTAATATTTGCAGTGGTTTTATTTCTTTTAATTTTATATTGTATACTTAGCTTATTTCCTTATGAGGTTTGTATACTCTTGTAGATGTATCTAGTTTTTTTTATATGGCAGAATATAAATTATATTGTAATGTTATAATTAGAAAAAAGGACTGACTTTTGGAAATGATTTTGATGATATGGATAACATGATTCTTGGAGAAAATAGTGATGACATTTTCAATGATGAAGATGGAGATGAAGAAGTTATTAAGTCATCTGGTAAGCCATTATTATGGCAAATGGAAGTTATGAATGATGTCGGAAATGTAAATTCAATAGAATTTTCTCCAACTGAAAAATTTGATGATAGTAATGAAACTTCCACAAGACCATGTCGCAATTCAGTTCAAGTAAGACACATGGTATATTTCTAATACTTTGATATATTGTATGGATTTCAAAAAATAATTTATGTTTATTTAAGGGTAAATCGTTAATTGTGGATGAAAAAGGTTATATATGTGCTAGGTATGAAGTACTTCCAAATGGTTGCTGTAACATAGAAGTAGAACAAACAGCAACTGTATCCAGTTCAGTGCCTTCTTTAACAAAAACTAGATACTCTTGTAAAACATGTAATCCTCAAGGATGTTGTGAAATTTATGAATATTGTGTATCTTGTTGTCTTGATCCTATCAAGGTATTTATTTACAAAATATTACAAATATAAAAACTTTTATTCACTTATACCATATTAATGATTAATGTATAAAAATATTAAAATATTACAGGTGAAAAAAAGAAGAAGTTTAAACACTGACCAAATACGTAAAGAAAATTTAAAACTTAAACGTGGAGAAGACATTTTAAAACTGCGTTTACGAAGTCTGGATCGTTTTCAGTTATGTCTTGCTGCCTGTCGTACCTCCAGTGCAAGTGTTCAGAATGAAAACACTTATAGAAATCCAAATGCAAAACACTGTTACATTCTTCAACTGCCCAGTAGTCATTTAACACAGAGACATAAAAGAAATTCAATATCGCTTAATAATAATGAAAACGATCTTCGGATCGCCTTTACATCTTCTTCTGAAGTAGATTTACTTGACCTACTACTCTCCTTCCATGAAAATCCTTTTCTTAATGATTTCTCTATGAGTATGCAATTTGAAGTTTATTATTCGTATGTTATTTTTTAATCTAGTATGATCAATAATGATAAGTTCTAGATGTTTTTGATGTTTCACAAACTAGAACGTATACCCCTCACAAGATCTGATCTCAATCTCCAAGTGTCAGCAAAAGTCATAGTTTCATTATCAGGAAAACGTCGTTTTGCTATAGACATTATTTCATCTTTAATTTTTTCTTGTACAGTACCTTCCACCTGCAAAGTATTTGCCAATTATTATTATATAATTAATGTCGAAATTTGCATAAATATTATTAGAATTATAAAAGTTATATTCAATTTTTTTTTACTAAAATTTGATTTCGATAATAATTTTAGATAATTTAAGAATTTTCTTTCAAAAAAAAAACATCAATATATTAACATTACAGTCTTACATTTATGTATTGACATTCTGCAGCAGCATAATGGCATGAGATGGCTTTTCTGGTTCTTTTAGAAACATTTGTCCAAGAGCCGTGTATTAATAATGGATGGAAGAAAACTGTATCTCCAGGTTCCATTTCAACATTGATCCATTTTACTGATTCTGGCAGATTCTGAAAAATTGTATTAATTTGAAAATAACTATAATAAATTATTTAACAGGTTTAGTATGGCATGATTTCAATATGGAAATTGGCATACTTTTGATTGTTTTAACACAGAAAACTTAAAAATTTAATTTATGATTTTTAATTCTTTTTAAGCAAAATGTTTTTTTGTTAATACATGATTTGTACAGAACCTGTTGAATTTAAAAATAACTGGTAAGTAAATGACGAATTCAAATTAATTATTGCATTTTCACGTTATACTGAGATCTTTATTTATTTCGGAAAAATAGTTTTTTTTATAAATTCGATTTTCTTTGATTTCATCAATTTTTCTATTTTGGAAATGAAAACAAAATTTTAAATATTCTTTCAAGAACTTAAAAGTTTTACTTATTTTCTACTAATTATTATATAGTATAAGGAAACCCACCTAGTACAATTGCAATATATTTAAAATTAATCTATCAAAATTTATTTAATTGTTACCTCTATGGAAAAAAAACAAACGTAGGAGATTTGTAAGAAACCGTACAAAACTGTAAAAAACCGTTCTAATTTGGACATATTTCGTACAGTTTTGTACGGTTTCTTACATTTTTTTTGCGATTTCTTACAGTTATCTACGGTTTTCTACGATTCATAAAACCCTTCGATTACTAGCTGAAAATTGAAACGTATGAAAACGTAATAAAAGGTACAAAAAGATAAGAAAATGCAAGAAAATGTACGAAAACTTACATTTTCGTAAGTTCTAATTAATATTACAGTTTTGTACAGTTTTGTACATTTATTTAGGGATTCGTGCGAGTTTATATATTTTCAAACATTTTATAATGATTTGTAAATTTTTTGTATATATAACAAATTTTTCATGTCAAAGTAGTAAATGTAGGAAACTGTACAAAATTGTACGAAAACGTAGAAAACCGTAAGGAAATATGTCCAAATTGGAACGGTATTCTACAGTTTTGTACGGTTTACTGTTTCCTATAGTTTCTTACGAATTCCTACGTTTGTTTTTTTCCATAGGGGTAATTAATAATTACTTATTATTTACAATTAGATGTAGATAATAGTTAGCTAAAGCGTTATATAATATTCAAAAATAAAATAATATACGTCTAAAGCTATATAATATCAAATTTTACGTGCAAAATGATTGATTTTTTTTATGTTGATACAATTAATACGTTAATTAACCAATTTATTATTAAATGCGATAAATATTGTTTCTATTATTTTAATTTTACTGAACAGTAAACTTGGTAACATTGTTCAAAAAGCATCATTTTCCTAACTGTTTCACTATAAAGTGACAAAAAATAGGTAATGAATATTTTTTTATTTTACTACTCAAAAAGTTATGAAATCTTGAGTTTTTTTTGCTTTTTCAAATATCAAACTTATATTTTTATGAAATTATATCAATGTACTACTGGCATCCACTTTTGAAAATGTTTAAGAAATAATATTACTGGCCTTGCTGCCAAATGGGAGAATCTAATAATTCTGATTGAAAGATACGAGAACATTCTATCGTAATTAGTATTCATCCTTCAAAATATAAGGATATATATATATTACAAAAAAGGCGTAGGTTACCCATCGTTACTACTACTTATATATAGGCTCGCAAATCACCTCAGGCGTGTGATCGACGGTTCCAGAGCAACACTGCATTTTCGTAACGTGGATGAAATGCCTTTTTTGTAAGAGAACTTCGTTATTTGAGTTTTTTCTATATTCTTAAATTTTAAAGAATGAAAACTAATTACGATAGAATAGTTCTCGTACATATTTCAATCAGAATTATTAGATTCTTCTATTGGGCAGCAACCAAGACCAATATATAGTATCATTTCGTAAACAATTATTTTTATGAAGTTTTAGTCAATTAAAATTCACTCAAGTTCTGATTATTCAAGTATTTTAGCCCGCTGAATTTGAATTTCTTTATTGAAGTTGGAATTGAAAGGCTCGATTATATAAAATTGTATTCTAACTGACATTCGCGTATTTTTTATTATTTACAATTAATTTTTGATTTTCTATAATGATTTGACCCATCTCCTGTTTTTAATTTATTTCAAATAGTGGATGATCGCAATAACTTTGAAAAACTCATAAAAAATTCAAATAATGAAACATTTGATTCATATATGTATAGAAATCTATATAACGCGGTTTAATTGATACCATTGGATTAAAAACAATCTTTCAATTTTAAGAATTTTAAACGGATTTGCAGTGTATTATGATGTATACGAAAAGTCGAAATTATAATTAATTTTTTTGCATAGCGGGTCAAAAGTACCACTTTTACTCCCGGCGCTTGATCGTAAAAATTGTACTTTTGGCCTTGCTAGGCAAAAAAAATCATATATGCACCACGGGAGCAAACAAAGAATGCCTCAAATCGCATGTTTATGATAATTTGTATGCGATCTGAGACATTCTTTACTTTTACTCCCTAGTTGCATAATATACTATATAATGACACAAGAAGGTTGTATAATTTTTTTTCAAAATAAAACAAGTTTTTTAAAAAAATTTTATTACTTTTAGTTTTTACTTAACTTTGTACTAATAAAACAAAATTTATTGAAACATATAAGAACATCAACTTCGAATTAGGAAAATCAATAAGAAACTAATATATTTCAATATTTAAAAAAAAAGTATATATCTATATTTAATATACTTTTAACAGTATTATAAATAAATTGTATCAAAATCCGTTGATACAATTTGTATCGTGCATGTGTTAAACTGTTTTCAAAGTTCAAAAATTTTAAATTGAGTAACTAAAAATCAATATAGTTGTCAAAGTTCTATTAGTGTGAAAAATGGGCTTTAAAAGCTTATATTATAATGTCAAACAAAACTCAAGCTTTATAGCTTATAGTATGTTTCGTCGTTCTCGAATAAAAAGGCGCCATTTCAGAATCCGGCTAGAAAAGGAGTCATCTCAAAATCCAGTTAGAAAAGGTGCCATTTCAGAATCCGGCTAGAGAAGGTGCCATTTCAGAATCCGGCTAGAGAAGGAGTCAACTCGGCGTCCGGTTAAAGAAGGTGCCATGTCACGCGCTGATTTTTTAAACTCCAATTTAGGTTGGCAGCACTACGAAAGTTTTCTTGTTTTTTTTTGCACTTTTAGCCGGATATTTTTACCAGAGAAAACTGTAATCATTTTATATCATTATAAAGATTGTTGAAAATTATATTTATAGTATGTATTTATATTTTTATAATATTAATATTATAAATTACTTTTTCAGATGATTTTGGCCCCAAGGGCCTTTCCTTCTTTTATCAAGTGTGTATGTCTAAATGTGTGTGAGAGTGCGTGTGTGTATGCGTGTGTGTGTATGGATGGATGTCACAAATATTTTATTTATTTTTAGCTATAACGATCTTTATAACGATATAAAATGATTACAGTTTTCTCTGGTAAAAATATCGGGCTAAAAGTGCAAAAAAAAGGAAAGCTTTCGTAGTGCTGCCAATCTAAATTGGAGTTTAAACTAGGAGGGTCTATGTAAAAACTTCGTTTTTACATTAAAGGCACGACCGCATTACTAAGGAGATACTTATATTTTATCGGAGAA
>JAWWEQ010000010.1:23712090-23781202 GCA_035583055.1 Torymus tubicola | reverse complement strand
CATCGAAATAATCCATAAACATCATTTTTGCTCTGGTGAATATATAAGGCCCTCCCGGGGCGGTCGTGCCTAAAAATCGGCGCGTGAGATGGCATCTTCTTTAACCGGACGCCGCGTTGACTCCTTCTCTAGCCGAATTCTGAAATGGCACCGTCTCTAGCTGGATTTTGCGATGACTCCTTTTCTAGCCGGATTCTGAAATGACACCTTTTTATTCGGGAGCGACGGCTTGCTTTCTTTATTTTCAAAGAAAATACGAGTACGAAATTTTTAATTGAGTACCTGGATTCCGTGAAACATTTTATTGACAGTATCCTTAGGATAATCGTGAGGTAATAGAGGATAAGAACGATGTGATCCTGGAAAAACGTGAAGACATCCGTTTTCCTTGTCGCATTTTTCAATAGCCGTCCAGGCAGCTACTATTCTATCAGCTGGTCGAAATGGAAAGTAGTAGAGATCTTGGTGGGGAGGATGTCTGCAAAATTTATTAGTACATTTATTGTTTACTCTTTTAACTGGAAGTATTAGGCATTTATTTATAAAAATGTTGTTATTCTACATGTGTGCATAGACAGGCGTCATTGTAAATAATTAAATGATTGTATTCCATATCGATTTCATTTCGGAAAACGAAAAACCTCTAAAAATGTAAAAGACTAACCGATTATTGGCCATTGCAACCAGCTTGACATATAAATACGATTTTAAACGTCAAAACACAGCTGAAGTCATCGATATACGCTAATTATTTAACAGGATTTGATTTTACTCGTAAACCAGCATTATTATAAAAAAAATTGTAGAAAACTTCTTCTTTAAATTGAAATCTTTTAGATATCATTTTAATAGTGTCAAAGTTGTAGAGGAACTTGATCATTTCTATAATAAAAATTATGATATTATTTTATGTAAAACATCGACGAATTAGGATGCCGAAAACAGCCTATCATGGATATATAACGCAGTGAATTTACGCGCAGAAGATGAAGGAATTCGAAGAGAACTTTAACAGTGTAAAATATAGGTACCTAACATTGAGGAAGCACATCTATCGTCAATTATAAGAAGATCTTTCATGTTATTTTGTAATCAAAATATTATTTAACGATAATCAATTGATTTGATGTAATATTTTCTTAATAACCATTAAACTGCATTTTCCTAGATATATGTATTTTACGACTTTAATTGAAATAAATTGTAAATCAGAAAATGAAATATTGATTATTTCTTTTACTTATTAAATTATATATTGATACAAGAAGTTTTTACCTTCAATTCAAAGATGAGGTTGAGTAACCAAAATGTAAATTGAATTTTTTAAATTATTGCGTTACTTTAAAAAATTACGGTGTTGGATAAAATAATATAATAATCGATATTGAAGTATAATTTTCAATGAAATCATTTGTTACACTTTCGATTCACAAAAGAAGCTGACATTTTCACTAAAGTAAAAATTGTAACATCCCATTATGTAATCATTTAGTGTGTATATAAATAGTAGATTATTATGCACCAGAGGTGTAAAAGTAAAGAATATCTCAGATCGCATATAATTGTCGCGCGTGCCGAAAGCGAGTGCATAATCTACTATTTATGTATGTACGTACATATGTGTAATCAAGTTAATGAATTATATTAAAGATTTTTTTACGGATCTTATCAGAATTAGGATCAAACACTCGTCTAATTATAGGAAGGACACAGTTTCAATGCCAGGAAGATCCATTGGGAAAAAATCGATTTTTAAGCATAACGTCTGCAAAATAAATTTGTGATGTGAATACAATACATATGCATTTGCTGAAACTAATTAAAACACATTTTTAACAAAATTTCTATTATCGATTTGAATAAAATGTTAATTTTGTTATAAATAATAATATTTTATAAAAGCAACACCAAGACGAGTTTATAACAATGATCTATAGTTTTTTTTATAATTCAAAAGATCTTAGCGTGTTACGTGTCGACTGCACAATCTCTCCCCTCATTACGAGACATTACGATTTTGATTCTTTTGACCCTCTTAGAATCATGACATAATTTGTAGGTGTCATCTATTTTTGGATTGTTAACACCAAATTTTTTTTTTATCACGCAAACAGAAATTTTTCGTATGCCAATAAAAATACAATTATATTCAATGTTTATTTAAAAATAAATTTAGTCTGATAACATTTATTTTGCGAAGTATTTTAAAATTAGTTGCTTCCTATATTCAACATAGTATTAAAGCGCAGTGGATAAAAATTAAGTCAGATAAAAATGGAAACACTACAACATTCATACATATTCCAGTGAATCACAATCAATCAATGTTAATCAACGTTTTTCGTTACAAAGACTATTTTCTTTGACAATCTAACTTGTCTTTTTTTAGAAACGTTCAATTTTGAGACATTTTTAATGAATGAAGTTTACCAAAAGTAGTTTTTGTTTCTATATGTAAAGTAAAATGAAAATATCTTTTTGCAAAATATAAGTATTATTGTTGTAAGCTTTCTAAAACTTCAAATTTACTTATATCTTAATATTGCAAATATTAAACAAAATTATTAATGGGGAAGTACTTTGTATAAGTAAAGTAATTATGTCCTTTTAACTTTTTTTCAGTTTATTTGCGGTTTTACTATTGCTCGTTTACAGTCACAAATAAATAATTAAATTAAATTTTTCTGATGTATTAATATTTATTTTATGTATTTTTGGTGATTTCAATCATGCCATTGTTTATTTTGCATTAATTATTTAGTGATATATAATATTCATAAAAAAATTAAGTTACATACAATCTTTTTTTTAAGTAATTATATTTCTTTGAACGCCTTTTAGATAAAAAGTTTAAATTTTATTACTAAATATTTTTGACATTAAAGTACAAAAGATATTTTTATAAACAGAAAATCAAAAACAGAAGTATATCTGAATGAATTATGATGAAATCTACAATATACAGCTTTTTTCATAAATTCAGTACAAACTACGTATTTACTATTGTAAACACTTGTAAAAATTTAAACATGGAAATATCACAAAAAATATTAGAAAAAAGGCGCTCCGGAAAGAGTTAAACAAAAGTAAAAATGTTATGACATTTATTTTACTTTGATATCCATATATGGGTATTAAGACAGACTATATATAAAACAAATGAAAAACTGTTCCAAACGTGGTTTCCAAAACCGTAATAAAAATACAGTTGAAATTTATTTTTTCTCGCTTTTGAAATATCCCAAATTCTGTTCCTTCGTCTTTTTTCTCGTAAAGCAACAACTCATTTCCATTTCTTTTGTATATACCCGAAAAAGTAAATGAAAATGCGGAAAGAAACGGTCGGAGACTTTGAAAGAAGAATTATATAGTGTGCACGTGCGTACTTTTTTTTTGCTCCTGTCTCTTCCCTTGACTCTTTTGTTTTCAAGATTACGCTCGTAATTTGGTTTTACCCCAGGACAGCTGAGTTTATTTCGTTGCAGTAGCGGCAGTATAGGCTACGTCGTACGATTACATTTGTTCATTCTCGATGCCAATTGCGCGTCAATCGGCACTATAGTAGTTCATATCCCCGAATCGACGATGCTTATAAAGAAAATGCTCAGAAAAGAAAATATGGACATCTAAAAGTAGACGCGTAGTTGAACCTGAGACGCGAGGACGCTAAAGAGAAAGGTGAGCATTTTGATCGAACGTCGAGAGGAAAAGCTCCATTATGGTAAAGAAAAAAGATATAATGTTCGAGGAGATAAAGTTGCGGTTTGTTACTATATAGTCCTTTAAAAATATGTGGCGAACTTGAGAAACAAAGTAATGCATCGAGATGGCTGTATTTATGTGCAAAGCAAGAAATATCGCTTTAGAAAAAGTGTTTTGCACCGAAAAATTTCTCGGTGTATGTTGTTCTGTAATGTAGAGCAAGTTTTATTCAAGTTAAACGTTATACCTACTCTTAACTAAAAAGGATCTTCTTAAATTAGATATCAATTGTTCTCTTTTTGGTTATATTGAGAAATAATCGATTTGTAGTAGAGTTCATTTTTTTTTAAATAAAAGCAATCGATATATTATATTGAATAATGATTCTGCTAGGGCAATAGCCATTACTATCGGATTGAAGCTTTTTCATTTTTCTTTAAAATAAAAGCAATTGATATAATAATTGAATAATGATTCTGCTAGGGCGATAGCGATTACTATCGGATTGAAGCTTTTAGAGCCAATTTTAGAGCGTTATTACTACATTTTATTGGTTAATATAAGGTTCGCTGCATAGTACCGCTCTCGTGCCTGTAGAGGCTATTTTTTTATATTTATGAAAAAAACAACTCAAGAAAAACTTTGAAAAGATTCCCGAAAATATAATGATGCGCAATCAAATCTTGGTCTTTTTTATTAGGAAACTCATATATTTTAATCGCAGAGCTATATCTATATTTCTAAGAGATTTTTGTAAAAATAGAAATACATATTTCATGAAAAATCATCATTTTAAAAAAAATTTATATCCTACAGTTACTTGACTCTGAGGATTCACTGTCTTTATATTATAATTGATACTGTATGTCATTATTTCTGCTAATTACTGATTTTTTTCATTTCATTGTATAGAGTATACACTATACTAATAATGACAAACGTTATATAATTTTTTCTCCAAAGAAAAATTCTTTTTAGTAAAATTTTTTAAACATTCACCTTGAGCTTCCTGATCCCACATCTGGAGGTTTAGCTATGAGCATCGTGTGCATGGCCATAATATTTGGTCCAGTAAAAGTCTCGATAATATCTAACAGATCCTTGTACTCAAAAAATTTACGGAAAATTTCGTCTTGTAGTATATCTTGTATTTTATTAACGGATTTTCGATCTATAACATCTCTCATTACAGTAACAAAACCCTTAGGAACTCGTCCATTAGCGTAGTCGTCGAACCTAAAATATTTTAAGCAGTCCGTTAGATTAGAATTTTCATTGTTGAACAAGCAAAGAAACGAGAAGTTTTAAGCAAAATTAAAAAAGTCAAATTAGTAATTTCAATACCTTTTACTGCATATGTCCAATAAATCTTGAGGAATGATTCGAGGTAGCACCAAGAAGCCATTATGTTCATAAAAAATTCTTTGACCGAGAGTTAGCCGACCGATGTCCTTTGTTAGTAATAAATTTTGCATTTTGAAAATTGTCAAGTGATCTAAAACAAAAAAGAAATTCAAAATTATTTTTTAATCAAATTTTTATAAATTTGAATATTTATTATGATTTTTCAATCATAAATATACATGGATATTTTTGAGCTTTTAAAATTAATGTAAGTCTTGTTAATCTGTAATATTTGATGATTCAGAAAATTGTATCATGAATGAAAATGAAATATCAATTCCAACAAGTATGATAAAATGATATGATTTTGATGAAATTTTCTGATGATGACTTTCAATAGCGTCTAACAGAGCTCGGAATCTTCCTTTTGAACTCATACTTTACTAGCATGTGTCACTAAATTAACAACTCTAATATCGTTTATGTCTCATAAGGCCAAATTCCAACTGCAGGCGGCACAATCTATCAGTATAGAACGATCAAATATGTTTCATCAAAGTTTACAAGTTGGATTATTTGTTTTATTACAACAGGCATAACTTTAGTATTAATTTTTATCTATGCCCACTATAGCTACAATAACATATGTTTTAACTTTCATAATTAAAACTTTTATAACAATAAGTAAAGCATTTGAAAAGAGACGAATTGTATCAATTCAACTTTATTATTACGATATTGTAATGCATGGAAAATGTATGCAAGATAAAAATATAATATGTTGCAATTTGAATTTAAAGTTACTAATATTAATTAAGTATAATAGCTGCTCTTGAAAGTTACTGTCAACTTATATATAAAACTATATAAAATAGTAAAAAAAATCATGGGATATTTACTTGTACGCCATTTTTCACATTACTTAATATTTCAATTCAAGATCATCTCCCAATTGAAGGACTAACTAACTATTGACTTTGAAAATTTTTCAAATTTATTTTATAATTATGGAAAAAAAAGCTGTTGGGGCAAAAAACATTTGAAGAAGCCGACCAACAGTATCGAATGTACGAATATCGCTTGGCGATCTACAGTTGGTCGTCTCCTGATCCAAATCCGCTGACCCACTATGCCGGAACGC
This sequence comes from Torymus tubicola, assembly GCA_035583055.1. Taxonomy (NCBI): domain Eukaryota; kingdom Metazoa; phylum Arthropoda; class Insecta; order Hymenoptera; family Torymidae; genus Torymus; species Torymus tubicola. The sequence continues at coordinate 23,775,015 of JAWWEQ010000010.1, read as the reverse complement.
TAATGGTCTCGATAAATTGCGCGCTCGGCGACCGCGAGCTTTTCGCGCCAAATGCTTGATCCGTCGGAAAACCTCACAAAGGAAAGCGCAAAAACATAAGTATATATAAATACTATACGAAGTTCTCTTCTTCTCTCTCTCTCTCTCTCTCTCTCTGCTGTACGTCGCGTCGTGCGCGTGCGTCGACGCCGCAGCACGTGGCGTCGGAAAGCTCGCGCGGGGGGATAAGCGCGCTGGCCGGCGACGCGCTCCGAGCAAAAGCGCCGCGACGATCCGACGACGCGCACGCATCCATAGCGCTCGCGTGTATATACTTATACAATATATATAACACCGCCCTAACGTCGCGCGCGATTTCCGTAGGAAAACTCGTGATCGTAGTCTCGACCTTCGTCTGCTGCTGGCTGGAAGTACACAAAGTACATACAAGAGACTTGCGTCGTACTTTAAAGAAGGGCCGATTGGAGCTGGTAAAGTGAGATAAGAGGAGTGAGAGAAGGCAAACGTCACGGCTACGAGCGTCGCGAGCGCCGGAAAATAATGATACCGCACTTAGGTGAGTCGTTTTTCCATAGACTTTTTTCTCCAACCGCCGGTTTGCTTTTCAATTGAGGCAAAGCGCGCTCGAGTGGGGAGATAAAGCGCGACTTTGACGGGGGGCTTTAGATTTTCGAGGAGACAGGTGTCAGGAGTTTTTCGGCACCTTTGTTCGCACGTACGAGGCCGATCTCAACGACGCGGCAAGCCTCAACCTTTATTCTAACTTGATGAATGCGTTTGAGGTAAAAAGTTGCTCGGCACTTCGCTTTGGAATTTAAGTTTTCTCTATTGATGGAATAATGTGCCATTTAAAGTATAGATATAGAGAATAGCGTTGTATTTGATATTCTCTGAGTTACTAATAATTTAAACTTTTGATATAATTCTCGTATAAGAAGTAGCTATTCAAAAGTATTCTTACAGATAAAAAATTGGGAAGTTGCACAATAAACATGAAAATGATAAATTCACGCTGAAATTTTTGAAAGAAAGTATAAATAAGAATTAAAAGTGCAGGTGTATATATCCGTGATAACGGTATAAACGTTTTGACAATGTCGTTATAATGAAAATATTGTAATAAAACAGCATACAATTTGATAAAATACGTATTTGAAAACGTAAAAATATTTTCATGTCATTTAAAAAAAGTGTTTTTAAATACTGTGTTTAATATTATTATATATACACATAATAATCGTTGCAAAACATGAAAGCATTATTATTTTTAAGTAAATGTTTTTCTACGACAAATGTGTACAGCTACATATGTATTATGTGCTAGCTTTCTCTTTATTAACTCGAAAATTGTAATATTATGACTGATGGATAACACAAGAAATATTTAAAAGACAACTTGTTTTATTCATATCATAGAATATAGAAAATATTTTATCGTTATAACAGTATATCTGAAGTATGAATTTACGACTCATAAAATTAATCGATTATAATTTCATCAGTTAAGAGTGGTATACTACAGCATGAACTTGCCACTGTATATCGTTTATTTACCTTTGCGTAATAACTTCTATTATCGTTAAAATTAATGGTAATGCTAAGATCACGCAAATCAATACTATGAAAAACAAAGTCACAAGTTTAAATACATTTATAAACCGAGAACAATTATTTTATTCTTATATTATTATAAAATACTTATTCAGTCTGAAAAATGAAGTTGGTACATCAGAAAAAAAGAATTTTCATATTCTAAGTTTGAATACTCATTTAAATGATTACAACTACTATCAAAGTTAATTTTTATTCTTTTAGGAGCGTTCATAATAATTAAAATGCTGTTGCGTATTATTATGTATAAAATATCTATTTTACTTTATATTTTTCCAAGTTAGTTTAGCATAATTATTTCATATTACCCTGTAAAATGCGAAAAAGATTTGAAAATAAATTAATAATTAGAAATCTGATCGATGCTATACACAGCGAAACCATATTTTCTCGATAAATCTTTTCCACGACAACACGTTTTGTAGCGTTAGCGCTTAGTACCAAACCGACTTAACGATCCGTTCAATTTCTTTCCGAGAAAATTCCAATTCTCAAGCAACATCTGCACGCAGCTGAGTTGCGAACAAAGTCGAATAAATCGACTATTGATACGGTCACGGCGAAGATATTGATGGTCGCGCCGCGTGGGTGCTTCTCTAAGATTCACAATAATTATTCACACGCGCTGACGATAAATTCTCGCGCGAATAATAGTTTCTTTGTCCAAAATTGCTTTTTCACATTGCGATGGGTTTCACCCGATGGGATTTAGTCACGTTGCATGAGTAGTTTTCCGAGTGTAATTATGTGCGAAACGGTCCGAAACTGAGACATAACGTCTCTGATTAGAGCTCTGTTAGTAAAAAAATGAGTCAATATTTTGTTCGAAAATTAGTGCCGCACAATAGTCACATGTATACATCTTTGAATTTCATACAAATCCTCCGAAAGAATGGAAAAGAATTGAAAAATCTACGTTGAGCTTTTTATAAATTTATATTTCTCAATTAAGCGAATTGGTTTGAAATCGAGATATTGTTGAAAATATATCTCGATTTAAACATTTACTTTTTATTAGCCTAAGAATACCCTGGTAAAAGTCAACGATATATTTTATAGTTAATGAGTTAATGAAATAAAAATATTTTTAATTAAAATAAATGACTTTTAATTGATATATAATTATTAAATTAAAGCAAGATATGGTTCTTAGTCATAAAGTTGACTAAAACATAGGTAATTTATGCTCTATACAACGGTAAATGTTAACATTTATTTTAAATGAATACCTATGATAATACTTTGTTTTATTCTTTCAAACATCTCCATACCTTGATTATTGTTTTCAAATCATTGTAATACATATTTATTAGTGTAATTATCAAATAATAAGTATTACGCTGTAGGAATTAATAATCGATCCGACACCTTCTTATACAGAGTAACACTGCAGTCAAGGCAACCATATTTGAACAGAACACAAATTCTTATCACATTAGTCACGGATCGTTATTTACTTAATTTAAATAGCCGAAAACAATGCACTAGAATCACATGTGCCTACATACATTCCTACTTCAAGTCCAAAAGTAAAACAGACACTAATCTAAACTGTTTTCAGCAAAGAAAGTCACCCTAAATCACAGAGTTATTTTGAAAATATAAACAACGAACTTGATTTGAAACCCATCACAGCACCTTTATAATACATATATGGCTAGCATTATAAGGAAAAGACCTTCCCAAAAGTACACGTTCAATATCGCTATACCATCCAACTCGCGTCTATATATGTGGTTCCCCTATACTATAGAGGAGCCTCTATAGACCTACGTGTACCTATCTGCGCGGCCGCGCGCACATATCTATAGACAGAACACGCACTCGCGCGTCTCGCGTGGTAAAGATATATAGAGATGGACTTGCGTGTATCTAGGGGCTAAAGTCCTCCTCCTCCCCCCCTTAGCGCTTACGAAGAAGGAGAGCAGTCAGGCAGACGGAATCGATGTGCGCGCGCGCGCGCGCAGTGCGTTAATTATTAAGCGAGAAGGTCTACAACCTTATCCCGCGTGCATATATGCCGAGATCGACCTTTGACGGCGTGCATGAGACGTACAAGATCCACGCGAGTTCAACGTCGCGGCTTTTCTGCCGGTGCCTCTACAGGCATATATGTATATGTATATGAGCGATTCTATACGGGTAATGTCAAACAATTATATGGTGGTAACCAAAATAAAATAGTATTTTTTGTGGGAGCTCATCTATCAGACCTGGTTTTTTTGGGTCCCTGGATCATCTCCAGACCATTCAGATTTTCTGAATAATCGTAAACGATTTTTATTCTTCGATTCTTTGACAATAAAAAACTATTGATCCTTATCTTTAAAAAATGATGGGTTTGTTGTGATATCATTTTATTCCTGATTTGATTGGTTGGAGCATATGGGTTGCTAGGTTACAAAAACAAAAGTGTTGTAGCGCGCTTAGAGATGACTATAGTTCCACCAAAAGTTACGTTAATTCCAAGATGAGTGCAAAATGCATAAAATATACTGACTAGGAGAGGTCGCGGACATCGGATCACCGATTTTGCATACATTTTTAAGCATTTCTTAAACATATATACATTTTTAAGCATTTCATTTTCAACTGGCAAAAAAACTTGCCACTCGATCAACCATGCTCGTGATTTCTTTCAATATTTAGAAAGGTCCAGAGAACCGAAAAAGTCTCTTGTGGTAATATTCTCTTAAAAAATATATTTACTTCTTTTACTAGTCAAATAAAATATATGTTATAAATATATCAAAAGTAATATAAATATTTCGATTTATATCTCGATATTATTGTTTTATATTTCCCTTAAAATTGTTGATAAAGAATTCTTGTATACTTTTGCACTCGCTGCCCTCAAAAATCGAAACGTATCACGGGAAAGAAGTTTCGATTGCACGCGCTGCTATATGTGTGTAAATTTTTGGACGAACTGTGTACAGATATTGTCGGTATAAGCTCTGTATTGTTTTGTATAGGTAGCCGCTGGAGCGGCGCTGTTTGCATTGTATATCCAGGTTGATGGTGAACGTTTTCATGTCGATGTATAGAAGAGTTTTCTTTTCGGTATGTGCGCAGAAACAATGAACGCGCATAGATATACGCAGGTTTCGGTATACCAAAATGTAATGCTCGATGGTGAATATTTTATTTGTTCGAGAACTTTACAACCATTCGCAACGATATAGGCAGATTCTATTAATAGATATAATAAATATATGTAGTTGAAACGTAATATTTCTTGTATACAATACTGATAGACTTTATGTACATCTATTTTCGCAATGTCTTATATATACGCATCACTAAAACTTTGATTAATATCTTACGATAAATATTCTTTAAATTTTGGAATAAAAATATACATTATAACGTTCGAGGCAATAAAATTAAAAGAGTTCGCGTTAAGATTAACTTGTAATAATTTTTTAACATTGTGCCCACTTAATATCAGTATAATATTACTAGAATTTCGTAATAAATTATATGAATGTCATTTACTGATATAACATGTAACGTGCATTATCCAGCCGGATTAATATAAAATCAGAGCAGACCGACTTTGTGAAATCGATCACGCTAAAGGGGCCGCGCGTCATGGATTTTGTTACAAATGGTTCGTGTCATATGTGCCAAAAAGTCAAAGACGTATTTCCGTACAAAGCAAAACCTATGACGACCAAAACACAATATCATGCTTTGTAGCTGACACGTGCGTATTTGTGTTAAACGTAAATAATAATAATTATAAAATGATTTATACATAAAAAAGTATGATATTCGAAAGACTGTATTGATCTCTATTATTTAAAACTTATCGACATAAGCGCAAAAATAAATATGTTTAAAGTGAGCATCAATTATATGCTACTAAAATAAATTTAAGCAACAGACAATTTAGATTTTAAGGTAAATAAAAATGATCTTATTCTGAATTTTAACAACATTACATTTAATTATTTTAAAAAGAAAAAGAAACAAAAACACGAATCATTGCCGAGCAAATGATTACTTTGGAAAGCTCACGTAGACAAGATCTATATATATTCCCGTGCAAATAAAAGTCACAATCTATTCCGTTCATTTTTCAAACGGATTTCCCATCCTTAAACCCGCTTCCTAGACAGCACCGCCGCGTGCTTTTACTACTATCCGACTTGGTTCACGCGGGCGCTGACGTACATCCGAGGAATCACGAAGCGAAAGCCTCTGTGCACTGTACGACGAGAAAATCTCGACACGCGCGCGCCCGATGATGCGCCTCCCTCTCTTTCTCTCTTCTTTGCGCCCCTGTTTTCGCACGAGGGCGAGGCGCGCGTACATGATGCGCGCGGCGATCGAAGCAGGACACTTTTTACAGAGGGTGAGTTTTCATGTATATACAGGGCAAATATTGTCGAATGCAAGGGTGTCGTTATAGGTCACTAGTTATGAGGGTTAAGTATGTAAGACTATAAAAAAGCAAGCAAGCAAGCAAGCAAGCGAGCGCGAAGTTTATGCTTTCTCTCGTCCTCGCCAGTGGAAGATTTTTCTTTCCTATATATATATATATATATACCGACGTCAGCTTTTTATGGTTTAGATTGGAAAGCGAAGAGAGTGAGCGTGTGTGTTTTTTTCAAACACTCACGCTCGTGTACATTGGATTTTACAGGCATCGGTATTTTCAAGTTGCGTATATACGCTTTTTGACGTTTGATGAACGAATTGATTTTTTCAGTATAACATTTTTATTTGATATATTCTTTATATAGAAATTGAATATATTCGGTAAACTCTATTGATATTTATATTCGTTACGAAACCAACAGAACTGATGTTATTTTAATAAAAATATCTATACAAGCATGTATTGTTGCGAAACTCTATACTATCACTAACATGTTCTCGGTACTATATATTACTTTAATTAACATTCTGAAAAACCAAAAAACACTCTAACTTCACAATATTAAAATTGTTACAAAAGAATGCACCGAAAAATATTGATGGTTGAATATTCTTCATAAACGATATTACAAACAATCCGCCCATCCAATATCACTCAACATTTTTGCGTATATCACTCATAAAAAAAAAACAAAAAAAAAAAAAAAATCGGCAGCTCCACACGGCTCCAAACATCACACACAGACACGTCGGCATATTCTATTTGCTTTGAAAATTCAATGAATTCGCGTTCGCAGCGTTATATTAACGCATGGAAAACTTTCGTACACACGCGACCGCAAAAAAAAGTCACCGCGACCTATACGTATAAGGGACGAAAAAGGCGAAAAAAAACGAGCCACTGTAACTCAAAACCGCTTGTGTAAAGTCATCATATCCCCAAACACGCTCGAGCGTTGTCAGTCGACCTGAAAGCTTTGAAAAACGTACACGCGCGCGCGCGTCTTTTGCGGCTATCGGTCCTTCCAACAACGTGATAGAAGAGAGCCGGAAAATGTGCGATCTCGGCGAAGGAAAAAAGGAAGCCCGCACGCGCGCACGTGTGTGTGTGATATTTACGTTATATGTATATATAGACTGTATATAGACCGTTTGCTGAGTTGGCCAGACAGCCAGGCACCGTCGGCGGCGGCGGCGTGCCAGCGATAGTACGCGGCACTTAATTCGAAAATTCAAGTCCGCAGCTTTTTGCACAGAACGTGTGTATATGCTTATACGTATATATACCACGGCGAGTAGTGCGAGTCACGTTGGATCCGTAAATTTCACTCAGTCTTTCGCTCTCTCGCTCCTCCTCTCGTTCGGATAAAAGGCTGTTAACCTAGTTCGAGTCGCGCGGTGTATCTTCGCAGCCGCCAACTTGCGCGCAGGCATTAACCCTCGATCTCTCGCGTCATTCTTTCCGCCCGCGTCTAGTACGGACTTTTCAGGGCCTGATGCGCTGGATATATATACGGGCGCTCAATGCTAATATATAGAGAGTTCAATGGTCCGACTGGACGATCACCTTTGCTTTGAGCCCGCGTACAGATACAGCCTAATTATATGCAGAGATGCTCTTTCGCCAGCGATTGCTCGATCGAAGTGATATTATCCGTGAATGTGGTTCTTTTTAGAATGAGTAGAAAATGTTTTAGTGGGAGCGATGCCTTATGTCGGTTGATGGATATAAAGATCATATTTTGAATCAACTATTTTTGGAATCAGCATTCGCTGTAAATTTCTTAAAAATGCGAGTAGTCAATTTTTCTATATCTATCTTTTCACACTTTAGAAACACAAATTACGATATGGATAATTATATTCGTAAATAAAGTTGACACTAATGTGGTATAATTTATTCACACTTTGTGCAATTTTAATCTGAACTATATAAAAATACTTTCGTGGGTGTTATAAAAGCCGATACATAATTATTAAGCTATAAATAGATTAACCTCATCATATATCACGTTGTACATTACGCTACCATTTATCAAAAAATTTACAATTATTACCCTTTATCGTGGCTAATTTGCATTGTAAAGCTATGCGAAAGGTGGTGAATCGGTTCTGCGGAATTCAAGTGAAAAATCGAACGATTGCCCGCAGCGCAGACTTGTAATAGCTCTAGCTATTTTATGCTCATTGTTTCAGGAGTAATAAATGCGTGGGAAGGAAGGCTAGGAGAATTTTCTCGGACGGGGTCAAATGAGCATAAAGGGTCTGACATCTAGTGTCGGACGTAACCACCAGCTTACATTATAATAAACTCAAATCATTGTTATGTTATTCTTTGTACCTCTTATAATTCAAATTTGCATTATACTTTAATGCAAATATAGATTATTATGAGTTTAATAAATAAGTGTAACATAAAACAACTTTATTAATGATAATGAAATATTTAAATTTTATTTATTACGAATGATCCAATATATATAAAATTCTATTTAATTTTCAAATAATAATCAAAATTAGAAAGATATAAACAAAAGGTCGTTCTTTTAACAAATTAACACAAATTTAAAAAACCTATTTTATATTACTAAAATTAGATTCCTATTTATTTCAAGCTATTGTATTTTTTCATAAACACAATAGCTATAACCAGAAGCAATCTATTTTTATCTCTCAGATATCTTAATTAACATTCATATTTAATTGTCTTAAGGGAATTTTAATTATCGTAATGTTGATGTGCGTTTCAACGAACTTTCGTAATAACTGCATTATTTATTTAACGAAAAGATAATTAATTTTGTATCAAGTACACAATAGCAGTCTGTTCTATTATTAAACTTCCTAACTTACTGAGTATAGTCAATGTAATATATTTTAATGATAAAAGAATAATGTTTCTTTGCTATAGAATATTATGTTAATATATAAATACTTAATATTTGTTGTACTTTTCAATTCGTTCATTATACATACTTTTATAGATTTTGGAAGAATGCTTTTTATATAATATTTCGTAGAAAAGTGACAGAAAAATACAAACTTGTGAAGCTTTAGAGAGAGATTGAGCGGGTATGGATAATGGTTGAGAAACTTAACGACATTGTTTTAGTTGTTCGGTACAGTAAACACAGTAAATCTTGACGATGAAATGAGCAAGTACAGGAGAAACTTTGAAAAGATAACTTTCAAAATTACTAAAACTTAAATTAGAGCTATCGAAAGTACCTATATTTGCATGATATTCTTGCATTTATTTAGATCAACACCAGCTGTCTGTGATGCTTTTAAACAGTTTTACCATCCTTGTTTTATTAATTTTTGATTTTATAATCTCAATTTTACTCATTCAATGAAATGCATGATAGTTTATCTTCATGAAATAATATCCCTAAAGAAATTAAAATTCTTAATCCTACTTAAAAACTATAATAATGAGAATCAGCGCGAATATAATGTAATATGATATTGAATATATGAAAAAAGAAAGAACTACTTTTAGTTGATCATTCGGACGGGAGTGGATTAAAAACAAAGTCAGCCAACTTTTAAGGCGATTAAAACTGCGCGAGCTCATTATTCGCGTCGCGAGGTAACAGAATAGAATCTCGAATCGCAGTTCGGCGGGAAAAAGCAGAGACCAACTGCGCAAGTTCGACGGGAGATGCCCATTCGTCCTCGCATTCGTCCGGGTTTTTACGCGGCTCTAAAGCTCTTTAACTTTCTATATCCGGAGAGACCGTTCGCGGTAGCTTTTTGTCCCTCGTAGCCGGCGGACCGTCACGCGTTCGGAAGATTTTCACGGCGCGCCGCGCACACTGTTATATAGCAACTCGCTATGGCCCCCGAATTGCACTCGTCGACAAGCGTTTGTCCCGTGGATGTGAACTTTTTCGGCTGTCGAATAAAACTGGGAAAACCTGGAGGAGTGAATAACAGTTGATCGGCAAACAGTGTGAGATTTTACAGGGAAGGAGAGTAGTTTGTCTATATAGATGTTTTTTTAAATACGCAAATAGAAATATCAATATAGTAGTAAAACCTTAATGTCCCTTGCGATGTTATTGTAAAATACAATGTCATGTATGACTGTGATTTGTGACTAATAAAAATAAATACCTGCTTTCTACATAAGTAGCATAATGGAAACGTAATTGCTATCTTGGTAGTGGAGAATATTGATTTAGTGGTTCGAGATTCTAAAAAGTCTAACAATTTTAGTACTAAAGTATTTTAAATATTTGATTATTTCGTAATAATTAAACTACCATAATACCCAATTAAATTTTAACATTAATTAAAAACACAATTTTGTCGTAAAAATATTGAAATAATATAATAATAATAATATAAATGTTTTCAGAAAAACTGAACGCGGGAAATTGGGAACGCAAATTCGTTATTGATAACTTTATTATGTCCCATGAATCAATTTTGTCTTCCACAGGGGTCTAGTTAAAAGACTGTAGTTTTTATGCACGATACAATTACTTTATCTCTTTCAAAACAAAGCTTATTTTGATGCTATTATTGAACGTAGGAAAATAGGCATTAAATTAAAGAGCTATAATAAAATCTTTATTGCGGTCAGTACAAGATATTGTCATTATATTTAATACCCAAATAAACATCTTCATTTATTGCTTTGACCATAATTAGCAAATAAAATTCTATTTCTTTAAAGTAATATTGTCATGATTTCTTTTGCAACAAATGCCTATAAATAATTATAAAGAATCTGTCTTGAATAAATACATTACAAAAGCTGGTTCTTTTGACATAGTTATAATGCAATTTAAACTCACAGATCCGATCTTATAGGTATACCCCGTCAACGTTCAAACTTTTACGTCCAGCGTTCCTATTCTCGCGCCCGCGTCATCAGTTTTTATATTCAACTACGGACATGTCTTTTCCCTGTGGAAAAATCTCAAGAATTTCCGCTCCCTTTGCGTTCAATAATGGGCGCATACCCCCTCTCTCCGAGGAGGCCGGGAAATTTATTTTCATATATCTGAAATATTCGCTCGCGTATATTTATATATATATATATATAGAAGTGAAGCGCGAAAGGACATATACACACGCGTATATGTGCCCGGACCTATCGATGAATGGCCATCAGACGAGCGCAATGAAAACGCGATGTCGCGGTAGCATTATCGGTCCGTCGGGTGATTTATCAGGGATATATGTGTGCGTGTGTGAGAGGGTGAGGATTGAAAGAGGCGCTGGCGAGGACTCGTCCGTTTCTTTTTCCCCCTCGTTAATTTCCGCCTGTTATCACTTCGACCGTTCGCTCCAAGATGTTGGAGATCATCCGGGTGGATTACAACAGCTTTCTTCTGTGGCCGATCAAAATACAATACATGCGGCCCATTGTTAGCCATAAAGTAGAATATATGGTTGATATAAGTAGCTGTCGTATAAATTCTTTTCGATCAACAAGCAATGTCTTTATTGTATCGATCATTTGGATGTATAGGAATAACATTAGGAATAACTTAAACATTTAAAAATTAAATAATTTTAATTACTTTAAGAATGTTTTCTACCGTTTCGTATCATTGATTTAAAAAAATACGAAACGGCGCAGTATCTTGAATATCAATTTTAACTTTGCTTGTTAATATTTTTGTAAGAAAAACTTTGAGTAGATATATCTCGCATGAGTAATAAGATCCCTCAAGATAAATTTATCTACCATGATCTCGAAGTTATGCCACTTAACTGCGCTCTTCAAAATTTTAATCGAGAAATTATTTGATTTCTCTTTACAGGTTTCAGATTCAGTTCCCCGCGATCTCGTTAAATCCATTTCAAAAAGACGAAACTTCGCGTTTTATCATCGCGATAAAAGACCATCAATGTCTACCATTATACTGCAAAAGTTCTTCTCAAATATTCGTCACGCGATGAATTTTTCCGCTAGTGACTTCGCGAGACGTTAACACGCCTTGTGCACTTGAACTTTGCGAAAAGCGTCGTATATAATACCCGGCGGATTTCAGCTTGCGGTTACCAGCTACTTCACGTTTTGGATGTGTAACACAGTGTGGCGGCGATACTTATCTCACGCGAGCTTGTAATTTCGCGCCACGGGTCGAAGGGATTAGTGATGATTAGGTACGAGGGGGCCGTGTGTTATATCATTTTGATTATCAGGGGCAAATTATGATTGATGATTTTTCGTAATTGAGAACGGTGGGGATACACTGATTGAAGTGTGCGTTACAATGTGGGGATTATGACATGAGGTTCCCTTGTAGATACAGAGTGTAGCGAGTTTGATCTGGTATTAATCGAAAATTATCGCAATGTTTAAAATGTAATTATACACTTCGTTTATATATTGTAATTGAAAATGAAAAAGGACTTTGATACTTGATAATAATTATAATTTATAAAATTGAATATACACTTATTAACAGTTACTTGTATCTATTTATTTTTGCTATAAGTTCCAATGAATATTTTTATGTCTTTATTTAATTTTTATACTTTTATTATTTTAGCAATGTACTTACTTTGGAAACATTTAATGATTCAAGGTCATATTTATATAAGTAACTATTAAACACAGAACACAGAAGCGTAAAACTATGTGAAAAAATAGACGATTTACAAGTTTATATAGTCTTACGATTAAATAATTTCGTTACTTTTAATAAAACACTTTTGAAAGAAAGAGTGAATAAATGCTGTTACAAGCAAAAATTAGATTGTATAGAAACTGTTTCACGAAGTCTGTACAATGTATTATTAAAACGACATAACAGTGATGGTTTTCATTAAAAATCTCTGTGATATTATATGTCCTTACAGTATAGTTTAACAACCCTCCAGTTTACTACCTATTGAGAAAAAAATTCAAAATATTTCTCAATTAGTTTTTCTATAATTAAATGTTGAATAATTGTTTATCGTTTGTGGTTGCCAGTTTCTTTGATGATCTGCATATGGATATACTTATATTGTATTAAATGCCATAAACATTGAATATATGATAATGTATTTAAATAGTTTTTTATATAACTTGAAAATTAACTAAAAGCTACGAAGATTGATTTCAGAGTTTGATTATAAGATAAGTTTATTCAATTGCCACAGTAATACAACTATATATATACATTACAATTGATTATTGGATACAAACCAGCAATCTGGTTAAGAATCGTCTTTTTTTTTAATGATAAATAATATTTTCTTATACGAATCGAACTTATTTTTTCAAATATACACTTTAGCATGAGTTGAATAATGGGGTCCACAAAATCACGTCGTTCGCTTTTATTTTACGAGATAATCACGTCGAAGTAAGTTTGCCTGTGTGCGTGAACGTGAGATTGAATTTTTCACGGGCGCATCTTACGCCTGGTTCTTAAGAGCAAACACTGCCAATCTTAAAATAAAAAGGGAAACAATTTTGAAATTAAATTGGTCAAAACAGATAACTAGCAAATTAAGTATGTAGCACATAATTTGGTAATTCGATCACATAGACTCCTGATAAAATAATAGGATTTTTATGTATGAATTACTTTTTTAATCAAATTATCAAGAGATTTTCATTGGATAGGCGATAAAAGCTCTTGGAAACGTTTTCTTTTTTTACTTATTAATAGAATATACTAATTTAAGTACAAGAGATGGTCACGTCGCATTAAAAATGAATCCTTTTTCGTCCGTCCCGTGAAGTGTGGAATGAATAAAATAGTAAAACCTTTCAAAAACGTTCGTATCAACGCTCGTTCTGAAAAGATTTTCTACTATCCAATCCAGTACCTTCTTGTATAATTCATAATTCTTCATAAAGCAAAAATTTTTGTAAAATTTAAAAATTTCTGAATAATATTATGTGCCATGTATATTCATGAGTTTAAAAAAAAACAATTAAATAATGAAATTCTGTAAGCTATCGCATAATTTTTATGCACCTTAGCATAAAAGTAATTTCGTATTTCACAAATTTTAAACAACTGTACACATAATTTTTCACTATTATATTAGAGGTGTATTCATAAGTCTATGATAATAGTAACTTTGCCCTCTGTAAGGTGTACTTTTCTGGAATTTCGTAGGTGAACCATTGACCTAAGCTCAAATTAAGCCGAGAATTCGTAGAACATTCCGCGCAACCCAACGTAATTTCAGTAAGACGAGAAAAAGTTATTGCATACAATTCATGAATCATTAACTGAAACAACTATTTCTTGGAAAAAAAATCTTAAAATTGTGTACTCCTTTATTTAATTGAAATATGTAATCTATAAAGGTATAAACATTTATCTCAAAAAGAATTTAATAAACCGATCTATATGTAACCACAATTTGCTAAATTTTTTTTGTTCTGATTCAAACGTGAATTTAACTAAAGTCGAGAAGTATAATCTAAGAAACTCGCAAATTACTTTTCCAAGAAATTGAAATCGATACTGCACTTTCACATTTAATCAACGTTAAATTAAATACAAGACTACGACCAGTCTTTTTTAAACTTCGCCCACTTTTCTTCTTTATCTCTAGGTACTTACGGAAGCGGATAAGAAATAATACATCATCGCTAACCAAGATACACACATTGCAGTAGTAATGTTTTTTATTACACGCTTCGATGCGAACCAAAAAAATACTGGAATAAAAAATCACCTTTCGGCAAAGGCGCAACAGTGCCATAAAAACGACGAACATCGTTTTACAATCTACACTAGCCTAATGACATATACACGCGGCGAGCTTATGAGCCCTCTCGATCCTCTCATAATATATAGCGTGATATACCTACATCGATCCGCGTCCTCGAAGGGATCGGCCCCGTGCCAAGGTTACAGGGCAGGGCCGACAACCTCAGGTCGTATAAAAGCCTATCTTTTGAATCGCCCAGAGGAGAGCTTTCGCCCTCTCTAATAATATAAGACCATGTGCGGCTTTTTTATATTATATGTGTGTGTGTGTGTGCGCGCGCGAGTCACGTATAAAATTCTACGGCGGCTGCGGGCGCGCGAGAGCGAGTGGGCCGAAGATTTACGCGGCGACATGTTTCGACTTTGAAGCTGCTGTTTTACGCCTGGCGCTAGAAAGAGTGATGGCCCCTCACGCTTATATGGCTTTTATAGAGATTTCGCTCGCGGAATGAAAATGCTAATTCCGGCCCATTAAAGTGGGCGCGTTCGCAGGTCCGCAAGTGCGTCTCGTCTCGCTCGGTGCATTATCCGAGTAATGGTGCCATAAATATTACTCATTTTTTTTGCAGGTGAATCAGAAATGCCAAGTTTTAGTTATTTGGCTTTAAAAAGTATAAGTAACGAAACATTTTAGAAATACGTTTTTCCCAAACAATATTTTTATTAAAGAACAAAGAGATGTTCGATATCTTTAAACTGTTATATTAACCTATAATTCACAGATTTTTGTTGGAATTGTTATGTAACTTTTTGTATTCATTTTTGCGAAAAAAAATTATAAAGTATTAATAGTAGATTCAATTTTTAAGCTACAGGTATTTATATTATTACGTGAAAATAGAACACCTACAACGCATGTCCGCACAATAAAAATTTCTTGTATAAGATACACATGCATAAATCGTGTACTTACACTCAAAAAATAAATCAGCGAAAAGTTGCTCACTGGTGCAAACGCAAGTGAGAAATCAACTATCTTTTTAGTAAAAATTTTAAAAATATTAATAGATTTGTTTTCTGATTAATACGTGGAAACGACTCTTCTGCACTTATTAATTTTTAGAAAGTAGTATATATAGTATAAATTAAATAGAGCATTCACATAAATCTTGTGTTTTCATTCCACACTTGGTTTGATAAACATGAAATGTGGCTAAAAAACAGCGTATTTTAAAAGCGATTCGCAATCACAAGTTTGCCTAGCAGCAAGTTTCTCGTTGTATCTTACATATGCGCGCTGATGAGGTAACTGCGAGGGCGGAATGGGAGGAAGTCAACGCACTTTACGAGGTGGAGCAACCACTAAAATCCAATACCAAGACCTCTAACCTGGAGTGTGCACGAGTGGTTTTCGTATCAAATGAAGGAGGAATATCTGTAATGGGGTCGGGGGTCGAGGCCGACGGGAATCATCATCGACAACGTTGTTTATAGTATAACTTAGCCTGGCCGAAATTTAGGAAAGTAATGAGAGATCGACGATGCGATATATATGAAAAAAGGTAAAGAGGTACGGAGCTGCGGAGCACGCGTTTGCTATACGAAACATAAAAAAAAGTGATACGATATCAGAGGAAAATGCAAAGTGTTTCGATCTTTATACTTGAAAAGATCGGTATATTCCGAGTTCTTGAATGGAAAAAAGGAAAACAAGTAAAAACAATTTGCTAAATCGTATATTAGTTTTGAGTGAAAACTATCTTTGAAAAAATGCAAACCTTCGTGAAGAAAATACGAACACTGTTATAGATTTTAAAATTTTAAAAAATAGAAAAACCAATAATTTATAAATAGTTAATAAAAGAAAAAATCAATATGGTTCAATTAAAGTTAGGAATAGTAGAGGGTTAATATCAATTTAATGGTGAATTTTAATGTGTGTACATCTCAATAAAGGACCGAGGACCTTAACATACAAACTTCTATAGCGCAATTTAGTTAGGCGATAATTTTGGAAATTTTAGTTTCGTAAAATAGATAATAATTTTATTTTACCATTAAGAATTCGTATTTTCATTCTTTAATACAGAGCTAATTCTTTGCCGTAAATAACAAAAATTACAATATGTTTTAGTAAAATATAAAACATAAATTCTGATCATAAGTAGATGAAGGGTGAATATAGTCAGACATCTTCCATATGAAGATTTCAGAATTTTTCATTCACTACAAGAAACTTAGTTTTTATAATTTGAAAAAAATTTTTATATTGCAAATGACTCTGAGATATATGATATTACATGTTTATGATTTTATACTCTAAAGTATTTTAATGTCGAGAAAAAGCGCAAAGGTATAATAACTAGAAAATTCTAACGACCGTCTCAGAATAACAGCCTAAACCCCATTCTTTAAAAAATCATTAAGAATTCTTGAACCTTGGCCTCCCAGTCATATAAAACAATATACGACGTCTCGTAAAAAACGCATGACAAAGGGCAAACAAGTATTAGGACTTAACAAAAGGCTTGCGCTCCTTCGCCACAGTGCACACACGTCTTTGAGCCTTGACCCGAATCGAGAGGTGAAAATTTTGATGCAACAGTTCGACTAAATAATCCGTCAACGCGTTCTCGCACCCCTCGCTGAAAGCCGTCGAGGGCTGTTAAAGGGAACGGAAGGGGTCGCGGGTGGAAAAAAGGTGCGGACGCGCGCGAAGGTTGCGCGTCGCGTGCCATGTCGGATAAAGCGCAACGTACTCCCCCTTCTCTCTCTCTCTCTCTCTCACTCACTCCTTTCCTCTGTGTACATTTAAAACAAGGAGCGCTCGCGCGAGTAAAACGAACAATAAAAAAAAGACTATAGGTTCCACGCCACGGTATTCCTTAATGGGGGGAGAGCCAGCCGCGAGACTTGTCGAAAGTGGGACGCCGCTGAATCGATACGTCATTCGTGTCGTCCAGTTTTTCAATTCCAGGCTCTCCCCGCGAAAGAAGTGATCGATGCACGGCATCGCACACGCGACGTCGTCGTAACATCTCTGCCGCTACCCCACCTCCTTCATATATACATCCGTATACGGCGAGCAACTCCTGCTTTGCGATGGAAATCGCGACCGCGAGGCTGGAAGTCCGCGACCTCGTGACTTTGCCACTGGTTTCCTCGGTCACAGTGAACTACGTGAACTGTCCGAATAGCTGGACATGCGGATGACTTTTTTTCAAGCTTGGATTCTCCCATCTTGTCCATTGCTGCGATGTCTTTCTTTGTTGGCGGTGACGGGACCATGCAATTCTATATGCTGGGCCTTTATTCGACGAGGATAATATAGAAATCGCCCCGAATTGGCGGCATATATCTCTGTGCCACAAGCGATCGGATTCGCGTGCCGGATGTCAAGGATCGCGCGCGGTCGAGTGAATATTTTTACGGGCTACCGAGGTAATCAAAAAAGTTTCGATGAATCGAACGAATAGCAGCGAGCCTCCATTATGCGAACTTTTTCCTATACACGCTTTTCTGCTGGCATACCTCGCTGCGCGTTGTATTTCAAATTCTCGAGAATTTTGAAATAATGTGGCCATTGGTTTCATAAGATCTAAAATTATTGTGTATACGCACGAGTCTGTAAATACGCACGGGGCAGTATATTTCAGTTGCTGGAGGCGCGCCAATGTTTTTCGAAATTCAATTTTTGTGCGTTACTTTGCAAAAACTTTCCATTAAGAAGAAAGAAGATTGTTCGAGAACGAAGGAAAGAAAATAAAAAAAAAAACAAAATATTAAAAGCTTTTCTTTTATTACCATACCTCGATTAGCGTTTTAATAAAACAAATTTTCGTTATATTCGGAGAGGAAATTCAACTAAAATCTCCGTAAAATCTCTACCAACGTTGTATAGGTATATACTCCAGAGATTCCAGCAACCAAATATTTTCCTACGTGCGCTTTCACGCCAGCTTTGTCTTCAGATCCGTGTCTACGCGCTTAACACCGGGTGCGCGTGTAGACATGAAATTCCAGTCGTGGACAGGCCAAAAACGCTGAAACGTGTGGGTGTATGTGTGTGTGCATATACGTATATGTGTATGTGCACACAAACACCTCATCACTTGGGGCGTGGGCAAAGTGTTCGAGCGCATACGTAAACATCGAAAACTACTGTACGCGTGCGTGCGTTCCGATGGCATAATACACGTAAACGCGAAACGCTTGCAAACACCAACTCACACAGGGCCAAAGTGTACGCGGGGATGTTGGAATTGTGCGTAAAATGGACTCTTTATGTTGCTTTCGAATGAGAGCAGAAAATTAAATTTTGATGTGTGTGTGGGTTTTTGAATCAATGTAATGGGTATGTTGCTATTCATGATTTAGGGTAAACGAGGAGGAGAATTGTAACCGTAGTCAGTGAGAAATTTATATGGGGGACGACAGCCGGTGATATATACTTATGTAAACGTTAATATATTATAACCATGACCAATTATCAAGGGTTTTTTGTTTATTTTTTCATCCTTATTTTCAATTAAAATTCCATGTTTGCCAAATGACTTTATACGTGAATAATGTAAAATTTGCTTTAGCGAAAAATGATAGTGCCCATAAATATGCAGACGCGTATAGAATTTCTGATATCCTCGCTGCGTGGAATTCGAAAATAAGAAAGTTGTTAATTCCTTATTCCGACGAAATTGATTGGCGGGTATTGATGGACAAGTTAGCGCGCTGTTGAGGAGTTTATCAAGTATTTCATCGCCATAGTCTACCTGGCACTATAGAAATCTGTTATATATACGAGTTGGCCGATTGGCGGAGGACATTCACAAGTTCCCTTTCGCACCCTGAATAATGCATAACGGTTAAATATTAAACCCAAAGGGGGTATAATGTGGAATCGACCGAAACATTAAACAACGACTAATGATTTTCCGTATATATACATTACATATACCGGTATAGAGGAAAACGACGATTAATAATTTTCATCATCAAATGACTCCGTGAATTATTATTAGCTCACGCGCGGTAGCAGCACGTCTTTTTCACATATTACCCAATTTAGCGTAATCGAAAAGCCGCGCGAGCGGTCGCACGCATTCAGGTGCGTCACTCCTTGCGTGAATTCATTAGCGTTGACTGAGACGACTGATATATATATCAATGAGGCCGCAAGGGCACGCATCAAAGTTCTCCCTTTTGGAGTCCTGGTATATATACGTATAGCATTACCTTATTCAGCACTGATATCGTCCAGCTTTACAACATCACGTATATATATATCTCGTATATATAGCCCTCTTCTTCAGGACACGAGCTGTGGTAAGATTACGGATTAGTTCATTGATTCCTGAGCTTCCGTATAGCTTGGCCTTCGCGTGCTACTGCTTCGATATAGGAGGACTTAATCGCGTTCGGACGAAAGACCGAGAGAGGAGAGTCCGCGAGCAGGCGCGTAGAAAGTCATTTGCGGTAGAGAGGCGGCATCTTAATGGATTTCTTTTTAATTTATGAGGGGGTCTGAAAGAGGGTCGATTTTTCAATGAGGTATATAGGAACAGCTACGGGGAGCGCGGCGCGAACTTGTTATCGCTATTTGCACAGTTTTGAATTTGTTTCGCTCGCGCAGATGTAGAGCGTTATTTATTAAGAATGACATATTCTCCTTGCATGTATATATAAATCGCGATAAAAAAGTGTTCTTAGTTCGTTATCGTGTAATATATCTCTATTGGAATTTGGGTATGACTTATTGTATAATTAAACTAAGAAGTGTTCGAACTGAAGTGTTGAGAGTTACTTACTTTACAAATATGGGTATATTTTATATTTTTCAATTTTCAAAGCATCATTATCTTAATTGAACTTTCTGAACATAACCAATCTTTCTGATTTTATTATCTCTCGACGGTATATCAAATATTTATGTAATTGTTAAACAGCCACATTAATTTCACAGTTATAGCAACCATTATCTATTGAAAAATAACTTCGATCGTGTTTAAATTAAAATAGCATGTTGCATATATATACGTAGGCAGCAGGCAAACCTACAAAACGATCTAATTACCAAGCTCGTGAAACCGTAGGCATATAAACAGCCGCGTCCTGTGTACGCGAATTGTCGCATCTCAATAATCGATGAGCAGCACGAGCAAGTACACACTCGTGTATGTATATATATGTGTACGCGGTGCTAAATAGGTTAAATAGCAAGAGTTATTTTGCACGTCGCACATCTCGCGCGGGCTTGCTCACACACGTCTACCTAGCAATGCTATATAGCTATATATATATATGTAGCGCCCTAAAGCCTTCCAGATGGCTTGAGACGTGCAGTTGATTAAATTGCACCGTGCAAATGCGCCTCTTTCAGGAGTGACATTCTGATTTGCTCGACGGGTGAATTCGAACACACACAGACACATAGACACTAGTGTGTAAGAGGTGTGTTTCTCATGTACTTGGCATACGTGGAACATCTTAATTGCGTCGTATAAACATTCTTATACTTTCGTAAATTTTATATAGCTTCATGTTTGTTGAGTCTACTCTTGCGAATTTGCGCGTTGTATATATATATATATATCTGTACCAAGGGTGTGCGAATGTCACTGAGAATTAAATTCTGTAACGCGATCGTTATAACTTGATGTTTTCAGTTATAACGCGCGATATTTTTATGAGAAATTGCATCTATCGGGAAATATTATATAGTATATTCAATTTGAAAAAGATCTGTTTGGATCATATTTCACGGGAACTCGTTCGCCCCGTGGTAATGTTCTTTTTTTTTACTGTATACATAAATTTCATTATCATTCATGATTTTTAAAGATTTTATTACACTTTTCATGCAAACAGCCGTAAAGTACTCCGCGCACGAATTTATTCACGCATTCATAAACAGAAAACAAAACTATAAAATATTCTGATCTACATTCTATCTTAAAAACTTTTTATCACATTCATGTACCATTTTTCGAGTATAATATAACATTATACTTTATACATACGTGCGCGATGCGTTTTCTCATACTGGAAGATGAGAAAACGCACTACGCACCGACTGTGTAAAATGACAGGCCACGCTAACAAGACATGTGCATACATCTGTATTCGAATGGAAATATCATTTTGCTCGTATATGGACAAGCGTGCGATTCGCAAGCGCGTTATATATTCGAGAGAAGCAGACACCCACGCATACAACTATAATAACAAATCGCGATAAAGGGCGAGCGCGTGCATGCAGATCCGGAAATAAAAATACCACTCGGTACAGTTGGAGTTTATGAATCAATGTCGTGCGTCGCCATTCGATCACGGTATAAATATAACCGCGACGGAACGCTTTCGAATATTCTCTGTCTCTTCTGTTACCGTAAACAGCGGATCGATCGGCGCCTTTCAATGCATGTTTGCTAATGTATTACCGAAGAACGAGTTTATTTGCACCGCAGTGGGACTCAGATTTTAGATGACGAATCGCCAGCTGCGTCAATTCGTCCTTTTTACGAGGCGTATACACTCGTAACAAAAGACTGCACTGGGGCTTACGTAAACGAGCAGCGCGCGAATTCCGCGCACGCACGCGACTGCATTACCCGAGCGACGGCTGCGATCAAGTCCTTTGTCTATATATGTATATACCGCTAAGCTGTTATCGACCCACAGTCGCTTGCGATCGTGTCTGTGTCCCCGAGGAGCAGCAGCAGCCGAAAACGTCGAGTAGCATTCGTCTTCTCTGTGCAGTCGCATCTGTCACAGCTCTCGACGAGCGTTAAACTTGGTCTACATTGCGTCATTCCCCACCTCCATCTCCTCGGCTCTCGGAGGCGGTTAAAATATCCTTTTGCGCTATACCACGAGAAAGACATTGTGATTTTGTCGGTTTTCTCGTGTTATTGATACATTATGCAAAGCGGTTGTGAGATTGCAGTTGTACGCAAGGTTATTTTGGCTTATCATACTTAGAAACGAATTTAGAAGTCACGGGATTGTAAATTATATATATGTATTATGATTTCAAATTCTTCATTGAATTAATAATTTGAAGATAGTGAAAAGTCATGCAGACTTTTAAATTTTTATTTCCAGATAAGACTTTAAGCATTTTTCATTAGCGAACCTTTCACACTTAAGCAAAGTAATTAAAAAGTTCATCAATTCTGAAAAGTTCAATTATAAAATGTAATTGTCGATGCAAATTTCATATATATAGCAATTGTTAAATAATAGACATCTATTATATAGTTCAAAATTAATTTCAGTTGTATCATAAATTTTGTTTGCGTAAGAATTATACTTGTTATTTTAATGCTAATGGTGATATAATTTTATACAATGAGTTAAGACAGTAATATTCGGTTCTAACTAAAAAAAATAAAGCTATAAAGCATTAAGAAGACTTTTTCAAGACCTCACTTTTACAAACATTCTCAAACCAGTATTTATCAAAGATTTGCTTTAAAGGAATATTTTTCGTTCGTAACTACCATATATTTCTTTCATCATTCATGCACACGCAGGGAAATCTTATTTATGTACTGACGAGTACTTGGAAAATTTTTCCTTTCCTCGCGTGATACGTTTTTGCTCGATTTCATAATTTGCGAATTTCACTGTGGGCTAGTGCCGACAGAATTTCCAAGACTCAATCCGTAACCATTTTCTACGTTTGATAGAAGACCGTCTGATCACATATATACGATTCTTCCAAAAAAGTTATGTTCGTATTCGATACTGCTGACATCGCCGCAGTTGTTATGGGAAGCATCTTCATAACTGTTCGACTTTCTTGCGTTGTACTACTCTGGGTACCTCTATCGGATCTCTTTTATAGGAAAAGACCGCACTTGTGCACTATAACCTTTTTTCTATTTACGTCAACAGCGACGACAACGCCACAGCAAAAATAGAAACCATTTAATATTTATTGAATACGATAGACGAAATATTGAAGCCCTCTGAATTTTTTTTCATGCATGTTTTGCGAATATCTTTTAAATGTCGTCATTGATATTATAATCATTTTGCTTGTGGAGGGAATAAAATATTGACCGAATCGTAATAATAATAATCCCTATTAAGTTCTATTTATACAGAATGAGATATTTACTTGAATAAATCATAAGCTTATTACAGATATGGCATATACCGTTTAAAAATAATATTGCCATATCATATGTTCTAATCTATAAAAAGAGTTGTCCAGACGACGAAAGAAAGAATTAAAGAAGATATATTAGAAGTCATATACCAGATTTTTGTTTTATTTTAATCTAAAATTGAGTCTTAGTTAATGATTCTTATCACAGTGGATATAACTAAAAAAAATAAAAATCAATATATATTACTATAGATGTACCTGAATATAGACATCTCTAAGAAAAAAATATTAACCCTTCAGTAGAAAAACTGACTGCAATGTAATTATTTTATTTTTTTTTATTTTTTTTTTTTATTGGTTATTTAGCGTCGCATCCCCCGTTAGGGTATTAGCGACGTGTTATAACTATTAAAACTCGTATTTGGTACTGTAGGGGGTTGAACTGTAGGTTTGGCGGTCATGAGTTCGATCTCCGTCACCGAAAAAAACCAGTAGACATTTTTTTTGGAAAAATATCTTCCGAGATTTTAGCAGAGACGGGGATTCGAACTCACAACCTCGAGCAGCCTTGTCTTGAAAAGCTAAGCTATTTATATAGTTTCATATATTTATATAGTTTACTTCTTTTTTAATTTATAAGAGATATTCTAGTTAATTCAAATGATGATGATAATTACCATTGCGTACTAAAATTTAACTTATATGGCGGTAATAACCCCCAGCATAATAACATAATATCTCGCACGATTGTGATATAAAAGACAATTTGAGGCTATTATTCAATTTACGGTAATTTATATGAGAAAATTCATGATATACTAAAATTTCATTCGCCAATGGCAATATCTATGGCAATAACTATATCATATTATTTTACAATTAGCATGCACATGATGATTTCATTCATTCGGGTTCTATATATGGTAATTATTGTATAAGGACACTTCATGTTATACCTAATAAAGAATAATTGAGGCAGTGGATTTGTCATTTATTTGTATATCAATAATTAAAGCAACAAATTTTATAATAAAATTGTGCTTATAATTAACATTATTTTTAATTTTAAAAGAATATCAAAATTGCCTTCATTGAAACTACAGTTATTATTTCTTCTTCTTTTAAATCACTTCTTTGTTTTATTCACACATAGATCATGATCCGAAGTGAACTTTGCATTTTGCGCCAGGCCCCATAAATCGTCTAAATAATTTATTTCCCAAGACGTATATCAGACTTATAAACACAAATGTCAATTGACGGAGTTTTACGACGAGGAACAATAAAAAAAACGGGGTAACGGGGCAGAATTTTCAGACGTAAAAACGTCGAGATTGACCTAAAGACACCGTAGCTCGCTCACAGTTCCCGTAATAAATTTTCATCGAGCAACCCCGATTCTCCTTATCAATCTTCGCTACCTATAGATATACCAATCTTACCAATATTATCTTCCCCTCTTTCTCTTCTAAGTATATAACGATCGTACGAATCGATATATATATATATACACGCTACCACAACTACTCACGGAGAAAAACGAACGCTATCAAATGGTGTCGCAACTCTCAACGAGAGTTAACTAAAATCCTTGAGTATACTCTTAAGAGCAGGCGCGTGCGCGCTCGGACTATTCTTCTTCCGTCTTATTAACAAATTCGTCCTTGACCGGCCGCCGTTTTCTTCCGCTCCATAAAGGACAAGGGTCAGGTGTGGCTGCGAGGCGCGTGGGTGTGCGTCATTATGGGGACCGATAAAACAGCAAGCCGCGTCGTTCGCCATGAGGTGCTGTGTGTCCGTCTTATTCGCGATTCCATTGCCGAAAGTGGATGCTAATAAAGTCGGTTACCGTCAGACTGGGACATTACTGGGATTGCTTTGTTACGTGTGCCTCGCTTTATTCGATTATTGCGCGACTCGCTCAGTGTAATTTCAAAATGCGCACCCACATACGTAACGCAAACATTCCTACAAGAATATCCGGAAAATCAATTACTTTTTCGAGCTACGGCGTATCTTAATTTGGTTACTAGGTTTTGGAATTCGGATGTTTTCGAATGAAAATCTATATATTTTTTGGAGAGTGTTTAAATTATATGTGATCATTAAATGTAAATGTGATTTTAAATCCTGATGTATCGTAAGATAAATAATATTTAATATGTATCAAAATATAAAGGACTAATAAAGAAAAAAAGTAAACCATGATAAATAATCTATATAGAAATTCGTATAGAGAAGCGCAAGATTTATGATATTACACGGTCGGATGGACCATGATAAAATAATCAAAAGTCACTCTAAAGGACGTGAGGAAACGTTATTGATAGAGAAAATGTCACGCGTGCAGTGACAAACAAGATAAACTCAGGATGGCTTCAAGTTTCAAATGCAACAGAGCATTCCTCGGAAAAATCGTAAACTAGTGACAAATGGATGGCTGCATTGATTTTACACTCTATGCCCCCTGTGAAATTTAAGAAATTTAAGAGAATGTGATTGTCGACGTCATTCATAGAACAACAAAATCTTATGGTAGATATTTATGAAATCAGTCAAAAAAATTCTGATAATAATTTGTTATGCGTGAAGGGGGCAGGACAAAGCGATTCTTCAAACATATAAATTTATAATAATAAAATAATATAATAAAACTGAGATTTGATCTTTTGTAAGTTCAAGAATACAGACCAGCTTTTTACCTTGATTTTTTTCAACTTTTCCAATTCATCACTATTATAAGAGCGACCTTCCTCCCGTAAAGAAAGGTCCAAGCTTTGTAAACTTGTACATGACTTTGAAAATTTTGATTGTTTTACATATTTCTAATGATTTTATGGGTTTTTGAAACTGATCTGAAAGTGGAGCTAAATCTATGTTAGGTGAAAATAGTGTTGTAGATACATTATTTTCTTTATTTAACAATTTATTCTTGTGAAATAATTGTACCCATTTTTTAAATGTCTTTGGAATCCTAAATTGTTAATAATTCACTTATTGTTAAACTAATTCTGTTGATTACAATGTATACAGCCCGACAAATAGCGTTGTAGTCAGAGAGGAGAGTGAGCATTGCGGCTATTGTTACAAAAAAGAATAAAATCGGGAATCAATAGAATAGTAGTATCGACCTGACCAGGGAAGAAGCACCAGGAATGCGGTTCGGGATGTGATTGAACTTCGAACCTGTACAATTATTTAATTTTTCAATTATTTATTTAATTTCATATCCTAAATTCGTATACGATTAACTTCAACTTGATTTAAGAAAAGTTTGTGTAAACGTATTAAATACATACGTATATCTTCTCATGCAAATTGAAATAGTAATAATTCAACCACATAAATTTTCTATTATTTCACGACATTAATAAATACATTTTTTATATAAAAGATTTGTTTGTAAAAGATATAAATGTTTTAGTTTCTATCGTTTTACTTAAGAAATTTCTGAGAACTTTTTACTGAATTCCTTTTACCAAAAACTAGAGCCCATCTACGAAAACTGTGAGACATGTCTCATTATTTATAGGTGAGAAGTGGCTCGTGAAGTTTCACCGAAATCCAAGCTCCGGATTCTTAATGTTTCTCCTATAAATGAAACTGTTGTGGATTTCTTAAAAGATATAAAAATATTATAGAGATTTATGACTTATAACTTATATAGGGCATTCATTTATTCTACATAAACCACAGTATATGTTATGTTTATTAGTTTTCTATTGTAAAGTATATATAAATAGTTTCGTCAAGATAGTTTTATAGAGACAATAAAACGAATCGAATTTTTATTTTACGTGTATAATGTTTTTTCAATTAAACATTAGTGTAATAACTTGCGTGCTTCTTCTCTAAAAAATAGTTCAGTTATTTCGACAATTTTCGATTTTACATTGAACAATGTTAGTGTCATGTTTCAATTAAAAAAAGTAATCGTTACTACAGCAGTAGTTATACTGAAAATCTAAACGGTATATACACGTAAAAAGTAAGCCCAAAACTTTTTTACTTGCAAAATTATGAATTAACATATTATGAATTAATTTGAATAGCAGCGGAGGGCGGAAATGCGACCGGAAAAGTTTCTTGCTCTTCATAGAAAAACTTTTACTCTGCCAAGAGAGAGAGAGAGAGAAATAGAGACCGGAGACTCTCGGCTCGTACGACGAGAGTTCTCAAACAAAAGTGCAATAAAACATCTGCGGCGTGGGCCCTAGGGTTCGTCTGCAATTACGCCTCGGCGTGTGCCACCACATTAATCCATCGCGTTCCAAGGAGAGCCTTTTTCCTTCCTACTTCGACGAAACTTTACATTTTTTGCGAAGGTGTATCGTCTTAGAACTCCTTGTAGCATACACACTTTTATCAGTTTTCTTTTCTCGTCTACTACAATATGTAGACAGTTGGGACGAATTTTGAGGCAATCTAATTTTTTTCTTTCTTGTTACGTGCAAGGTTATACGATAAAATTTTTAACAAAGTATTGTTCCACTCAAAAGTTGTTACTGATCGTACAAACTTTGTTATTTGCATATGGGTTGGCCATCATGCGTACAAGTGTATACCATTTTCAGTGTTTCTACAACGATAGTGGATACTATGCTATGCACGTAGATAACGAATATAACCAGGCATGGAAGTCATCGCATGGTTACGTTAAACCTCGATGAGCGTCAATTATTGCGTACCCGACAGAAGCACTTACACGTTGTCCTGGAGTACTATTGTAAATTACATAGTATAACTTTAACGGAAACTAATTAAGTGAGCTACAGTTGGGTTGACTTTATAAACATTATACAAGAGCTGGCTGAATTAAATCACACTAAGCTCGCAGTTTGCAAAGAGCTTTTCCGAATTTCTCGTATTACTGGACTTTTAAGATAAAATTATACATCAACATATTTTATAGCGTTAAAATTCACTAAAATTTTCGCAGAAATGCGAATCGAAATCACTTAAGTGTGTACGACGTTGAGTCACGCGAGAGAGACAAAAAACACACAACTCGAATTCACGGAGTAAGTACGTGGGGAAAAGTAGAAGAGAGATAGTTCGGTCGGAGGGTAATTTGAAACTAACTTAGCATCTCTCAGTTATCACGACTCGGAAATATTTTCTTACCGCTCGATTCGCCTTCATGCGGTGTCTTTTCATTCTGATCGTCGTGTACTTTCCGCGCAGTTCTCTCTTTCCCTTACTCTCGCCTCCGTCCCTCTCTCTGTCTCTTTCTCTCTTGCTTGCTTTTTCCAACCTCGACTTTCTCGAGAGAGTTTATTTCCGCGAGGGAACTCGGAATTTAGCAGACTCTTCGTCGTCACTGAGGTATTTCCAATAAAAGATGAAGTCTACCACCTACCGAAGAGCAGCGAGATCTTGACCATGCTCTCTTGCAATTCAAGTTGAAAAATTATTCAAGAGATGACGATGAGTGATTACCCAGATTATCTTCCGTTTATTTATATATTTTTTAACATTTCAATGTGTAACTTTACTCTTCAATTTCACCAATGAAGTTTTATTCGTGTTTTTATTATTTATTTTTGTCTTGTTTACATACACAAACTTCAAAAATGAATATTAAATTAAATAAGTAAAATTGTATCAACCCTTATCCTTTGTCTAATCTAGTTTGTGTCAAAGTAATATCTTAATTAGTCATATGTTTCATTCACTTTTATCATATTTTCTCGGCTCTATCTGGTTGGAAAATTTAATTAATTAAAATAGATAGCTGAAAATATAAAAATATATCCATAAAATGATTTTAAATCTTTTGTGATCTTCGTCAATTGTTTCGTAAAGTAATTTGCATTAGTCATATCCAAATCAAATGTGTCATGTCATACGTTTTAGTATAGTTTAGTCGATTAAATGTACGATTTGTATATACGTAAGCTCGGAGTTCAATATTACAGTTCACCTCTACAGTTAATCATGCTATATTTATGATACAATTATTTACAATGTGCATTGACACAATTATTTTAATAATTCCACGAATCTATTTCAATAATAATGTATCATCAACAAAGTTCTTCTTTGTTAACCGATTTAAATTCTAATATTTGATAACATAAATGTATAACCTACATTGATGATAAATGCGCTAAGGACAATCAATGTCAAAAACCATACATGAATGTCTCGCTGTGTTATACAGTATGTGAACGGTGCGTGACAGTGAAACTATAACAGGTACAGTTTGACGTCCATTCTCTAAAACTCTACAATGTTTACTTTCCTCATAAAAATAAAGCTAATTATAATAAGTGTCACGTATTGTTGGTTATTCCAAACAAGCAACATTAAATTTTTTATAATATATGTTAAAAGGTAAAAAATACAAACTTTGCAAATATAGTTATGATGCATTTACAAGCATTAAAAAAGTTATTATGTCATTAAATTTTATTAAAAAATCGTTACGACGTTAAAAGTATTTATTGAGATAGA
This sequence comes from Torymus tubicola, assembly GCA_035583055.1. NCBI lineage: Eukaryota > Metazoa > Arthropoda > Insecta > Hymenoptera > Torymidae > Torymus > Torymus tubicola. Next base: position 23,744,826 of record JAWWEQ010000010.1, on the reverse strand, counting down.
CAAGGCAATGCATAACGGAAATATTTTCATCATATTGAAATTCCAAATGTTTAATGCTTGGTTAAATTTACCTTGAAAATCACATGTGTGAAATATTTCTCACTCGTCTACAACAGAAAGGAATCGTTGAGATATTACTCTCGTCAAAAAGTATTAATATCTATCGAGTATATACATATATAGATATACCACTCAACCACGAATGTATATAGATAGCGTCATTTTAAAATTTACGCCACTTGCCACTAATAAAGTAATAAAGCACCGCGGTACGTATAAGCTCCCGCGGAAACCTCTCCAGTCAGCAGAGTGCGACTCCTCCCTAACCGTTTCGTCGCGTTAGAACGTCGCGAACAAAAGCTCGCACTGACTCGAACAATACGTCCGGGGTTAATTTGCCTCAGTCGCAAAACTTAAACCGCGTGTGCGAAATTACTTGAGAGCGCTTCCGAAGTGTGACAGGGACACGCCTAGCCGAAAAGCTTTTACTTCCCCCCCCCCGTTCTCGCAAACGCGGCGGTAAACAATCGAATTCGACGTCAGAAGTGAGTTGAGTTAGTCGCGCGCGCACGCATATACGAGCTTTGTCGAGGGAGAGAGAGAGTCGGCAGTTCCAAAGCTCAACGAAGCCATGCTGTGGGGAATCGCGAAGAATGAATAAAGAGAACTGTATACAGGTGGTTTTGGCACACGCGCGCTCGCGAGGATAATAGGCGTCGGCTTCGCACTCGCGTTCCCCTGCTCACGGGAACGGAAGAGGAGGGAAATCGATCGTCCGTACACGAGCCGTGCAACCGCTATATGCCGCAGGCAGTGCGCGCGATGAGGCCACTCGAGCGCGAACGCACTTTCGCCCTCTCTCTCTCTCTCTCTCTCTATCTCTCTCGTTGTGTGCGAGGCAGTTTTCTAATTTCATCTTGATGCTGCTGGATTCCTTTGCTTCTCTGCTTTTATGCGTTTTTATGGAATTACCTTTGCACCTTGAGCTCCTCCTCGTGATACTTGAACGAGGACTATTTTTAATTCTCTTCACTGAGAAATATGGCAAATTATTAGTGTTTATGAGTACTAAATCGTAAATTTAAGCGTTTACTGTGTAGAAAAATTAGAAAAAAGTAGGATAATTTTAATAACTAAAGAGCCACTTGGGATTATTTCTGAAACTTGTGCGATTATAAACGTTTAACCTTTTTGATAATCTTTATAAAAATGCAGTAAGTTTTCTATTGGTTAAAATTTGCAGGTAAAAAAATATTTTGGTTTCATCAAGATAATAACATAATAAAAATGATTAAACTTAATAATTTTCCATTAATATGCATCGTGTAAATTATAAAATACATTGTTATGATCATGTTCATACTTGTATATTGGGTTATTTATGGAAATTATGATAAAAAATTTTAAAAATCCGATTAAAAATTTTTAAAAAGCGTAATTTTTACCATTAGTTTATGAATGAAATATTATTATACTTTAAACATTATATGTAATTCAACTCATAGAATTTTAATTTCATATTATGTACATAGTTATACAAACTTCACATGTAGGTATACAACTAAATACAAACGAAAGAAATTCCGGAATTTTCCGTGTAGTATTTTCATCCATCATTTTAATATCAAAACTTCGGGGTTGTATTAAAGGCTCATTTAAGCCGAGCCATCTTTCTGAGTATGATTGGATTCCAAACTTTATAAAGGTTCTAAAAAAATTCAATATCTTGAAAAACCGTACAAACACTGAAATTTAATTAAATTCCTTACGGAGCTAGAATCTCTGTTCGTGTTTGTAATCATAATGAAAGATTACATGAGTCAATCACAAGAATAACTGGAGGCTGTAAGTATTTGAGTAGGTGACCTTTACAGTTTTGAGTAATATCGACGGCCGAATTTTTGTTTTCAGCAAAGTGCTGGTTGGGTAATGATTATTTGTTCTGTGTCTTCGAGAAGATATTGGATAATGATGCGGCGAATGAAGCAAACCAACAGTTTCTCGACACGAGTTCAAGTCTCAGAGATTTGACTAAAGGGCCTATTCCGAAGTTTTGCAAACATAAAAATTAAAAGTATTGATTGAAAGAGAATATAACAAAAAATATACCGATCACTTTTTAATTTAAATAAATTACAAGTAAAGTCTTAGTAAAAAAATTTAGAGATTTTTCTCGAAATTGGCGTGACACCTAACTTCACAAGGTTCTTTTCACTAAATATAAACTTTTTTTTTATCATACGATGCGATTTCCATTATCATTATGATAGATTGAATATCTCTCTTACTTTTCCACATAGTTTTGCTGTTACGCTATTCTGAGCACATCTATCATCGATTCGAAGAGAATAATTGAATTGACGTATATATACGGTCGGGACAAGAATAATATGTTACAATAGGCCTCGTATATATAAATGTGCCTAAATAATAATAATGAATATTTTCATATACATACTATAAAGTTAGAGATATTATAATATTCCATTGTATTACTTTATCTACAAAAAATTGAAAATATGGAGATCTACCATATTAATATATAATAGGAAATTCAAATACATTGTGTGTAATAATTTATCTGAAAGAAAAGCTTTTATTTACTTATGATAGGTACAAGGCTAATGTTAAATTTAGGAATGTTTATATGATATTGATATTTGTACGGGAAAAAAATATTACTGACTTCGCGCTTTCGTAAAACAATAGATATTAATCTTCTATAGTAAAACTTTTATACCGAAATTAAAAGGTAATAAAAAATTTTTGAATAAAATATATCTAATAATGGAAAAATAAAAAGTTCCTTATTATATGCTGAATAATTTCAGGAGCGATCGTCCCGTAGACAATTTATTATTTTTATATTTTTTAGTACTTTTAAGTTTTATGATATGACATGAAGAAAGAATTCAAAGAGTCTGATTATACATTTTTGTTGGCCACGATTTAAGTAGATATATATTTTTTATTTTGAAAAAGAATTCAAGATATTCGTTTTATGGCAGTTTGATAATTGCAGTGTAGAGGATTTACAAAAATAATCTTTGTGGAGAAGCTTAGTGAAAGCTCATTTGAAATTATTATAAGTCAGTCAGTTTATTCTTCTCATTTTATTTATCATTAATATTTATAATTGAAGCGTTATTGAATTTACATTTTGTAATTTCAATAATCAAACCCTTAATAATATTGTTTAATCTTACGTTAATAATATTCATTGTCATCAATTTATTGTTACCATTGTTTCTAATAAATCAATAATAATAATAGTTATGTGACAATCATTACGAAATATTTTTTATTCGACTATTTTATTATCAAAAAAGAATTTCACTTGAAATTTTTCTAGAATTTTAAATATCAAACTTATATTATAAAGAAACAAACATAAATTATTCATATTATATTATATCATGTGCATGAGACAGATAAGTTTTTGCATAAAGTACAGTTACAGAAAATTAATTACTTTACTTTAATTACTAAAAATAAGGTTAGTGAAATGTGATATCTAATAGTCTACATAAGAGTAACATTTCTTATTTTATAATCATTAATCAAAATTCAAAGTTGTAATAAGAACTAAAAATGCTGAGTCTGTAACTAAACACACTGAACGACTAAAGGCCTGAACAAATTTGAGGGCACGCAAGTTCCTTTAAATTTCGAAGGGACGACTGGGGAGGAGACCAAAGTTAGTAATAGTGTTTACAAAAGATGCGTGAAGCCAGCAGGAATCCTAATTAGCCGCAGAAGAAATTCAATTATCCCTTGAGCAAACTGCGGGACGAAAAACACACGCGCACGCTCTCCATGCCAACCGCGTGAGTGAAAAATGAAAAACGACGGAGCTCGGCTTTTTGAAAAAGCACTGTGTACGCGCGACAACTGAAACTTCATTAAACCGGGCGCTGGAAAATTCAATGTGCCTGTATTACCATGCCAAAGAATAAAAATCCTCTACTTATAAAAAGACCACGGTTTTTGCATTTTAATGTCTTTCCGAGTGTAAATTAACGCTAATTTTTTTCCAGAAAAAGGAAATTTTATGAACGTTTTATGTAAGCATGTTATAGCAGTAAAATACGAATGTATTTAAAATGTATATGGAAATTCGTATTTTAAAGCAAACTTATTCGGTTTATAACTTATACTTGTCAAAATATATTTAAATTGACTGCTAGTCCTTCCAATATAAATAATAGTATTTTGAATTCACAATTATTCTAAAATATATTCAATCTTTCATTACAAAAAAATATTTACTGTAACGAAATGGTATTTCGTTATAATATTCACTGATTAAAACATCAGCATATGGCGAGGTTTTTCACGTTAAAATTGATTACAATTATATTGAGGAATCCGTTATCCATTGATTGGTCTCGGTTTGAATTAAAGCATAAGCTTTTTCATAAAATCTATTCATGTTTAATAAAATATTTTATCAATCATATTTAGGAATTAGAATGGGATAATAAAAAACTATTACTGTGATGAAATAATTGCTTCGAATATTATTTAACGATCTATTAACGTTAAATGAAAATTCGCTGCTAATTAATTGGTACGGAACAATTAATTCTTCAAATTCAATTAACTAATACCTTATATTTTTTGTTTAGTCCTAATAATAAACATGAATTCTTTTGTCAAAATATGTTTGTATTATGAACAAATAATTGAATGTTTTCTTTTAATATATTTTACCATATTAATAATGTTAATCTAATCATTGAAAAATAAAAACAAAACCAAAACATTAAATAAATAGAAAATGATTTTTTGACGGTAGTATAAAAAGAAGAAAGGATAACATTTTAAAAAAAATATGTTTTGACTCAAAATAACTCAGAGTTTATTTTTAATATATAATGTAATTTTAAACTCTAAGACCAGCTATCTTTAGGATAATCAATTCAAAAAGACACCTTTTATTTTTTATACCAAAATATAGAATGTTGTTAGAATATTTCATTCTTCTATCACATCAACGTCGCGTGTCAGTAAGACATTCCATAAATGTGAATTAAGCGAGGGATAGGCATTCTTACATTTGTAAGGCATTTGTCGATAATTACAGAGCGCTTTGAGAGCAATCCATATTTCATTGTCAAGTTCTATTCAGATTTCTATTACAACATACAACAATGAATAAAAACATAAAATTAGTAGGATGATTCTCGGAAAATATGATTAAAACTTGTGAATTTTTATAATCATAGAATTTTCTCTATCAATAAGTTTTAATATAGAATAGATCTCAAAGATATGAAAAATCAACCTTCATATACGCAGGAGCAATACGAGTTCGCATTGAATATCATATCACGTCGGAAGTTAATCCTCCTCACTAATGAATTACAACGAGAGAGACTCATTTCTCGTACAGCAATAATATAAGAAACGATCCGAGAAAAGTAGAAGATACCATCGCGCGAACTCAGAGAGATGTGGGGCAAAAGCCACCAAAAGAATTGTGTGCTCTCTCGCGCTCTCTCTCTCTCTCTGCACGAAAGCCTTTTGTATTATTTCTCGTCTCCTTTGCTTGCCTCGTTATCGCCGGGGCGGGCGAGTGCGTGCGCTCCAATGTAGCCCTACAATATAACGGCGGATGTTGGACACCGTAGCCTCTTTGTCTCTAACGAGACTGAGAGATAGAGAGAGACTACGAAGCGAGAGGATAAATAGACAATTCAATAAGCGCAAAAGATTCCGTGAATGAGAATTGAGTTGAATGGAAATGAAATTGTATTTCGTAGATAGTAATTGTAATGCAAAAGCGATTATTTTTACTCCCTCTCTCTCGGCCTCTCTTCCTCTCCCTTTTTATTGTTATTATCAGTAGTAGTAATTTTGCATTGATGATGTTTAATAAAATCTGCTTAGAAATGATTGTGAAATTACAAATTTCTTTCGTAAAATTCTTCGATCAGAATAAGCCAGATGAAAATATAATATTCGCATCAGAGATTCGATGTTCTATTAACGATGCCTGTTGTATATACATGTAGGTCAGAAAATACTGATTGATATGAAATTAAATGTTAATGTGTATATTTCTGAAACTTATATTTTATATACGTTACGTGCGATGGATAATAAGAGCAACATACACAACTGCTTTCCGAAGAGAAATTTTCATCTGGCGTTCAAAGAGTTGAATACTTGTTGTACTGAATGGTTTAATTAGAACGATAATTAACATGTAAATTACTTTGAGGTTGCAATTGTAAAGCTTTATTTTATTGAATTAAAATTTGCAGAATCCACTCTTGAGAAACAATTAGGTCTGCTTGATTAAATCGAAATTTCGTACAGCTTGTATTTATACATTTTGAGTATAAAATTAAAGATACAATTTAAATTCCAGTGGAATGCGCATACAATAGACTTTGACTCTACTACCTAATCCGCAAAAAGGTAAACTTCTCAATCATCGATCAGTGAAATATACTTGAAGAAAACATTTTCTCGAAAGCCGACAAAACAAGGGGAATAAACAGACGAGCTGGTCGGCCCATATAAATAGAAATAGGAAACGAGACGTGAAAGTGGCAGAGAGAAAAAGGCTGTGCGGTAAGGGAAGTAAGCTACCTACTCGCAGGAAGGACCGACGACTGTTGTATACAGCAGCCGCACGCGCGCGCACTCGTCAGCAGTCACGACGTCGTCGTTCTCTCACTATACTAGCGCACAACTGTTATCGAGCGAAACGGAAGCGAAGAAGATGAAGAGGCTCTTCGAGGAAAAACAGAGAAAGTAAGAGAGCGAAGGATGGGATAAGGAGAGCAGGGCAGCGTTCGCTTTTCCTCCCGACTTTTATTTGCCCTTTTCCGTTCCTATTCGCGAGGCAAACGTCGTCGTCGCCGTCGCGTCTCGTGGCAACCACGCGCACGAGTGCACGTGACCCCCCCACCCCCTCATACCTGCCCCGCGTCTTGCTGATGGGGGACGACGTCGCGCCCGTAGATGATAATGCCAAAGACGATAATGATAATGGGCTTAGCGTGGAATCGTAATGGAAGCAGCCCGTCGTCGTCGTCCTCGCGCACACGCGGCCCGCCCGTCGGGAAATTATATTTCGGAAGCAATCCTCCCGACCTCCTCTGGCTTCGCCTCACATCTCGTTCTCGCGCTAATTTCTGCGATTCTTTACTTCAGTGCTCGCTGATCTCATGTGGCTGGAGAAAAAATGTGGGCGGATGATTTTGCTGTCGGCTATATACGGTTGACATCAGAGAAATGAGTAGATTCGGACACTTGCAGACGTAGGAATAATAATTTTGCGAATCGCTAGAAAAATAGCTGGCGCATCGATTGCGAAGATATGGAAGAGTTCAGCGGGAATATGAATATGTATTAAATTGAAAGTAATATTCTAATGAGCCAGCTGAAATGGATCGGAGGGAGGAAAATGACAGTTAACGAAGGACTTCATCGGTCGAACGTCATCGTTGACTGGAAACGAATCAGATTTATTTTCTAGCAATTAGTGCATTCAGATCCGTCATTTTTGAATATTCTGGAGGGGAAAATTTATGCCAACCAGGGCGGATAATTAAAGATAAGGTGAATAAATTGTCCGAGAATCGATAAGACGTAATAATGGAAGGTATATGTATATAAAAAGAAGATATCACGGAAAATCAAGTAGTTTTATCCGGCATTTTCTCATCGATATCAGAATTCTTTTATGGTATTAATCTATGAATACATAATTACTGATTCTTATAAATAATGCAAACTAAAGATATACGTAACGTCACAGCGAGAAAAAAAAATAATAAAAAAATCGGTCGCTATCATTAGATGTTATCTGTCCTAGAAATAACTCCTTGAAAAATCACATGAACTCGTCTTTCAAACACGCCAATTTTGTAATTACAGGCGGAAATCCTGTATCCCAAAGGAGTCATCATGATTTTCTCTCATGTTGAGGCCGTGTCGGAATGCACTGTATGTATGTGTGTACGTCTATGTGTACTGGAGAATCGATGTGGTCTTTACGAAAAGCTCCCTTGATGCCAAAGAGGATTTGTCGATGTGGACTTTTATACAGAGAGCCTTTTATCGACGGATTTTCAACGAAATAGATGGCTTACACAGCTTATCGTACGACGAGACGTATATTATTTACGAATTCCTTATTGTATTGTTATTGAGCGATAAGTTGCTCGCGTATACCGTTGCTTACGTCAGACGAAAATCTTGTGTCCCGCTTTTCCCCGCAAACATCAGAATAATTTAGCGGCTAGAAATAACAATTGTCGCAGCTCGATATAAGACAGGAGCAGCTAACGAAGTTCAAAAGAGATCGCCGGACGCCTTCTTATTTATATGCTCTAAATTGAAGCAGATCGATGTGGTGTGGTGACTCGGCGCCACCGACGACATGGCAACTCATCCTTGCATATTTACTCAAACAATATAATATTCGAGTGGTAGCTAGAACCGATGACCCGCAATTGAACGAAAGGAAACAAACAGCGATTTTCGATATATATATATATGAAGTCACGTAATGGCGCTATTACTTCTCTCAATCACATGATTAAATCCTCGACACATCTCCATCAATCAATCGAACTTATTCATTTCGCGAGACATCTGTCATCGCGCCTGTGTCCCTCTCTATATACTCCCTAATTTCAGCCTCTTGGATATCAGCCACTCTTCGCCTCTTGGCCCTGCTTGGAGGGCGCAATAAACTTGCGTGCGACGCGTCCCTCGCTTTTACCCTCCCTAGGGACAAATCGAGGGGTTTCGGACTGCGAAGCAGCAGCAGCAGTATACGATCCATCGATCCCGCCGCCAAGATGTGAGCTCATCCTCCTCGTCGGGGGTATTATCTGAGATCAATTAGGACGGGCGATGGGTGCGAGAGGCTGCCACAAGCTCTTCGTTAGGGGATTTTAATTAATGCTGAGTGTGACCGTTGCGACTTTGCTTGGTGAAACGTATAAAGTTTGAGTGTGTATATTATCCTGAGGCTTGGGAAATGTTTTAGCGGAGCTTGAAAAATTGATATGCCGCGACCTTACAAGCGATTAGCGAGTTAAGAATCTTGACTTCGTGAGCTGACTGCTGCGTGGAAGATAAGAGTATAATTCCGTCGGACTATGTCAAAGTGTGTATATACCCGACTTGGATTTAAGCCTCCGAGCATTGCATGCATTTAAATTAGTCTTTTTAGGCGCGTAAGTATACTGTTACATTGTTTACCTTTGGCATATCGTTATAATTGATTATACTTTTAAGAAATTCTTAAGTACTTGTTTATTTTTTTCTGTTCATTGCTTTTATGACTGAAGATAATTTTTTTATATATTTCTAAATATAACGATTTGAAATATTTAGAATAAACAATGAAATAATTCAGGCTACTCAGTTCGACTAGAAACTGTTGTTTTACCATCAAAACCCGAATACCATTCAGATCTGAAAATTAAAGTCAATATTGTTGGAAAAACAAAAAATAAAAATAGATAAGCGTCAACGAATAAACAAAAAATAGTGTATATTATAAATTTGAACTAAAGCTGAAATCGATTGAAGTAAATGTGAGGATTGCTTTTAACGGTATACTTCATTACAACCAGCCACTCAAAAAGTTAGACAGCTCCGTCCAGCCCCCGCGCGCGAGAAAAATCACTTTAAATTTAGTTACCTCTTTCTCCCTTCCCTCCGGAAAGCGAGCGTGTACCAGCCTGAAATATTCAAAGAGTGCAAGATTGATGCGCGCGCGCGTCTGCGCTGCACAATACCACAACGCGAGTATCGGCAGAGGAGCCACTCGCGAAAGCTCGATGTGATCTCGTCGATCGTTCAATAATTCTCGAGAATAATTCAGCCGGACGCGCGCGCGAGAGGATCCATCGCGACGTCCTGGCTGGCTCGACCTTCACCCTCATCATGTGCGCGAACCGTTCCGTGGCCTCCACGTGGACGGAGTAACAAGGACGTCTCGTAAAAGAGAGAGACAAGATTCGCCGCCTGTCAATTAAGAGGGACACCCGCGCCAGGCGACTGTCTTGTTCGCGACATATATATATATATGTATACGCTGGCGAAACTGAAAACGCGTTTCAGCTGCTTATATTGCACTTCGAATGATCGAGCGTGGGTAGGGATTACGTAACGCGAGGAGCACCGAGAGAGAAAATGAATGGCTAATGCACTTTCAGCGAACTTTTTATTTCCTGGGTTTCGCGAATTCGGAGAATGCACGTGGAGTAAAGAAAAGTTGGCTCGATCCATTGAAATTAACGAGGAGTTGAGAAAGCGATCACCCCCAAAAAATAAGAAGTTAGGTATTTTATTGTTGCGAAAATTTTAATCAGTTTTAAATGCAGAATGTTAAAAATTCGAAATACGAATTGTAAATATTTTACAAAGTTTTGTATACGGATTAAAAGACTAGCAGGAAACCCTGGATGAAACTATAATTTTCAGGGATTTCAAAAGTTACGTTTCGCATTTAAAATTTTGACAAGAAGAATAGAGATAACAAAAACAATATGGAACGTAATAGAAACGAAAAAATAATTTAATGGTTTTAAACAGATGGGTAGCGGGCTTTCTTTATGTACATTACAAACATTTCAACGGTGATCAAGTATTGCTCAAGTTTATATCTATCTAATTTACTTTGCAATTTGAGAAATTTTCAATCAGTCAAAAGAGGATAACATTTTCCATTGTGGCTTAAGGTTTCTCATCCTTTATAATTTCATGAAGATTATTACTTCTGAAGCATATCAAATATATAAAAATTCTAATAAAGAGGTAACAATATCTATGCGTCTTACAATTTTTTATGGTTGAGAACCGTTCTTCTAATATACGAAATTCATGTACAATTTACCAAGCAAAGAAAGCTTAAGCGAAACGCGCTTTTATATGAAATTATTTTGAATGAAATTAATCATTTCGTATTCTCCGTTATTCACAAAATTACATTGAAAAAAATTTAATAACGTCACAATGAAACTTTCTAACAAAGACTGTTACGTCGAAATCCCGTCCAACTCGTTTGGAATTTTGTTATTGGTAGATGTTGTAGGAAGACAAATAATAATACCTCTTGTGTTTTTAATATGGAAGTGTTTTTTCATTATTTTTGAGAGAAAACCTTTGCGGCATAAAAACCCTTCGAAATTTTTCGTTATGTTGAATAACCAGCCGGTCAGACAATACAAGGCACTCGTGGCCTTGAGATGCGGCGTGAAAACCGCTAATGATGATTGTTCGTTAATGCTACCCACTCGTCAGCGGGTAGCCAATAGGTGAATATAGTTCGTAATTCACCAGCGATGGGACGTCGAGAACTAATTGTCTGTTCAGTCGTTCTTTCAAGGCGTAGATTTGATTGTGCGTTTTAGGGTTAACACCGTTATCAATTCGCGACGTGTACGAGAATAAGAGTGAGTGACAGCTTTTTCTCCCTTCTGTTTTTTTTAAACATTAAAATGAAGGCGGGATGACGCGCGAAGAAATGGACATCGCGAAGTCACGTCGCGCTTTCGACGTCGCCTTCATTCTATTTCGCCATAACAAAGACCATTCATTCACAGAAAAGACAATTCGACTAATTGAAAACGCTCCAACACTTTAACCATCATCGTTCATGCAAAAAGCCCGAACATGCCTCGCCCGCTTTACCTGAGTCTTTTCACTTACGCACCCAACAGTTGCAGCAGTAGCAACAACAACAACGATACACTGCCATTAGGAGAAGTACGTTGCCGAAACTAAAAGTCGCTAACTCATCAAACTCGATGCACGCGCCAAGGCTCTCGCATAAAACGTGCAAAAAGAGCGCCAAGCGTGAGCTCTATCAAAGTAAGGCTACGCGCGTTCGCGCACCTGTGCGCGAAAAGTATTTTCATCGCGTAGCCAACGTCGTTATATAGCAGGAGGTAGCGGTACGAGTTCTCTTACTCTCTCACGCTGCCTCGCGAAAATGCCGGCACTTTGGCGTAGCTTTTATAGAATTAGAGTTAGCTCGCGCGTACGCGAACGCGGGCAAACTCCGACCTCGCGACAGAGGAAAAATGAATAAACAGAGAGGAGGAGAGGACGCGAGGAAGGAGAAGAGAACACCCGAGAATCGATGATGCGAGTGACTATACTACTACTGTTCTACACTGCTGCTTCTTCGCCGAGTGTTTTTCTATATATTGTGAGGTTGTAGCTGCGATGTTGCTTTTCACCCTATTCATCTTCCGTTTTTCGTCATAACTGCAGAAGAAAAATGTCGTGCATATAATGGTTCTCCTTTTTTTAAAAGGAGTAGAAAGCGAAGAAACGGTGCTTTGCAAGAAAATTTTTTGACATAGAGGAAACATTTTTATAAAACTTTTTTTACAGATAGAAGATAACGAATTCTATTTCTGTGTTCTTAAGAATTTTTTATGAATAATATGAATCGACCCATTGAATTAAGAATACATTCTTCGGATGAACTATTTGTGGACAATATTTCATAGAGATTATATCAAAAGAATCCTTTCAAATTAAGAGTAACGAATGGCATATGTATAATAAAATGCATAAAGTTCTTTGTTACTTATTTTATTGTATCGATCGAAACTCCGAAAATAGTATAACTGATCTGTTATCATGCATTAATTAAATACAGATACGCTAGGTTAATTTAATTTAAACAGTACCGTTTATTTTAATATTTTTCAAATCCTGAGATGAATTTTTAGCCCGCTCAATAACCACATAGCCGAGGGAAGAAAATCAATTACTTCTATAGAAAACCCGAACAAACGAAAATGAGTCGCTTATAAAGAAAAAATGCAGATAAAAACACACTGACGCATGAGGCTCCCATTGCTCTTCTATATCCATATCACATATGCAAATGCGCGATAGCGAAATATCCAAGCGACAGACACACGGAGGAGAACCGTTCATACGGCTGGCCTCAATCAATAGAGTTTCAATTAACCAGTGGTATTTTCGTATCAGTCGCGCGGCTACGGAGGAAGCGTTTTTCCGACGCTTCTGGGCTCTTTAAAAATATTCGTCCGCTGGGACGTGGGTCCTCTCCCGGATTCTTAATTAACGCGCGCCGCGAGAAACGCGTCCCGCGGGTGACACCCATGAATCGATATCGCAGCTGGAAATAGTTCTCTCTCTCTCTCTCTTTTCCCCTCCTCTTGGTTTACGATGAATAATGGATATTTTTTAAATCGATATTGGCCGCGCGCGCGATTCCCGCACACTTCGTCTTCCGTCTCATCCGGCAAATGTTTTGCGGTATATTATTACACGTTGTTGAGGAAACGAGAGATAAAGGCAGAACGAAAAAAAATAACGAGACTTATACGCGCGTAATTTCTCAGATGCTGACTCTGCACGTGTCCCTTATACTATATACTAGACATCTTATTCGGCGCTGATTGTATAAGAGCTGAACGCATCGTTAGTGGGCTATTCTGCGTTGATACACTGTATATACGACCAAATTTATTTACCGTACTCGTCGAGGAAACACGCGTAAGTTTTCCACACGTGTTGGTTTTCCCCTTGTATATGTGTATGTATACGAAAGAGACGCCAAAGTAATGACTTTTTCCGACTTGCTTAATAGCTTGTAAGTATGCCGTTAACGCTGAATCGATTGGGGAATTCATTAAGAATAATGTTGTTCATCGCTGATAAAAGTTTAAGACGGGCGCGCGAGGCAAATTGGAGGGTATACGAAAGTTCGTTATAAGTGTAAAACTGTATAGAAAACAAACGTCCTTGGGTTAATAGCTTATCAAAAGTTGAAAACAAACTTGAAAATATCTACTTGACAGTAATTAACGCACTTACTTCATTATTGTATAATAAAATAACATTTTTAACTGAGTTTTCTTATTAAGCCCTTTAGCACGTCGCTTTGGGAATTAATTTAATATTAGTTAAGAAACGCTTAACGGCATTAACTTATGTCAACAGTAGAAGGCTTATTAAAACTATGTTGAAAAATTAAGTATGAAAATTGTGATCTAAATCGCTATATTCTTGAATAAAATGATTCATATACCTAACTACAATATATCAACCATTACTTCAATCATTACGATGTCGATGTGGTAAAAGAACAATTGGTACTATCATCTACCATATTCCTTATATCATAAAGTCTTTGCTATTTCTTTGACCACGCGTACACGCCTAATCGTCGAAATCTCCTCATCGAATCCCAGAGAAATGGAACGTTTACAATACCCTAAGCGGTAATAAAATCGTTCGCACGAGGCAGTCGTTTCGCCAGATTATACGTTTATCAATATATACATAACGGACACGCGCTCGGATCTATACATCATCCAGCCATTTACAATCCTCCTCTTGAATCGTACACATAACAACAACAACGGCCCATCGTCATATCTATACCATATACGTACGCTGCGATTCAACGCTCACGCCTTTCCGGTCACCGGTGATGGGATTTTCCGTGTGCTTGCTATCGATTTCGTCCTACGCCGCCTAAGTATTCGCAACTTTGATACTGCGCAAGATGTGATTTATATATATATATATATATACACGTGCGGCTAGGCCCGCGGCGATGTTATACACCAGTTTCATATCGCCCGGTCCGAGAGCGCGCGTCAAGTTGCCGGTAACGAGGCGGGTGCGAGTATAGTGCATGCAGCCTCGTTATATTTCGAGGAGAGCTGAAACGCATGCGCTACCGCGTAGAATATCGAGTGTTATGTGTATGTATACGTCTCGGCGTGTGTTATCCCAAATGGAGCCAGGATATATTGTCGGCTTTGATGATGTCCACGAAGCGTTTTCGAGTGTTATTGTGTTTTAGTACTTTTGACGTTTCGACGCGCGAGCTTTGATTTCAAAAATGCATACTCTAGTACAATTTTACTATGTACATGAAAATCTCTGTGAAAATTTTACTATATTATGAGAAGTATATTATTTAGCATAAATATTAATTCATATATGAGTGATTTATGTGTACCTTACAGTTAATGAACAATTTACTAAATTTGAGGCGCATGAAGTACTGTATAATATAAATAATAATTAAGTCTATATAAAATATTAATCTAAATCGAACATCAGCTCTAGATCTTGGCTAAAAAAAGAAAAAGAAAAACAATTTTGATGGTATCTGACATGATGGGCAAATTGAGGGCTCGGTAAAGGACTAAAAATAGGGCATAATTTCGAAAATGCACCTGCATGCTGACGTCAATTCGCTCGCTCGTTTCTGATTTGTCATTGTTCTTATCGAGTTGCGCGGCTTTTTTCTCCCCGCCCTCTCGTCTCCTACTCGCACAATCTCCGACCAATTCATATAAATTCCATCGACCCAGTTGAATTCCTAATTGAATCTGGCCTGCACGCAGTCGCCCCGTTCTTATTCTGTCTCGCATGCTTGCTCGCCTCTTGCAATTTCACGAGTTTGCGTCTCTTCCATATAAGCGCACGTGTGTGTGTGTGTCTCTGCAAAAGAGGAAGAAGCAAGCGTTGCGCGTAAATTGAACGAGACACGCGCGTGTGTATACTTGCGTCCGCAAGCACCGCGGTGTCTCTATTTCTCTTTGCGAGCTACCGGCCGAGTGCGGGTGAACTTGTTTTGCAGGAGCGCGCGAGGAAGAAACTTCCAGGTAGACTCTGTGCCCTTTGACGGGTAGTGTCTCGCTTTTTAAGCGCATTTTTATATAGTGCTACTGTTGCGGCGGCTCTTTTGCGCTTCGATTTTGTCCTAGAGTATAGGGTATGCGCCCTGTTGTTAGTTGATTTACAAAAGCTCGGTGAAAAAGTTTTATTACCGTGGGCGGAGGGTTGGGTAAACAGTTGAAAAGTTGCGAAATGTTCTCTATAAAAACGATCTTTTATATGTGACAAAAATAATTTTCCTTACTTTTATCACGAATCCTATAAACTGTGTTGGTTTTAAATGCCATATTTTATTTCATTCTTGTGTTATTCCACTGTGTTTGCCATAAGAAAATTTGAAATTTTAATTTTGGATCATGATAGTATAACTGCAATAACATGTTTTTGGTTTCACGTTTACTAATTGACATAAATTTCACAATAAACGTTCTTTTTATAAATTACGAAATTTATAGATTCGTAATTGAGTGTTCAATCAAACAAAAATTGACATTTTATATACCGCAGGGCTGTATTCTAGAATTAAATATGCAAGATTTGTTATAATTTACTTAAAAGTAATACAAGATTATTTACTTGTTAGTTTTGTATTATATAAAAAGTTTAAAAAATTTAATTCTTGTATATTAATTATTATAGATATGATAATAAATTAGGAAATATGAATATTATAGTATATAAAAATTGTTTTCAAATTGTAATCTGTTAAAAATTAACCATAGATGAAAAATATATTTTATTTAAAACTTCATCATTTCAGAAAAGTGTAAGTTTTAGCAAAAGTTTATGAAAGAGGAGTTTTGCTTTTGAATCTCTTTTAGAGAAATTACTCCTCTTGGTAGATTGGCTGATTCAAAAACACCGCGCGAATACAAAGTGAAAGGCTTCTAATTAGTTAAACTTATTAAATGATTCTTCAAATTTTAAGAAAATAAGACTATATCCGCACATGCACATAATTCAAATATATACTACACATCTTCAATATTTATTTTATGTCTCCAATACACATTATAAAATTCAAATTGCCTTAGAAGGAAATGTTATAGAATTTATTAGTCTCATCATACTACTTCATCCGCTTGCCTGCTAAAATTCGTTATCAAAGGAAGGTTTACTCGGACAGTCTCACCTAAAGCTTTGGATTACGCACACGCAATAATTGCAATCCCCTGTATATCTCTACAACCTGATGGACAATTTTCCATTAAAACTTGGTCATCTCGCGGTTACCATATCTCACCTCCAACTGCTTTACAAAGCAGCTGTTGCGAGTCTCAAAGCTTGTGCTACCAAAACGCTGTAATGAGACAGAGGTTTTACAAGAACACCAAAGGATCCTCTCCTCGCGTTTATGAATTTCCATTCCACACACGTTTTACAGTATATATACACGCGCGTGCGTGCGTGCGTATACGCGTTCACCTCCCTCTATAGCTCGCTAATGGCCGATAATGGAACCGGTAGGACGGCAGGCTAACCGAATTACCCGCGTCGCCGCGATATCCCTCGAAGACAATATACAGAGACGCTATGCAGTGGAACCGAGTGAGTAGTAGGAGCATACCAGAGGAAGCAACCAACCGACGACGAGTATTGACGCTCGTTGAAACGCGCATGCATAACTTCGCGTATATGCGGGTATGTTCTCCCCCTTCCCTCTTCTCCTCTCACTCTCTCGTTCACCGGATGAGCTTTGAAACCGCGCGATTACTCTTTAATCGGGGCTTTCGAATCTGTGGCAGAGAGTGCAGAGAAAGGGGGGGAGTATAGTTTGCCTGATGCGCGCAAGAGAGATAGAGAGAGATATATATATATAGAGAGAGCATTCACAAACTATACACATCCTCTATTTCTCTCTGTCGTAGCGCAGAGGATTTTGATTGACGATGCAGTTTGAATTTCCATTCGCGCTTCGCGCAAAGGATCAAACGATCTGCAAACTTTGCATTTACGATTTCTTTTTTCCCCAACTTTTTGCGGTAACTGTAATACACTCTGTATATCGACGCAGTGTATCTCAATAAAGTGTGAATCTGTTTTTGCGCGAACGCGCAAATAAGAAAGCATCGTTGTCGCGTGTGATTCTGGTAATTAGAGTAGAGGTCAAGGCTAGGTTCGCGCGAGAAAACATATCGACGTCCGGCGTCGTTATCGGAACTTTCGGAAGGAAGAAGTCCGCTGCGCGGACCGTTGCGTCAAGCTAAATGAATATTCCGCGCAAAAAAGCCCCTCGCACTCTGGTCTCGTGTCCGAACAGCCGGTATTTTTATTCTCCTTGACACAAATCATTTGGCGAGGGTCCAGGAGCTTTCCCGCGATGTTTATCCCATTTCGAGCGACTCTTCGCTTAAAGCCGAATCAGAAATCGCCGAGATAATTATTGGCACGATGTGGATACACATAAAGGCGCGTACTTAACTCGATTTAATTAAAAATTTCTGCGAGAACGCTGACTTAACGAACGCCGTAACCGAAACGTTAATCAACGATGTTTTGCAACCTTTTCTGTATTGAATTACGGTAAAGGTGAATTCTTAATTGAACAGTGCACAGTAGAGGGAAACTTTTGCATTCTTTAATTATAAAACAGCCTCGAAGCTTTTCTTAATGAAATATTAGTGAAAGACTAATATGTTTATTAATAAATTCATTTATTTCATATATAAATATTTTATGAAATTTCAATAAAGTTCAGCTGCTATTAGTCCATTTGAATTTTTAAAAATAAGCTGGATTAAAAATTTGAACAGCTCGTAAAATCTCCTTTGTAATATCTCTTTGATATTAGCCTTCAAAGGGTTGAGTTTCACAGAATCGAAATAAATCGGAAAAATGATGGAGCTTTGTCTTTTTTCAATTTTAAATCGTTTGCAGGCATTTCTAATGTATGTGATCCATGTAGTCGTTCTTTTCAATTTTTCACTTTTAACTGGGACCTCTGGAAAATCAACTTTAATCTTACACCATTGTGATAACTACATGCTTTAGAATCGTTTCATCAAATACTTCGATAAATATTTTTCTCGGACACAATATCTTTTAGTTTGTTATGAAAACAGTTGTTAACAACATCAAAAGGTTTAATCAATTACAAGATTTAAAATAATCAGTAACAGTGATTGATCGCTGAAGAAAAAACGAACGTAACATGAGGATGTGTATAAAAGTTCATCAGAGCATTTCAAGCAGACTTTTATAACTACCCTCGTTCCTTTAAAGTACTTCTATTAAAGTTCCTGCAAGGAATCCAATGTTAGTTATAGAAAGCATCTTTTCTCCTTCTATCGTGCTCATATGAAGGATGACTTTTACCATGTGTCATTAATCATTTTTAAAGTAACGTTCGATCTTTAACAAGGTGTACAGTAGTCGAACCCGGAGTATTAACAAGTTTGATAAAAATACAAATTGTGAAACGTATTTTAAGTATACCCGCATCAAAAGAATCTATTTAAGACTTATATGCTTGTTTATAATGAGAGATTTTTTTATGTTTTTTCGTGAGTTTAACTATAGCATCATAGAAATTCTATCATGAAATGAGAAACAATTTTTTATTAAAAGAGAAGTGATTGCAATCAAATAAAAGATCTGGAATAGTGTACTTACAAATATTTGAACCTCCAAATGACTATTGACCGCTTTAGCGATGTTTAATCTAGAAATCGATTGAAAATATGAAATTAATTAAAAATATTAAAGTACAGTATAATACAAAGATATTAAATTGCAATATAAAATTGAAGAGCAAAAAATCTTCATTAAATTATTTTCAACGCAATTACGGTAATACAAAGAATACGGTAATAAAAAAGCGTACACGGGTAAAGTGCGGATCACATACATGCGGTGCACGCATTTTTATCGTCAAAAATACTTTCGCTTTCTTTCTTTGCACCGAGACGCTTCAAAATATCTATAATAAAAAAATTGGCGTCGCTTGCCACGTTCTCTCTCTCTCTCTCTCTCTCTCTCTCTTTTATCCCAAACAATCGAGCACGGCAGAAATTTCGCGAAATGCAAACAAAATAAAGAAAAGATCAAGCGTATAACGATAGCGGCGACGGCGGCCACCGCCGGATAAATTTTCGAGTTTCGGTATCCGCGGTCAAGCCGACTATTTTTAAAACGGCTGCTCTGTGCCTCGCGCGCGCGCTCACGTTTATATACTCTTCTATCGAAAGAGAGAGAGAAAGCGAAACTCATGCCAGTGCGCCGTCGCACCGCGCCCGGCGTTTTTTCACTCCTCGCGGCCGGGCGGGAGCGTGAGCCGCTGCTTTTCACGGCGCTCAGCTGTGAGTATTAGCGAGTATATAGAAGCGCGAGGTGGAGATTGAGTGCCAAGGTTGGGACAGTGACATTGGTGGGGAAAGTCGGGGGGAAAGTGAATGCCGAAGTGGTGCATTTCAAAGCGAATGACAGTGTTATGGAGAAACGGGGAAGGAACGCGGTGTGAAATAATGACTGCCAGTATATACGGTTGTGTGCCGCTAGCGACTATTAATTTTGTCGACTATGTGTATTATCGTCATGATTCAAAATGTAAATTATGTTCTGATATCGGGCGATAATTTAATGATTTTACATCATTTTACATCGATTTTACATCGAATGAAACATTTATTATAGGGAACAACTTATTCACATGTAAACGAAGTTCTGTTCAAGTATTGTTGGTATTGTATTTCTATTCAGTGTTACCAGCAATAGAAATTACTGCAATGTCAGATGTTTGAGTTGGCAAACTTCTTTTGGTTTTCAAGTTGCCTAGAGTCATTGCCGTTTGAAAAATGTTGGGAAACTAGAAACTACTTCAAGTACTGAAAACTTCAAAAAGTTTGTATTTCTTTGTACATAATGTTTATACGTTGTTGTGACCACTAAAAAATTAATTGCATCCGGTGTTCTTTTTAAAAATAGATTTTCAGTAAAATGTTTTTACGAGAGGTAAAATATTAACCGTACAAAAGCCAAACGTTGGTTTATTTTGAATAAGATTTTATAAAACATAAATTTTTGCATTAACTTGATATAAAAATGTATACAAAATCTTTTTATAGTCTGGATCATTTATAATATTTTGTTATCACAGATATTTTACCCTAATTTATAGTAAATTTTCTGAATTACGACTGTAGAAATAATATTCTAATCAAGTTAAAATTATCAGTTTTCAAATATTATAATGTAATAGAACTATTTACTATATTCAATTATCTCGTATCGACTGATTCCACAAACTGAAATTCATTTTTCTTTGTACGTCAAGATATGGTGAGAGCATAATAAAATACAGAAGAAGCTTTTGATATGAATTCAGGACATCAAATCGAATCAAAGTTTGTTGCGTAATTCAATTTTATCCAATGCATTTCAATCGTCAAATCAAAACTTAACATATTTTTGAGGACCATTCTATGATAACTTATCGTAAATATTAAAAGCATAGATTATCTGTATTAAACAATTTGACCAAATTTAAAAGTAATTAAAAAGTAATTAAATTTAAAAGTAAGTAAAATTAATGAGTGTAACAACATCCACTTAAACATCCACTTCAACATCCACTTAAAAAACCGAAGACGTTAATATTTTCTCCCAATTAAGGCGATGTAAGCTTCCAAATTTACCCGAATCCCTTATTTAATAACCTACAAACATTTATTTGGAAAAATAAGTCTGTCAGGCGCTCAGCGTATGTAACTATCTATGCTTAAAAATTTTTTTGTGTGATTGTATAATCATTTCCTTTAGATATATCCGTTTTAAAACTGGCTAAATTCTAGAAATACGGATTTCTACTTAGCGGCACTAGGGCTTTTATTTAAATACATAAGTGGTCGAAGTTGACTTTTGGAAAATCAGGTCTGTCAGGCGCTCCGTATGTGTAAATACTATATTCAAATTTTTTTAGGTGTAATTCCATTAATATTTGCAAAAGATATAGACATTCTAAAATTATGTCGGTATGTTACATTACTTTAAATCAGGCTTTTTCTGGTTCAAGCTTTGATGTATCTATGTCATCAAACCCTTACACTAAGAACCACAAAATACAAATACAAGCTTATCTTTGACCGACCTAAAGTCCAATAAATAATCACAAGATAAAGGCATTTCGTATGAGGAAAGGCCGCTCAAAAAACAACAAAGCGCAGCGTAATAGCCATAGAAATAAAAAGTAATTGGCCGACAATTAACGTCGTCTCTCTATTTTCCTTTTGCAGAAAGACGGTCGCGGGGCTGGGACGGTGCTTGTCAGTCGGAGATGCAGACATCGGGGCCAAGAAGGACAACCACGACGACAGCAGCAAGCGCGAGGTCGGGGAGAGGAGGGCCAACCGCGTGAATCTGCTGGACTGTAGGTGCGACGCAACGCTGAGCGCGACGTCGAAGAGACGCGCGCAAGACGGAGCTTAGCCCCCACGGAGGAGGAGGTGAAGGCGCTGAGGTATGGGCCCTTGGGCCTTTGGCGTGCCGCTCGTCCTCGTCTCCGCTCTGGGACTGCTGCTCAACGCCTACGTGCTGCTCGTCGTGCTCGGCCTCGGCAAGCAGGTTCGCTCGTCCAGTTTTTTTCATGCTTATTATTATGGTTTATATTTATAGTCAAATACTAAAAGGATGTGAAAGGATAATCATACATTATGCAATACAACAAAGCTTTTAAGAGATTAATATCAGCGTGAAAGTGAAATAGGATATCAATTTTTTTATTTTAAGTTGGCAAGTTTATTGAAAATAATCGTTTCATTTCACGGTATGGTAACATTGACACAAAATGCTGGTTTGTATCGTAAAAGTTACGAAGCAATCAAGAAAGAAATAACAATAGGGTGGCACTTTCAGTGGAGTGGCGCACTGTCCCAATAGCTACATTAAACTCGTTGGATAAACTTTTAGTGCGTTTTTCTGAAAACAGTTGCCACTCCGGAGTGGTAGCCTTTTGCATTCTATGACGCGGTTTATCACTATTTTATACATCGTCAAATGTTGCACAGCTTTCTATCATTTACATAACTTTAATATAAATGTATAGTAAATTAACGAAATCTTAGGAATATCACTTAATTTTCTAAATTATATTATATTTTTCTTTAATATAGATTTTTGTATGCTTATAAAATACTGATCACTTCTATCATATAGCTTATTTTTCAGATTAATGTTATTTAAAATCATAATGAAATTAAATATTTTAAAACTTCCATTGTTTTGTTAGTAAATTAATTATTTAAGTTCATTTTGATACCACAACTGTCAGCAAGTATAGTCATTTATGAGTGTATATGGTTAAACATAGACATAATATGATTATGTCTATATATATATACATTCAGATACGTCCACGAACGGTTTTACATGATCGTACATTGTTGTAAGTAGTGAGAGTATCTACTCGTATATGGATGTAATGTATAAATATGTATAAACGCCAGTATCAAAAGTATTATACATATCCATATTTTATAAAGGTACATAATTATGTATGATCATTCTTGTTTATATATAAAAAAGTATTTTTATACAGAGACAAAGTCCATATCCAGATTTTTGTACATGGATATCGTTTTTTAGAAAATTTAAATGTAAGAGAACATATAGGTATTAAAATATTTTGTTCATGGAATTTTAAACGTTTCCTATTACTATTACACAATACAAAAGCTTGAAATTTCTTAAACTGAACTATCCTAAAACTTTATTTTTTTCTTTACTACACTGAGAAAAATGATGTATTAAAAATTACTATAATACATAGTAATGTCGAGACATACTTACAATATAAAAAAAATTACTATGTTTTATAGTAAAAATTGCTATTTACATAGCAATTTTTAAAATGTATATAGGAATTTTTACTATAAAATATAGTAATTTTTTTGATATTGTAAGTATATCTCGACGTTACTATGTATTATAGTAATTTTTAATACATCATTTTTCTCAGTGTATGTGGATACTTTTAGTTTGTATGACTTCTCTGTACAATTATATCTATCATCTAATTCAATTTCCTGCGTTAAAAGCCTATAGTATTGCTCAGAAAGTCTCTTTAGAAGCGACTAAAACAATTTATCGATTTTATTTTATTTTTTACCCAATAAGTTCACAAGACAAAAGTGAAAATATGTTCTCAAAAATTTTGACAGTAGAAAATTTATAAAAATTAATTTATAATATTGATTTTCTTTTAAATAAAAATAAATTAATTCATTAGATTTTGTTAGACCAATACGGTCAGTTTGTATTAATTATATAGTATATTGGAAAATACGTTATCACAAAAGTTACGTATTATTATAGTGTCCTTGCAGTATCAAAGTGATATATTAAATAATTTATTGTGCAGAATAAAAGTATTTTGACGTTATCGTTCTCTAGTTTCGTGATGGTTAGACATAACATACTATCTTACAACATTCGTAGGAGTCTCATTATGATACAGCTCATATCATAATATTAAAATTTCATGGAATGAAAAAGGTACATCAATAAAGTAGAATTTTTTTTTGTGTAGATACAAATTTTGAATGTTAACTATTAAGTTCTATGCAAAAATTAACAGTTCAAAGAATTTAATATATTTGTGTAAAAACATCAAATCGTTTTACTGTAATTTAAAATTTCCTACAAATATTTGTTTAAAACAACCATTTACAATCAACTTGAAAATAAATTTATTTCATTGTAAAGATTAACTTATTGTAAAATTGAAATATTCATTGTGCTTTGTGTAGACAAATAAAAAGATTCATATGATTTATTATCTTTATCAATAATTGAATTATTGCTATTCTTAAAACAATGTTTTACGTATACTATTATTGGTACATTATAACATCTAATTAAAAAGTGTACAAGATATCTGTACATATTATTTGTAGATTGTAAGAATGACTACAGTAAAACACATACTATTCTCAACAACCCGACAAAAGCTTCCAATCTTATAGTGTTTCCCCAAACGAATCGAGGACGCATATACCATCCGACCTGTTTTTCCGGTATCCCAATTTCGTTACACACATTCTAGCCGCGCAAACAAACTCATTATTCCAGGGGGGAAAGAGGGGGGCGGGGGAATTTCGCGCACTCGGTTCCTGCCTCTTTTGTGCTACAACACGGGAAGCACATAAAGCCGCGAGTATGTTTATATACACGGCGGGAAGACGCGACTTACGGATGAAAGGGTAGAAGCGCCACTCACTTTTTCTCTAAATCGCTTTCTCTGGCTCTCCAATTTTAGACTCAACAACAACAAACGGCAAACACGCTGCTGCTGATCCATTTGGGAGCGGTCGAGGCGGCAGTCTGCCTCGTGCTGCTGGTGTTCGCGACGGGCTCGTGGCCGGCGGCTGGCACCTGGTGCGTCATACACGGCTTCCTCCTTGCCCTCCTTCATCCCGTCGCCCTCTGGACCATCACCGGGCTCAACTGCGACAGGTATATATTGCAATGTGTGCATATGGCACGTGCGCGTGTGTGTATGTGTGTGGGTGGACGGTTGCGTGCCGTTGGAAACAGTCGTCCGCATGAGTCAGAAATGTTTGTTTCTTTAGAGAGCCACGTGTGATAGCCCTTGTATACTTATCTAAAAGTGAACACTTAATTTTCACGCTATTTCGCTCTTGCTTAATGACTTTGCTAATGCTTCTATTTATTTTTCTATACTATTTTCGTAACAATTTTCTAAATTTTTTTTTTAAACTATATATTAGTATTACTAAATTACAGCGTTCTCATAGTTATGCGTTTACGTAGAGCTTTGGTTCGATTTATTCCAAGGAATCTGTTCAATTTCAGAAGTGATTATTTGTAAGACCGTATGTAAAGCATATTTGAATTATGTAGTCCTATAGGGTTCGGAGAAGAAAGTTCATAATATCAGCTGAGTTTATGAGAAAGTAAAAATATAGTTCAAGGCCCAGCGGAATCCAAATCATAGTCATCAAAGCTCTCTTTTATAGTGAAACACGCACTGTACGCGTATATGAAACTATATATAAATGCAATCGATTATTTGGATATGCATGTTTATTTATCAATTTCTGTTTTTATAAAAAAATTCTTATAACCATTAAAAATGTTAATATGAATTTTGATAAAACGGCGGCATTTAGTTAAGTATTGTTGAAACGCATGAAGGTTATTTTTTTATTTGTTTCATTATTCATGAGGCCATATTAATACCAGGAATAGTATATATATACCAGGTATTAATGTTAGCAACTTTAGAGAATTCCTAGAATATATTCTATTGAAATAAATATTTTTTATTTTTTCTTTAAAAAAAGAGAAAATTATATCTATTCAAAATTGTAGGGAAATTTAGGTTAAATTAAAAACAATACAAAATTCATATTTTTATCAAAATAAAATATCATGCGTTTTACATAAAGATTTTCTATAGTGTTCTGTAAATTATATGCTATTGTAATACATGTTTTTCTAGAGAAGTTGAAATTATTACCCTAACAATCACGGGAAAATATTGCAATCAGACCCTACAAAAATTGTCAGAGCAGAATTGTTCTCCCATAGCAACAGTCTGCACTGTAATTTTGACCACAAATGTATTGGAAATGTTTTACTACGAAAAATTCTCTCAGTACATCGATAACACTTTTATTAGACCCAACCCTGAATAGATCTGTTTTTAACTCTTGGAAGTTATATGGGCTTCATTTAACGCATCTCCGGTATTGAACGCGAGCTCATCCTCTAGGAAATTTTTTCCCACGTTATTTATTCCGTTTTATTCGCACCTCGCTTTTACCAGTTACTGTCGCTGGCGTTTGCCTGAGCTCGATACTTTAAAGCTCACAAAAGGCTTTGTAATATAGGCGCCGGTCATCGGGTCGGTTTATATATCGCATCGACGACCGGCATCGCATTGTTTGCCTGCACATATACGCGAAAGGAGACGGTTATATATTTTTTTTAGTTTGATTATGCGGATTGAAATGTCCCCTGTCAACTTGCTGTTTCGCGCAGTACATTTTCATCCATTCCATGAATGTATTATTTTAAGCATGATCAAAGCTGTTATAATTTTTTATGGATAACACTGAATTTCGTCCTTTGAAATAATAAGGCATGCTTGGTAGAACTATAAGTTAGCTATTTTTTAACTAAAGTTATGGCTAAGAGCAATATTGTGCATTTTATACGATAACTCTATACCAATTTAGAATCAATTTTAATATCTATATTTGACATTATCTATCTTTTGACTACAAGTAATACTATAAAGTCGAATGTATTATGATTAAACGTTTATTTTTGCTAAAAATCATTCCATTTAAATAACACATTAACTGTAAAATATCATTTTCGTATACAGTTTACGGTATAAACATATACAAGCATGGATTTATCACATATGGAAAGACATTGACGTGTATTCAAGTTACTTATGATGCAATTTGTATTAATGACTTCGAGTCACGCGTATTCAAGAGTATACTAAAAAAACATAATAATGTCAATATTTGAGTCGATTCCTTAACCGAAGATATAAATTACCTCATATTATAAATAAATTATCTTCCCTTAAATATTTATCTTTTAAATTGATTTATTATGCTGATTATATAAAAACATTTAATCCCTTAAAATGAACGGTATCATTTCCTTACCTTTATCGCTAAACGATATTTTATATCTTGATGAAAGATTTTTGTACATTATACGAAGAAGATATTTTCGTATCGAAAAAAATTAATGAGAATAAAATTTCTCTAATAATGCTTCGCCTTTTTTATTAGTATTTGAGTTTTGTTACTATAATAAAGCTTCATTTAATTTCACTGCATTTATATGATTAAGATACTATAAGTCGTTTTATGCAAGTCCTTATGACGCTGTGCTGTTCATAGTCGCTCGTATAGAACAAACACTTTGATTATAGAATTGAATTAATTTCATTGGGTAATAAAACGGCTACACTTTAACAGATTCACACGATAAATGCCTATTACGTGAGTGCAATTTGTTTACACTTTCAATTTCCGTTTCATTGTTCCACCTTTTCTCCTACACGACAACTGAAAAGAGTGCAAAACGTACTTACGCATTTATATACATTCATTTCACTCTTTCTATTTTCACTTTTATCTTTCAAATACACAACGTATACATTTATCGTCTAAATTTAAACCACCGTATATGAAAAAAATCAATTTTCATTAATATCAACGATAATCTAATACAGAAACAAAGTTAAATTTATTTTATAGCACGGTGTGGCCTGAGCCCACGCTTAACTCGCTGCGCTCGTGCGCTAACCTCGCGGTGCAATAGTAGCTTGCTCGGTCACGGATATGCACTACGGCGGGCTTAGGCAGGCCGTGCTATACAATACTGTACGATACTTGTGCCTTAAGTAACCCATTATTGCACGGTGTTATCACAGTTAATCTTACGTCGTGCAATAATGGGCTATTTAAGGCACAGGTATCGTAATTTACTATCATAAAAGTGACGGTAAAATAAAAGCAGTACCCTTTTCTAGCGTCTGACGAAACTCGTATACCTTTCACTTTGCATACGCATTTTCAAGGAACAAGTCGATTTTCTTAGCCAACCACAAAATAAATATTGATAAAAAGAAAATATCTTCTGAAAGAAAATATTTGTAAATCCACAGGTACTACGCAATATCGGCGCCGCTGCATTACACGGCCCTCGTGTCACCGCGGCGCGTGGCTCTCGGACTTGCCATCTCGTGGGCCGGCGCGCTGCTGCTCTGCCTGCCGCCGTTCTCAGGCCTCGTGCCACCCTACAGCTACGTACCGGACCTCGGCTGCTGCGCTCCGGACTTCGGTAGCGCTGGTTTTGGCACCGTCGGCTCCTTCTACGCCCTCGCCTACGCTGTCCTAGGCCTCGTGTTGCCCGCTCTCCTCGTTACTATCTGCAACGTGCGCGTCCTCGGCATCGCTCGCTACCACCGGCACCGCATCGCGAGTGCTATCTACGAGGTGACGCTCAGTGCCCAGGTGACCATTACCCACCAGAGAAACCCGTTCTTCGTACCCGCTGTCACGGCGCCCGCGGCTGGGGGACCGCCCAAGTTCCATAGCGCGTTCAGCACGGTAAGCGATTATATGATAAATAGATATTCTTCAAGACTAACAATAAGTGTAATACATGATGGTAGTATCTCCAAAATATTAAGAAAATATTAATGTTACAAATATTAAACGAAATTTTAATTTCATTTTCGATAAATGTTCAAAATATATTTTATTTCAAGATATTAAGAATTATCGTTTAAAAATGTTGAAATCATGCTTCAGAAAAGTAAGGAGGTCTTAAAGCTTTGAATTTTGACATTTTATTTGATCAATAAGAAAAAAAGAAGGAAATACAATTACCATTAGTTGGAAATAATATATGAAGAAGAAATTACTTCTGACAAAATAAGTCGAGGTATGACTTCCTAAATCTATTTTATACAGAGATAAAGTATTTTTATTGTTTTGACTTTGTTATAGCTTTTCTTTGAAACTGCTTGATGAACTTCGATAGAACAAGGCTTAAATTCTCTGTCGTTTGTACAGTCATAGGCTAAAGTGTTATAAATACAGAAATTGTTTCAGCAAGTAATTTTGAAATACCAAAAGTAAATATGGCAAAACCCCTAAAATTAAGCAGTTTTATATGGGGTTTCAAATTACTTCCTTAAATATATTTCTTCTTTGTAACTCTCTATGGCATGACAGCAGTAAATGCAAATAATTTAAGCTTCGTCTCATGAAAATTCATTAAGTATCTGTCAAAGAAAAGCTGCAACAAAGTCTCATCTTGACTTTTTATGCAAGAAATAATATCTTTTTATGATAAACTCCAAAATAATGGTAATTTAACTCCAAAATCAGAAAGTGTAAGAACATCTTCAGTCAACAGATCCCATATAAATATATATTAATAAATTTTTGGTTTTTGCATTCAAGAAATTCTTATTAAAAATAATCTATGATTTCCAATGTAACAAAATGTTTCATGGAATACTTAATGTTGATAATGTTTGATTGAATTTACTACCTATTATATGAAAATTAAACCTGAACGCTTGAAAAACTTTCATAATCGCAAATAATGACAATTGAAATCCAACGTGAGAAAGCAATCTATCATTTCGTTACTTTTCTTTAAGAAGAATCAACAAATGCTATATATAAATCGCGCTTTCCTGCAACTTTCTACATCAGCCCAACAGAAAAGAAAAAAGTTTGAACACAAACTTTTTCATACAACTTGCCATCTTGTTCTTTCTATCGTCCCTCAGGGTACACACAATAAAAAGACATACATTTGTGCAGATTAGTTTCTTAATTAAATTATTTAATTCAAATTTGGAAGCTGCTCGTCTTTTATCTTAAAGTATTACGATTTAAGAGACACTTGAAAGTTTTTTCTTTGACTAGTACATTTAGTGGAATACGTAGTAGTAAAAATATGTAAATCTGTTAAAAAATAATCAAGGTCGACTAGTGTTTTCTTAAAAGACAATATGGAAATTTTCATCTTTACCGAGAGTATAATGTGTTATTATAAATAAAATTAAATTAATTGAGGTACTTGCTGATGCCTACAATCAACTTCTAAATTTAACCATACAATCGCATGCAGGTGATGCAGTTCATTGGCTCGCTGTACGTCCTCTACTTCCCCTACTGCGGCGTGATTTTGTGGGAAGCTTGCAGTGGTGGCGGTGGCGTCGTCGTAGGTAGCGGCGTCACCGGTGTCGTTACCAGCAGCGCCAGCTCCAGCATCCTCGACGCCGGTGACTTCGGTGTGAGCAACATCCTGGCGAGTGGAGTCAGTGGCAGCGGCGGAGTCGGCGACGCTGGCGTGGCGGGCATCGGCAGCTCGATGATGAACCAGGCCGAGGAGCCGGCACGGTTGCACGTGCACTCGAGGCTCGCGTCCTTGGCCTCGCTACTGCTCGCCTGTTCGCCGCCCATCAACGGCCTCCTCTACGGCCTCAAGTCACGAACCCTTAGGCGCTCCGTGCAGAACTACTGGCGCAAAAAGGTCACCAAGTCCGAACTGCAGCAGGTACGAAGGGAAAAGGAGAGAGAGAGAGAAAAAAAGACTCCTTCGACGCCTCGCGTGGTTGGAAAGCATGTGTCTCGAACGAGGGTGGCGTCGTGCTGATGGTCTGACAAATTTCCCGTACAGGGGGTTGAAAGCAACGGGCTGCGCGGATATTTCGTCTGGAGTTTAATTGAATAGAGTGAGGCCCGTGAGCCTCTGTTCGAATG
The DNA here is from genome assembly GCA_035583055.1 of Torymus tubicola. Taxonomy (NCBI): domain Eukaryota; kingdom Metazoa; phylum Arthropoda; class Insecta; order Hymenoptera; family Torymidae; genus Torymus; species Torymus tubicola. The sequence continues at coordinate 23,713,897 of JAWWEQ010000010.1, read as the reverse complement.
ATTTATTTACGTTCCTTATGGAAAGAACGAAAATTCGTTGGTATATATATAGGCGTGAGAGTGCGGGTGAGGTTTAATAATTTCGGCGTGATTTGTATAGTTCGTGGTAATAATTGGGCCGGATACTTGAGTGGAGAAATAAATTTCGCGGTTTAATCAACGTAAGAAAGCAATAGCAAGTTAATTTTATTGTATGATAAATAATAATCTTTCCATTAATGTAAATTATATAAATGATATGGGTAGAACATAAAGATACCAAATATATTATTAATTATATTGTTGCTCGAAGGATCAAACATTTTTTTATGGTACGAAACAATATAGTATCCACATATTATATCGACTATTGACTAACTTGGAGATTAGATTGAGCCAACTTTACTTACAATAGAGTAAATCTTGAATAGCATTGTATCTAATGCCATGGTAACTCGAAGGCAACTCAGTAACTGTGTACTATGCTGGAAACGTTATCAGCTACGTCCCAGCAGCTTGTTTGTCAATAATAATAATCAACCTAACTATTCGCAGTTCTCTTTACACGTTATTCTCGCTTAACAATCAATTATACAGACAATTCGAAACTTTTATAATATCAAAGTCCTTCTTAAAGTACATATACCAGCAAGTATAACCGTGAGTTTATTAAAGCAATGTAGCTTCAGTGGGAGCGTCCAATTACGAGCATCGCGGATAAATCGAAATAAGCATGAGGGGTTGTAAGCGCTTGGGCCATTAGCGCGCTAGCAATCAGGCAGCTCGAGAAAATCAATTGGCGGTTAATTATCCAGCCTCGTGTGCGCGCAGATACACACATACACATATAGAGGTGGAAAATCGTGTACGTGTGTGTATATATAGATATAGTAAGAGAACACGTGGCGTGCTGATTGCAGGAAATTCAGGCGCGAACGCCAAGTGCCGCGGGCTCGAGGCGACCCTCCGGTAGCGGACCAGCCTCCTCCTTCTTTCCGTTTCCGCCTCTACAGCGACGGTTGAGCGAAGCCCTCCTCGCCCTGGGCAACTGTCGCACGAGTGCTGCCGGCGTCGTTGGCTTCGGCAGTGGTAACATTGCTGGGGTCTTTCAGCGGGCGCGTCTACAGCCCGCCGCGTCATGTAACACCCTCAGAGTCCCGAACGCCGAGCTCGGTGAGTACATATATATATTTATTCGTAAATTGAGTTGAGTTATATACCATGTGCGATTATGCCTTGTCGTGATGTTCGATGAGAATTTTGCCTTGGGCGTTGCTGATTTTCCAAGTGATTGAATCATGTTTTATGTATACTTTTCGCATATTAACAAAATAGTATTATTTAACCTTTTATTTAAAATTTAATATTTACCATTTTGGTTATTATAGAAAAATAAAAGTATAAAACATTGATTTCTGTATATGTATATATTTGAATGTTGCATTTTGCCACGATTAGTCATTTAAAACTTTAAAGAAGATTAAGTCGGAGGCCACGCAGTTTCTATTTCATTCTAAAACTTGGTTATCGTAAGCAGCGAAGTGAACGTTATAGCACACTTCCTATCCAAGTCGTAAGGTTTGAAGTGAAGAATGTAGTCATGTATGAAGATATCGTGGCAATAAAACACAGAGTTAGTAGAATTATCATATTTGCTATTGGGAGAATGATAATAATTTTATATTTAAAATGAAAAATTCAATTAAAAACGGTCACTTGGAAATTTCGCAAGGTACCTACACACACACAGACACACATATATATATGGGCAGTTCTCAGGTGAATCGAGAGGTCAAAATTTTTTTTTCTTTTAAAATCACCTAAATCG
>JAWWEQ010000010.1:23700108-23711990 GCA_035583055.1 Torymus tubicola | reverse complement strand
TATATATATGCACCCATTTCAAATTTGAACTGTTCTCGAATTTTCTGACCGCTTCGAAAGCTTTCCACTTTTCCGCGCAAGCACACCAAGCATGCTTCCTGTGATGGATTCCTGTACAATTGCGTAAGTAATATTGAAAAAAGGTCTGCGAGCAAAAGTGTTTTGGAATACGTGCAGCTCATGGTAGAAGGTAAAATTAACTCTGCCGACCGCGACGAGTCGATAAAGTGACTCGAAGATGTATATAGGGATGCGGCAAATAATAATCAATGGAGTAAAACAACGCAGTTGCGGAGAACGCATCGCTATATAGTTGCAAAATAACTTTGAGCGAGAGCAGCCGTCGTTGTGCAAGACTTTATTTTGTATTTATATTCTAGCAAAGCGCGGAATTGCACGTTTCAAGATTGCATCGCTATCTCCCGACTGTGCACGTATATATATATACGTGTATGCATATACAATACGCATACGCGTGTGCGTCTGTTGCTATCTACCAGAGCGCGGATATACGACTCGGAAATTTTCCGAAACTCTCAAGGAGGAAAATCGTTTTTTTTCTCAAAATATATACCCGAAAAAGTGTGAACGAACGTGCAGCTAAAACTGTTGTTAACGGACGTATAAACCCGTTCTGGCCTCACGCGTGGTATGATGAGCCCGGAAAAAAACATGTTTTTCGATTTGGAGCAACGGAGCCTGTTCGTCTCTCTTGTTCACTTTTATATATATATATATATATATATGTATATATATGTATATATATATATACATACATACACATTTATCTTTTTTCTCCGTTTTGCTCCGAGCGCTTTATACAGCGTTCCGAACGTTTTATACAGAACGAACGTGATACGTATACGTGTATACCAGCGGTTCTCCGACGGCGACTTTTTTCTTTCCGACCTCTCTCTCTCTCTCTCTTTACGTTCCCACTGCGGATACGCAACCTTCGACTGATGTTACACGGGAAGATAAAATGCGCATGTACACGAATTCGTGAACGATGTGCTGTACATATATATAATGACGTACCTGCGTGGTACATTTGCAGATTGACGCGTATGCTGTAGACTGATCCTGTTATCTATTCTTAATGGATTCTTTCAGTAACGTGTCATGCCTTTAAGCGAACATTTTTTATTGGGTCTTTGTAACGTTATGATTTAAGCATTAAATGTTTCATATGGTTTTTGACGTGTCAATATTAATCATAAAGAACCTGTACCGCAATGCGGTATATTGAACAAAGCATATTTTGTGTGAATATATTTCTAATCGTATGTTTCTTAAATTCTAGCATGTCCATGACGCGTTAATTATTGATTATGATTATTAATGAAGAAAAATACCGACGAACAAAATGACTCTCGTAGACTAGATTCCAATTTAGTTATCATTATCCGATAATTATAATATCATTCGGAGTAAACAATTCAAACGTAATTATAGAGAGACAAGCATCGCAAATATAAACTCGACCCACCTTCCGCCAAACTAAAAATAAATGCAGTCTCGTTAATCTTCCTCGCGCTCTTATACGGGTACGTGTGCAGTGTATATAACTCTGTAAATTAAAAAAAATGCCGGAAACGTGACCGTTTCAAGGCGGTTCTAGCCGGAAAAAAGGTAAAACGAAGCTTTGTGTCGATGCGCACAGTGGCTGCCAATGTTTATAGAAGCTGCTGCGCGTACTATATGTATATACTTCTCGATAGTTCAGTTTAACAACAAACCGCGTCGCGTCTCACCTACACACACGCGAGTTGTGTATCTGTCAGCTTCACAACAAGAGCGGGGCTATAAGGCGCAAGTCACGTACATACACACTCACACATTCGCGTGGGTGAGCTAGAAAGCCTCGCATATTTCCAGAGCCGGCCGTGCGTGTATATATATATGCGTACAGAAACAATAACAGACGGTGTGGCACGCGCATGCGCACACCGATCATTCGAGTCTGTTCGCCGGTAGCCGATGGACTTCCAGGTACCGAATTAGCGGGGACTGATAACTATGTACCTAGAGCGAGATCGTCGTCATCGTTCCACGTCGCCGTTGAATTAGCCAGGATTTTGCTGATCTGATAGCTCTGCTTCGAGGGTGAATTATTTCGACGACGGCGAAGCGCGTTGGTCTCGTACGCGAAATACTGCGCGTCAGCGCGTTATAGTTGCTGAGAGAGAGGGAGAGGGAGGAGGGGGAGAGAAAATTGCGCGCCGCTGCTTCGAGCGATCCAGGGACGGGCGTGAGCGAATGAGCGCATGCGCGTCCCAGCCTCAGTTATAAAAGCCGCGCGGGTGCGCGCCGCAGGACAGTATTGAACTGACTGCGATACCTTTGACTTGCAAGTGGTCTTCGGAAGCGATATATCCATTACCTCGGCGATTACTCTATTGTCTTCAGAGATTAACACTGCTGAAGCGCAATAACTGAGCGAAAAAGTCAACAATTTGTCTGTGATTTGAGTAAGACGAGGATAAGAGCGAGAAAGGAGTTGAACATGTCGGAAGCCCATTTCGACGAGTACGAGCATTTTAACTACGATTACGACAAGCACATCTACGCCGGGAACAGCGGCAAGCAGCGCAGCAAGCGTGAGGCTGATATGCACACCAATCACTTTGATCCCTGCGGACATTCCAGAAAGCTCGTCGCTAAGCTCACAAACACTCAGCACAAGCGTGAGCCCGCCAAGAGCAAGTCCTAAACGCGCTCTCTCGCTGCGCACAATAATATATATAGGCAGGTGGGTTCTCATCTCTTTTTCTTTATATTCTCTTGCCGAGTTCCTTCGATTCGCGGTCGCGAAGCGGGGGGAGAAAAAGCAAAGTTGCCGCCGCTGCCGCTCCTTTCTCTCCTTGTTTATTTGCTTTCTGCGCCGCAGCTTTTTAACGGGCTGCGATTCACTGAGAAGATGGCGCTAGCAGCGGCGGAGGAAACTGCGTCTTTTCGAATTAATATATACAGCTTGGGTCACGGACGTTCTTATTGGAAGCTCGCATGCGACTGTTCTTTTTGTGTTTTGCTACTGCGTAGCAGCTGTCTCGTCCCTCTCGCCCGCCTTTGTGATTTCTTCTTTGTTCTTTGTTTGAAAATAAGACGTTATCTAATGTATTTACGGAAAATCCATTTGCTACAAAAATAATCTTTCGATAATTTTTTACTTTTCTGAAGGTTATCTGAATAATTATTTGGTTCCGAAATTATTAAAAAAATAAATGATCTTTTAATAGATAGTAATATTTAATAACACAAGTTTTTAAATCTGTTTACTTTTATATGTTGCAGGTTTCTTGAGTTGCTCCTTGCCCAGTGGAACATCATCACGTTAAGAATCATCTAGTACACAAAGTACAAACACTAATATTACTATAGGATGCAAGGAACATTACAACTCAATTTCATACACCTGTTCTTTGTATTAATGAACGCATTTAAACGTTAATATTTGCGATTTTAAGTGTATTCTATTCCAAATAATTCTAGTATAACTCGATCAAGTCATATTTTCGCATCCTGATTTTGCATTCACACGTCCGACGTTATTGCACTTTAGGATCGCGTTATTTATATATTTCTAGTTGAAGTTCAACAAATCATCTATTAAAATCATCATTAGCTTAACATTTAACCTCATTAGAATAGATTGATGTAAATTGTCATTAGTTTTGCTAGAAACTTTTTTTCTAAGATTTTCTCACCATTTAATTTAATGAGTTGTGACTGAAATTAAAGTTTTCAATTATTGAAATAAATATGTCTTTAGCGAGACACAATAAAAAGTATTTAAAAAGATAAAAAATCTGCATTTTATTTCCAAACCTACATCCTTTTCAGAAAAAAAACTTCAAAACGCAAAAATATCCAAGTTATCTTATGTATATATCAAAACGAGGAAATTGGAGTTTTGTAGAATATCTATTTTTAAAATAGATTTAAATATTAAAGAAATTTTTTGAAAAAAAATTCTTATTTTATTAAAAAAACACTGATGATATTTACATATTGAATGCTTAATGTAATAAAAAAATCTTGTAAAATCATTAATTGAAGGACGATACATATACAAAATTTTTCAGTTCATAAAATATTTTTAAGTGCACTTTTGTATTCTATTTGACAAATTTTAAGTCATAAATAATAAAATATCACTAAATACTGATTGAAAATCATTTTTACATATTTGTTCGAATTAGGAATTAACAGGCCTCGATTACATTTATAATTAACTATAATAAATTATATATGAACTCTACAAACATTAAACCACATAAAAATTTATAACTTAAATTCTTGTAAATTTACTTCTTGTCGAAGCAAGCCAGTTAAAATAAATTCTATGGAACAAACTGGTATTGATTTTGGAGCCTTAGTTATTAATTTTTTAGCACTTTGTAAATGTTCTTCGGTCGTCACAACGACGGTCTTTTCAGGCCATTTTGCTGGAGCTCTAACGAGAGGCTTCCCTCCACTAGAGGTAATCATTTCTAAAAGAAATTGTTAAAAATTAAAAATACAACAAATGAACATCATGCTTCAAAATTGCATGTATAACTTTCTAGAGTTTTAACTAATGTAAGCTATAATGAATAAGGTTTTAAAATAATTTATAAATAAGAGCGGAAATGTAATAGTACTTTTCGATACTCGCTTTGCTCAGGCGACAAACTCGCACTCGAGCTAAAATCATATTTCTCACAAGTATCGAACATTATTTTATGATACTTCGTGCGTTAAGTGCCATTTTTGAGCACGCTCGTTTTGGCAAGTGTGCAAAAAAGTGGCACTTTACGCACGGTGTGTCATAAAAATGTATTTTATTTTTATTGTACTGTCTGAACGATACGTGTAACTTAACTAGCACTTTTTTGCACAGCGTGAAATTTTACAGCACTGCCTGCCCTAAGCGCGTTGTAACACCGATCCTTACCCTAAGTGCGAGCTTAGATCACACAGTGCTATAATGGTACTTTTATTTTAATATAAAATGTCAATGTCAATTGCTTCCTCGGTATAAGTCTACGTTTGTATAAAAAATACCTTCGACATTTTATAAATAATCAATTATTATCAAATAATGAATTCAATTGTATTTACCTTTTAATTCTGATACTGGAGGCTTTGTAATTCGTGAAGTTAATAGCACGGTATAACCTTCTAATAATTTATGTTCTCTTGCCTTTTCTAAACTCTCTTTCAGTTTGAACTTGAAGTTGGCCTCTGCGCTTCGATCTTGTAATATATAATTTTCCCAATCCAGGAAATGAAAAGCTTTGTTACTGTCATCCAGCCAATTAAAAGATACTATTGGAATACCTCGTGCTAAACAACACAAAAATTTGAATGTTCTTCGTACTTTGTCAGTTACTAAAATTGAACAATCTGCTATATCTTCTACTTCAGAACCACCTAAAATAAATTTTATTTTGATTAATTAGCATTTATTTTAAATTGAATATCAATAAGAGTTTATATATGAAAAATTCAAAGATTATAAAAGAACTATTGAAAGATTAAAAAAATATGTACTTTAAAAACTAATCAAAATATATGTAAATAAATTAAGAAAAGAAGTAACATCATTGGAAATCATTAATTTTTATAAATTATGAGTCAGATCATAAATAACTATGGATTTGTTTATTTAAAACAGTTATAAAAATTGAATTATAAATACCTAATTTTTTAACCATTTCACGATGAACCTCCGATTTTTCTCCGGTAAAGAGTACTTTGTACAAAGATCTTTTCATTGGAGATACAGATATGGACCTTCTAAGACGCGTTGGACTCGGAGTAGCTTTTCTTGTAGAGACTGATAATTTTTCGTCTGAATCATTTTCAGACGTTGATCTATTTTTAACAGATTTATTTAACCTAGCACGCTTAGGTCTACTGACGGGTTTCTCAAAAACGTCATCTTTTAATTTGTGACTACTCTCCGAGTTCTGAGTATCTTCAGAGCTACTCACAGTGCTTTTCTTTGTTGATCGACCCCTACGTAAATTGTTATTACCTGCCTCTTTCTCTTCATTATTTTTCAATATTTCCGCTACTTCTTGAGACTCTTCTGAACTTTCTACCATGGCACTTACAGTAGTACTTGCTGGTCGTTTTCTTGTTTGTTTCGCTAAACTTAATGATTTACTTTTAATCGTACTAGATAAATTTTTTTGTTTATTATCATCGCCACTCTCTGAAAATACTGAATCTGAAGATGTATCTTTAGTTTTATTTCCTCTGATTTTAATTTGATTTTTAGTAGAAGATTTTGATTCTTCTAAATTTACATCTTTGTTGATCGGACTTTTTCTGCTTCTCGTTGCTCTTGCTGTTGTCGTTTTCAATTCTTCTGATTTTAAATGTTTAACTGGTGATTCCTCTTTCGATTGAAGTTTATTTTCCGGATTATCTAAAGTTAAATCTTTATTTCTCCGGCTTCGACTGGAGGTACTTTTAATTTTATCTGAATCACTTGAATCCGAATTTTTAACGGCTTTAGAGCGTGCACTTTTAATTCTTCCAGGAACCGTTTCAGCTATCTCTAGATTTTCAGAATCTGAATCTTGAATAATCGTTTTTTTATTCAACTTATTTGTTTGATTAGTTATTTCTGGTTTCTTTTGGTTACGACGAGTACCTCTGCCTCTTATTGTAACTTCTTCATTTTCGGTACTGCTATCTTTCACTACAGATATATCTGTATCAGTTTGATTTTTCGCAGATTTACCTCTTCTAAGTTTAGGTTTTGGAGGAGTGCTTTCAATATCAGAATCCTCGACAATAACATTTTCTTTGCTCGAATTATTACTTCCAATCTCGGAATCAATCGTTTTTTTGTTGCTCGCTGCTGCCTTTTTGCCTCGTGTTCGTGAACCAACCCTTGTCGGCTGCTTACTACTCTCGTTTTTGTCATCTGGAGTGGGACTGTCTACTGCCGACTTCTCTAACGAATCGCTCTTGTTACCCTTGGATTTTTGCAGTACAACATAACTTTCTAAAGTTTTTGGGGTTCTAGTGGTTCTCTTCGTCTTGGTAGTTGAAAAAGTGGTATCGGTGACCTGTTTAAAATTCGTCGTATGGTAAACATCAGAGTCAGGATTACATGCACGAATATATTTAAGATAACTTTTGTTTATCGGAGATATAGGTACCGATAGTTCCTGAAGCTTGGGACGATCGACGCTCGCTGTGGTCTTGGTGCGCTTGGTTGGTTGAGCTTGCTCGTCGTCCACATCAGGGCCCATGGATCTCTTTTTCCTAATAATTGTCAGACTCGGCATCTTCGATATCGCCGTCGTCCGCTTCGTCGAACTGTCGTTGGATACCTGTAAAACAGAGGCATCCTTATCAACAGTTCTAGCTTTGGGTGACAATTTTTCATGCTTTTTACTACTGCTGCGCGTAATATTGAGAGAGTTACTATTATTTAACGAACGTTTTTGCATATTATTCGCATTCTTAGGGGAGGTTTTCGGTTTGCTTTCTACACGTTTCTTGAGAACTGGTGGCTTTCGTGATGCGAAGGTACTCTGTACATTTAACATTTGCTCGCATTTTTTACGTAGTTCTACAAATTCTTCATCTGAATTGTCTTCATCTTTAAGCTGCTCATGTAACATAGCACGTATATCGAGAGGCTTTGGGGGATTATATTTAGGAAATATTGTCGTGCTGTCGTCGGAATCAGAGTTAATATCGTCGTTCATTTTTGAAAAAGATTTTTCCGAATTACACTTTACGATGTCTGTTTCGGAATCTTGAGAACTTTCAACAAAACTACTCGATTGCTGCATTGATCGATTACGTGATTGTCGCATCGAGCTTCTACAGGGGGTAGTTTTATTAACGTTTTTTCCGTCTAACTCACTGTCCGAGTTAGTTGCAACATTTACTTTTCTACCACCACGTTTTTTACTGTTAGACGAATCAATATCTGCGAGAATTTCATTGATTTTTATTTTTTTAACAATGTTTTCTTCTGTCGTTGAATTTAACGAGTTTATTTTATTTTGAATATTTTTGGAACCTTTTTTTCTCACATTTGATTTATTGGATTTGTTAATTATATCGAGTCTTTTAGGAGCGAGTATATCCCATTTATTCTTTGCTTCAAATTCTTTTATAGAAATTAAATCATCTTCACTATCACTTGGCGCAGCAAGTTGCGACGCTGTTGGTGGGCATTCAGAAGTACCTGCAACTTTTATGTTTGGCATTGTCTTGAGGAACTCGTCTTCACTATCAGAAATGATGTCACTATTTCCGTCTTGTTCACTAGCTATTTTACGCTCAGTATCAGGTGTCGCAACTCTAATATTGCTAACATTTTTAGATTTACAAACGTTATCCTTGCATTGTTCATCCTCGCTCCCTGTTGAAGCGGCCGAGACAAGTTCGTCACACTCAATTGGCTCCAAGGCATCAGTAAAGCCAATTAGTCCTGGCGCTCGTACGCGACGACGTGACTTCACCGAGTCATTCATGTTTGACTTATTTTTATTAGATTTTTTTACTGATTGAGGTATACTATCTAATTTTACTGTGGATATATGTGCATCTTCACTCTCCGTCGAAGTAGCTGAAACGAGTTCGTCACACTGAACTGGCTCCAAGGAGTCGGTAAAGCCAATTATTCCTGGCGCTCGTACGCGACGACGTGGCTTTCCTGAGTCATTCACGTTTATCTTATCTTTATTAGATGTTTTTACCAACTGAGTTTCATTATCCATTTTCATTGCGGGTACAAATGTTGACTTGCGACTTGATTCTTTTTCTTCCTTACATACCTTTTTGTCCACTTCTTGATCACTCATTGAGGATAAAGATGAATTTAAATTAACCTTTTTTGACAAACTTAAGCTAAAGCGTTTTTTACCGGAAGTTTTGAAATTAGTTAAGGCACTATTAAGCTCATCACCATCTGACTGACTATCGCTTGTAAAAGATCTACCCATACTTTCTAAAAATGCTACACGATCCATTGTACTTACTGGTTTACCTTCGGTGGAGAAACCTACTGTCCCTCGTTTGTAAATTATTTCATTCTCGTTACTGTTAGACAATTGGCAGTCCACCATACCGTCATCTGATTGCGAATCTTCCAAAACGTTATATTTTTTCTTTGATTTAAGATTCATAAAATATTCCGCTGTATCTTGCGATTCTTCATTTGAATTACTTTTTTGCGAAGTAGTTTCACTATTATCTAAAATCGATTGCACGTTAGATAACTTTGATTTTTTATTGAGATTAATCGATAAACTTAATCTATGCTTTCTTCCTACGCTTGGAGAAAAATCTTGTGACTTTCTAAGTATACCAATTTCTTTGGCGTTTGATGGAGTATCATCTTGAGATTCGAGGACTTTTTTTAACTGTTGTGTCATCAAAGTTTCTTCTGGTTCATATTTGTCTGGATTGATACTATCATCAAAAATTTCTTTAAGATTTCTTTCAATTGTATCGTTAAGATTAACTGCTAATTTTCTTTCTTCAATGGAAGAATTTACTTTGTCGAGAACAACAGGTTTACGGCGAATTTTCCCCTTAACACTTCTTCGTTTGGTGCCAATCGTTGGAGATGGTAAAGATACATTTAATTCGGTTTCGGAATTATTTTCAATTTGACTAGATTCTAAAATATTTTCTAATTGTTGAGTGAGTAGTCTTTCGTCCTTTTCCTTCGGATGTTCTACAGACCCTTCAAACATTTCATTTAAATTGTTTTCTATAGTAGTATTAAAATCTATTTTTACAGCTTGAGAATTGTCACCTTTTTTTAATTTTTTATTGCACCCAATTTCTATTTCCTCTAAATGACGTTTGGATTGAAATAGTGTCCTTGGTTCATCCTTATTAACTATATCTTGAGTATCTATTTTTTGAGTAGGTGCTAAGTTAAGGTCATCAAATTGTTCAATGCGTTTCTCCAATGGACTATTTCCTCTGGGTATAATTTGGGTAGGATCTAAAGCCTCTTCTGTACTATGAATATGTGATTTACATACACTTACAATTTGTGTAGGTGCTAAAAATTCATCTTCCAAGGCATCATCAGTTTTCAACTTATTAGCATTAATAATTTGTGTGGGTGCTAAATCATCAACATCATTTGTTTTACTCTTATATGTATTTAAGAAACTGTTACTGTCTGCTGTCTGAGTTACTGCAAGATTAATATCTTCAGTTTCAAAAGTAGCAGTTTCAACGATTTGTGTGGGTGCAAGATCGTCTATTAATTGATTAGAACTACTAATTTTTTCGTTTTGCTTTTGATTGATTCTGTCAGTATCATAATTTTCATCAAATATATTGTCTTCAGAGTCTGGTGTGGGTGATTTCTGGACATTTTTCTGTTCGATTTCTGAATCTGATGATTTGAGATTATTTTCTTTACCGGGATCCGTTACAAAAACCTTTTTACTAATAGATTTATTTATGTCACTGTCATTACTATCGGTTGTTTTATTACTATCACTTGAAATAACTTTATTTTCGTGTATTTCTGAGTCATCTTTATCATTCTGTTTGTTTGGCACTTTGTTTTTGATCCTTGGACAGTTGGAAAAAATACCTTCTTCATCTGTTTCTGAATCAGAATTTTGAATTGGATTATTTGGTTTGCTTGTGTTTTTCTTTTCCATTTCTTTCGAAGCATAATTTGAAAAAATACCTTCTTCATCTGTTTCTGAATCAACTTCATTAGTTTTTTCAACTAATTTTTCTCCTGCAGCTTTTTGACAAGAATTATGGGAGAAAATTCCTTCTTCATCTGTTTCTGAATCTTCTGTCAATGTCATGGCCGGTTTTTCGGTTGATACATTTTTATTGTCAAAATTAGTAGAAGCAATTACAATATCATTTCTGGTATCATCTTTACCAGATTTATTTATGTTTTCAGATATACTATCTAACTGATTATCACTATTTTGTGACTCTTCAGGAAGAAATGCAAAAGGGCAATCTTGTATTAGATTTTGTGAGCAGAACATATCTTCATCATCTTCATCTACTGAATTATCTGCTAGCTCAATATTCTTACAATTATTCGAAATATTAAGTTTGTCGTGTGATGAAGAGTGGACTTCATCACTACCTTTTAGATCAGTACTATCTAGACATTCTTTTAGCACATTATTTTTTTCAGGCGAATCATTTACAGACATTAGATTAGAAGAAGATTGAGAATCTGAATAATTACGGTCGTTACTTAACATACTATTTGTTTTTTCCTGATTACTCTCGTGTTCTAACGAACGGAAACCAGAGTCAGAAGAATGTAAATCAGATTTCTGACGATTTGATTCTTGAACATTTGTCTTTAATGACAATTTATCGTCAATGCTTGGGATTGTTCTCATATCTTTAGCAGAAAATGATAAATTAGCCAGACTTTCAGAATTTTGATTATCAAGTTTATGAGAATCAATATTTTGAATCTCCAAGTTATCTGATGATTTATCATTTGAAGTTTCGGATATTCTCTTCTGCACTTTAGCTTCAACCAGTGTTTGGTACGCAGCATTCTCTTTTACAGAGCGTGAATTAAAATTTGCAGAATTATCAAAACGTTGTGTTTCAAGATCATCCAGGGAGTCATTAGTAATTTTTGCTTCGTCAAATGAAGTTTCTACAGAACTAAATGGTTGTGTTTCAATATCTTCAAGAGATTCGGATATTCTTTCCTGTGTTTTGGCTTCAAAAAGAGTTTGGTTTTTAACAATCTTTTTTACAGAATGTGTATTCGAATTTGAAGAATTATCAAAACGTTGCGTTTCAAAATCATCCAGAGATTCTGTAGTAGCTTTGTTCAATTCAGTCTCTGCAGAACTAAATGGTTGTGTTTCAATATCTTCAAGAGATTTTGATATTCT
>JAWWEQ010000010.1:23605708-23700008 GCA_035583055.1 Torymus tubicola | reverse complement strand
AGTTTGTAGAATTATCAAAACGTTGCGTTTCAAGATCATCCAGAGATTCAGTAGTAGCTTTGTTCAATTCAGTCTCTGCAGAACTAAATGGTTGTGTTTCAATATCTTCAAGAGATTTTGATATTCTTTTCTGTGTTTCAGCTTCAAACAGTGTTTCGTTTTCAACCTTCTTTTTTATAGATCGTCTGTTTGAGTTTGTAGAATTATCAAAACGTTGCGTTTCAAGATCATCCAGAGATTCAGTAGTAGCTTTGTTCAATTCAGTCTCTACAGAACTAAATCGTTGTGTTTCAATATCCTCAAGAGACTCATTTGCTGTTGTATCTGGTACAAATTTTTGAGTTTCAATGTCATGGATTGATTTATTACTAGACATTCTTTTAGATAGATCAGGTACTTTGAATTTATCGATACTCTTAATTTGGAATTGCTGAGTTTCAAGATTCTCAATATATTCTTCAGGTGTAACTTTTTGGGTTTCAGCACTATATATTGACACATCAATAGACATTCTTTTATCAGTATCAGATTTTCGGCGGTCATCTTTTTGTATTTCAAGATTTTCTGTTGATTCATCAGTTGGTATATTTTTTTGTGTTTCAGCACTATAAATAGATACATCATTAATTGATTTTCGTGTTGCAGTAGATTCTGTATAATCGCATCTCTGTGTTGCTTGATTTTGAATGTCATCCTTATCCTCATCTGGATTAAATGGTCTTTGCGTTTCCATGTCATAAATACTATCATCTGAATCATCAGATTTGTTTACGACTCCCAATTTTTGAGTTTCAGCTGAATAAATGCTATTATTCAAATCATCTTTTATACATGAAGAAGAGATTCTTTGAGTTTCAGCTTCAGAAATGTCATCAGGCTTTGCTTTATCTTTAGATAAAGGTGATGGAAGATCATCTAGAGTGAATGGTTGAATTCTTGGACTGCTTTGTTCATTATTGGTAGATATTCTAATAGGTATTTTAGGACGTCGAAAGTATGTATCACTTTCATCCGCTTGTGTTCCAGGTATTGCAGAAAGATCATTTTCAGAGGCAGACGAGACATTCTGTAGAAATTAATGTAAAAAGTCAAATGTGTGACATGTTGTCATGTGTTATAGTAATATTTCTTGAAATTGTATTTATACAAAGCTTAAACATTATTCAAAATATTGATGGTTATTTTAAATACTAAAAGTAATTTACATACAAATTTCTTAGTGAAGTTTCAATTTCATTTATAAACTTAAAATACATTTGTACTTTTATATATATGGATATATGTACAGGGTGATCTAAAGGTCTCTGTACAATTGGACAACTGGAAAACCTCGAGCAGTAGTAGGAAAAAAAAGTATTACAAGTTTAACATTTTTTCTTGGCTACCTGATGGTTGAATGTCATCATTGGTTACTTGAAACTTTTGGATCACCCTGAATACATTATTAAAAAAACAAACACAAAAAAAAATATTTTGAATAATCATTCTGCCTTTTTAAATTAATTTCAAATAATTACATACCAAAGAAGAATCTGGTGTACTAGGAATAATTGGACAATTTTCCTTATTAACCTGAGGTGTGCATGATATCAATGAATCTTCTAGTGGTTGATACAATTTAAATGTGGCAACAACTTGACCAAAAATCAGTTCATCACCATCTTTGAATTGGTATGAAGAATTTGGGTTTAACTTTACCTGAAATTTAAACAGTTGAATTAATTTAAAATAAATAAATATTTAGATTTTATTTTCAATTAATATTTACTCTATTAATTCTTGTTTTATTTGATGAGTTTAGATCTCGTATGAAAATGGTACCATTGGCAGAGTGTGCTTCAATTTCAGCATGTCTTATTGATACAGTCTAGAAGATTAAAAATTTGTGAGTAAATATGTTATATAAAAAGTATATTTTTTAATGCATTTATAATATATTTATAAAAGCTTGAAATAAATTCCAAACTAAGAACACAGAATATCATCTTAAAAATTATTGATATTGTAATGATAAAATCAAGGACTTTAAAGAAAAAATTTGAATGAAATTTTTTGCAAGTTTGTGTGTATAAGAGCACGCGAGCGTGCACGTGAGCGCGCGCGTGTATGTGGCGCGTGTGTGCATAAAAATACTATTTTTCAATTATCTTTATGTGATTTAAAAAGTTCTACAATGATATATATTTTAATGAATTAAAAACTTAGGTATTTATATATTAAGATACATTGCTATAACTACATTTGCTTGTTAGATAACATATCTTGTCAGCAATTGACAACGAAAGAACTTAAGTTCTTAATGTGCTCAAAGAATTGTATGCAATGAGATATAGAGGTCATGAAAGGGAGAGGGGAAGAGGATCATTTGCCAATACAATCTCCAAGCATGATTAGTCTGTAGCCAGCTTTATAACAAGATGCTGTGGCTAAGTTTTGTAGTTTTTTTAGTTAATTTCCTTTTTATAAATTGTACAGAAGATTATCCCAGAATAAAAACTTCTCTTGGGGGAATTAGAGGATATTATAAGACATCTGAAAATGGCAGATTATATGAAGCATATGAAGGAATTCCTTATGCACTCCCACCTGTAGGAAAATTAAGATTTCAAGTATGTTATCAAATACTTCAAAATAATTTTTTATAAACTTTTATCTATTAATGGTTTTCTAAGACACTAGATTTTTTATAAACACATTGCAAGATGAGTATTATAAATGCAAAAAACATAATCTTATTTTATTTAAAAATAATATTTTACAGTTTTTATTATTTAAATTTTTTTAATAAAAGAATATTCAAAATACACTGTAAGAAAACTTCCATATATATAGATATATAATGTGTACATTTGGAAACTCAAAATGTAAACATAGTATATCTATATATATATAGAAGTTTTCTAACAGTGTAAGTATTAAGCAATTATACTTTATTCAAGATTCTTTTTTTATAATTATAAAGTTATTATATTATTTTTATAACAAAAAATTAGGCACCTCAGAAAATTTCACCATGGACAGGAGAATTACAAGCAACAAAAGTTTCAGATGCTTGTCTTCAGTACACTCACATTCCAGCTGTTCCAAATGAACGAGTTGAAGGAAGCGAAGATTGTCTTTACTTAAATATTTATGTACCAGTTAGAAAAACAGATACTTCTCTTATGCCAGTTATATTTTGGATTCATGGTGGATGTTTTCAATATGGTACAGGAACAGTCTATGGAGCTAAGTATTTGGCTGATAAAGATGTTATTTTAGTAACAATTAACTACCGATTGGGATCACTTGGTAAGTTTTAATGATCAATATTGTTATCTTTTAATTATTTTAATACTTCTATACACAAAAAATTAATTAGAAAGGGAATATTGAAAAGAAAATTTTAAATTCATAGGATTTTTAAGCACTGAAGATGAAGTTGTACCTGGTAATATGGGTCTTAAAGATCAAAGTATGGCTTTGCGTTGGGTATATGATAACATTGAATGGTTTAAAGGAGACCCAAAGAAAATAACACTCACTGGCCTCAGTGCTGGAGGAGCTAGTGTACATTACCACTACCTTTCTCCACTTAGTACAGGTCTTTTTCAAAATGGTATATCATTTAGTGGTACTGCATTACTTTGTTGGACACAAGCTGAAAAATCATTAGAAAAAGCCAAAAAATTAGGAGCTCTAATGGGTTGTCCAACAGATAATACAAAGAATTTGGTACAATGTTTAAAGCAACGACCAGCTAGACCTTTAGTTCAAGCTACAGCAGAATTCATGGTAAATATATTTTCACTATATTAAATACCATAAATTATTAAAAATGAGTAATATTGGTAATTTTGTTGTTGTTACATCAAAATTAATTTAATTGAGTAATAAATAATGAAAAGAAAATAGAAATATAAAAATACTAATGTTTTAGCCATGGCTATATAATCCTTATACCCCATTTGGGCCAGTTGTGGAGAAAATCAATGAAGGATATTTTATCAACAGACCACCAGTAGAAATTATTGCAAGTGGAGATGTGCAAGATATTCCTTGGATCACTGGTGTAGTTAGTGAAGAAGGCCTTTATCCGGTTGCTGGTAAGTATTTATATGTTTTGATTTGAAACCATTAACTTAAAAAGCAAAAAATAAAAAGAATTTATTGATCACATTTCAGAATTCATAACAAATAAGTACCATTTGAAACATCTAGATGACAACTGGGATCTGGTAGCTCCTTATTTACTTGATTATAATTATACATTACCCAAAAATGAACATAAGGAAATTGCTGATAAAATTAAGAAACACTATTTTGGATCAAAGTCTATTGATAGGTTATCTACTAAGCAGTTAACGTTAATGGTTGGAGATAGATTATTTGTTGTTGATGCAGAAAAGGCAGCTAAAATGCAAGCCAAATCAAATGAAAGCCCTGTGTGGTTTTATTATTATAGTTACAGAGCTGCTCAAAGTTTGAGTGATGTAATGAGTGGAACAAAAGAAAACTTTGGTAAATTTAAAATCCTTTAACTTTGTTTAAATATTTAATGATATTGTGATAACAATTGTATTTCTGTGTAAGTAAGTAAAGATCTTATTTACATTAAAGTGGCTTATTACTTATCATTCAATATTTGTTATTGCATATTCAATGCCATAAATGATATCTGTTCATTTACGTAATTAATTATTTAACTTTTAGGTGTAAGTCATGCTGATGATGCTTATCTTGTCATTGAAACTTTTTTTCTCAATCCAAGGACAACAGAAGATGATCGGGCAATGCAGAAAGATTTATTAAATTTCTGGGTTTCAGTTGCAACAAAAGGGTAAGTAAAAGATTTTGTTTACTTATTTAGAAGTAATATTAAATATATGTTAATTTTGTAGTGTACCTGATTTTGGAGTTGAATGGTCAGAAGTAAATCCAACCAAAAAAGAGCTTAATTATTTACATATTTCTGGACCAAATAAATTTGTTATGGAATATAATGATAACTTAGGAGAGAAAAAACTTTGGAGTACCATAAATTTTAATGAAAATAAATTTAAGAAAGGAATACAGAATACCAAAGAAGAATTATAATAAGAAATAATATAGTTTTATGTAGTTCTATGGTATACTCAAGTTTAACTAATACAAAATAATTATAAATAAGAAGAATAACAATAAATTGTACATATCATTGAAAAATAATAAGCAGAAAATACCTCATGCTTAATGTTTATCTTGCACGCAGGATGCCTCCCAATTGTTGTAATGCCAGGAAAAATAGAGTATGACTTGTTGTCTATGTGCAGTGTCCCCACCTATCCATCATTAAATTAGAAAAACATGATCACAAAAATATCGTCATTGTCTTAATTTTTAGAATCTTTTTTATGAAACTAATAAAATGGAACATCATATTACCAAGGAGTTTTCATCATTTTCGTCTGTAGGAAACTTTTGCGTAGGAGGCAATTCATCGTCATCGATAGCCTGAGTAGCGGGTAGGTCCATCTTTTATCTTAGTTCGTAGAAACGCTTATTAAACGTTCGTAAGAAAAATTAAATAACACTGACACTACTCCTCTGCTCTGTCACAGCGTTTTCGAACGTCCATTGTTGAGAATCAGCAGAATGCCGTTTCACACCTTGTGATCGAGGCTTTTGCGTATTTTCTTGAAGTAAATAGTGTACTTATAACGTAATGCTGGAGGCAGTCTTTCGGCGTATTACTACACATAACCTACCGATGCGGTAAGGGAAGCCCTATATACAGACTATTCACGCGGGCGCTCTAACAACATGTCGCCACTCGCCGCATTGGGATTGACGCCGTCCGCGCGACGCCGTTTGTCCTTTATTTCCCGCCAAACATCGCCAGCGCCTCATAGTGGTTATATTTGAATTTCACACATGCGCAGAACGCGTTAAATTTGAATTTGAAATTTGAATGTATTCATATATCAACGGTCTACCATATTTTTTAACGCGCGAATCTCTTTCGACCTTGGATTGTTTTTAGTTGTTGCAGTGATGTCATAGATGACTATAAATTTGTTAAAACTCTACTTACTCGTTTAGATATAAAATCATGCAAGATCCGTAAAAATTTATCTATAGAAAAATTAAATTCCTTAAATAAATTGCTATAATTAGTATAGAACAATAATTAAAGAAAATATTAGAAAAACATAAGCACGCATTCCACTCATGGGCGTTTTGCTACTTCATACATTAAACAAATAGTAACTTAACTGCCTATATGGGTAATGCATTATCTAATACGACTATTTTGGTTTTTAGCAGTATAAGGTGCATCAGTACAGTATATATGTCTAACAATTTTTGCTAAATGTGTTTATAATAAATTCAAAAAATTATCAACTTATTAGTATGATCGATTAAAGTACAGGTAAAAATATAACTAATTTATTATAATTAATTTTTGTAATATATTAAAGAAAATTATTTATGCTAAATTAAATAAAGTTAAAATTCATGGATGTGCGTCGTTCTAGAGTTAAAATTAAAAATAACAAGTATCGATATATATGAGCATATATACTATGTTTATTAATTCTTTTTTAAGCACATTTTCCACACATGGATTTTTTCGCGGTTTTACGAATATATCGTTTTCTTGTTATGGAGATTTTGCAAACGAAAATAGACCAAAAGTAGTCAGTGATGAGTAGCTTTTATAGGTACTAATCAATTTTCTACAAGAATAGAACTAAAGTAGAATAATTGAGTTTTGATTTAAACTTACAAAAATAGTTAAATTCAAATTAAACGATTTTTTGCAAAATTAAAACAGTGACTACTTTTGATTTATTTTCCCGGGTTAAATTGTCATGACAAAAAATTGATATGCAATTAAAACAGTGTAACTTAAAACTGTTTTGAATTGAAAAGTTATATAAAGATCGAGAAATGTTATTTATAAAAGACGTGCTTAAAAAAATTGTGAAATGGAAAAAGGAAATATTAAAAGTAAATAAATAAAATAATTTCTACATATAAATAAAACGATATTATAAAAATTTCTTTCGTTAAAAATGTATTTTACAAAGTATTAATGTTATCTGTCATAATTTTATAAGTATTATAACAAAATGCACCGCATGCGTGAAATCCTTACTAGATGGATTACAAAGACCGTGAATGGCAATCAGATGTCGTGTTATCAGTGTCTGTTTTGATTCGAATTCCGACTGTTGAGCTGCGTCCAAATGTATGTACGAGCTCCGTAGTAGCAGACTGATTTCAGTCGAGCCAAGATGATCTGGTCGACGAGCGTTTTATTCTTGATAGCAGCGTTGTGCCTCGTCCGATCGGACGACGATATACCGAGAGTGAAGACACCTCTCGGGGGCATCAGGGGACACTATAAAGTATCTTATTATGGAAGACATTATCAAGCTTACGAGGGTATTCCTTTCGCCTTGCCGCCAGTCGGAAAGCTGCGATTTAAGGTACGTTTAATTTCATAATATTTTGTAATTCAAACGAATTATCAAAGATAGCATATTTTGAGAAGACATTTGCGAGATTTTCTTTATTTCTGTCTTTAAACGTAACATTTTATGTAAAAAAGTATTACATTTTCATTATATATACATAATATTATATATATATATATAAATTATACATTTTGTAATAATAACAAAATAATATCGAGGTTCATTGCATAAAATACATTATGTACAAATTAAGTTTCATCTAATTACAAGTTATACTATGATGATTAATTTACAGAAATAATTAAATTAAATTTCTATAAATTTAGTACCGATATATGTATTTGCATTGTATTATGGAAGTCGATGTACACGTTACCAAATTTGAAATAGGTATGATTATAATACTAAGTTTTTGCAAACGAAATAAAAATGCCTCGTGGAGAGGAGCTTTACAGTTTTATAGTAAAATGTTGTTAGTTTCGATAAACAGAAATGAACGGCTGTTGGTTGAAAGGATGTGGGGAAAATTTTAATAATCTAGAAAAATTTACTTTGAAATCATGTTTTCTTTGTTCATTCTTTTTATCAACTGTTTTACTTAATTATATCTTATGCATGTTCATTAGCGATAGATAGTGTTATCTTTTCCTCCTTTTTCGTTACATGAAGGCATTATTACAAACATTTCTGAAGTATTTTGAACGATTTACCATTATTATTTTCGCTATATTTTATGAGACATAACATTTAACAACTCTATAGAGCTAGTTTAGAAACTGTATGAAAAAAATCCTAAATGTACAAGTATAACAATAAATAAATTATTAAAAGAAGTATTATTTTGTTCTGTATAAGAATTATCATTGTGATGTTTACAAATCTTGGAGCAGGGTACCGAACGGTATACAATAATAAAAATAGTTGTTTCTTATAGATTTTGATTCATTGAATATCGATTGAATGCGAATATCGATGTCGAAATTTGAAGAAAATGTTGTAGCATTGTTTAAAACGTGAGAAAAGGTTATTGTTTTTTATGGAAATAATTTTTTTTACGAAAAATTAGATTATTTTAAGATGAAATATAGATTAGCATTTTTGTCGAAAAATCGATATTTTAAAAGTTATGAATATTTAAACTTGAGTTTCGATTATCTTATGTAACTTTTGTTAGCAATAACTTCGACGGAAATAATTTTTTTTTAAATTGAAAGTTTCATCTTATTCTTTGAGGTAAAAATTATCATTTTCATTAGAGTTATTTTAAGTTAGAAAAAAATATAATTTTTTCCAATTTTAAAATAAACTAATGAAAACTCGTTTTCTCTAGTTTTATTTTTTTATTTATTTATTTTTTTAAGATTTTTCACGATTGAAGAGTTTTTTTTTCAATTTTGTTTCAATATAAAATGAAAAAACTAAGTATTTTGCAGCGATAGGATTTAAAATAACAATATAATATAAATAATATTATATTTATAATTTTAATTTTAAACTTAATATTACGAATTTTTAGCAAGATTAATATCTAAAAACATCAAATAAAAAATGACTTATTGAAAGACTAGTTACTGACCGACATTCATTTGGCGAATGGAACATCTGAAAATGAAAAAAAAAAAATTTATTTTAATCATACCCTGCATGTAAAAAATTTATTCCGTAATGTAGGTTTTGAATTAACTTTATCGGTATCGGTAATGAAGGAATCCTGCCGGTATTCGATGTCTATTTGAACAGATAGCTATATAATAATAAATTGATCATTATACAGGCTCCACGTCCGATAACGCCATGGCTCGGCGAGATCCAAGCAACGAAGATGTCGCACCCGTGCATGCAGTACAACCACATGCCGGGCTACATGTCGGGTGATCGGGTGTTAGGCGCCGAAGATTGCCTCTACTTAAATGTCTATGTGTCCGAACGCGAGGATGACAGCTCACCTTTGCCTGTTCTGTTTTGGATTTATGGTGGCGCTTTTACACATGGATCAACCGATTTGTTTGGCGTCAAGTATTTAATGGACAAGGATGTAATCCTTGTCACAGCCAACTATCGGGTAGGCCCACTAGGTATGGAAAAAATTCTTTCTTCAAGAATTACAATTTACAGATTATTGAATAACAGAATAAGAATAAATTTGTAAATATATTATTTTAATTTATCCTGAATAATTGATAAAATAATGATTTGAAATATAAAAGATACCCATATCAATATATTAATATTGCAGGATTCTTGAGTACTGAAGATGATGTTGTACCTGGTAACATGGGTCTTAAAGATCAAAATATGGCGTTGCGTTGGGTTCACGATAACATTGAATTTTTTGGTGGCGACCCCCGGAAGATAACTCTTGTTGGTTTGAGTGCTGGTGGTGCGAGTGTGCACTACCACTATTTATCGCCTCTTAGCGCTGGACTTTTCCAAAATGGAATATCTATGAGTGGTACAGCGTTGAATTGCTGGACCCAGGCGGAAAATTCTTTGGAAAAGGCTAAAATACTCGGTGTTCTTATGGGCTGTCCAACAGATAGTATCAAGGAGATGGTCAAGTGTTTAAGATCACGACCAGCAAGAACTATTGTACAAGCTGTTAAAAATTTTATGGTAAGAAATTTTATAAATATAAGCTTGAAATTTTATATCAATATTTTTTCACAAATTGTTGTTGAATGTGAAGTATGCTTATTATAGAGATAAACGTATTTCAAATTAAAATTAATCGATTATAAATAAATTGGTAATTGGCGAATGTTATGCTTGTAACAATTTATTTTATGAAATCAGAGGTTTTTTTGTAAAACGTACAAACATTTTTATAGTAATATATTATTAGTATCAGAAAACCTATATTTAATACAATTACTTTTTCACCATACCCTGGCCGAAAGTACCACTTTCGCTCCCGGCTCCGAAACGCGAATATGGTAGTTTCGGCCCGGGTATAATGAAAAATCGTATACGCAACATGGGGATAAAGAGGACCACCCCAGAGCATAAATTGTGCTAATTTGTTGTGTAATATACTATTTATCAGATACGTCAAGAATTTATAATTTATGAATATTTAACATTGAAAGATTTTATTTTAGAGTTTTCAATTAATTTCATTTATAAAACGAGATAAATAAAATATCTAACGTAGTTGAAATTTTATGAATATAATTATTTTATTTTGTATACATTAAGTGTAAATTATTTTTAGCCTTGGCTTTACAACCCTTTCACGCCCTTTGGTCCGGTTGTAGAAAAAGCAGGGGATAAGCCATTCATCGATCGATCACCTGTAGAAATACTTGAAAGTGGAGATGTTTTAGATGTCCCATGGATCACGAGTGCTACCAAAGACGAGGGTCTATATCCAGTAGCAGGTGATTGTTGCACGATATCTTCAATCGTTATACACATGTATTTAACTGATTTTATTAAAATAATATCTTTCATTTCGCAGAATTCGCGGCCAACGACCAATATCTGCAGGAGTTGAATGAAAATTGGGAATCCCTTGCCCCGCACTTATTGGATTTCAATTACACAATTCCACATAAGTTGCATGTAGAAACGGCAGCGAAAATTAGGCGGCATTACATGGGAAACAATCCCATTAACCGGCAGAACGTGAAGCCAATCACAAGAATGGTAGGCGATAGGCTGTTCCTCGTGGATGGAGAGAAAGCCGCTAGGATGCAAGCTAAAGCAAATAAGAGTCCGGTGTGGTTTTATTACTACACCTACAGGGCCGCCGGAAGTCTCAGTGACAGACTTAGTGGAACTACAGAAGACTTCGGTTAGTCTTTCTTCCATTAGCTTTGATTGCTTTTTACCAGTAGTTTCATTGCTATATGTATTGAATATATTTTATTTGTTCAATAATTGCATGGTCCTGTTAATATTTACAGAGTCTCATGTCTTTTGCCATATCAGTTTAATTTTTCAAAATACATCTGAAATAGAAATTAATAGAATTGCTCATATCGCGAAAAATGTTCAATATATAAGGGTTAAAAACAATAAATCTAAATTTATTTTGAAAATTAATATACATATAACTTTCAAAGTACAACTTTTCATAAATAATTCTTAACAGGTGTTAGCCATGCAGATGATGCTCTCCTGGTATTTGAAACACCCTTTACAGACCCCACAACAACTAATAATGATCGAGCGATGCAAGATGATATTTTACATTTGTGGACTTCGTTCGCTGAAAAAGGGTTCGTATATATATATATATATAGTGTTTTAGGTAAAATTATAAAAATCCTTATTTATATATACAAACATTATTTATTTAAATTCTAGAACGCAAGATCTTACACCAGATTGGCAGAAGATAGATCCAGCTGAAAAAGATTTTCATTATCTACACATTTCGGGGCCAGAAAAATTCAAAATGTCGAGTGAAAGTAATTTTGGAGACAAAAAGTTCTGGGAATCTCTAACCTTTGCAGAAAATATTTTGAAATTCGCCCAAGCAAAGGATGAGTTATAATAGTCAAATATCAAATAAACTATTATTTCGCCAATATCTGAACAAATTTCAAGAAGTGTTATTGCAAAGAAATATTAAAAATAAATTTGGAGAGCAACAAAGGAAGGGATGCATGCTGACATATCCAATGATTGATATATATGTTTGAAATAGATTCGTAATTAGCATACCTTGAAGGAAGATAAGGAAAGAGATAACGTATTTTTCATACGTCTATGTGACAGATTGGGCGCTTTTTATTAAACCAACTTTTATCACAATGTCAAGATTAATTGTCGCTTGTGTCAACCTTCAGATCAACAAGTCGAGGTTTTTCTAACACACGTGACGCAAAGTCAAGTTTAATATTGTTTATATTAAGCCAACGATGGCAAAGTTATTTCCATAATACTGTAATATTATAAAATATTATAGTTATAATAAACAATTCTATGAATACTTAATATTAAAATTATTTTATTTGCTTTAGCTTAAAGATCCCTTAACTGTATTTCTTTTATTTAGTTCATTTAAACTTTGAACGAATATAAATACGCGAAGTTTATTCAGGATTTTTTCAATCGTATTCAATCCACAGTACCTTATACGTGTTCTCATATAATTTAGTACGAATGGAATATAATTAAAACAGAGTTTGTTTTCCTTTGTAGGACTTGATACTACACCCTTCTCAAGATTTTTTATCTTTAAATTAATTTCCAGCAACTGTTGCAGTAAAGACATAATAAATCTTCTTTTAAATTATGGTTTTCTTTTTTAAAATTGAGTAAGAAACAATAGAGGTCTGTGAGTTATATGGTAGAAAAAAGAAATTTACTAAATATTAGCTCTTTTTTATTTCGAAGCAACCGCTTTTGTCTTTTATTTGATTTAAATCAAATTTCCACCAATTAAACAAGAAAACACTGATTTATGTCTGTAAACTTATTATAATCATTACTGCATAAATTAAGTATTTGTATAGAGAAATTTGTAAGAGTTCTAAAATCTCATAATCGTTAATCAAATTATGAATATTCATGAATAATGAATGAAAAAAATTATCGCGTTAAATATTATTTGTTACATTTAGTAAATTAAATTTATCACGTATGTAGCAAATGCGTTTTCTGGCTTTTGTATAGGTTACATCTTTTGAGAGAGCTTATGTAAATGAAATACTTGGATACGTATGTGTTTACTAGTTGATTTATTCTTCGTATTCTTAAACCGAAAGGCAAGAGATAGCTTAAATGTTGAAAATCATCCTGTATGAATATTTACAATCTGCCTAGGGTGGTTTGATTATACATTTTTATTTTGTTTCCCACTTTTCGAACTGTTTCGGGGTCCTAATAAATTAATCATACGAAATTTTGCGCTTCTTCCAGGCATCTACTAATTGTATTGGATGATAATATCGACCTAATAACCTTGTATGTATCTATAAAAAAGTAAGAAATGATATACGCAATAAATTATATTTGTAGATGATATTTTGCGATATTAGGAGATTTTTATTAATATATTTTGTTTACTAGCATAGTGTAAACAAATTCAATGTATCATTACATAAAATGTATTAATTCCTGTAGCATTCAATAATAATATAACAACTACATTGAGAAAAAGTTTCGTAAAAAATTATTAAATGTTTTGTAAAAATTACCATATAAAATTTCGTAAAGCCACCACAGACTGTATAAAGATCCAAAAAATTACCATATTTTACAGTTAATTTTACAGTACAGTAAAATCTTCTGTCTGACGCAAATTTTCTTCAACAATTTTACCCGCAACTCCAACAAGACTTTCTTGTCAAGAATTCAAAATCATCTCGAGGTCTCATAATTTCTTTATCTCATTGCCAACTAATCTTCTCCTTCGAAATTGAGCTGAATTCCCAAAAGTTACGGACAACAAACAACCTCGATTGTCCTAGAGTATAGGCGCGGTGCAGCATTTGAAAATTTTACAAGGGCGCGCGCAGGAGGGAGGAGGGAGCGAGAAAGCCGTTTAACTACGCGGCGATCGATTTGGGAAAATAATTTATGCGCGCCTCTCCGGGCGCAGGTATATACACACGGCGTGTAGCGCCCACTTATTTCCCGCGGGGGTGTCGTATATATACTCGCGAATGCCAGGCAGCGATTGTCATCTTAATCTGCTTGAAGAGGCTAAGCGCCTAGGGCTACATGCGGTCTTTTTTTGGCAATAAGCGAACGTGTAGTGCGTAAATGCTATAATATATAACTGTGCGTAATAGGTGAATCGGGCGCGTGAGAAGAACGAAAAAATTGGCTGCGTTCAGCTGGCGTGACTTTTTATAATAAGTCTCTTGATACTCGTCAGCGATGCTTTTCCTTGAAAACTGCTCGAAAAGTTTGATGCTCGTGATTTTTTTTGTATATATATGCGTAGGAGTTCTTTATGGATTTGTCAAGTTCTTAATCGCTACGAAGTACATTTTGATAGTCAGATTTTTCCATTGAATCATTGAGGATGTAAGATCTTGTAGAGGGAAATGTTGCAGTCGTCGATGAACTAGCAATTGAACAGGAATCAATAATTAATAAAAATAACATTTTATATGTATAGTAATCAAGCGAGATATGTATCTGGAAAGTGTATTTTCTATGGAATCAATTATAATGCCTTGAAGTAATTATTAACGAGAAAAATACCGACTCCAAATAAAAGTTATGAAAGTGTGAAGACATTAAAACACTTGCATTAACTTCCCAAATCTTATACCTTAATTATTTTACTCTACTTGTCAGTAAACTTACTATTCGTCTATACATTATTTTCTAAAAATCTTCATTTTGCTAAATGTTAAAATTAAAATATCTATTGATGATGTGGAAAATTAAAGTAATTTCTTTATAAACAATATTTCAAGTAAACCTATACCAAGCCTAAAATTTTGTTGCTCACGGGAAAACGATTTCTTCAAATAGAGTAAAAAAGAATCTCTGAAATCTCAACACAGGAAAGAGGATAAAAGAATCGCGATCGACAGGCTAAATTACACTCGCAGAAAGGGGATGTACTATCGTGGCTATCAACCTTGCCCGAAAATTATTTATTATTTAGGAAAAGCTCTTTTCCAGGCCCGAATCAGTTCGACATACCCACGTTCTCGCGTCATGCATAAATTATACTGGGCGTGCGCATTGAAACGATGTGCATACATTTTGTGCGTACGTCACGCATGTACGGCTGCATAAGGCGCGTAATTTCGTTATAACGGCGCCTACACGTAGCTCTGATAGTTTTTATATTACGGGTCGGCGCCGCACGTGTATACTTTTATCTCCGCGACATTCGTCGTACTCTCCTGGGAGTATAACTATATAGGAGGAAGCGTCATCTTTCAGACCGACTTCGTCATGTTTCTCTGCTGTTTTCCCGCAGCATTTTCTTTTTAATTATCTATGAGCTCGCGTTTGCGTCGCGGCCAATCATCAGGTACTTCGTAGCACGTAAAGGCGGCTCATAAAATACCGTAACACATTAGCAGCCCTTCGGATTCGTGTATGTTAGGGGAGAGTAACCTACCGTAATGCATTTACAACGAAAAAAGGATCCGCACTGGATAATGTATGCATACAGAGGCTCGAGATGAAGGCATTTCCGGATATTGCCCTAACATGATTTGGACCCGATTTTTTTAGTAGAACCGAAAGCAGGTCTTTTTTAATAGTTATAAACATAAATACCTTACAAGTCAGTAAGTAGTATTGTCATACTGAAATAATCCTTTTAAAAATTACTATAAAAAAATTTATATAATTAAAAGGTGAATGATACAAAAAATAACAAATTATACCATTTTTTTTTATTAAGAAATGTTAATATGATATTAGAGAATACGATAATTTTTCAGGACACTTTAATCTAACAGTATCAGCGATAACACTAGAAATAACGCCACTGTTTATCTCGAAAAATTCAATCACATATCATAGTTATATACACGCGTGAAAATGAACGTTTGCATTTAATATATGTTAGGGTGACGTAAAGCTTTTACCTCGGAGCAGGCGAGCAATCAATGCAGGAGAGACCTTTCGATTCAGACAGCCCTAAGAATATGACATGAATCAGCTCGCACCTGTACATATATAGGAGAAGTCAGTCACATGGCGCGCGTATAACTCGAGCAAGCGAACGCGCGCAACAGTTCCTGCATCGCCTATAGCGTCGACACGGTCCCCGGCGTGTGCAAGTTCTATTTTAGTGATTGTGCTAAGTACACAATGGGGCGATAACGAAGCCGATATAATGATGGCATTAGGCCGGGCCGACAGCAGCCGTGGGACTCGAGCGTTTCGTCATTCACGAATATTGAATTGCTCGATCTTACTACACCGTTGTTGTGCGCGCGCGCCAGCGCGACCTCAGTGCGCGCGAATATTGCGCATATAGTTATACGTTCCCGCTGTAATCGAGACATTTTTAATGAGTATATGACGCGATATCAACGATTTCTATAACTGTTTTACAACATTCGATCATTGCAATAACATCTCAATATTTCAATTTTTTTATGTATTCCTATATTTCTAGTTTCCAATTGATATACAATTTACATGGTTATACGCAAGCATCGAAACGATGTTTGCAAAAAAGCCTAGTCAAAGAATCACTATGGTGTTACAAAAATATAATATTAAAAGTTTATTAATGATCATGTACCTAACTGCCAATTATTAAAAAAAAATCAACATTAGTATATTAGCTAGAGCCATTGGTGAGCTTTAATAAACCGACAAAATTCGTGTAATGACTTTCAAATCATATTATATTTTACACAAACGATATTCAGAATCAACTAATAATAATTTAAAAAAATAATTCTATTTATTTAAGATGTGGTAGTACAGGACGTATAACTGTGAAAAAGGTAATTCTTCGGAAGTTTAAATGTTTCGCGAATCCTAAGTAGCTACGACAGTCAAGTGTGGGCAAACTGTCCCCTCCGAAGAATCCACTAATTCGTCAAGCGAAGCTTTTTCGTTCTATGGCCCACTTTTAAACAGTCACGAGAAAAGAGTTTCGCCTGCGTCATACATTTGCTAGGGCTATTCGACTAAATTAAGTGTTATGCGAAAGCATATTTCGGATGCACGGACCTCGAAGTGAGCATAGCAATGAAAGAATATGATCCGAAGCAGTCGATTTTTCATGAAGTTCTTTTCGTGAATTTTTCTCTAACGCGTGGGTATATACCACATTGAGGATACGATTTTACGATATTGTTTCTCGCTTGCTGGCCGCGAGGAAGCTATAGTGACGCGTTATCGTATGTGAGAAAAGCCTCGGAGAAAAAGACGGTGGCGCGTTTGTCAGAGGCAAATCGTAAAAGGGACTTTAAAACCGAAGATCCTTATTAGGCCGCTTCGTTATTTATCGAGGCGCCATTCTCATTGATAAATAAGCAATTCCCAGAGCCACGATAACGAGAGTGCGCTTTTCCATTCTTTGTCACCGCCTTCTTTTTGCAGTTCCCATGTATGGAAAAACCATTGAGAAACAAAGGGAAAAGAGTACGCCCGTGAGTTGGATACCTACTCCGAGGGATTTTTATGTCGAGTAGCTTTTACGAGCGTTGCAGTCAAACAAACGTCGTCGCGCAGTCCTCGGGGATCATAAATTTTTGATTGGCCATCCTGGCGTGCGGTAATGCGGATTCGGCACGACGACACGAGTGCGACGATGTCGTTCTCTCGCGCTCTTACATATGAAAATAAGCATTTTATTTTTTTCTCGATAATTTTCATTAGCAAGACAGGCGTATAGATGTATAGTTCCATATTTCTCTCTTTCATTTTTAAGTTTCTTTTTCTTGTTCGGGTTATGCTTTTTATTAAATTAACTGTTATTCTAATAAGTTAATTTTAAATATACGGATAGATACATATTTCGATCATTCATTGTGATGCTTGCTGACATGTATTTCGATGTAGAGAACTTATCTTTAGAAACGAATGTTTCAATTTACGATGCCCCGTATATTACTTATGTATTCACTGCATTCATCCTTTACATGCGCTTTTAGGTATTTATAGGTTGAGTGATTGGTTAATTAATAAGTACGGCTTTGTTGAAGCAATTCCGATTGGATTGACTTAATAAATAATCGTACAGTAAAATTCATATTTTTACAAATTGGCATTAGTAGAACGGTAAAGAAATTAATTGCTTCTGATTGAACAAGCCATAAATAAATTGAAGCTTAATTAAAGACTGAGTAAAATTCGCTTTTTCGTGCTTATTTTGGGAGCACAAAGCTCTTATTTTTTAGCCTATATTGAGTGCGTGTCAGAAACACGATGCATACATAGGTCGTTTTACTTTAGCTACGCTTCATGCAGAAACATGAGGGGCACAACGCGCATTTACAAATCTTTCTACTTTCCGAAAGCTAACATTATTTTTGCACATAGTATGGCTGTTGTCAAAGCGAGAAAAGTACTTTTCTGTCTATACTTCACTTGATATTATCATGGTTATGTGATCAAAAAGAAAGATATTATTTATTCAAAATAATAGGGGAGAATTGACGAGTGATGGCATCCATATAGTATTTTTAGCCATTATTTCAGGACATCTTTTTATTTTGAATGGTATTCAGCCACCTGAGGTTCTATCAATCCAGAGACATATCGATTTCTTTCTGAATATTTAAAGAAACAGTACGAATTATTTTGAAAAAATATTGCATTAGCTGTATAGAAAAAAGTCAGCAAGTCAAAGATAGTATAATTTAACACTGATGTTGCATATATCGACAGCGCGAAAAACGTGTGGTGGGTATAAGCTTTAGACGTAATAGTTCGAAATCAGAAACCACTGTCAACAGAAAAATAAATAAGTAATAAATTTTATTTTCAGATATTATAAATCTGATTTAGATATTATATTATAATTGTAGTGATATTTTTTCAATTGAATCCATAAATAGTAATTTTATTAAATTAGAAATCTGCAGAATTTCATGTATTACATACATTATTAGTTTGTAGACAAGAACACATTTAGAAAATTCTTAGCACAAAATCACAACAAATTTTTCTTTAAATTCAAACATATTGCAAATTTGAATTCTAAATGCTAGTTTAATAGCAATAAAAAGTTATTTTTGTTTATTACGCTTGAATTATAATTGAGTGACTTTATACCATATAGTACCCGGTTTAATCTGGTCCGCCAATATATGAAAGAATTGACAATGATTCGTCATTAATGTCATTATGCGAAATACTACCTAATAATATATAAAAATAAGTATAAATTATCGTTAAAAATATGGTTTGTCCCATTTATTGCATACAATTTTTTTACTGTTACTTGTATTACCTATAAGGTTGCAATTGATAGAGATCGAATAAATGAACGAAGTAAACTCGTCTTCATAATTTCACGATTGGACGTAAATAGATTGCCCCTAATTGTATACGAAAATTTTATGTACTGATTAAGATGTCGATACTAATTAATGATACAGTTACATATCAGCTGCGTCAATGAAATAAATTACTGAAAAATCAACAAATAAGTAATTTTTATTTCATCTGTATAATAATAGTTTTCTTGATGTAAAACATATTCGTAGAAGAAGAAGGACATTAAAAAAAAAATAAAATTAGAATTGTAGTTTAATTCGATAAATTAATAAATGCAAAGTTGGTTGGGAACTTTTGAAACGCCTCTTTGATACTATCTATATATATTTTGGTTCATCTGTCCTCAGCCTGTTGAAGTACGTCTA
Source organism: Torymus tubicola (assembly GCA_035583055.1). Lineage (NCBI taxonomy): Eukaryota > Metazoa > Arthropoda > Insecta > Hymenoptera > Torymidae > Torymus > Torymus tubicola. The sequence continues at coordinate 23,680,312 of JAWWEQ010000010.1, read as the reverse complement.
TTTCTGATCTGTCAAACTTTTTAAAGCAGTTTATGACTTGAATTAAATGTTCAAGACATGAAAATATACTTTGAATGATACAGTCAAATACAAAGCAAAAGAAAAATTTTAAAAAACTTCCTACGTTTTCTTAACTGTACGATTCTTGTTACTTGAATATTTCTGCTTTTAAACGTAGCGATGAATTCGTTTTACTTTTAGATATTTATTTGGTTATTCATTCTCTCGAATGAATTCCTTTAATCAAATTTCCACTTCTGGAAAAAACAGAGTTTTTACGTTTGCAATAGTATACCTAAATTATGAAAAACAAGATCTACATAGTGAACTACGAAAAAATGATATTGAAATTAACACCAAATACGAACTACACTGACAGTTGCTTCATTTCAACGATTGACTGAGGAGACATTTTCCCACGCTATGAAACTGTCTACAATAAATTTTGCAATAGACTTTACTATATTTATACTACAGCTATTAAATCAATATACACGTCAAGAAGTAAAAATCCTTCTATGAAAGGTATCACATACTTAGCTGACTTATTCATTTTTCATTCGCCCTGCTAAAAATCAAATAAGCTGAACAAGTTGTATGGGAACAAGAAAGATAGAAGATATAACTAATCGGTAAATAACATCCGAGTTTAGACTAACAAAACCAATGTAATGCTTTATTTGAGTCAATAGGGTAGAAATCACGTGCAATTTTACGCAGTACAATCCTTAAAAATGCAGAAGCACACGGGCACAGTGAAACAGGTGTTCGTATATACATACGTGTAAGAGTGCAATTAGCACGAGTGACCGCATACGTACGTATACGATCCGAGCTTCGTCAAGACTCGTGGGCTTACCACCTCGACTCGGAAAAGTCGAGCATCGCGCGCTCACGCTATCGGAGCAACAGTTCGGAGGTGGGTAGGTGTAAGCGCAGCAGGTAGGTACCGCAGAAGAGGGAGAGAGATAGCGAGAAGCGCAACCTGCCCTATACGCACGCACACATACACACAGATACATCGAGGGATGTCACAGCGTCGAGGGTATAGAGGAGAACTTGTGGGTGGCAGCGTGCGGCGGCGGCGGCAACAGCAGCCCCCCGAGGACGCGAGACTATATAAAGCTTTCGCGGCTTACAGGAGCCCACAGTCACTTCGCTTCTTCGCACCGCGGTGTGCTTGCGCGCCGGTGTTGCTTCCTCATTTTCTCTTATCCGCCCTTACACCTATACGCAAATTAGGCGCGCGCGCGACTTTCGATTATATACTTTCGCTCTCAGTTCTCTTTCGTTTGTGGGGAATATACATAGGTAGTTCTGTACCGCGAGAGCGCCACCGCTGCCCCTGTTGCTTCTGCTGCTACTGATACTGCTGCGCGGGATCTTGACAATTGTTGCATCTGGCAGGAGGCTGAGAGCTGCGCCGTGTCGAGAGGAAGCTGTGGCTAGTGATACGCTGAAATTGTTCTGGGTTCGTCCTTTTTTTTCAAGTATTGGATCACGTTATTTGATTCATCTGTGTATAGTTTTGAAACAATGCTTCTTTTTTGCTGTTTTATTAAATTCTGTTGTTTCACCTTTTGTATTTCTGAATATCAACAAATATGTACTTTTATTTTCAAGAATATTTTTTAACTATGATACATGTAGTTCGTAATATTTTTATTGCAATTGAACGTACGTGTTCTTTTTTACTTTTTTGCACAAAATGTGTAAGATCACTTGTTGCTTCTTTGCGAAAAGTTAAAGAAGCTTATCTGAAAATATTAACGTAAATTTTGTTTATATCTTTGATAAAAATTGTTATCAATTATTTTTAAAGTAAATTTTGAAATTGCAATTATACCGCTTTCAACAAAGGGCAACTTCACTAATATTTATTAACATTAAAAATGTGTTCTATTAATAAGTAGCAAACTGTAGTAACGATTTCGGCTCACTACATCGGTAAACATGCTTTACGAAATAAAAAGAAATTCTATTAATTTAATTTGAAATAAATAATCTTTAAATAAAATAACAAGATGTTCAATTGATTTTTCATAAATTTTGATAATTGGATATACTTACATTTAATATCAAAATTAGTGTGTACAACAAACTTCAGTATCAGTAAACATATTAAGTATCTACCTGCCTAGCTACGTCAGTGTACATAATTATTAATTTTGGAATGATTGTGAACAAAATATTTATAATTATTTCTCCTATACTCATGACCATCAATTTAATAGCGATCAAAAAAATTTGTTGTTATTTATTGTACATAAATATGTAGTGGAATTAGGGACAAGTAATATAAACTTGAAATAACCAAAGATCAAAAAAGTAATTGATACTGCCGATTACGTAAAAAGCGAGTCAAGGATTCCCCTTTGGACGCCCACTAGAACTGAGTTTAACGCTATCGCGATCACAGGATAGCGATATGTAAATCGATCTTAGAAGCTTTTATTTGTGCGCTTCTTCATGTTTCCCCCAACGCGGGAGCTATACTTAGGGACCGACGCGAAAATTATAACGGCTGATAACAACCGTTTATTATATTTTCTTTAACTTGCGTAGATTATTTAAAAAGTGAGTACTAACGCTATAACTTATACTTTTGTGTAACTTATTTCGCGTAGGCACACGTCTTTGATTGTTTGGATTTATGAAGATAAGGCAGATGGGCATGTAAATTAGTTGAGCACCGTAAATTCAAGAAAGAAAAAATACGTATTCCGACCAGCAGGGTGATTCCCAATATTTGTTTTGCATAGGATTATGAAATAAGGTGAGTTGATAAATTTTTTTATTTATTTTTTGGTAAATTATTATGTTACAAGCGTAAATTAAAATAATATATATATTATTGTTGATTCAGAATTATAGCCAAACATGATTACAATCATTTTAAGAAAAACTGAGATTTTTTGTCTTTGATGTACAGGTTAACATAAAAAAACACTGGGATAATTATATGCATTGCACTTTTTATTAACAAAAATATAATAAATAAAAATACAAGTCCTGTAAACTACTATTCCTGTCAATAAATTTCAGATTATTTACAATGCGATTCCTCGTCGACATTAAAAAATTAAAATTGAATAATGAATAACGATAGCCCACTTTAAGGGACCGATAAAGGGAACAGAAAACTAATTTTATAGATTCCATGATAGGAAATTGCTTTTGCGTAAACTTAGTTTGTTAGTTAGAAATCAGTAATACTAACACGTATTGTATTAAACCAGAACCAGTTTTGTTATCATACCAATACCTAAACATTTTGCTAAAACTTCAGTTTAAAGATTAGGAAAACGCACACACACGTAACATACGTAAATGAATTATTTTAATATTCTCAACAAAATATGTACACTTACGTGATTGTATAGTTTTATATTGATATCTATATTTCGCAACGTAAATCTCAATCTATTTACAAAAATTATGAATTATCAGACCGTGTTTTACAAACCATTTTTACTCTACTTTGACAAGAAGACAGTTCAAAAAGTTCTCATGATAAGTACAACTTGTATCACAGAGTTATTAAAAAGTCGTCAGAAAAGAGCAAACTTGTCTAAGGCAGTATCATTAACAGTGATTTTATTTTTTTTATGCAAGATGTAGTTATCGATTAAGTTTATCGCGAAACTATACTAATTTTAACTTTGAAATGCCTCAAAGTTAAAAAATTAATTGCTCGGTATGAACTACCGAACATTTCTCTCTAGGGCCTAAAGTTTCATTATGATAAATTTACTTTTTTGTTGATGCAAAACTTACACTATTTGACATAAAATTATCTATGCTATATGGAATTTTAAATTAATAGTGTTTTTTTCTTAAGTATAATGAAGTAAAATGTGTTTTATGAATTATAACGTACTGATAAACTCAGTTTACCAACTGTTTTAATGAATCCATTGAAACTTCAATTGCGTTACATGTTTCTCAGCAATTGCTTTCATTTTGTCCGTTAGTCACACAATAAATTTAATAACAGTTGAGTGTAGTTGAACATTTTTTTTCAATCAATTTTATAAAATTTCGAGTGTTACATATTGCTTCGGAAAAATAGTAATATTTCGTAATCAATTTTAAAGTTATAATATATATTACTTGGATTATAACATTTTTAGAAATAATTTTAATACAATTAGAAGCAAAACAGTGTAACATTTATATTGAAATTTTTGTCTTTATTTATTTGCCAAGATGACTTCGGCGGATTTATTTGATTCATACTTAAAAAGGATAATTTCAAAGTAAATTGAAAAATTACATGTTATTATTTGTAAAACATGTATGAAATCGTAACTGTATTTCATACGATATTGTATTTTAATTTATTTTGCCACGACTATAACTGTAAAACATAAAAGTCAAAAAGACCACACTGGAGTCACCTTACATCACTGTCATCTTATTTAAGCGAAGTTTAAATACTCCATTGATCATACAACGAATTAAACTGTAAATTTTCTAATTCCTTTTATGCAAATTTTTCCAGGACAAACCATGACTTCCAGCAGTAGAAAAGTCCGACGTGTGTCAGACAATGTAAAACTCGGCAAACTTATCATCTGGTTATGGATCAGTTGTATTCTTATGAGCGTTGTATCATCGCAAGATAATTTTTATACGAATGGTCGCTTTGGAAAAAGAAAAGAAACTCGGTCGGGTGAGTATATTATTTAATACTTTATGTAGCGTAAATGCAGGTAGTAAAAATACATCATGTTACGTTTTGTACTTTTTATGAAAAGTGACTACAGTTTATACAGATACACTGTAGTAAATTCGAACTGTAGAATAAAGCATAGACACACTTACATATAAGCCATGCAAAATATTGATTGTAACTTTTATTGGATAAATTGTTTCGCTACTTATTCTTACCACAAAAATTTTGAAAAAAATTTTTCTTTTAAACAATGGGATAATGTATGATTGCAGATAATTATAAAATGTTATATTGATTCTTATGGTTTAAATATTTATGTTAAGAGTAAAAATATTAATAAAAATACGGTATTCATAAAAATTATTTTTGACTCGATCTACTGATGATCAGTAAAGGTTTTCCTTGAAAATATTTAGAAATAGTTTATGTCCTCTTTATCTTGATTTCATCAATGCATGTCCTGTCGCGCTGTACCATGACTGGTAATAAATTCAATTCGGCGAAAATAGCCTCGCGTACTTTAAAAATTTACTTTAAATAAAATTTGCAAAATAGCTTTGAGCTTAGTAATTCACTTTAACTTATTTTTATTTTTTTTCCATTTTTAAAACGCAGAAAAAAGTAAAACTGAAACTTCAAAATAGATTGTTATAATTTACACTGATATTTTGATAAGATAAACAAATTGTATCTTGATAACACTTCGTATGGCACGTATAATACGTGTGGGTGGTCGTTTATAGTCGTGTAGCTTTGTCTATTATAATTTGAGTATATTTTCGGTATACAAGTTAATTGTAAAATAATCATATAATAAGTATAATTTAAACTAGTTTTGCTCATGCAATCTTCTAATTTAGTAAGTTCTGAAGAGTTGCGTGAAAATAAAAAATTACACCATTAATCCATTCTAAATTTTTAATTAAAATATAAAAATTTAATTCAGGATTTGAGACACCGTTAACTTAATGGTATCTTATAAATTTTAGAGCGGCATTCATTTATAGGCAAGTATGTATGTCGGCTGAATTTCAAGAAATCCTAATAATACACCAAAAGATCCTTAAACACAGAGCAAAGAATAGTAGTATCCCATCGAGAGTTCAAATAGCTCTTTTCGCTGGGGCGCCAACGCTGAAGCTTCATTAGTCTCGAACTATGTTCCCTTTCTTTCTTTCCCTGCTCGCTCTATCGATGCTTCTGCCCGCGCGCGCGCACATACAAGTCCCAGTAATTCAAGTAACTATTTTTTGCTAGTAATGCTCGGGCTCGCGCGTACATGTGTGATCACAGGGCTTTGGCGCGCTTGACACCCGACGCATCTCGCCGCAATGAGAGCGCGCCGCGCGCGCGAGATAGAGAGAGAGGAGCGTAGGTACGCGGCACTCCGGTCTCTCAATTAAAATCCGTCGGCCGAGTCTTTGTGCTTTGCTCTCTTGGCTGACGTATGTGATGCAGGCGTCGAAGGCGCAGTCCGAGAAACCGAATGCGCTTCAGCTTGCGGCTAACGCGCGATTAATCGGCTTGCGCGCGCTTTAATTTGTACGGCCGGCAATTAACGGCTCGGCGTACTGTAGAGAATCAGAGAATCTCCACAAGTGCGAAGCTGCGTTCCGGTGTATATGGTCGGGTTGCGCGGACGGCGGATACTAGGTGTAGAGGATCGACAATGGATGGATTAAAATGGAACGGACGTCGTGAATTTCGCCAATTGAGAGGATAGTGGTAGAAAGTTTTGGCAGCATAAATATAAACGCAAAAGAATACGATATTGCATAAAAATTTTTGTAGAACTCAAAATAGTTTTTTTAAATGGCATCTTTTGGAGTAGTATAAAGTATTAACTTTTTTGTTGTTTATGAAACACAAGAAGAAGACTTCAATAATTTTCTTAAACATTTCTTACCATAAAATTGTGAACTTTTATATCAAATAGTAATATAAACTTAAACTTTATTTATACAAAAATGTCTTCTTTTGATAATAAACATAAAAGTTATTAAAAAATTAGTTTGATTCTCTTAACTCTTTCACAGCCTAATTATTTATAAAAACTTATCAGAATATATTAAACGACAACCCAGCTATTTGAAAAATCAAATTCCGTGACTACTTTTGCAACATTTACAAGGAAAAATGACATCGAAAGGGTTAAAACAAATAACCGTTATTCAGTTTAGTCACATATCTCAACCAAATTATCCAAAATGTATTTTCGGTATTCATAATCGATAGGTGGGACTGTCGGTTAAGTACTGTAGATCCTGTGCATTGATGAGTTTGCAGTGTATGTGGAATACCCCGTAGACGGTTGGTTTAGGGGCTGGCGTTATGAGGCGAGCTGGCAGAAAGAGTAATTGCGCGCGAAACGAGGCCTTGTTAAGCGAATAAGCTCCAACGACATAAGCGGTAGCTTACTGTTTCGAGAGGTTTTTTCATGAATGGACTTTAATTGGATACTTTTATGTACGTGATTAGCTTTGTTCGATAACCATGTAGCTTTTTATTAATTCGGCTTTGTCTTTCTTTGTAAATCCATGTCAAACAAAATTTAATCGAAAGACGTAAACGAAAAACATAGAAAATACTGAATTATTAAGAAAATGTTAAAATTTCAAAAGAATTTTATTGAAATTATAACGTAATTCATCAAATTTCAGAAATGTTATTTTCAAAACTTTTTAAATATTTGTTAAACTTTCAAACAAGTGAACGCTTAAAAGTACATATTTACTTCGTAATCTCTAGAATGTAATTTTTAGTTGTATATATTGTATTGTATTTTTTTCGAACAAATTTTAGTTTTCTTGAAAAATGAAAAAATGTATTTTGAATAATGAAAATGACATCCAACATGAGTTACGCTACAAACACTCAGGGAGTAGTCTCAATCCGACGTTTCTCTTATCAGGAGGGTTTTTCTAGGACCTTTTTTGATTGGCTTACATTTTCTGAATTTAAAATATTGAACACTCTTCGAGATTTTTAATTACCGTAGAATGAAAAATTTTAATCTGTAAAATTGTTTTAAAAATTGTGGAACTAATGTTTCAATTATTAGGTTCAATTTTAAATCAACTTCTATTTGCACGCAAATTTAATTAATAAAAAGACACTACAAATTATATAAGATTTTAGTGTTTCTCAGTTTGTGGTGTTTGTTATTCATAAATTATCAAGAAAGATGGATTACCAGAAAAAAGCAATACAAGGCTGTACTCTTAAATAAATGAGTGCTAATGTCAACTGTTCACCCTTATATTTATTTCATTGACAAGGAGACTACTCCCTTTTTTAGGTAACATTTTTTTTTCAAATAGGTGCAGTGGTTCTGTGGAATTCATAAAATTTTTATACCAATGTAGGGAGTTTTATTTTACGGTGATGTGACACCCACGCTACTACTCAATTCTGGGTTCCCGTTTTTCTCATTTAATTTTGAATTTTAAGATAAAACTCTTTGGTAGGTTGTATGTATAGAGTTTTATTCTTTAAATTTAAAATTGAATGTGAAAAACGGGAACCTAATTTTGAGTAATACCGTAGGTATAGCATCACCTTAATTACGTGAACTAAATGAATTTTTTGGCATTTATAAAAATATTTAATTATCATAATTTTACTGTCATAATTAATAAGTGAGTGTTATCTCAATTATAGTCGAGACTTGTGTTATTTAATTCAATTTTCATCAATATTGAGATTCATATAGAAATCATTTATTAGAATATATCACGTATAATAACTTTATATCATTCAGAGAAAAGCAATATTGTCACACCGATAGAATTTTCCGATATAATTTACCGTAAAATTCCCGTAAAAAATTACTGGTATGTACTGTAACTGCAAAACATCAGATAGTTCTGGAACTTTATATAGTGCGCGCAGGAAAATTTTCCGCATCGTCTTCATACTTAAGGATGATTTCTACCGTTGGTGTCGCCATCTAATCTCCAAAAACATTTTCTTATATTATTTTCACCTATGTATTATAACAATTTTTTCATTGCTTCCCATAATGAAATAAAAGCGTATTTTGTAGAGAAAAATTTCAATCACGGTGGGGAACTCCAAAAAAGTTGCCACCGAATTTTCAATTTTTCTCTACAAAATACGCTTTTACAAAAAACAGTTTTTGCGGAGACTAGGTGGCGACACCATTTAATCTATTTACTTGCATATTTGTTCATTCTTTATTCCATTGCCTCTGAATATTAATCAAAATTTAAGTTCTTTGAAACCTTACTTTACCTTTAACTTGTCAAAAAAACATATAATCAGGAATCTATTGTAAAATCAATCATCTGCATTTATAGGTTATGCACACGTCCGAAAAATGCTAGTCGCCGTCGGCGCCAGAGGTGCCATCTACGTGCGACGTCCGAAATTCTCTACAGAACGGGGTAAAATTTGTACAAAAAAGCAGTAAAAATTACCGTGACAGCGTGGTAAAAAATCCTATAAATCTCTATCATTTTTATAATGCTTTCGTTGCAAAATTGACTAAACATAAATTCTAATACTACAGCAATAATTATAGAAAATACGCTTAATAATTTCCAGAAAAAACGATTGTGCTTCGATTGAGGTGCACTTCATGGTAATTTTTATAGGAAAATTCTATCTGTGCGTAAAACAAGGACTAGTTATAATTTAATATGTCAGGCATTTTGACATTTTTTGATTAGTGCGTCATACATGCAAGACCATTTTAACTTTGAATTTCATAAACAACTTACAGTTTGGTTAGTCTTAATTAAACCATAGAAAAGCTAAATATCGTATAGTATAATTTCCGAATTCCCACAGTAAAAACTTGTAGAATTCACCAGTATCAACAACTTTTCTCCTAACTTAAAGAAAAAAATGCCTCTTTTCCCCCGCAGTGCAATTCCAGACGGGCAGTCGGTTCGGTCGTAGCGATGGCAAGAACTCGAAGGAGGGTCAGAAGCTGCTTGAGATCGTGCCGCGCATGGACCGCTTTTTCTACGGCAGCCGCTACGGCAAGAGATCGTCGCCGTCGCCGTCAACGGTCGCGATGCCAGTGGGCGATCGCCATGAGATCGGGCCCGCAGCATTGAACCTCAGGCGCTTCGAGGCGGCGATCGACTACCTCGACCGCATGAGACAGGAGGCGGCGGTACGCCAAGAGCTGAGCGAGCAGCTCGCCAATGGTGTCCCGCTGCAGGAGGATTATGAGAGCAGGCGGGAGGACGTCGCCGAGGAGCCGGGATATCGTCCGCTATGCGACGGCCACAGTAAGATTTGTGCCATAACTTTGTAGGATGCCGTGCTCTTCGGACTTTCATCTTATCGCCGAGCGCATTATTATATATATATATTATGTTGATATCAGTACACACACGTATACATATAACAGCTTTGTTAAAGGATCGCACTGCAATTTTGTTACTTATGGTTATTTTGCAGAGTCCTTCGTTGTTTGTTTTATGTTTATTTACTTTACGTTACATCGGTCCTTAATTATACGTATCTAGTCATGATTGTTTCTCTAGGCTTTACATATTTTCAATATCTTACTGTAGCTATAAGTCTATAAATTTTCGCTAATTTACTAATTTATATTATTATGTCAAATAACACGAGTGTTACAATTATTGCTATAACGATTTGTATATTATACATATATTTTATTTAACGGAGTTTATGGCTTATGTAAATTATACGTGTCAAATAAATAAATATCAATTGCATAGTTTCATAATCAATTTGCTTTAATTTCGTTAGAATAAGTGAAATTTTACAAGTGCATGAATCTTTATAAGTTCTCCAACGTCTACCAAACCCGTCCTATATATACCAATATCCTCTTACTGAAAACTAAAATTTAATTGTTAAATAAAAAAAAATCGTAACTACAAAGAAATATTTTCATTTTTATTATTTTTCTTGTAAATTACCAACCAAAATAAAATTTCGTTGAGTAAACAGAATTATATCTTCATTGGTATTCACTACGCTAGCTAGAAAATTTCATTAAAAAATGTTGTCAGCAATACAGCTTCAAAAAATAAAACTAATTTTTACTTTGAACAATAATTTTATAGATCTATATATGACTATTCAGATTGCGCGCACAATAAAAATAAAACAAGTTTTTTAAAATAGAGTTTGAAGGATATCGGTGACCCAACTACGCACTTCTGCTTACCACTCTTCCTTTCCGTAAAAATAGATTTACATCGCGGAATATACATGTACATTCTGCATGCAAGCACATTACGGATGCATGCGTTCGCGTATAGAAAGTCGAGCACTTGCTTATATAGCGAGTGCGCGATCGCTCGCTTGGACACAAAGAGAACAATGGGAAAAACGCTGACCGATTTTCTAGACGCGAGGCGCTGCTAATGCACGCGGGGATCGTCTGGGATCGCCGAAGGAGAGAAGACCGTCCCACCATCACCTTGTGGTATCGCAAGGATTTCGCCTGCGAGTCCCCTAGGAGAACTCAACTCTGTTACTCTTTTTTTTCCTTTCCGACTCTGTCGTCTCTATTCCTTCTCTTCTCTTTCTAACTCTCTTTCTGTCTTTCTCTCTTCTACTCTTTACATGTTTTCCTGAAAATACAAAAAGGACTCGAGGGTTCTGCGTGGACGACGGCAGACTGGTAACTCCATGGATAGCAAACAATATTACTGAAAAGTATCTCTGTTTATATATATGCAAGTATGTGCAATATGTACCAACACCTTATCATTTATTTGTACACGGGGAGAGGCTTGTCATATAAAGAGTGACTAATTTTCAAATAGTTTTAGTTTGTTTTTTTCTTCTAATTTTTCAAATTTAATGGAAACGTTATTAGTATTTTAGTATCGTGTTAACTGTATTAATAATAAATTGTAAAAATACTAATTTAAAAAGTATATAAGACATATAAGTTGTAACGTTTTACTCGACGCCAAGCAGAGTTTTATTTGCAAAAAATATCTTTAGTAAACGATAATTTTCCTATGTTATAGGAAGTAATCTTATTGAAACAAATTAAGACTTTTTCCTGCGTTTAAGTTAAATTTAATTTTAAAGAATAATTATTTATTTAACCATGTTTTATAGTGTTCAATATAAATATAATATTTAGCAATTTAATTAAATCCTTATCTAGCGGAAGTATAATTGTATTATTAATAGATTAAGATAAAATATAATACAAGATAGTCTCAATTGACGTGATTTAACTTTAAGACATTCTAAAAAAATTCATGAACGACGCTTAAGTTATTGATCATTTTTTGAGAAAATTGATAATTAATTATAAAAGAAAAGTAATCAAGAGGAAAATAATCTTCAATAGGGCTACATTCATTCATTTGGGCGGTTTTTTATTTTTTAATCGTATAGAATACGTTTCTGACAATATGATTATGTAGATTGTAAAAATTTCATATAGTATGTACTGATGTATATTTGAGGAGCCTCTCCTCTGAAGATGTTGACACCGAAATAATAAAATAATATATTATAAAGTTGTTGCTAGAATAATCTATATGATATGTATCAACGTTCAATTAAAACTTTATGGATGGAAACAACATTTGTTAAATAAACTGTCATTATTTTTAGCAAACAAGCATCTGAAGGAAGTAAAGGATTTATTCTCACTTAATTGTCTCTAATTAACTCTCACTCACAAATTCGAACCTTCTCAGCCTTTATATATATATATATATATGTATATATTATGTACGAAGTCGACATGTACGATTGTGCAATATTTTATTTTCTCGTAGTTTAACGGTGCGCGAAATTACTTCCGTCGCGTTTACAGTGGCTACCAGATGCTCGTGTTCATTTGCAACCTGATTTGCTGTAACTGACGCATTTGTCGCAAAGTTAAATAAGTCACGAGGCCTGACGAACATATCTTTTATATAACCAACCAGTTAAACAATTAAGAGAAAGTATCTGCTCATTTCGCCTTTGTTTTCCTTGGCGATTACTCGCGTCGTTGCGCAAAGTTTAGACAAACGTTATAGATCAAATGAAGCACAACAACTTGAACTTCCAAGCTTTAATTTAATTTATTAAAATGTAAATGCTATACAAAGGGCATTAACTTTTCCACTGCGAGAAACAACTGCAGCTGAAGTATGCAAGCGATTTGACTAGGAAATAATTTACGGTCTATACCATAAGACTCCTATATACGTTACACCGCCGGATCTCTGGATCTGTCACATTCCATTACGATTTCTGTAATAAACAAAAGGCAAAGGGTGCGCGCGGTCATAAAAGTTGCGCCTGCATTCTCGATTTCGCTTTCAAATAGACGTGATAAATCAGAATCGCACGCGCAGTGGCGAATGTCACCAAGCTCGTTTCGCGGGTATATATATACAAGGAGAATCCTGACCGGGCCCGCTCACCGAGTTATGCCGATCGGTCGAGTGTCTCGCGCGCGTGCGCGGGGAGAGCGCCCGGAGACGAGGGCGACGACATCGGGAATTTCTCTTTACTTGTCTGCTAATGACGGGGATTCCGGAGTTTAGAAATCTGCCGATCAATTATGAGTTATCTACAAAGGCATTTCAAATTGCTATATATCGTCGTGTCTTCTTTTTTTTTTGGTAGTAAGGAGAATTCAGGGGTGACATATTTTATAATGATAAAATAATGTATATAAGTACGACAACTAATGTCTTGCAGCAATATTTGTAAAGTGCAATACATAAATTAAATTCATAAAATCAACTTTATATGTGCAAGTAAATTACTTAAAATTAAAAATATATTTTTCAATAATTTCTACCTATTTCATATTCAAGATGGAATATTTTTTCCCAATAAGAAGCATTTTTGTTACACCTATAAACATATTGTGATGTATATTGCAGAGTTTCTCTTAACATACTTTTGAAAGCGTACTTCTGTTTTTAAATTTCATAATCGCGGCATGGATGATTCATATATTATTCGGAAACAACGGCAAAGCTTCAATACGAATTACGTCAAGGTACTGGATATTATCAAAGTTACAAATCAAGCATTAATGACACTTACAAATACTATAAACTTTAATAGAATAATTTAAAAAATTGGTATGTAAATCCTAAAAATGGGAAATATCAAACCTTATTTTTTTTTACACTATTAAACCTTCAATCATCTTTGCAATGCAAAGTAAACAAAGTAAACAGATACTTATAATACTATCTTGAAGAGTGTTTAATTTCCCGCAGCTGTTACGCTCATGAAGGCCTCGCGGCGGTTCCGCATTGTTTTTCTCCCCATTATACACAGCATGCGCTTCTCGGCTCTCTTTCCTTCATTAAATTCACGACGGCATTCCGCGGATGATGTCGATGCATCGCGCACCTATACGTCGCTCTTACGTTGCAGCTTAACAGCGCGCGGCGTTCACTCTTGCGACTCTTCCATAGTGCCGCGCGCACGCGTGCGCGTGAGTATAATTGTGGCCGAGTGCGCGCGCGCGAGCGCGGGCGAGTAGCTATTAGAAACTCCCGTCACGTATCATTCACTTTCGCTAATGAAAATAAGGAGAAGCCGCAGCGTTGCTGCTAAATCAAAAGGCGGCCGTCGATATATCTGCATGCACTGTATGTTGTGCGTGCGATCGATTCCGAAATAGCGTTACGCAAAATCGTTAGACCAAGCCGCCAGTCTATCGAATTTCATATATATATATACGTGTGTCGCGACTATGTTTGTGTAGTTCGTGGTGGTGTATAGATGGAGAAGGTGTGTAACGCGTTTTCTGGAAGAAAGCGATATAGGCGCGCGCACGAGAAAGCGAGAGTGAAGAGATTGACTTGTCGCGTTCAGGCGAAATCGTTCCTCTGATGCGCGCGTAATTCGTGCGCGTGTAGAACTCCGCAGGCGTCGATCACGGATAATATCTAATTAATTGCTTTGCGGAGATGCTATAGCGAAGGTGCTCGGGTTTTTCAAGGCAAAGGTCAATGAGCTTCGAGACTGATTTATTCGGTATAGGAAAGAAGAAAGTTACTCGAGTATCGAATGTCATGTACAAATGATATGCACTTGTTAGTATTTGAATTACGTCACAGTTAAATAGATTTATGGAAAAGTCACTTGCTGCGTCAAATAAGTAAAGTGCAAAATACACGTATTGCTATGCAACAATGTTATGGTATTCTACACTGCGTATTGTACTGGTTATACATTCGTTGTTCTGCCTAATTAAGTTTCCTCACGTTTCCGTCATGTTTTTCAGAAATAAAGAAAACGTTCCGTAAATATATGCTATACGACTTTACTACTTCGTGACCTTTCACAGAGATGTGTTTAACAAACAGTATTTAGTATTGATTGCTTGTACGACAAGTTTTTGCAAATAATTTCTAATCAAAAGAAAGTTCCTAATTGTTAAATTGTACACATTAATTTAAATATATTCGATATACTTGATTTACAATTAGATATTCTAATAAAGGCCCTATACTGAGTAATGACCCGTGAAAATCAACGCCAACTTAGGCTTTGATTTAAACTGAATTTTAATTAGCGCCATTTACGTAATGCTCATCTTAATTTGACTCTCTAAAATTTGAGAAGAAAACGTTCCAGCTTTTGCATGAGATTAAATCAACTCTTACTAATAAAGTGTGTATGTGATGTATGAATTTATTAGTAAAAGTTGGGCTTCTACAGCAGAAAGTGTTAATGTTTTCACTGCGCTAAGAATTTATAGATAATGGCTCGAGGTGTAAGATAATAAAACAGAGAACCTTCATAATGAGCCTGTATGTTTTTACCATTTTTCGTTTTCACATCTAATTATTTCCATTCATTTTACATATGACGCATGCGCAATTACAAACTTTTGTCCTGCCACTTTCCGTTTCTAAAATCGTATAGAGACCAACAAAAGCATTAAGAATTATTCGAAAGTGAGATTGAAATTAATCTAATATTTATGCACTTGCGACTTATCGTCCCATGTCTTTACACCTGATATATATCGGAATATAACTATTTTATTCATATACAGAAGTCGCACCGGTGCGGGATGATAAATAATTTCCCATCAGAGATCGTAAATAAAATTCCGATGACCGCGCATCGATAAAACGCGTATACATGTATATATATACATACAGATGGATCGAGACGGCAGTTACCTCGTATCGGGCTTTTGAGAAAACAAGCATTAAATGAAACTCTTTTTTTCCAAAAAGAAACAATTATTTTTTTTTTCCATCGTCACACACAAAGCTTTCTCCTTGAGAAAGCAATATGTACACGTACGTACATTCAAACACAGCAACGAAGCGTGTACAATATTCATCGCAAAACTTCTCTCCCGGCGCGCTGGCTCCACGCGTTTAATAGATAAATTATATTAAAGACGAAATCGAAAGTCCCGTGGCGCAGAATCTGACTGGCTCGCTTATGCGCGCGTGCGCGCCCCTTCCTATTTGTCAACTTTCAAAGGTGATCGAGTGAGAAAGAAAGGAGAAAAAGAAGACAGTGCGTAGCATCTAGTCGTATAGTGTAATTCGCACGCATAAACGTTATATACATTTCATCAAAAAATTCGTTACTGTAAATAGTTTGAAATTATAAAAATAATATATTACTAAATTTATGTTTTGTCGGTACGGTATATATAAAATATTGAAATTTAAAATTAATAATATTGTGAGTTGTATTGTTTACTAAATCTTTTAGCGCAATTTTAAGACTAACGCAATTAACATAATATTGTTTTCGGTGTTATTGCAAAAATGTTCGAATAAACAATTAACAATAAAACTGCTTATAATTATTAACGTTTATTCTCGCATTATTAACAAATAAAAGAATCGAAAGAAAAGTCAAGATATTTTCCATTTAAGAAACAACAGATAGTCTGTCCTATTAACCTCATCCAGCCGTTCATATCTTCTCCGATCTGGTTTTGCGAGGTCGGAGGATGTGACTTCCGCGCGCGCGAAACATTTAGATGACTGCAGATCGCGATCGCATTGTCAAGGTCTCTCTCACTCTCTTTCTTTCTCCATCTCTCTCCCTCACTCGCTCTTGCGCGCTCACTGGAAGCAGAGACCCATTTGGGACCTACTTTTGAACCAAGCCGAGCGGAGAAAGTAAGAGGAGAACCGACGACGTCGACGACGAGAGGAGACGCTCGTCGCGCGGCGCGGCGCTCGAGAAAGTAAAGTCTCGTTCACACGTATGGCAATACTATATAGGGCGACAGAGCCAGCGAGCGAGGCACAGAGAGCGACAGAGACGAAGAAAAACAAGCGTGCGATTGCGAGGTACTCACACACAAATATATATATACACACACACGTGATAAGTAACGCGAAGTGTCGCGCGTACGAGGAATGCGTTATTTTTGCCGTAACGCACTGTTGTCTGTGTGTATGTATATATATATATGATGGGTTCGAGCGCGTGCGCTTTGTCGCCTTTTTCAGGTGTAACGAGGAGCTCGTTAGACTCATTATTATTATGTTGTGTATATAACATGCGCAAGCGCGCGCGGTGGCTAATGGAGCGCTTTTACTTTTCTAATTCGGATTTTTGTGAATGTACGTCGGATGTATACATGGAGCTAGCTCGGTGCGCATCACCGGGGTAATTGCATCTCGTCGTTCGCGAGAGAGAGAGAGAGAGAGAGAGAGAGAAAGAGGGAGAGATTATTACCGCGACAGGAGTCCGCACGATGTACGCTCCGTAACATTTTTTTTTCACGGAATCAACGTCACCGCACTTTCGTTTCTCCGGCTATTTTTCCAAATTCGTTGCGCAGTGTCATTGCATTTCTGTATATATACCTCTACATATATATACCTCGCTCTGAATGGCTTTGATTTATAGCGACGGTAAATTCTCTGCGCGCGTATAGTTGTGTACTATTCCGACGGGGAAATTTTTCCTCTCTTTATCGCCCTGGCTAAGGATCCTAGAGACTTTTCTCGCGAGGATATATAATGGATTCTGCTCAATTGAGTGTTGTTTTGTACTCAGAGTGTATCACACGCGGCGGGGGGATACACACATTTATATATATATATATATAGCTGCAGAGCGCGGAACCGCGCGCGATGTGAAAGTGTATGATACAATCTTCGAGGAGCGAACAGTGGAAACGAACAAATGAATAATTTATCGCGCGCGCGCGCACGCTCGAAATACAAACGAACGGTTATGAAAAATTAGTTCCCCGACCGATTTCAATAATATTTACTATTTTCGCTGTGGTTGTTTATTCATGCGCGCTTTTTCTTCTTTTCAATTATATTTCACAAAGTCGGTAAATGAAGTGGGTTGAAATATTTGTATTTGTATAGATTGGTATTCCCAAGAAATTGTTAGATAGGATTTAGTTGTGATTCAAGAATTCAAAATTGTGATTAATGAATTGTGATAAATAAATCATAACTAATCTATTCATCTAAAAATTTAACTGCTGCCAAGTGTATGACGGACTGAAATATTTTAATATTCATACTATTTAATCACTTTCGAACTTCTAATTGATATAGAAATGTTTTAGTGAATAGTCAAAATAGAATTTAATGTACTAATCCTTTACCTGTTAGATATATAGATGCCGGAAACAGTACAATTAATTTTATTTTACGGTTCAAGAGGTTTGTAGTTAAAAGTTGCGAATTCTATTTTAGAATATAATTAAAGAAGTTTGCTTTTACATAAAAGAATACTTACCCAATATATTATTGAACAAAACTTCTTGTACAAAATAAATCTCTATCGCGACATAAATGAAAATTTATCGGGCAATAGAACAAGATTGATTATACGTGCTTCTAACATTTGTTTGTTTAAGATTGAAATTTTCAAGCATTTAGATCTAGATCATAGAAAAATGGGTTTCAATGTTCAAAGTTATTCTTAAGATCGGAATAAACGAGATAGGGTACGATACTGTACTAATCAATTAACACATTTAAAACAAATATTTACATGGTGGTATGACTAGGTTATGCATTTTCTCCTTCGTGAAAACTCGAAAAAGTATGAAATTATGTCGTTATGCCGGGAACTTGAACTGATCTAATAGTCCTGTTCTCGTTTATTTTTCGATTATTTTCCATAATTTAATTATGAATTCCGATCAAAATTAACAATTAATCAACGAATAATTATATTAAAAATAATACAACTTCAATACAACTTGAATTCGCGATAAATTAAAAAGCATTTTTGTTATTTCGTAAAAGAATAGGTATTATGAATTAATTTTCAAAATTCTCACGATTATGCACTTAACGTTTGTAAAATTATAAATTTTATCTAGTTATTGTATATATATATAAAATAATTTTTATATTTAATTTGGTTGGATAAAATAAATTACTGCTGGACTTATGTTTATATGCCGCGCACTAAATTTGAAAAATGGACTTATGTTGTTGCGTTTTCTGTACATCATAGTTTTAGGGCATTATTTTAGCTACTACTGGCAGTTTTAAATGAAAAAAAAACATTTAAAGATACTAAATCCAAAATTTTTCCGACTTAAAAAAAAATGGACATATTTCGTTATGCCTCGGAGTCACAGATATATATGTGAGATCTATACGAAAAATTGGACAGAATATATTTCTTTCAGTGCATTTCTTAATTAAAAATACAAAATATTTTTATTTCTTCTATATCAAAACTTTGATTGTTTCATATAAAAATTGATCCTCCAAACGCAAGCTAATTTATGGCCCTTGTACACAAGTTTACACGATTATACTGTCGACATTAAAAACAGAAACACCCGACGAAGGGACTGACAAAGCCTACTATACGCATCGAGCATGAAATCCCAAAAGCAAACAAAACGCTCTCCTCTCTCTTCCCTCGTTTAATCAATGATCCCTTGCTCTCCCGCGCACATATATATATATATATATAAGTACATCCGAGCGAATATTACGAGAGATTTGAGCGGAGGCTTTCTCCGCTGCGCGCAGGATCGTTTCACAGGCGTGCGCGTCACTCAATACGTTGGGCGATGAACTTTCATTGCCGCGTGCGTGTGCGCAACGATATCGTTGTGCGCGATCCTCATGAGGATGGGATATATATCTGTACGTGTGTGTGTATACGTATATATAACACAATGGCGGGAAAAATCGTGCGAGGGCGTTTCGCTTTGGCCGTGGATTCAATGTCATTGTTGGACTGTGTACCGCGTGTTTCTAGGTTTCGTACGGACTATATGCGGTCTGAGAAACAGCCTCGTGGTGCCGACGATGTCACCAGTTATATATGCGTTTGTATTGGTTTACTCTGTTGTTTCGAATTAATATATCTGCACATTTTTATATAATCTGAGAAATCATTTTAAGTGGATTGGAGACGCTATTTAGAAAGCCGTCATGCGGGGATGGAAAAGATACTTATATTTTTACATAATTTGTAAAAGTGTGTAACTACGTTGTCTATATAAAGAGCCACAAGTACCGCACTGTTTTGTTAATGTTATATAACTATATATCTACATGTGAAAGAGTAAAAAATATAGCTCTCATAAGTAATATCTGTGTAATTTTTTATAGTATTTACAAAAAGATATAGTAATATATTCACACGATTTACTCGTATAGATAGATTTGTCTTTCCTAAATGAAACTAGCTACACGAATGCTTGTTTTCAAAAAAATTCCAAGTGCAGGTATTTTAAATAGATATGCCATACATACATTCTAAACATATTTGAAATTACATTTTTATTCATCCTTCTTTTTAAACCGTAATTTTTTTAAGAACAGTTTCGTATACAGGTTTGAAATTTAGATTAGATATGGTATGTGTGATATACGTAAAATTCCATTAAGATTTGACAACTGGTTTTTGCGATATTTTAAGCAAATGTCTTTGCTTCATCTTTCTTATATGCAACGAGTAATCTCAGAATATGTATTACATCTATTCTGACCTGATACGACTTATTCTTTACAGAGCTGTACGGTAATGTAAAAGTAATGCTCAATTTTTTAAAACCTTAATGTACTTTTGAATTTTTTAACTTAATATATTGTTTATGTATTATTAATTTTGTTAGTTTTATTACAGTGTGAGAAAATAAATTATTTACATTGAAAATTTATACAACAAATCAGTATATCACACCACGGAGTTGTTTCTTTGCAGAAGAATTTTTGCGATAATAAAAAGAAAATTTTCAAGAAAATGTTACATTCCTGTTTTACATTTCTTTTACGATACAATTTACTGGTACAACGAAAAGCCCACACAATTTCTCTATGATTTTCACCAATAGTATATGTAATCAGAAAATCTTGCCTCCGTACCAATTGTGTGGAAGTATTTGCTATTACTTAAATGTATTAAGACGAATAATAGTAATTTAAGGCAACGTGTAGGTAGAAGTAAGAAAACTTGTTGATTCTTGGTTTCGACGTGTTCCAAGGGCGTAAGTTGTAATTTTACGTTGATCATTACAACTGATCAGACGTGAGGTGTATGTTACTACTTATTTCTATTAAACAGAATATGATACACTGTAAAAGACGTAGGCGGTTCGGAGTAATGTAATTACACTCTATAACGTGAACTTGACAGAATTACTCTATAGAGACTATGATTTTATTAGCGTTACACTGTATCATTAAAAGTGTTTATTGCCAGTAATTTATTTTTGCATTTCGTATAAGGAATATTAAATTACGCCTTTAAAGATATGTGTCAATTGAAAGGTAATTTTACTTAGTTTAGTCAAATTTTAATTACTCTTATTGGATTGACTAATGTTATAAAATTAATATTTTCCTCAAAACATTTGTAGGCAGATAAATGCAAAAAATGCGCTATTATACTTTACATTCGTCATTTCAATGTATCAGTGTAGAAAATCTTTGAAGAGAGAACCAAATTAAAAAAAAAATGTTTCATTAACCGATTATACACCCATTAATACGAAATGAGAATTTAATAGTACCCTATTACTCCTGTAAGGCAAATACGTATGTATTCCTTGATTTATCTCTTTACCAACAGCTTCTCTCTAATATACAGCAATCTGCGCGATATTAGATTGTACGAAGCATTCGAATCGCTTTCTTTTTTTCTAGAGGACAAAAACCATTTACGCAGGACTCGAAACTGTGTCTCGTGCTAGCAAAAAAATACCGCCTCCGCACCTCTCTCTCTCTCTCTCTTCCAATATTTAGGTTAATCATTGGAACGTACTCTCAAGCAAGTATACTGCTCTCTTTCCCAGTGCAGCCACAAAAACCTCATAAAATAGTCAACCTCTTATTGCGAGTTTATATTCACGTGCGCGCGCGCACTGAATTACATCATCCCTGCGGAGCGCGTCGTCGCACCTCGGATTAATTAATAAGGTTTGCGCGGGTGATACAGAATGACATCGATCGCAAAACTTTCTCCCGCCATGATCGCGTGCGTGAGGTTCCGCGAAGCTCGCACTAATTACACATGACGGGCGAATTGTTGCGGGAACACGTCGATGTGTTACACACACACACACATTATACACATGTACACGTACGTGCGCTCTGCATGACTTATATCTCTGGCGCGCGTCGCATTTATTTCTAAATGTCAAGAACGCGCGGGTGGCATGCGAAATGCGTGTCTGCATGTATACACATGCGGAAGAGGAAGTGGGATTAAAATTGGGCAGAAGCGCAATGTTACATGTATATATATACGTGACGAGTTAAAATGCGGTGACAGTGCGATGAGAAGGAGGAGGAGGAGGACAACACTTGCGTTTTCATGCGCGCGCGGGTTATATAGGATCAGCATCGTTGTGAGGCCGATCGACACTATATATGTATATATATATATATACGTATATACTATCTCTCTTGGCACTTTCGAGTAGGCGGAGAAAGTCACGCGACTGTCTGTGTGTAGGAGTGTATATATATGTATGTGTGTGTAAGCAAGTGTAAGTGTACACGAGGTAGAGAGGCTTAAATGCTAGGAGCATCAATGATCGCGATTCTAATTCCCCCCTTTCGGTTTTGCTCTAGACTGACCTACATTTTTTCACGCCGCCACCGCCGTCAAGCGCGAGGATTTGCAGTTTTATTATATATATAGCATACAGTAGCGGTTGTGTGTTTGCTACAATAGCATTTATCGCCCATTATTTCGGCGTGCGTTTCTTTAACAAGACCAAAAGTGCGTCATTTTCGGTTTATAATAGACATTAATTGCTTCGATTTCCCACGTTGATTGAAAAGCAATGTATAGGTTTTTTTTCGTATAAGCATAGCTACTCGTTAATTATAGTTTTATTTTATCGTTATTTATTATTTTAAGCATGTATTTTTTTTTATAATTAGTAGTCAAGCACTTTCAACTGAGATTTTAATGAATTTTTTGTATGCAAACAATCCTTTTACCATTATAGTAAACAGCGTGAGATAGCTTTTTATGCGTCGGACGCGTGAAATTGAATTAAAATTCTAGTCTGGTTCGAGAATACGTCAAAAATAATTTTATCCTTTTCTTGAAAATATACTTAATTCAATTGCGTAATATAGCACCTAGCTCTAATTTTCAAATCTTTAGTCAATACTAACTGACTTTAATATACTTAATTCTTGTTTTCGGCTTTTTATGAAATAAAGCAAATACCGGAAAATCCAGGCACTAGTATATTGCGGTTAATGATATATTTTATCTGTGTGTAAAAAGATTACATTGAGAATACACGTTATAACCGTTGTGCATATAAGCGAACGCGCAAGGAAAAATTATTAATAAGAAGAAATTATATGATCGGCATCACAAACATAGTTTTAAATTTTTATTTGTGTTTAATCTTTGATTTAACATTATTTTATACTTTTTTTTCATAAATGAATATGTATTGAAAGTATTAAAAGTTCAAGATAAATGACATATCAAGTATAATGCAACAATAACATGCAAAGATGCGGGGCCTATCGAATAAGGTTGCAAAAGCACCAACATTTGTAACGGCTCGTATCGTGACAGTTTAATACTTTTCATGGAAATATTATATCTAAATATAGAAACAACTGACATATACCTTTATCACACTTATGTGCTCACACATACACACACACACACACACATATTTATTACATGTATTATCTCATTATTACACAAACTATTTCGCATTCCAATATTTGTGTAACAACATAGCATTACCAACAGCTTACAACAAGTGTAAAAAGCAAACGCGCTAGCGAAATATAGGAGTATGTATAGAGCAAGCGCTATAAAAAGAAATAAAGAACTGTATAGCATATTAGAGCTTTCTCGAAGAATAATAACATGGCACCTCTTCGGCTGTTTCTTTTATAACGAAGAGGTCCGTTCAAAAGCCTTTGGCGAATTTCGCGGATGGGCCAATCACTATATACGTGAGATAATCGCGTGTGCGTCCAGTTGCTGTTCCGGGAACGGAACGCGTGCTTCTCTCTTTCTCTTTCACTTTCGTCGCGCACACACTCGTATATCCGCTTTACATGCGTGCCCGCGCGACGCTGGTTTTCCATATAGCATGAAGCGCGTTGCGTAATGACACTCATGCGACGCGTTGAAAAAGTTTAACTGAGGGATTATCGGTGGTGAATTGCAGGTGACAATATAGTGTGAATCACGCCGATGTAATGACGAGTGTTGGTTTTGCAAGGGGGTTTCATAATGATGATTCAGAGATTTGGGGGAACGGCTAGGTTGGTTGTTATGGTTTTACCTTGCGCCTGCTTACTTTGATAAGGAAACTTTTTTTCTCGGTAGAGACTACTTCCTGTGTGCCACGCGGATATGGAGGTAAATCAGTGAATTCACTGTGGTATTACTTGCTAACAATAAGTTCTGAACATTTTGGTATGAGTTTAAGGTGGAACAATAAAACTTATTTTGGTATAACTTGAACAAACTAGCCGATTCTTATCGTGTTCTGATAATATTGTATTTATATAGAATCTCGTTCGAACAATCAAATTTCACACCTACAGTGTACTTTGTACTTGTATCAATATCCTGTCAAAGTATGTGAGGGTCACGTATAACTTGTATTGAAAAGATTAAATATAACATTGCACATCTTGACAGTGCTGATAATATTACATTCGTATATGAAAACAATACTTATTGGTTTCTTTAATTTTTGTTTAGAAATAATATTCTAGCTATATAAAACGTTCAATGCAGAAATGTAGTTACTGAATTCTTTAAGCATTTCACTATGGCATTCAATTTAATTATCCTTATAGTGCGTCTTACTCAGCCCGACCCCCTACTACTTCCGTTGACAGAAAGAATCATCATCAGACGCCACCACAATGTGAGGTAAAAATAGTTTGTGACTGTCATTCGTAAACCACGATAAGCAAAAATCTACACCCAATAGATATATCATTACTTTCAAAAACCAAAACGCACATGTGTGTATAACAATACAGTACGGCGTACGTATTGAGTCAGCATCTTATACAGCCTCCTTACATTCCTACTCGACACATTACCAGCATACCTAACGGACAAAACCTCAATTCACAACGTCGCTCGTGCTCGCGCGAAAAGACACTCTGCAGAAAAAAAAGCGGAGAAAAGAAAAGAATTCGAGAAACTCCTTCGCGGGCCGGCTATGTGCGCTTGTTATATCCGCGCGTAAGCATCCCAAACAAAGAGGCCTTGGAGAAGAAAAGAACGATCAGTGGATCGGGTCCTGCGCACAAGGCGGACGTAGAAAACACAACAAGCGAGCGCTCGAGCTCACGGTGTGTGTATTACGGGGCTATCAAGCAAAATTCGACAGGAGGCCGTGCTCGCACTTTCGCCGCGCGCGCGCGCACCGGCTGGCCGAAAAGTGTTCGACTTCCTTCTCTCTCTCTCTCTCTCTCTCTCTCTCTCTCTCTCGGAGAGAAACTTTTACTTTCTTAGCGCTGGTGCGCGAGCACGGACTGGCGCTTACACTCGATCGTCCGCTCATCCCACTAAATTACGGAAGCGTGTAATAGACGCAAGCGCGCGCACGCGCGCGAGCAACGCGTCGAATTTGCATTTTTAATGGGATGTTACGCTGTCTGGAGTCCGGTACGGATTTTCGTTTGAAGCAGTCGATTTTACTTTTTTTTCTCCGCCTTCTTCTTCTTCTCTCTTCAGGAAGGCGAGAGAAAGACGCCTGATTTTTCGATTTCGTAACATTATAGATTACATTTGCATGCGTCTATATAGGTGAGCTGCGATGCCGTAGTCTAATGCGCCATAGACTGGTTTTGTCGATAAGATCACCGGTGCACGTGTTTTTTGATAACAAATAAGCGTACACGTGATTTCGCTTTTACTTTGAAAAGCGAAAGGGGAGATAATTTCTTTTTCGCAAAAAGTTGGAGTTTACAAATCTAACCGGTTGGATTTTTATTCGAGAACGGAAATTTTCGATCCGTATCTTTCTTTTAAAAAATAATACTTGAAAACGAGTTATATGTAATTGATCGATTTGTTTATTTAGAGATTATATATATAAATACTTTGGGTATATTGGATAGTAGGTTTGACCTACTGTTTTATGAAATATTTGTTTTCTTTGTATCAATACTTGTACACATCTTTAATTTGTTCACAGAGGGAAAAGTAAAAAATCTTTCAATAAGTGAAATTGAAGTGTCTGAAGCACTCATAAAAGATAATTCTACAAGGTATTATATGTAAAAAATTTACATCTCTAAGTGCTGTGTAGTTACCAGGAAAAGAAATGAAAATTTCATGCGTATACTGACATTACTTTGAAAATAAGCACGGAAGTAAACAAAAGTCTTGAGGAATCATTTCTACAGAATACTTTTTACGTTTGGAAAGTCCAATGAAAATAATTTTCAAATGGCCAAAATATCGTTGGCTTAAGCTTACCATTTGAGGAAGTACGGATTGTAATTGCTTAAATTTGTTGAGCTTCTTTACTTAGTTGTAATTGTCTATAAACTATAGATGCATAATGGAATCCTATAATAGCGTAAACATGATTTTCTCAATTTTCTTGTGAACTTTTTTAGAAAATTATCAATTTACCGTACACAAAATAAGACAATAACATTGAGAAAACAATTATTATAAAGCAAAGACATTGTAATTATTTACTTCGTATCACTAACACGTAGGTCATGTCTCATTTTAAGTATTTTATTCAAGCCCATTATTCTGAAACTTTGTTTTACAGTAATCTTTATAACATCTACGTAAAATAATCCTAGACAATAGGTGGATTAATTAACTATTAGTTTTAATAACGAGCCTTGACGCATAGTGTAAGAGCGCGTACACCTCATTAAATTACCGCAAAAATAAATGCTTCCCGCCAATCTTCATCCTGCGTCACCTAATTCAAAGACAAAGAGCCTGAAGAGACTCGTTGCGGGCGTCAGGGCGAAAAAATGTCGAAACCTCGGGGTCTCCAGTCACAAAAGAGTCATTAGAAAACCTTTCTTCCTTGTTCTCGTAGATGTTGGCAAGCCGATTAGAGGGACAATTTAGGAGGAGGGGAGACAGGCTGGGTATCAAAATATATTTCGGGCCGGCCGTCGCTTCGCTTCCCAAGTGTGCCGCTAGAACTTTCTCCGCTGTTTAAACAATATTTCACGGTATCGCGACTCCCCCGCCTCTCTTATGCGCTCTTCTTATTGTCGTAAAGCCGCGGGCTGCTTATAACTGCCTCGATTATCTTGGCGTGACAATGCGGGGGAGGGGAAGAGGGGAGCCAACATCGAGTCTTTTCGTCGCAATTTTACGGCGAGATTACGGCCATGTCCGCGGCGAGTTACAATTATTATTTGGTAACAGGCACCGATTCTGTCGCAGTCGCGAGATGGATTATGTACTCTTGTGTAGACTCGTTGAGAGATGGAAGGGGGGAAGGCTTTATATCTTGCTTTCGTAGCTGTTTATTTAGGAAATGCGTAATTCCGAGGTTTTATGGCGCGCCGCGATGCTCAATTGTTGGCGCGCTTTGAACGTTCTATAATTGCAGGTGATGGTAAAAATGTAATTGCTGACTTTTTTTGCTTATTATATTGGTCGTGCATTGCCGGTTATTATGTTATCTAAATCTAGGAACGCAGGGGCGCTCCGAAGGCAAGTATAGAAGAAGCCTGAGGGTCGACGTGTATATCCTGTGAGTGAGCTATATCATGTTCATATCTGCGTGGCGTGCGTTACTTGGCTTAAGTTGACGAGTAAGAAAAACGTCTGGAATAAACAAATCATTCGTCATTATTTGTATTTCAAAGGTTAATATTTGAATTTCTTATGCTTCGAAAAATAAAAATATTTCCATTATTTTTCAGAGATACAGCGCTAAACAAACAGTAAATCCTACATACAGATATACGAACACGCAACTTTGTTG
This sequence comes from Torymus tubicola, assembly GCA_035583055.1. Classification (NCBI taxonomy): domain Eukaryota; kingdom Metazoa; phylum Arthropoda; class Insecta; order Hymenoptera; family Torymidae; genus Torymus; species Torymus tubicola. The sequence continues at coordinate 23,652,281 of JAWWEQ010000010.1, read as the reverse complement.
CTCGCGCAAAGTACATAGACTATAACAGTATCTAAAATCTACAAGTTGAGCCATAAAAGCGATTATATACCTCTAGGCTGAACGTCGGCGAATGCTAATTAAACAGCTTTAGAAAACACAATAAATGTCAATTAACGAAACGTACGAATCATTTCGTACGAAGCGCAAAAAGCAGTCCGCGATTCTCTTGCACACGCGGCGTGTATATACACGAAATTACGAAGGCCGTGCTCGATCCATTCTTAATTAACGGGTCCGACACTCGCGCATGCCACTGATCCTCGCTGCACGGGAATGGAGATATTGATCAGATGACGGGGGGAGAGAGAGAAGAGTCGGAGTCGTCGTTGCAAGTGAAAACGATCCGCAAAGTGATAGCGAAAGCCAGCAGCCGCATGCCTCTTATGTACACGCGCTGGTTGAGCTCGCTCTTGCACATGTGATGATGCAGTATGGCCAGATGAAAGGGTTTTCTCGTTCGCGTGCGCGTCATTCCCGACTGGATTTTTCAATCCGGTGTCGCCGCACGACGTGCCAAAGGCAAGAAGTTTATAATGAATCGGATTCCCGGCTACCGGTGTGAATACCTCCGCCACTGTATATATACTTTGTAGAGTCTTAATTGTCTGGCTGGATGTTTCAAATGTTTCGGTCTAAGTTCATTGCCGCTTTCTTGTGTTACTAGATGCTTTCATTATAAGAGATCATGTATCATTTTTATCGTACATATTATTTTTTTTAAAGCTTTATAATCAAGGTTTGGGATGATCTTTGACTTTACTTTTATGTTTCTGTCTAAAGAGGTTTTGTATTTAACTTTCGTTTGTAGACGCACAGAGCGATAACTTTTTATTTTTTATCTATTTTGGTTTGTTTTTACTTGTGTATACTCGCATGAGTAATTATTATAATTTACTTTTACCGATTTGTTACAACTGATTAGTGAATGTTCACAACTTTGCATTTAGAGAGAAAAATACTTAAGTTTTTGCTAATTGTATGATCTTCAATTGTATATTCTATAATCATAATGTGCGAACTAATTCATCTTAATTTTTTTCACAATGTCTGTTCTATCGCAATTCTGTAATTATAATTGTGAAATTTAATTACCTTCAGTTTTCATTGTCTATAATTCATACAGGCGAAAAACATACTAAAGTTGCAAAACATTCCGTATAGTTTTTGAATTTCTAAATAATATATTCATATTATTACCAAAACATTTTAACCCAAACAAGAGCTTGTTTTGTACATTTATGGGTAGTAAAATTATAGCTCATATAGATTCACTTCTTATGGTGTCAAAATTTTGTGAAAATTGCTTACCTTTGCATGAAGGTCAATTCAGATTGATAACGTAAAGGTAACAAAAATATTACTTACTCAACAAAACTAACATTATTATTGCAATATAAATATTTTCATCTCTTGAAACTTAATAGTATGTTCTATTTTATATTCTTATTAAGGGGTGGCTTAAACGCAATGTAGTGCCTTCTTATATGGATATACATAGTCATATACTAAGTGTAGTCAAAAACTTTAATTATAGTTATGAAACCTACAATTTTAACTGCTTTGGGAACAAACTATTGCATTGTTAAGTGTAACACAGAAACTTTCCCGAGTGTTTAATTGTCACGCGAGAATGTTACACTTATGCTTAAATGGTGCCTTGTAAAAAAATGTATACAGTAAACAGATTTTTAGTTGCTCACAAGACCATTATCATTTGAAATCGTGCATAGTTATTATTGTCTTAAATTTTAATTACATCACGATTCCCATTATAATGCAAAAGAAACGCTCCGATATAATGACGAGCTTCAATGAAAGTCAAGGCTCTAATGTGCGATCAATCTGCATAAATTAATGCGAGAAACCATATATATACATATCGCTCGCGATCGCTTTCAGCGTAAATAGAACGCTTTTCAAATTATGTAAAAGTTATAATACGCCTACCGTAATCATTCACGAATTGGCCATCTAATTCAATTACAATACTCACTTTCTCACTCCCGAAATGTTTTCTCTAATTATTCCCCCCTGCTCACTTATGTAAATGCTAATGCGACGAGACTCATGCGGGCCGAGCCTTTGGCTCGCTCGTGAGCGTGCAAAAAGGAAAAAAAAAATTTCTCTCGTTACTGTTCCTCCACCTCTGAGACAATGAACACCAGCGTCTACTCGGGGATCATCCTTGCGCGTTATGGGGAAGGGGAATATTGTTCGCGTGAAATTGTCCTGAGCGCGCGCGAGCGGAAGGAGGCCCCGGAAGGGCCATAAGGAGAAAAGCATTGTTCGTAATGAAGTGTAAATTGTCATTTCGTCACAGGGACATGGTTGCGAGTGCTTTTACCAACGAGAGCATCGATATATAGTTATACACGTTTACGCGCAAGTGTGTTTATATATATATACAGACATTCGCAAGTATTCTTGTTTGGTCGGCGCGAAACAGAAAGCGTTGGTATTCTGATCAAGGCATAACTGGAATTTTTTGCCGTAAATGTAAGGTTGCCGAATGGAACGCTAATGCAGGTCTCCTGGTTTCGTTCTGACCTCGACCTTGCTCGTACATATAACGTAATGTCTCAGACAGCTACTAAAGTAGACTGTACATATATACGCATACGCAGAAAGGATACTTAGGTAGGTTATGAGTGCAACAATAGAAATTGGCAAAAAAGTATACGGTGCGAGAGTTTTTCAAGCTGTTAATCTCTCGCTGTAAGCGCGCGCGCGAAGGTAGAAACTGCTATGTGCAGCTCGCGCAGAGGCTCGTTTGCGTATGGATCCTTAAAGGTGAGTGCATAAATCAGGCAGACTCTGGCCGCATTAGAAAGTTACTGGTGAAAAAAATCATCTTACAAGGCGTGTGCGGGTATACGCTACATAGAAGCAATTCGAAGGAAAAACTATAAGATCTTTATAGGAGAAGCCTTGAAATAAACGAGTACCGTTAATGAAAATGCCCAAGATTCGAATGTGCGTATATATATATGCTCAACTCCTTTTTCCGTATGTCATTTATTGATTTTCAAACGGTTTATGGGTAATAATTTACAATAGACGCTCATGGCTGTTATGGAGTTTTTTTTAGAGATGATATAATGACTAATCTAGAAACGTTTTCGATTTCACCGACATAATGGACAAAAAAACTTTCTATTCGAATCGCAGAAATTTCGTTTCTTTAGCTAGAGAATTTGAAATTGTTGTCTAGCCGCGTAACTGTGGAATATAGAAAAAATAATTTTGAACAGGAAAGTTATAAGTACTGTAATAACCACGGATGCAAAAAGTTCGATCGTACTTCTTTTTTCAGCGGATATAAAAAATAATAAAAGTGAATTTCGAATCACTTTTACTTTATAGTCGTACACTTTCGCGGGTCTCTTTTGGTCCGGACATGATTCATAATCACTGTGCACCGCTGTGTCTTCGACATTATACGGAAATCCGGTTTGGACGCGGGAGAATTAACAGCGCTCGTATTACAAAAGTAAAATCTCGATGTAGGTAGACGTATTAAATAGGTAAAGGTTACTCTTACGCGCATTCATAACAGAATGATAAATTTTATGCTTTATATGTCGTGCTAAATATAAACACGAGAGTGGAGGCAATAAATATTATAAAACTAATTACAATACAACCAGAAATTGAAATCTGACGAAGTTTTTTATTCAAAAGTCTTCGTATTGAATTCATTTATTTTATTTCTTTTTACGGATAAATTTAATTTATACATAGTGCGTAAAATATCCGTTCTGAAAAAAAATGTTTACAAATACAGTCAATTTGAATGTATGTATCTATATAATAACGAAAAAAAATCAAGATTATTCGTTGTCGAATTTAGATTAGTTTCTTTTAAATTTAATTAAATTAAAGTAATTTATAATTGAATTATTATAGTTGCTAAAAAGTCATTAGAAGAAACTAAGTATAGACAAGTAAGGCTGTGGTTGCTTTTTTTAGTACAATTGAGAACGAAATTCTTACTGAAGCAGAGACTTGAAAACATCTGCGTAAAAAGCGGCGCGCACCATTGAAATGTCACGGGCAGCTGATTTCGTCACTTTCCAGCTCCGAAATCAAGAGGCTACTGATCACCGTCAGCTGTATCGCGTACATTGGATCCTGTATCAGGCATATACAACAACAGCATATAGCGTTGGTATGACACAGTTTTCGAAAAATCTTGATTTGCATTATGTGGAACAGGTTGAAAGACTTAGACAAATGTTAATGAAGAAGTAACCGCTTATTACTGAAATGATGAGATTAATGAATGCGCGTATTCTCGATCGAAAACACGATAGTCTTATCTATAATGGGTTTCGTGTTTCTGGTATATGTTTGGTCTTACTTATACGCTCAACACTAGATGCTAATGACATGATGTCTTGTCTGTTGAACAAAACAGTATTTAGCCTGTGGGGATTCGTTTACAATAAAGAATCTATTATGTTTTCGAATGAAAATAATAAAAGGGAGATTTTGTAATGTAAATGAAAAGAAAGGCGCGCTCGTCGCGCGTCTGACGTGACTTTTGTGACACGTACAGATAACTCTGCGGTCCGTTTCGAACTGGCTGTTTGGGTCTTTCCTGCTTTACTTTTAGTGTTCAATATGACGTCAGTGCGTCAATTAAGGCTGGGGTTACGAAAAAAATGGCTATAAATAGAAAATATTATTGTTTGAAGTTGGTGAGGTAAATGAAGTCTGGTGATATTAAAAGTTGAATTGGTACAGAGGACGGAGTGAACGCAAGGGGGACATGAAGCTGAAATATTAAAAAGGACCTAATTAGGTAGGTATATGGAGAGTGAGTTCTACGAAGGCGCTAGTCATAAAATAATAAAAATAACTTGGTGAAATACTAGTGACTCTAGATAAAGGTGAACGTCACTGGTTTTACTGCCAAAAGTTATTTATGGAATACTCTAGTTCGATGTACTCAACTTCTTTTATGTAATGCTATACGTTGTTAAAGTTTAGCATAATTCTTTTTTTCGAATTTTCATTTCACAAAACAATAAATACCATGTATTCTGATGATAAATTCTCCTAAGAAAAATTTAATACTCTTTAAATTATTTATTTTATAAATATAAATTATTAGAATATTATATTTTACAAAATTTTTTACACGTTAAGTAGTTTAAGTCAAGCACCGGTTAGACTAAATGATATAAGTTGCAATTTATTTTTGCAATTTATATTGCAATATAATTATTTTTTGTTTTGTTTTTTTTTTACATTAATGTTATGTTGACTAGAATTATTACAAGCTTAACCGACTGAGCGCAATGTTCTGTTTTTCCTCGTTCAACTTTCTGTTTTGGTCTATAGCTTTGTGTCGCTTACAATATTCCCTGAGTCCAGAGATTTAAATAACTTCCAAGATGTTACGGTTTGTAGACAGTATCACAAAATGTGTCTCTGATCGTTCTTTCTCCTTTGTTAGTTACTTTCCTTGGTAAATAGATATTTTCAATATATATTTCTACCTGTTATCCTCAATCATTTCCGCGTGCCGATGACATTATATTACCCAAATAACAACGTGCTCCATATACATCCTTATAATTCATAATGTTATGATACCATAAAAGGTAATTTATTATTTGCTGCTATCTGATAGATTACAGATCACTCTTTCTTACAAATAAACATTAAAAAAACAGAAGAAGCCGTGCCGGTTCGTACTCAGAGGACCCTCGACGCGCATGCTCGCTTACGGAAAAGCATATATATATATATATATATATATATATATATATATCGGAGCAGCGGAAGAAAGAAGAGGTAAGGCTTTGCTCTTGAGGTATATACGTGCGTGCGCGGATCGCGCGGAGAGAAAAGGCTGGCCGCCCGCGCCGCAGGAAAGAGCCGGCGCTGTAAGTAGTGGGAGGAGGCGATACACACAACTCGCGCTGTGCCGCCGAGAGAGTTCACAACGTGTATTATACGGGAGTATATACATATATATGTGTGTATGTGTATGAGCGCGCGCGCGCGGCGAGCGAAATGAAACTCTACGCGGCCCGGAGAAAGTGAGAGCTCCTCCGAGCCGCCGCTGCTGCTGCTGCTGCTGCCGCGCGGAGAGCCGCCGTTGCTGCCGTCGTCGTCGTTGCCGCGGGAGTAGTAGAGCCGAGCGCTGCTTGCACGGGACGTAGACTCGCTCTCCGAGGCGCGCTCAGAGAGAGACAGCCCGCAGCCCGCACACCGCAGAGGTTGGCGCCGCGCGTCCTCCGGTACCACAAGCGGACACGAAAGATTCTCGTCGCGCACGCGCGTTATTATCAACCCTCATTGTTTTCTTTATTCCACCCCCTCGTGAGCGCGCGCGCGTGTATGTGTGGACCTTAATCTTTTTTATCCCCGTTCGATCTCCCGGCAGTTTTGAATTTTACGTTAAAGTAATAGCTGCGGGCATACACCGTCATCCATGAATCGTCGGGAAAAGTGACAGGATACATTTGGACAGAGGTGCCGGTGAAGAAGAAAAAGAAGAAGTCGGGGGTGAGAGGCATGATCGTGGGTGGATAAACGTCATTGGCTGGTGATCGAAGGAAGAGGGAATGCCGCGGAGGAAGAGCGTCGATGGATCATCGTGATGCGCGAGTGCAAAGAGGAGGACACGTGATATTATACTGACCGGTCACCCAACGCCTCGCCGCCTGTGCTTTTTCAGTCCTGTATAGCGAAATTTTTCATTTTTGTAAACAATCTGCCGGAAATTCATCGGTTCGAAAACGAAAGAAAAAAAAACGAGAAATTCATTGTTTCGTTGTGTTATGGTGCCGGCAAAGGGTCCGTTCAGAGCAGTAGTAGCAGTAGTAGCGGTAGCGACAACAGTGAAGAGGGACGAAGATCCTAATATCAAGTGAAAATCGTTGGAAATCCTGTTGAGGATTGAAGGGTCAGTGGTAGCGTAGCTTTCCACCACACTACAGCGTGATACACAGTTAGCCGGGATTTTGGCTCGAGTCGGTGAGTACACAAACGCTTATACGCTTTTCCCTTTTTCTTTTTTTTTCTTTTTTTTTTTTACTTTTTACACCGTGAGTTAATTAAACGCCCAACAGACTCTTTGCTCGTCGAACTGCTTGCGCGTGCAGCTTTTGTACCGCGTAAATCCCTGATGGCGAGGCGTGAAAGCGCTGAAAAATTTCCTCGAGCGCGTGCGCGAGAGAGTGTGTATACATACAGGTATATATATATTATACGAGGATATATAAGAGCGCGGCTGCGCAAGGAAAATGCGCTCCCGTTTAGCATTAACGAATCTATAAATCAGAGCTACTTTTAGAAAATTTCTTGGTGCGCACACGCGTGTATGGGCGCGGATCTCCATCGGCCGATATGATTTAAGCGGTGATAAACGTTGCGGAAAGATATAAATTCCACTTATATATATCGCCGGGTAGCATAATCTTCTCCTTTTGTTTTACCTCTTTCTCTCTACTTATTTTTTTTTTATTTCGCTCAGCACCATCTTCATTTTTTTTCGAGACTTTATCGGTGGCGAGCTAACAATTGTGACTAATTGCGAGTAGGCGAGATAATGCGAGGTGCCTGTGTGCGCTCGCTTTTATCTTACGGTAACGATCTCGCGCGCGCGCGACGATGGGGCCTGGCCCGGTTTCTCTTTTCTGACCTTTGTCGCGCGCAAATATACGAGCGCAATAAAAAAAAAAACTAAACGCGCACGCGCTCGTCCGTGTCTTTTTTTTATTGTGCGTGTATATGTATACATACGTGTATTATGAATGCCAGGGTTTTTAGAACTCGTAATCTTAGAGCATCTCTGCTAGATTAGACGCATTCGCAGTCGGCAACTAGATTAGTTTTTCACACCGGCTGTTTCAATGAGGTTTGGGTAAAGTGTCTTTTTGGTAATTAAGTTTTATGGTAGCATCGAGTTCATGTGTACAAAAACTAATGGAAAATCGTTATAACTTTCATCAGACTCCAGTATCAATAAGGGTAAAATGCTCGTAAAGGCCTTCTTGGATTTCTACACTTTAAAATTTATATTTATTAATAATAGCATATATTTATCAGAAACATAGTTCAGCGCTGCAATGAAAAGGTTTATTTTCAGTTGACCGCGGGCTTTAAAAATTCTTACGACGTTAATTTAAAATGATCTCGTTGTAAAACAATTTTTAATGTCAATAATGCTGTTATAATAATCTATGCTAATGATCACTTTCTATTCAAGTTATCTATCATTTTAAAACAAGAAAAGCTTAACTCAATCGCCTTACGCTATAACGCAAAGCCCAAGCATCATTGTGCCATATTTTCCTCTTATTGGAGGCATCGTAAAAACGCAGTAAAAATATTTATCCAAAAGCCGTAAACCAGCGCCGTGGGCAATTAGTACGGCAGCCGCGCGGAAGAAAGAGAAAGAACATTGTGATGTAATTAGAGGGCTTCAAGCTGAATTTCAAGTAAACGGATGCACGCGCGCTCGCGAGTGAGCGATCGTTTCTCTCTCGACTTGTCCGTCTGCATTAGCGATGTCCCCGCGTGCGCGTGCGCGTCTGCGAGCAAGTGAAAGTCGTTATCGCAGCGCTTCCTCTCTTTCAAAATAAAATATTTGACTTTCCGTCAAGAGAGTAAGAGAGAGAGAGAGAGAGAGAAAGAGACATTCGGCTTACGTGACTGGCTCAGTGTCACTCGTACCGCGTTACCTAATCTCTCTCTTTCGCTCCTCACGCGCGCATGCTGTTTCTTCATTTTAGAGATGCCCAGCTCGATAACACAAACACAACTTTTTTCGTTGCGTTATTGGGCTTCTTTTTTTCGCAAAGCAAATTCGGCAGGGTTGCGGTGTGAATTGTGGACCAACAATGGGGATTTTGAGGAAGCGGTGCGGTGTGTGGCAACGACTCGTGAAACGCGACCCTGCGTGTATGAAGGATGCTACTCAACGTGAATATGTAATGATGGTTTATTTTATTTTTGGTTCACAAGAATATGCTCCAGTTATTATGAAGAAATTTTGCGGTTTTTTTTTAAAGTAGATGTTTTATATATATAACGCACATTAATATAATATCGATATTTTTATAACACCAGTAAAAATAATAATAAAAATTATTATAAAAATGTAGATAACAAAGAAAGTTATTTTGTAATGGCATTATTGTTTTTGTCACCACTGTAGTTTAGATTTTTGTGTACTTTAAAAACGTAGCAATTAGGATATCTTACGATCGGATCTAGTTATAGTAAAACTTGTAACTTATCAGTTCACGTCACGTTTACTTCTACAATCAAATTAATCTTCACGCACGTAAATCAAAACTGTTAACCAACTAAAATCTCCCTGAATCATAATGAACTGTCGCTTTCAACGTCTTCAACGAAAAAATACCGTCGATGATGGATCAACACAGCGCGGACCAATGAAAATCATAATAATAAATCCAAATACAGCACCTCTCAGCCATTAATTTCTTTGTGTAATTTCGAGCCGAGAATAACAGCTGATTAAAAAAAAAAATACCTAATGAAACTAAAAAGAAACCACAGGCGAGCGAGCGAGCAAGCGAGTGCTCGCACTCGAGAAAGTCTTTCTCTCTCTTTCTCCCGAGCGAAGAAGAAATCGAAACACAAACGCGCCAGGCGTGCGCGCGCGCTTCTTAATCATCATCTCGCGCCGATCCCGCTACCACCTTCTAAACCAAACAAAAAGATAAGCCGTATATAAGCACACGGATGGGCGCACGAGAAAAAAAGAAGAAGAAGAAGATAGAGAAAAAAAAACGGAAAATCGATCGTCAGAGAAGAAAAAACAATAGACGTGCGGCCGCATCCTTTCCTAATCGTAATTGCAACATCGAATCATCCGGCGCTGATTGCAGTAATAAAGCTCGCGCGGGGAAGAAGGTTTTCTCTCTGCGCTTCGCGATCGGAAAATGCTCACTCGCCGCGGTAGCACATAGTCTGCGCGCACTCACGATCGACTGGGCATTTAAAGCGTGTAAGCGGCAGCGGCGAGTTGGCGCGGTGCGAAAAAATCCGTTACACAATGGAAAGTGTTCGTCATGAAAGGGTATCGGTGAACTAGACCGCGAAGAGCAGCACTTTGTTTTCAAGGCCACACGAATAAAGAGAGTTTAGTCGCGAACGTGTGTATGTGTGTGTGTGGGTATGCGTATGCGTGAGAGATATAAATGAAATTTTCCTCGATTATAATATACGCGCTCGTGTTCGTCTTTTCACCGGCTCGAGAAGACTTGCGGTTTTAATACGAGCAAAAGTATACTTTAAAACGTGGCGATCGAACGTAATTGGACGAGATAGTGTGTGTTATTTTTAATGGTTTTTAGAAATCGATTTTGGCGTGTCGATCTTTTCTAGACTTTGACTCTTTAGATATTTGAAACGAGAGGCATAACAAGCCGATACAGAGAGAATGCGTTGGAAAATATGAAAATGAAAGTCTCGAAACGAAGTTAATTGATTTATATAGTGGATCAAGATCGATAGATCGGTCTATTGTTGGATCATTTATTTATTTTCATTAATTTTTGTAACGGTTTCGTTTCGTTATGGAGAAATTCAGCAACGCCCAGGCTATCGCTTTGATTGAGTTATAAAAATCCGATTCTTTTTTGGATCCATAATTCGCCAAGTCAGGTTGAGCTGTAGTTAAGACTATTTTCTTTGTAAGCTTGACCCCGATAGATCAATTTTTGCATGAATCGTTCGTTTTAATGACATTGTATTGCAATAACATTAAATTCAATAAAAAAAATTCATTAAGTATATAAAATAACGCCTAAAAACTAATATTGCTGTCAAATCAGTTTCCACTGCGTAGTTCTTTACAAAATCTTTTCACATCAATGATTTTGACTTGGCCATCATTTGGATATCTTCGTTGCGCATATCTATAACTTTTCCAGTTTCGTTCTGACGATTATATAGCGAGTCACAGGTGCTACGCTCGACGGCTTGATGGCATCAAATGAAAAGGAAAATACTCGACATGCAGACACATTAGGCTCAAGCACTGTGACGGAAGAATCGTTCGTCGTGTGAAACTCGAAAGTGATAGATGGATACGCGTGCGCGAGCGCACGGGCGCTATACGTATCGGCACGGGCGATCTCGATCGGTTTCTTTTTTCTTTTTAAAAGCAGACCGATCTGAAATTATATATCTTTTTTTCGATGTTTAACACGGACGTAATAACACTTTTCTCAGACACTACGATGTATATTTGTAATATGTTTTCGTTTTTTTTGAATTCTTTCGTTCGTTTTATCACGGTTGGATGTACGAATATTAAAAGAAAATTTTAATTAGATCGCGATATTCTTTTGTATCACTTTGACCGAGTTACTAGTAGTTCAAAATTTTAATTATTTCCTTAGTAATAATCAAATGCATCGGTTTAATAGTAATTTTATGTAAGAATTATATCAATGTTTTTACTAAAATTTCTGATTGTTTTCTCAGTAAAAAGTCTTTATAGAATCGTTACACTGTCAACCGATAAACACAGATAGCATTCCTCGTAAATACACGATTGCAGTGATATCAAACTTTCATTAGCAATAAACAAAATTATAGAGAACCGTTCGAATTTACTTACACTACTTTCATGTACTACCATACAGTTCGTTATGTCAGAGACTTGTTTTATTATAGATCAACAATAAAATCTGATTTTTAATTATATTTATTATTGTCATTTTTGTTTTGACTCCAACTTTCTATTTATAACTGATGTAAAGACACATTAGTACAAGGAAAGTATCATGATCCAGAAAGTAAAAAAAAAGTTGTACGCTAAGAAAAACGATATATCAAAAACTACCTTTTTGTTCGTAATTAACAGTGGTCGGGTAGACTTAAAAATTTCTCCTAATGGAAAGTAAAATCACGAAGAAAGAAACTATAAAAATGATAAAGGCTCTAAATTAGCGAGATAGAAATAACCCTCTGTGTACCTGGTACATGTAATTCACTGTTTCTTCGTATTTTTCTCCTCGTGGAATTATTTTTAAAGCGAACACAACTAAATTAATGTCACATTTCTAGTAGCGTCAAAATAATTTTCTCCTTCGTGCAAGGGATATTCCGCGTGACAGTGTGGACGCAAAGGAATTCAAAGCGCTCTTGAAAAAGGCTTTACGTTGGGAACAATGCTTGTTAAGCAGAGGTCACGGAGTTTTGATTGAGTCATTAAGTGAAATTTCTCCATTTACCGTGCATTTCATGGAATCTCGCGCACTATTAGATTCCTTTTGGGAATGATTAAAATAAGTTAAATGTGTAAAACAATTATTGGCCAAATAAGCTATTGGGTCTGAAAAATATTTGTATGCTTACTACTTAGTTGCTGGATTTACGATAAAAAAAATGATACCATTATTTCTCGCATGGCTCAATTAATTATAGATAAAGAACTATTTAACAAACATCGTTATAAGTATAAAAATAAACACAAAAAACCATATATAAATTGTCTATAATAATACTCAATTAATAACAATTTGACTTTTGATTACCATTTTGTATTTACTCTGATGTTTTGAAACAAAGTTTGAATTCGAGTAAAAGCTCTGCTAATGAGCATCAAATAACAATGCGGCTCAGCTGTACGTAGTAATTGTACTTAAACGCACGTGCAGTCGACACGTACCAGAGTCCTGCTCGTAAATCGCGTTTCCTTTATCTCTTGAAAGCGCATCTGCCTTTCGATCACAGAGTCTACCTGTAGATCAATGTATTCTGCTTTTTCGTTGATACATTTGTTTTACGTGATTTTTATTCATAATTGTTATTTAAAAAATAATACTTTATAATCGAATAATAATACTGTTGTAGTAAACATAATAATAGCAATGATTCCTGATTCTAATTTGATAAAGAAAATGTTGTATAGATGCTGAAAATTTAAATGATTTAACTATCTATAAGGTACAAATCTCTTATTTTATAATATTCGCTTTAATATATTAATAGCATTATTTCATTTAAAATTGACTATTTGTAATTATTTACACAAAAATTTATACCACAATAAAGAGTTATTAGCCTTTTTTAAAATAACGTTCACCTTTCTAGCAATAACGAATATGGCATCAAACAATTAGTCTTTTGAAACTTCATCTTGCAAAGAAGTTTTTTTTCGACATAAAATGAAAGTAGAAAGTACAATTTAAGACTTATTGATATTAAAAGCTTAATTCGTCTACGCGAGGTCAATAAATCACTAGTGAACAATGTCAAAACCTAGAATTAGATGTAAATCAATTTCGATATGTTTCTTTGACATTCGTAATTTTCTACTAAGCTTTTATCATATGTAAATTCGAAATGAATTAAGCTTTTAACACATAATGAGTGCCATATTAAAGGTTACACTTTCTACTTTCATTTTCACTTGCATATTTAAAAAAAATTTTTACGGCAGCAAGTTTCAAAGTTATGTATATGTTACGTCCGGCTGTATGGTAATCAATAGTGAAAATTTTGACAGGTGTATTAGGTAGCCACATTGTTTGAAGATGAAACTAAGAAAAGTCAAAATCTGACAACTTCTTTTTCTAAATCAATACCTTAAATATAAAGTCTTTATTTTTGTCATTCCAAGGACCTAACGTACACTGATAATATATTTTATTCGGGAAAAGAAATTATACAATACGACCAAATAATTATTATTGACTATTTTAAAATCTTATAAAATAAGAAAAAGATTTCAGGCCACACATATTTTTAAATATTTGAAGTTTTGAAGTAAAATGAAAATATCCAGATATTGTTCCGTTCATCAAATTTAAATTATAATTGTCTCTTACAATTAAGTAGAGATAATTATTAAAGACGGCTATTAAAAACCTACAATTAACATAAATTTTTATCTAATATTGCGGTTATGCCGGATAAGACGATTGCATTATACATCCTGTCATTTCTCCTAAGAAGAGAAAATGTCCTTACAAATGATTGCTCTGTTGCTGAAAGGCATTTTTCTATAGTTATGAGTCCCCTTGAAGATTTTCATACTGAAAATTATTGTCTTGATTTGAAGTCAATGATTTACAAATGATTTAAAATTGAATTATAGTTTATCAATCACATAAATGTAGGGCAAATTTGAGTTAATCGACAAACGGCTATGTAATATCTTAATTATTTGCAAGTAATATGAGCACTTGTACTTCATTAATATATCTCACATTTACAGTTTATATAAATTATTAACTGGAAGTTTAGTAATAACTAAAAAAAAAAAAAAAAAATTTTATATAGAAGTCATATAGAAGTAAAATTGAAATCTCTGATTTTTTTAAAATTTTTGATAACATATATGGAATAGCAAGGAAAATATTCTGAATATCTATACTGTATTTCTTATATTTTTCTAATTAAAATTTGATCTTGATAAAAAAGAAACGCACCAATTATACATTTTTACAGCTGATTTTGCAGTATAATTTGGGTGTGTATAAGCGAAAGTAATGCTGAAATTTCCTCATGCAAACAAAGTCCACGAGTTACCCCACAAGGAAACTCACCAATGAACTTTGAATTGCAGCAAAGTATCGAGGCGTAAAAACGAAAGTGTATAATCCTAAAATTTGCTTGCACCTGGGACAAGCAAGGCTCTCAAATCGCTCGAAAAGGAAACGCATCGAGAAGTTCCAACTATATAGCTGCAAAGCGCGTGCGGCAAATCGCTCTCTTCCCAAAGGTGCATCCACCTCTCGACTCGCGTCCACGTGGTCTATCGCAATGTGCACGAGACATCGCATATATGCGCGTGTCGGCCGGTACAGACGAGGTATAGCGTGAAAAACCGGCGAGCAGCTCGTCTATATACTCTTACGCTCGCGCATCCATCCTCGTCTGCTTTCACGAGCAGCTGGAAAACGAATGCCTCGTCGCCTGGCGCAACTTTCGACTTGCCTCGAGTCTCTTTATAGAAACGGCAAGATATAGACGACTGTGCAAGGAAGGTGAAAGTTCGATCCTCTCTGTGCCAGCTCTGAAAAATTCCGCGTTATATACCGAGCGCAAGCGCAAGCGTTGATTTCATATACTTATAGATATATATATACATGCAAACTCCATCCGCGATCGGGAGGAAGAGAAGAGGCGAGTTATAGCTATAGGCTTATAGATGCGGTCCATAAAACGCGCGGCGTGCTCACGGAAAGGGAAAGAGAAGCGTGCAAGAAGCGCTCTATAATTGTGCGTGCAGATGCAGGAAAGTGAATTATTTTAGAGCTGACTTCTTTTTATTGCGGTTCTTTGCGCTTGGCCAACACACGTGTGTATATGCATATGTGTACCTGCGGATATGCGCGCACACGCGCAAAGATGGGCACGGATTTTTTTTCTCTATTCGTTTCTCTTCCGAGTTTTTCTCTGTTAGCTCTGGGTAGATGATTTATTCGACGGGATATGCGTTTGAAAGTTGTGATGGCTGAGTATCTGAATGCAGAGTGTGTTAATTTAATTACGCCCGTTTCTCGTAAATCAACCAGCGAAGAACGGATGATCTGTGCAATTATTTTATACAGGACTGGGAGATTGGTATTAATTATACGACAATGTAAATATTTCAATATTCATCCAGAGTATATTTTTGCCAAGCGCGTTGAATTAAGATTTTTAACCAGTCTGCATTGTCAACGTTAATAGCTTACGCATTCAATTAGTGTGACTAATTTAAGACATAGTATACTTTTACTCGTTTGTCTGGAAGTGAATAGGCGTCATAATGATTCAAGCACACTCAAAACATTCTCTGTGTTTAATTTACTACATATTTGTATGCATAAATTATCTTATTTAATTTCTCAAAGACTTTCTCGTTATTTGCTTTAAATCCTATCAAGATAATGTTGCAATAATTTTAAAATTGATTTGCCAGTTATATTTAACTGTGTATGCGAGTGTATAAAATATGACAAGAAAATGTTTTAATGCGAATGAAGAAAATCGGAAATTTTTGATAATTTTACGGAATTATCATGATACTATACCTTGTTATTAATATTCAATAAATATCAACGTATATATTAAAAGATAAATGCTAGGATCGTAATTATAAGATAACATGGTGTATTCGTGTAATTAACAAGCTTATGTAATTCGAGCTACCTATAAAATGAAAAAATAATGATATAGCTTTACAGTAATAATTGGTCCGGTAGCTTAATCAAGGAGTTCGATTTTTATACTGAAAAGCACAATTTATTATTGGAAGGGAACAATGACCCATCGATTATCGGAAAGAGAAATCTCAAAGTGCCGTGAAACGAGGGGGTTCAAAGCCATCGTTTAACCTCCTACGTCTTCCTACTGCGGCATCCTTTACGCGAAGCTCTAAACGTCAATTTACCGTCGATTAAGGAGGGAATGAAAGTCGCGGCAAAAGGCGCGCACGCGGAAAATTTGAATAAATGCACTCGAGGTAGCCGAGCAATTTTTTAACGAGCGATTGTTAAGTTAACTTTTATTTGCCATACCTCTAATTTTCAAAGCCTGCTTTAAAATTTCTCTTTCTTTTTCATCATGAAAAGTATATATAGTTTATAGAAATCTGAGCATTATACATTTACACCATGATCTATGAATTGATTTTATCAAATGATTCATTTGTAAATAGTTCTAATAAAATCCAAAATCTTTTCATCAAAAATATATTCAAATGGATTGAATTTACATAACAAAAAAGGGACGCGAAAGATTGATCTACATACATTCGTGATAAGCCGTATTTGTAGTGAAAACACTACACTCTCTAAATTCCTGTAAATTTGAAAAGCGTGACAAAATGTTTTTGGAGTTTTTAAATTCCTTGAAATAAGAATTTTTAATAATGTTTTTATATCTTACTATTCGAAAGTATTAAACTATATATACTTTATTAGTGTTCATTTATATAAGTTGAAAATAATTATGTTGCGATGAACTTGAAATTTGAAAACATTAATTTTTAACAAAATAGTTGAGTACGTTACGATTTAATTTTTAAATTTCAAGATCTTATCTTTATTTTTACAGATAGCTTTGTATTACATGTGTATAAAATCTGTTGTATACCTACTCAAACTAAGAAAAAAGAAATTTTACTTATTTTTCTGAAATAATGGAATCACTAAGTAGCATTCCTATATGCTAAAATCGATGGAAAAAATCAGCAACATATTATTATCTTCGATTGTACAATAGCCAAGTATCTCTGTCGCAATTTTCAATTTGGCAATCGCTCTCTCATTACTTGGCGAATCAACATAGTCACGTCCTGCAGTAGCACATCATCATCAGTGTGAAAAGAGTCGCGATGCGAGTATAAAGATGAACCCGGTAGTGAAAGGTGCGTATATATATAGACGGTCAAGCATGAGCAGTTTGACTAATCGAATACGTGTAAAAGCGAAACAGTCACTCCTACACGAACATCATAACTGCAGCGGGTTACTCGACGAGCACATAAGCCAAAACGACCACGACGATGCGGACAAATTTCACTTGCAATTTTTTCCCTGCACACGCGGACTCGAGTCGTCGCAACGTCTGACGTCACGATCTCTCCAAGTGAGAGCAGCTCGTATATGCATATATAATCGGCAGAACGATATGACGTCGCCCGCGGCGTTCAAGAGAGAAAAAAACAACGGTGTAAGAGAGGAAGCGTGAACGTGAACTTCGCGGGTGGACTATCTTGCGTGCGTTTGGTAAAATACGTATATAGCAACGACTTGCGTATAACTCCATTGCGCACTTTCACTTTATACATATATATATATATATATAGCATGCGTGTGCGAGTGTGTTTGGTTCACAACGTGATTCCCCGACGATCGGCAGTATAAGTGGCAGTATGTAAGTGCGCCCACGACAGAGCCAATGACCTACTAACACACAGAGAGCGACAAGGACGTTCGATTCGTGCGAGCACGCGGTTTGCGCGCTATATTATACCTATACGCGACTGCATTGGGACGCGGCCCGCGCGATGTGTGATAAATCGATTGGCCAGTATAGAGTCGGCCACGCGGGAACTTAGACCGAGATTTTTGCCGGTTGTGTAACGAACGGCAGCCAAGCAGTTATATAGTAGCTTCGTCGTGCGCTGCTCATTATTTCATCGATGATGTCGATGTCGATGCATAATCCCTGACATTGACAGCGGGATCATGACCGATGGATGGGTTTTGTTTTACAATCGATGTGGGTTTCGTCGTGTTTCAAACAGCTATATCAAATAACTTTTTTATAAAAGAAATTTTTTCCAAAATTTAACATAAGATGGTGTTAAATTTTCGTATAAATAATACATTTTAATTAAAAATCTGTTATAATAAAAAATTTTAGTAAGAAGAAAAATAGTAAAAATAAAAATTACTATTACTGCGATTGGAAAATAATAGTAGTTGTTACTATAAATTGTAGTAATTTTTATGAAAATACGAGTTTATTTCGCAGTTACTACAGAAAATAGTAATTTTAGTTTAAAAATGTTCTCTGTGTAATTATCCTTGGAAAGATTACACCTGGAAGATAGATCATCTACATTTTAACATGTCTGCTCAAGAATACTGCTTAACTTTATTTTAAAACGAAGTTCAGAATTAAAGACTAGAATTCCTAATTTAGGGCACTGTTTCGTTTATTTAGTTTAATTACGTTACAGGTTACTGTAAAAATAAACTCAGAAAATTGCAGCAGCCAACGCTCACTGATTATACGCTTCTTTTGTCGAGTAAAATCCTTATAATTTAGTGACTTTTGAGTTTAAAAAAAATAGATTACGTAAAAATAAGTTCTCGAATCTTCGGTAATAAATAATAAATTATACAGATAATTTTTTTGCGAAATGTCGTGGGTAATGCACTTATTGAAAAATATCAAATTTCAGTTGTTATATTATTCAAATTGAATTACTATAAAATTTCTTTTAATACTTTTGTCTATATACTATAATGTAACGTACATATATGCAGGAATAATAAAGTTTGAGTATCTAAAATGCCAAGTCGTATAAGAGAAATAAGAAATTAATGACTATAATTATCTTTCTAACCAAGTTTCAAACATGAAAATCTGGAATCAGCGACCTTTGAAACCTCGCACGATGCAGTGAAAGTTCGCGATGCAATCGTGACATTCGACGACGAAAGTTCGATCGCAACAGGCATAAAAGCTACTTTATGGCAACGATGGAAACAGGAATTTCATTTCACAAGAAATCGAATTAGAGCCTTAAAATTTATGAAATTACGGTAATATAATAAACATTATTCAGTAAATTCAAAAAGTTTTTTTACCATACTCGTCTAAATAATTATATCTTTTCGCTATTATAAAGCATACGATTACTATACTGTTTAATACACTAAAAAATTGTTTGAAAGATAGTCAGAGTAAGTGATTAATAATTTTAAAGACACACAAGGACTATGGTAAAATATGTTTCATACTGGAAATATCAATCCAAGAAATTATAATTGTAATGAAATTAATGTATAATTCAAATCAATGAACTAATTATTTTAATATTAAAAATTCAATGTTTTTTTTATTTTCTGCAACAGTAAAAAGGGAAATCCTGCAAAACTTAAATTATGCTAACCAGTATCGTTACGGTATGTGAGCTCAAATACTAGAACTCGAGAGTGCACCGTCGTCTTTGCTGCACGCGCGATCCACAGACTGATTTTCACCTGGACAACGACATGCGAGCCGTATGTTTTGCTAAAAGCTTTTTACTGTACCTCTGAGAAAACCAAAAACATTAAATTTCTTACGAAAGCTTTTTTTTAACAACAGTATGATCGTAGAATTTAATAATCAGGTTTTCTAAGCACTCAAAGACCATATACATACAAAAATTTTCATATCATCGTACCAAAGATTTTCGAAATAATAACATACTCAATTTATGTGAATCATCATAAACGGTAATACCATATTTTGGAGCATCGTTTCACCTATTAGAAGACGAAAAAAGTTGAGTAGAATCTCAAGTTTTACGCTCATTTTCCAATAATAATATGCACTTAGGTAATAATCACGCTATATTTTGAATGAAGTGAAAACGTATATATTAGTTCAATGCAGCAATAACGCCAAAGTATCAATTAAAGTACGCGCGCCATCTTTTAGTATACCCGTTCTCTTTACTCTCTTGCATCTCTCTTACCGATCGGTTATCATTCTATGATCGACTCGCGCCGCTGCAAGAGCATTCGCACTCGTTTTTCAATCTCCTGGTGATCATCGTTGCCGCGAGATTTATCGAGCGAGACGTCGATAATCCATAGCTCAGCGGTCCGCAGGCATCCGCGCCAGCGTTGTAATTGTTATCGCGCCTAAAGAAGCAATTAAAGTCGATGGTACGTCGTGCGCGCGAGCGTCGAAAGCGCGCTTATATAGCTTCGTAATGTGGGTAAAAGTACACAGAGGCAGCGGTACATGCTTATGGGGGAATCGTCGAGATCGACGGTGTAAATAAATCTAGCGTACTTTCGTTCACACTAGAGAGAATCTATCTTCTGCAATTAAGGAGCTATTAAAATTTATACTTTCAAACGCAATTTATTTTATTATATATAAATACGTAAAAGTAGTTTGTGTGTATCGATATCAATATATTTAAATAAGAAACAATTTGATGGTATACTGATGAGTTTGAACAACATTATGCGATAATCATGATTTGTATAACTAAACAAATTTGGTTCGACTTTCCAGAAGGCTTTGTTCGTAAAAGAAAGTGATGTTTTTACTCTTTGCCAAAATAATTACTTATAACGTATCTATCATAAATAAGTTATAACAATTATAACACTTTAGCTCAATCTTGAGGAAATAATACGGATACTTTTTTATTTCACGTAAAAGGAAATGAACATTTCAACATCTGTAATAATGGTTCCTCATTTTTAGGGTCAATATGAAAGTGAAATTCCTTTCTTGTTTATTCACTTAATGTTTTATTATGTAATACAAAATTTTTTGTGATTAAAGTTTTCATTAATTTGTATGGATAATTTTAATCTACGTTCAGAGTTTCAAGTTGACCGATCTCCATTATCACTCGGACAGTATCATCTTTGAAATAAATTAAAATGCCACTCAGCACTTTTACTTCAACTCGTTATTAAGAAAAGTAAAAAAAAAAGAAGAAGAAGAAGAATGAAAGAACATTTATATATCCCTTTTGAGAGTATACAACCGCATGTTTTCCTTGCCCGCAACACGCGCACGTGAGTTTGCTTTCTCTCGGGGCCGCGCGACGCGCAACTCGTTTCCTTCCGAGAGCCTCATGCGCATGTATAGTATGAGCTCTCGAAGGCTGGTCATACGCGCGTAAGGCCGTGGATTACGTTTGGTATGGCTTTTACAGCCGGCCTCGGTTCTCAAGAGAAGCGCCGGATCCTCGCAATTTTCGACACGCGATCGTAATACTCGTGAGGGATGCATTCGTCTTGGATATGTTATATACCTTATTATGTCGCTCAGTGTGCTGTGAAATTTTTATGCACATTCGTAAAGATTCTGGGTAAGGCGTAGTTACTTATTGTTATACTGATGATTATTAAATTTATTGACGTGCTTGTTTATTCGTTTAGGAGAAATAGCTGGATCGTGTTTGAGATAAATGGTTTGTTATTAGATAATCCGAGAACTTTATACAACAGTTCGATTTATTCAATGATTGTATAATCGAACAATTTACTATTTTCATCGGATAGCATTTGGTATAATAAATAATTTGAAATCGTTTTAAAACAATGACCAGCAAATAATATTTTATTTCACGATTATTATTACTTAGAAAGTTTGAGGTTTAATTACATATCGTATATTCAAGTATATTGTAGACTTATTCGTTTCCTTACATTTATAGTTTTTCTCTTACTGTAATACAAAAAAAAAATAACAAGATGTATGTAAACGTTAAACTAGAGCAATCATCAAAATTGTAAATTTTTCCGTACAAATTATTCTTATTAATGAAGAGAAATTATTTAATAATTATTATTAACTTTATTTTAATTTACCTCTCGAATAATTAAATATGAATACCTGAAGAAATTAGATCATTTATATTTATAAGAAAAGAAAAATCGTTAGCTAAAAATTAATTTATGAGTAAAAACCACCTGGTATTTTATACGGCTTAAATATAGTTACCGTTTCTAAGTACCGTGACGTAAATAGATTACTTACATGTATTATTATTCTATGAATTAATTCTACTATAATAATCCATTTACACTTAGCTTTTAAACTGCATATTATTTCACTACATCACGTGCTGGTTCCTCAAACAAATAATACGTTATTATCGAAATTTCAAAGTTTCTTCCGATTAATATGTAGAACGTGCGCGTGTTTGCATTTTCATATTTTACTATGAGAATTTATAACATTCCAGATTTTGCTATAGTTTGTAAGATACTCATTATAGCTACTTTCCATTTATTACGCTATCTTTGTTATAAAATATTTAAAAAATGGGTGACTTTCCAACGAGAAGATTTTCAACTCGTGTTCGTCCATCAACTCTATATAAAATATAACATACATATTCATAATACACTTACTCTTTTATTTTTTAATAAACGTGTGTTTAAACAATTTTTTTGTGTCTTACGCTGCTTTAAGAATATGGACACTTATAAGAAAGCAAATATAATATACATATATGTGAAAGAGCAATGCTTTATGAAACGATATAAAAAATTAATATAGTTATTTAATATGTAAAATATATATTAATGATTGAAAGGTCATCGATTCCCAGACACAATTTCTAGTATATGTACCTGTATTTGTGGCTTTTAATTCATCTTTGACACTCAGCATATGGACATACACCCTCAATTATGTAAATAAAGATAAAATCAGCAAGCTTATCTGAAATTTATGCTAAATCGGTATGTTTATTAATGAGCAGAGCAATCAATGGACATGTTACCTGACGACTATCGACTGACTGATAATTCAAATTAGTCAGTATTTTTTGTTACAAATTACTCTACACGCAAACGTTTATCATGTTGCATCCCATTAAACCACATTGACTTGTTTGCCTCCATTTTCGCAGGATTATAAGGGCCCATGGCTGGAAACACAAATACAAAGCTTCACATTCCTTTTTCTTCACGATTTTAGTGCGAAACAGTTGCGCGCACGAATGTGTGTGTGTATATATTCCATTAAGAAAGTAACAACGAATTCGACTTTTGCGCAGTAGGAGGCTCACTTGGAGCTTTAGCATCTTCTCTCCTTGTCTCAGTTCCGGGAGAACGTCTTCTCTTCTTTCACTTTCACTCATTATGTAGTAAATATGACGCAAACTGGATTTCGACCGTTGGTCTTTTACTTCGTTCTTTCTCTCATTTCTCTCCCACTTTGTTTGTATCTTCTTTGCATGCAATCGCCGATGTTATCATGCCCAAAGGAGAGAAATGAAGGAAAGAGATGAAGGAGAGGTAGAGGAGTAGAAAAAAGAAGAGGGACTAACCAAGATTTTTGCAGCTGAATGCACATACTTCGAAGAAATGCATCATTAATGATACTCATTTTTTTTCTTTAATGATAACCGAATGTGAGATAAAAACAGAGAGCCAGAGAGAAAGAAAGAGAAAGAGAGATAAAAAGAATAAAAGCCAAAGGATTAATGGGAATGACACAGGCTATTAATTTCGAAACGCTCGGGTACCTAACGGTGATAACAACTATTTTGCTCTTAAGAGCCAGTTCGACGACCTCGAACTCGTGCTTAGGTGCAGCTCGCACATGGCGACCATCGAAGAGCTCATCTTCTCGATTATACTTAGCGGTGTGTTTTTACGGATGTTATGTAACCAGCAGTGTACCGCTCGGTAAGGGGAGAAAGATTTTTTCTCTTGTTGTTGGGAAAGGACGCGTGTTTTTCGCTGCGCGCGCTTCCACTTTGATGTTCGATCGCAGGTGGCTCTTTTGAAAGGGTAATGACTTGGAAAATGCGTACGTCTTATTCATTGGATGGTCCCGCCTCTGCATCTTTGTGTCTCCTTGAGTATCAAGAGTGGAGAAAGTTGGATTTCGTTATAGAAGCTTGGATGTGTACATAGATGAAAGTGATATAAAAGTACAACAGGTGTACAAGGAATGAGCATTAGTAAGAAGCGTTGGCTTTGAAATACAGGAGTTTATTTTTCAAAATAAACACTCTTGGTGATAATGTCGGTTGCATATTGGTTTCAAGGATTACGCAAGATTTGTATGTTCTGATGTTTTCTTAATGTAGGAAGTAGGTTTTTAATGAGTAACAACTGAGCAGTAGATGATGATGGAAACATGATTTCAGAAACTTCCTAATACCTAATATGAAATTATTTTTTTTTTATTTTACGGACAATTTTCATTTTCCTTTAGGAATAGTCCTTAGCTTGCCTTCCATTACTAAACGCTTTTACATTAATGTTCCGTGCACAAGAATTGCCTTCTACGGAACATCAATACGTGGGTAATCGAATTATTTTCTTGATTCATCATGGTGACGTGTTGGAATTTCACTTAACGGTTTTACCGATTGTCATCAGATTTCATAATTTTACCGCTACCAATTCGTATCCCTATTATTACACATTTTATTCTATATAAGTATACATGTAATGATTAATTTTACAATGTTGAATCTACATTTTATATAACTTAAATTATTATTTTATTGAATCACAATATTTATATTAATATTTCATTCGCTCAATATATACATATTCTATAAAATATTGGTACCATAATATCAAATGCTTTGTTGATATATGATTCTGAATATCAATGTAATTGTTTGATTCATAATGTAGTTAGACACAGACAACGTAAAAATAGCATCTCTTGAAGCGTTTTTAGTTAATTCTGTTTTAGAAATATCGATAAAAGGCTTGATTTTAACATTAAGATCCTATACTTATAACGTTAACGTGTAATAATAATATCAATATAGCAAATTACAATTTTTTATAAATTGTGGAACATAATACGTGGGAATTTTCATTTCAAAACCTTAAAAGTAGGTTTTCATAATTATATCATTATGTGGTAGTTGCGTAATAAAATTAGTAAAGTTAATTCAAACTATGTATAATTTTGTTAAAATTAGGGTTACTACTAGCAATTATCTAAGAACATAAGGAATTCCATTCCACACAATTAGATTGTGGCTTTGGTTGTGGTTTAACTTGATATTGAAATATTCTAAAGTTCTAGCCATTCAGATTATTCTGATTATTCTGTGGTTTGGAAATTATATTTATAAATAGTAAAATGCACTCATATATTTCTTACAAAGAAACCATTAAAACTTTGTGATGCTGAAGGTTTTCAGGAAATAACGATATCCTTCTTATTATTGAAGAAAAATGGCCACTGATGAGTAGTATGCAGAAGAACGCAATAAAAATAATATGAACTAAAAATATTAATAAAAAAAAAAGTGAAAAAAGGTTGGTGAATTCTTATTAGATTTATAGATTTTTTATTAATATTTTAGTTTGGGGTTCGTAAAATTATTTATTAGTTTTTTTTTATATTTCATTTTAAAGGTTATTTTTAAGTAAATATAAGTAAAAGAACGGTTTACTTTTACATTTTGATTCGTTTCCTATAAATCATGTCTTGTAATCTTAAGTATGATTTTTTTCCTCAATAAATCATTAATAATCTAGAGATGATAAAAGATTAAATATAACAATAAAAAATACGAAGTGAAACGTTTCTCATAGAGACTACTACATATAGGAAATCGAAGGCGCAATATTATGTCGAATATTTTGGAATGGAATTTTTTTCTATAAAATACTTTCTTTTCATAAAGAAAAAGTATAAAACAATTCGTTGTTGCGTTGCCACTTCAAAAGTAACATTTTTTAAAATGATTTATAAAGAATCAATTTGTCTACTTATCTAAGTGTATTTAAAAACGTTGAAGTTCATAGAGCTCATCTTTTCATTGTTGTTGTAAAACATTATTGTTTCATTACACAACTGAGACAAATTTTTCTAAAATAAAACAATCTATTTGTAAAGCAAAGGGCTAAGAGTCTGTTGGCAAACAAAATTTAGATCTGAGTTTTTCACGTATCATTTATATTAAACATATTTTTGTTAAATTAATAATATCAATTTTTATAGAAATTTGTTTACTTTTGCAGTAATAAGATGCTGATAACGAAGTCATGCAGCTGCCTACTAATTGGTACCGTACTCGGCCTTCTTGTGAGTTCGTGTTGCGCAAGCAGCGGCAGCAGCAGCAATAGTCCATCCAGCAGTTTGGAGCAGAGCAGCATCCTCACGTCCCCTCTCGACAGCAGCTCGACCTCGCCTCTGTTCGACGACAGCCAGACAAGTTTTACCGTGGCTGATCGTAACGCAACGCTTGGCAATCGATCGCGTAGACGGCGATTTGTACGCTTCTCCGCTCTTCCGCCCAGCTATGTACTCGATGGTGCGGGTCTTCCGCCACCACATGCGCTGCCACCGGTCCGCGAGTCGCGGAATCTTGGTTTCGCAAGCGTGAGATTTGGCAGCGCCGTCGCCGGACCCAGCCAGTATCCGACCTGGAGACAACAGAAATCATACTGGCGGCAACACTCGGGTCCATCGTCTCCCGTGGGTCTGGCGGGCGCGGAATACCCGGCGAGGCCTGCCGCCCCAGTGATGGGTCACAGGACGCCGAGACTTATATTCCGGGATAACGACTTTCCTGTTGTCTCCGGGAGCTCGAACAATTTCTTCCAGTCGAATCAGTTGCCGGATGTTGAGGAGGATTTCAGAGGTAAGTCGGATAAGGAATATCGATAGCCGTGGGTTACATGCGTTGTGTGACTTGTAAATGAAATTTTTGTTTGATTTTTTTTAATATAGTTTCATAGTTATTATTCAGAGCTTTAAATGTTTTTACTGTTAAAATCATTAACTATATACGAAAAGTAAATTGATTTAGAGTGCAAGATCTAAAAAAATCGTATTCATGTTTCTTAAATTTCGAGTTGATTTTATCCAAAGAATCTATAATCTTGATGTATTAAAAACTGAGGCTTGAATAATACAGACAGTAAAAAAGTTCTTACTTATTGTATCTTACAGTATCTTGAAATTTGAACTCTAAAGAAATGTACTTTAATGCATAATCCTTATTATAGATTAGAAATAAGAATATCCATTTATTACTAGAAAAATTATCATTCTATTTACGAAATTATAATAATAAAACTTATATTCATTTTCTTTATATTTTAATTTAATCATCATATGTGAATCATTTATCGTATTCGATAAAAACCCATACTTTGATTATTCGGTTTTGTCTTCATGGGTAATCTCTAAACTGTTACTGGTTATTTCTTAGTATTACTTGGCATACAAGCTCCTATACATCCATTTTAATGTTCATTAGATTAGAACGTATCCTTCGATTGCGGTGTAAAAATCTGTAATACTGTAAGTAAAAGCCAGGTTTTCCCGTATTTATGTAGATTTAAATCACACTTGATAGCACTTTCAGTTACTACTTTCAACGTACATAATATATACTTTGCAATTGGATTCGCTTATTACAAACATATTTTCATTACTTTCTCATATAGGGAAACAGGTTGAATTAAAAGCAATCTGTTTTTGTGTTCTATATAAAGCTATGCTAATGAAGAGCTTCATGTTTATGCTTGATTAAACTGGCTGCTATGTGCAGTGTTCTTTTATTATTTAATAAGAGATGACTTAATTATGAAACCAATCGTTAACAGCCAATGTATTCTATATTCGTTTTGAATCTTCTATCAAACATGTTATCTCGTACCGAAGTGCTTAATTATGTAAATGAATCGAAACTACAGTCATAAACACGGAGAAAGCGATGCTACTATGAAACTATAAAATGTAAATGAAATCCACGTTTTTTTATTCACAAAAATAAAAGTGATGTGTGAATAATGATTAATTTAAATCATTAGTATATAGGTGAAAAATAATTAATGTCAATAAGAGGCTTGTTTTTCTTTTGAGTACCCTAACTTGTGACAACTTAAAAAATCATCAAAAATTATCGTTGTTTATTTGAATTGCCGATATCTCAGAGGATCCACTTATATTTTTTTATATGGAGAACTTTCCACTATAGTCAATGAGAAATTTCTACTCCATTTCATATATATTCAACCAGCTGATTCTTCATGAAAAATGTTCTACAAATTTAAAAATATTCTATTTTTAATCAACAAAATTAATTATTTTGAAATGAAAAAACCAACTTTGTATGTTATAATTTAAATTTCTTTAAAGATTGTACAATATAATATTTATTGTAAAGTTACAAAAAGTTATTAAATTTTAATAGATACGATTATTGATTCATTCTTATGTGATTGTTATTATTATTTCAGATCACCGAAAACAAATTTTTAATGAATATCCGAGGCTAGAAACAGGTACGTAAACTTATCTTGTTATCAAAGTTATGTTTGTCAAAGTATGATTTAGTTGATTAAAGTCAGCGAAAGTTTTGAGTTATAGAAAACGTTACGACAATAAATATAAAACGCTTAAACAGTTTCATGATCAGTTGAATGCATCTTTTTGTTCAAAAGCTAACGCAATATCCTAGTAACAATTCCGTTATGCTGCAATTATTTCTGACGAGTCTGTGTCCCCGTAACTCGTCATAATTTTATGCTTCGGTGCGTCGATAAATTAATCTTTTTCTCTATTTAGAAATCAATTTTCTACGTATTAAAGTGATGAAAAAAATCGTTTTTTGATTGTGACATTTCAATTATTTTTGCAAAACGTAGTACATGACCAACTGTTTATTCACTGATTTTTCAAATTTCAGACAAAAATGTACTGGACGACAATACATATTGGGAACTAATTAGAAAAGCTTATTACACAGAAAAAAATTGTTTTCAATATGGATTGCTGCTTATTTTATACATTTATTTATTATTTATAATAAAATAACAAATAAATATATTTTTATTTACTTACTGTAATATTGTATGCACATTTGGGATTCGTAAAATTTTAATTTATTTCATTCAGCAGCTTTATGTAAATATTATCACAGCTAGTCATCGGTATACTTTAATATAACCAAATCTCTTTTATCATTATAACTTCAAATCTTACAAATACATATTATTAAGCATTTTTCTATATAATTTTATATTAAAAAACATTATTTCATTTATGATGAATTGAAACTGTAGATTTATTTTCGTTTGTTTTAAAGAAAAAAAAAAACATTTTATGACCATAAGATAATACTTATTGTGTAGAATAATGTAGGAATATTTTCATTGAAAACCTCTTTTCGGTGGGACAAAGTTTCCTTAAAGTAATGTGGCACAAAACACTGTAAACATTATGAGAAATGGTAATAAAAGTAACGAGACGAGATTAGACGTGCGACAACTGACTGTGCGACGAGACAATTGTACACGTCGACGCAAAGACACGATAGTTAAACCCAGTATGGAAGAGAATAAAGCTATAACCCTTGAGTCGGAGCCCTCCTCTTACAAAACCTTCTGTGCAGAGTCGCGGAAAGAAAAAAGACCGGTGTGGAAGGGTGACGATTCGTTGTGCGCTGACGGACGGAGCTGCGAATTTTTTCTAATGTGCTGGATGTCCGCGGGCTTGCTGGACGGCAGCTGCGGCGGCATTATGTACGCTTGCTGCTACCGGACTAAAGACGCGGCTAAGGCAAGCAATGATTATAATCTAGTCGACGAGCCACGAGATCAGATTCAGTCGCTAGCCACGGACTCATACGTCGCTGAGGCCACCAGCGAGGATCGTAAGTTTCACCTTTGACACGACTCGACGAGCTCGCCCTATAGGCCGAGATACCGAGGCCGAAAGATATTATATACCTGTACTACGCTACACGCACGCACGCAACATACCCACATACACACACGGATGAGCGGGGGAGATGAGGAGAGGTGTAAGAGGGACTGAGAGACAGTCTTGGGAAACACAAAAATTTTACGCCCGTCGAGTTGCGTCCTCGTCGTCCCAATTGCCGAGAATGATCATTTTTCCAAAGGATGCGCCAAGAGAACATGTTATTAGCTATGTATGTCACGTTGTATAGGCTTCGCAGATAAAAAACCGACCAGTGAAACGTTAAAGCAAAAATTGATAAGAGATTTGGGATTACAGTGAAACAGTGTATCATAGTAACGCCACGTTGACGCGTTTCAAATCGTAATGGGGGTAATTGTGGATTAAACAAATGGCTGTTGCAGATGTGTTTAGAATTTCGCATTGTTAACATCACTATTTAGTCTTCCCAGTCACCCTTAAAATTTTACTTTGTAAAAGGTCTACATGCTAGAAGTATCATTTTGCTATAGTTTCAAAGTAATATTAAAAAATACATTAAAAATTACT
Source organism: Torymus tubicola (assembly GCA_035583055.1). Lineage (NCBI taxonomy): Eukaryota > Metazoa > Arthropoda > Insecta > Hymenoptera > Torymidae > Torymus > Torymus tubicola. The sequence continues at coordinate 23,621,822 of JAWWEQ010000010.1, read as the reverse complement.
TGTTTACCTTGTATAGCACTGTAAATAAACGGTATATTATGACGATGTAGTTTTATATGCATGTGTCGCTGTTGAACCCTCCATCTGTCGTTAAAACTGAAGTGCACTTAGGAGGTTACACATTTTTTTCACAGTTTATTTATTGCAAATGTGTAATGTATAATAAAATACAAATACGTACTGCCGCACAATAATGATATGAGTGTGTTTTCATGTACTTTTTCATATAAGGCATAAAAATGTGTCCGCTGTTCGTGTAAAAATTTCATGACCTTTCTTATTATGACATAATTTGTATGATGATATGAAATGATGCCCACATTTACATAATCGTATACACAAAAGTTTGCTAAACAAATAGAACGAATAGGTATTTTATGAGAAAATATATTTTTTATGACTAAATACTATAATATAAAATAATAAATTTACTAAACATGATCTAATAAAAATAGATTAAAACATTTTTGAAGTATTTCATAAATAATCTGTAAATTTTTAAAGTATACTATTAGAACTCCCACGGTTTGAAGTTTTATAGTTTCGATAGAAATCGCGCATTGAGCTTTTAAACGAGTTTACTTACATCCGTATGGAAAAAAATGAACGTAGGAAATCGTAAGAAACCCTAGAAAACCGTACAAAACTGTAGAAAACCGTTCCAATTCGGACTTATTTCGTACGATTTTGTACGGTTTCTTACGCTTTTTCTGCGTTTTCGTACGGTTATCTACAATTTTTTTCGATTCATAAAATCCTTCGAATTGGTACCTAAAATTGAAACGTATGAAAACATAAGAAAATGTGAAACTACGTACGAAAACGAACATTTCCGTAAGTTTTAATAAATCTTACAGTTTCCTACAGTTTTGTAGATTTATTTACGGGTTCGTACGAGTTTATTTATTTCATTACGATTCGAAAATTTTTTGTGTATATAACAAATTTTTTCTGTCAAAATAGTAAATGTCAAAAACTGTACAAAACTGTACGAAACCGTACGAAAACGTAGGAAACCGTAGAAATTAACCATGCATATTCTATGAAATCCGTCCGAATTGGAACGGTTTTCTATATGTTTGTACGGTTTTGTACGGTCTCCTACGGTTTCGTACGATTTCCTACGTTTGTTTTTTTCCATACGGACAGTTGCAATAAATTGTGAAAAATTATTTTGATCACTACTTAGTATCAGAAAAATTGTCAAAATGTATTTAAACATGATTCATTCATAATAATAGGTATATTTTAAGTTAGGGCATGGATAATTTAAAAACTCTTATCATTCTTTATAAAACAGAATGTAATGTGTAAAATGTTATGTTATTCCTTACCTCTAAGTATGTGGAAAAATGGTCATTCCGCATTTGAAGCCGAGCGACTGACGATACTGCTCTTTTGGTTTGGTGTAATTTCATTTGAAAATTCATATTTGGTTTAGCATGAGCATGATACGTACATACAATGGTATTGAAATTGGTATTGTTAAATTTTGTGACTTAACACATAAACGCACGCACGTAACATTACGCACGTTTTCCCGCGAGGATGCACTAACGATACCTTCTACTGACTTACAAGTTTTTCTCTCATTTGAATAAATAGTAATACTCGATTTTGGTACTGACTGATAAAGTAAATACAAAGTTACAGACAAATGTTAAAATTTTAATTGAAAAATATCATACAAATAATAAAATGAATTAAATTCATATATAATCATGGATTTATTTATTTTTCTTCCTTTATAAATTGTGAAATTATTCTCAATTCTTAAAATCAAAAGATCTTGACAAAACTTTTTCAACGTAAGTATTTTCAAGGTTACGTAAAGTCTCAATAAATATTAGGTTATCAGAATAGTATAGCAATAAATATATTCTGAAATGCAATAACTCTATTATCATTTTGATCGTGCATTTTCTACAAGATATCTTCAGTCATATCTTTTTGAAGAATTAGTCCTTCCGCGGCCCTTTGAATAAAAATATGTTAGGGGAAAATGATCTTTGTCAAGTTATATATTTATGATGTTATTGTAACGAAATATTAGTATCAGAATATTATAAAAATAATAAAGAAATAAAATTTTTACATTCATAGTCTGTACCTTGATTCCTTCTGATTCGATCGACTGACGAGGTGACATTTGTCTTCACATAACAGTAACGTACTGAGATCTATTGGGTTTCGAATGCATGCAATGCCTACGGATTTCGTATAAGTTGGAAAGATCCTTGTCTGATAAAATTGTATATTTTCTGCATTCCGCAGATATTGGCCAGTGCATGGAATCTAAACAGTGTCATCGTAATCCAGTTGTACATCTCGCTACTATTTTCTTTTTACTCTAGATGGTCAAGGCACGTCAGTCGAGCGCACAATGTATTGTCACCTTTACTAGTGTTGTAAAACTCTGACTTTATATCGCAGTTTCTAATTTAATAATTTTTCGAGCGCTACGTAATAATTTAAGAACGTAACAAATAAGTTTCGTGTGTACTTATAGTAGTGTGATACTATTTCATCGTCTATTGCTTGATAATTTTTTAAAAGGAACATATCTTTTAATTTTTACATTTATACCATTAATGCTTATTTCAGAATGCGGTATTTCGGCATCAAAACAAACGGCACAAAGGCGAATTGTTGGCGGAGATGAAGCTGGCTTCGGCAGTTTTCCTTGGCAGGTAATAACAAAGATTTATAGTAAAGTATAGTATAATTTACAGTAGTCAGGCAATATATGGATTCAATTAAAGATTACAAGTTTTTGATGTACCGAATATTGCTGCAGCAATTTTAAAATAACTATTCGTTATTGCATTAATAAGAATTTTATTGATTGACTCATGGTACATTGATTGTACTTACAATATTATTGATAAACGTTGGAGAGAGTTGTTCATTGTAGTACCCATAATATTTGTCGGTTACATAGCTCTTGATGTAACCGGTTAAAATTGAAATGCCACAAAAACAAACGATTCTTATAAAACTCCAATAAATAGTTGGATTAGTTTTTTATAAATATTATAATAACAAGAAGACACATGATAAATAAAATAAGTTTGTTTGATGAGCCCCAAAAAGTGTTATAGATCCCCAATAAATGTATTATACAATATTTGCAATACCATACATACGCCCATACGTAATACACGGCCTAGTCTAAGTACTAATGGTGTGACAAAAATTGTTTTATTTACCTTGAGTAACATTAATTTATTCTTGAAGGATGAAATAAAAATTATTTAAAATAATATGTTACATCAATTATAAAAAGGAGACGAGAAGACAAAATTATCTATTCACTCTGTGATTGTTTTTATAATACTGAATTCTCATGTTTTTATATTCTGTATTTAAAATATGAGGTAGGAAATATGTTGCACAAAATAATATTTTGCTTCTAACCATATTTGCCCGACACCGTTACATATATTGTCAGACGTGGGATATGCACGGTAGCTATATAGTTTTAGGAGCTGGCCATGAGTGTGCAACTCTCTCCTACATAGGATATGTAATTTTTAATTTTAAAATATATATTTATTATTCTTTCAATGTCTATCGGTCAATATTTAGCATTGTACTTGCTAATACAATCTTTCTCATTTCTTTTTCAGGCTTACATTAGAATAGGCTCCAGCAGATGCGGTGGAACACTCGTAAATCGCTTTCACGTCGTTACGGCCGGCCACTGTGTAGCCAAGTTAGCATTACAGATCATTTTACCCTCTCCTTCCTCTCCTCGCTCTTCCTCTCGAGAAACTCCTCTATCCTCGCGCAAGAGTTCGCTCGTCGCGCTTCTCGCATTCGCCAGCCCAACTAATTTTGTCTTTGTTTTTTTCTTGTTTGTTTGCCCAGGGCCTCCGCTCGCCAAGTGCAGGTCACACTCGGCGATTATGTTGTGAATTCGGCGACGGAATCGCTGCCGGCCTACACCTTCGGCGTAAGAGAAATTCGAGTACATCCTTACTTCAAGTTTACACCGCAGGCGGACAGGTAATGCGGCGTGTCTTCTCTCTTTGATTTATATCTCGCGCAGCGCCTGAGAATGTACGAGCGCTTGCTACCGTAAATTGCCAATTTCTAAATGTACGTTAACGCGGTGCAGCCGCGTCGAAAGATAAAACGTCAAGTGTATATATGCTGATAGTTTGTCAGAGGGACGATGTTGAAAGTGATCGAACGGTAAAAATTGCTTGTATATACTTACGCGCGCGCGGAGAGAAATTCCTGGTAAAAGTTGTTTAAATCATGCATACACAGATTTATTTATAAATTTCCAAGCCAATAGATTGTTTCTGTTGAATTTGTTATTTGCATAAAGAATTAATTTATATCTTGCTTCAATGAATATATAATCAGTGTTTGGATAACAACATAAAGTATATATAAAATAATAAATATAAAATATTTATAAATGTTTTTTTACATATACGTATGATTTACGTATATATAAAAGATAATTTACATTCCATCGCATGAATTATAATCCCTCACATAAGTGTTTAATTTGATACTAATAATTCACTATATTGTTTTATATTTCTTTTGAGTTTAAATTAGTTAATTGAGGTCAGTTCTATTAACAATTTATTAAGAAATGGTTAACTTTTAAAAAAATTTAAGATTCACTACTTATTCAAAAAGATTTTAATGTCATGTAGATCTTATCTAAGTACGATTATTTTTTAATTTTAGTGAAACCAGTATGGTGAAACTAAGCAAGTTGCACAGAATACGTCCCGGCGGAAATTTTATGTTTTTCAGTTCCGATTTCATCATAATAATAATAGACTCAAATTTACGCCTTGATAATTGCCGAGTGAAAGATCTTTTGAAGTGCTCTGTAATGAACTATTTCTTAGCGTAACTCCTAATCATGTTAATTATTTTCTTATATATCAATCGGATAATTTAATTTTAAATACTTTGATGGTATACGCACTACAAATTGAATGATTAACCATGTTTCGTTGTTGTTGAGAGATAATACTTGGAAAAAAATAAATTGTTGAATCTACTTTCCGCGCAGTTTATTTAACTTGAAGATAACAAGCTAATTCTACTTACAACGATATTGGTAGAAATATAATAACACTAAAGAAAAATAGAATCTTTTGAGAATGTAAAATAGGCATTATAATTTTCAATGTAAAGCTATTCTAACAGTATTTATATACAGTTATAACTTTATAGTTATTTTGATTTCTTTTTAAACTAATTCAACTTTTTCTTAAACCAGTTAATTTAACTAGTCCAAACAAGTTAGCTTTATTTTTCCGTATTTTAGATCCATATTAATTATTATCAATTTTCAGATTCGACGTTGCTGTACTACGACTTGATCGACCAGTTCACTATATGCCTCATATTGCACCAATCTGTTTACCAGACAAAAACGAAGACTTTTTGGGTCAGTACGGATGGGCTGCTGGTTGGGGTGCTCTACAAGCAGGTAATAATAAGTTTGTTTAATACCTATATTTTTTTTCATTAAGCACTGTAAAATTAAAATTAAAAAAATTTTTTTTAGGATCAAGGCTTCGACCAAAAACTTTGCAAGCTGTAGATGTACCGGTCATTGATAATCGAGTTTGTGAAAGGTGGCATCGTTCAAATGGAATTAATGTAGTTATTTACGATGAAATGATGTGCGCTGGCTACCGTGGCGGTGGCAAAGATTCGTGCCAGGTATATACAGAAACTCAATTTAAATTAATATATTTCATCTAAGTAATAATTGACATTTTATTTGACAGGGCGACAGTGGTGGTCCTTTAATGTTGGAAAAAACTGGCAAGTGGTATCTTATTGGTATTGTTTCTGCTGGATATTCATGTGCTCAACCTGGACAACCAGGAATTTATCATCGAGTTGCAAAAACTGTCGATTGGATAACGTATGTCATCAATTCGTAGCACGGAGAAATTGAAGACGTTACCGTATATATTCACTAAAGTTTTCCTTGAAATTTCATCCGTTGGTATAGATAAGTTAAGTTTGAGAAAGTTACGAGAAAACGATTGTTTATCAAATATACTATACCAAAATCAGAAAACATTAGTGTTTAGAAATCTAAATTATTAATTATTGGAGACTATATTTCACAGCAAATCAGAAAAATTAACCAAAAATGAATGTCTCTAATGATTGTTGCTTTATATCATTATAATTTTATTTCATTTTTCACCAGTATCACATCAAATTATTTAAAGTCATAAATTAAATTTTTGAAATCTATAAGTAAAAATTATTGTTAAACTGTTATTCTACTATCAATTGTTATTATTATTTTAATCACAGATTTATATAGATCAGCAAAATTTACCAATTTGAAGAATTTAATGATATCTTTTAAAATTATTTTAAGAATTATTTGATAGTTATCGAATATTTATTATCATCAAACAAACCATAAGTTTATTGTTATTTAAAAAAGTATATAAAATGTAAAAAAGAATAAGTTAAAAAACGCCTGGAGGAAAGAAATTGATTCGCGTTAATTCTTGGCGCGTTGTAATTATTTTATTGTATAGTAATGTAAATGTGTTTGATTGAATTGTATTTTATGGCCGATTTGCATGGAACTCTAGTGAGTGCTGAATATTTGATAAAAGTTATACAACAAAAGAAAAAAAGCAAAGAGTGCATGAAGATGAATGTTATCTAAATATTGCGAGTCAGGATTTTCTACTGAAGATAGTTTTTTAAATGTGTGTTTTATATGTCTAAGTATTTCTAAATTCAGTAGAGGTTTCTGTAATAAAAGAAAACAATTATTATTTTTGTAAAATAAAATTTGTGATTTTTAATTTTTTGAAGGCTTATTTCTTCCATTCCTACATTAAGAAAGAAAGAGTCCTTGTGTATAAATGTCTATAAAATCTGTATATTTCTGTAATTTCTTTTATTTTGTTCGTATAGTAAAAGCAACTTTTTCAAATGTGACTCCATAACAATCGCAAGATTATTTATTCAAACTTGTAATATTTAAACTTTTATACTTACCAGATTGTACCATTTTTTCTTCATCAGTTAAAGACATTTATGCATAATGAAATTTTCTAAAATAAATATACATTGTATATGACTATAACTCATAAGAAATCATAATTAGGTCTCTGAAAATACCTAGCCAATTCTTCTTTAGAAATAAGAGAATCATAATTTTATATTTGAAGGTACTGATGTACAACTTTCATCAATTAGAATGAAATTTTTCAAATTATGTCTTCTAGCTTTTTTACTGCATAGCTACTTAATCTTTTAGGAAATCTTTTTTAAAAAATTTAAGTTATCTTTATGGAAGTTTGTATTCTAAGCATTTTTCGAAACATTACTTCAATAAACTTCTGGTTAAAAATTGTTAGTAGTTATGAAATATATAATCTGATTTTTATTTGAATTTGTGTTAATCCTACCAGAGTAAATAATCTCAAAATTTAGAATGAAATCGTTTTTAATACGACTATCTCGTTAAGTAATAAATTATAATCGTGTAGTTATTTGATGGAGATATTATACCGCAACAATAACATTCACGTATTAAAAGTTTTGGTATAATTTGGCTCTAGAAAATAAGTACATCTTAAATGAGATATTATTGGAAAATCAAAATGAAATCATAACAAGTATTCGGTAAAGGTTGCTACGATAAATAAAAATCTCTCTACATATCTAAAAATCCATCATCTAATACTACAATTACATGTTGAAAATAATAAAACATTACTTACAGTTTCTGAAAAGTAAGTCTAAAATTGTTAAAGATTGTTGAAGAAAAGAATTGAGGCAAAATATTTTAATCGAATGTATAATGAAATGACTTTTATTCTTGTTTATTCTTGTCGTTTCTCAAAGCAGACCCTTGGTTCAAAAACAAAAGCTTAAGATATTAAGAATAGAGGACTATTAAATAGGTATTGTACAGTATAAATTGCTTTTTGCTAGTAACTTCCTATTTCTTCTGACAGTGCTGCTTCTTAGATATAAACTTATAAAATAAATTAATCCTATTGATTCGATATAAATAAACGATAGATTGGCAAACAACCTACTTTTCATTTTTTTTTCGAAGTGAAACATTGTTGATCTAAGATTTGTCATTTGTGAACCTAGTCTTTGAAACTTGAAACTCTTAATGGCGAGCTCAATCTATTTATCAGGTTTGTCGATTGCAAAAGTATTTCATTCTCTTAATCTTTCCTTAAATTATTATTATCGATATGGAAAAATATATAGTGGTTAAGTTACAATTACTGAATTTAAACATTTTTTTTATACTTCTCATCCAGTGTGGTCAAGAGAGACTACGTAATTCTATAGAAAATGAATTTATACATATGGAAGATCAATAAATTAGACAGAAAGTGCTATGGCAAGTGCTAAATAATTTGCTAACGCTTAACAATGCATAACACACTGGTCAATTATAACCAGAAATCTGACACACGCTTCTCTCGTCTTTGATGAGAGACAGGTCAATTATTGATATGGTTCTAATGCTATAAGTGCGAATAATAGTTCATACAATCGGGGGGTTAGTAAATTGCAGGGCCGGATTTCGTGCAAGATATGGCTTTTATGGAGAAAGACGAGAAGCAAGAATTCTCTTTATTTTAAAAAGAAGATATTTTTCACTTATTATTGTCGTTATATTATTATGTATATATGTATATATATATATTTATATATATTATAATTAATATAAAAATCGAAGCTAAGTTTCGGTGTCGTAGGTTGTTCGCTAGTAAAAATTACACGATAGAAGGTAAATATAATAATTTGTTAACCTTTTATAATTACAAAGTGTTGAATACTTTCGTAATGCGTGTCTCTTTTGTTACTGCGAAAACATTTTCTGGACGCGCGTTAACTCTGCCATGTGAAATTTCAATCATTTTAAACTTTCTCAAATTTTATTTTATTATCTTCGCTTTGTTTGCAGGTATTATTAGTAGCTAATAAATAACGGGTAACAACGCTTCTTATTTTTCATTTTTCCCTCAGGGTGTTTTTATTATATATATTTTTTAAATTGAAATTCGCATTCTTCAAAAAATCCCATAAAGAGACGATAGACTCACGAAAACCGCGGGCTTAAAGGTTTGCGGCTCGTGGGTACAGTTTTTATTGTTTATCTTAATTTTTCATTTTAGTTAGACAAGTTTTCAAAAAAAACAAAAACAAAGAAACCAAAAATTCGCAAAACGACAAGGGCTTAATGTGCGCGACGATGGAGAGCCGAGACATACTTTTCTTATTTGTAATCACTCGGCCGATCGATGAACGATCATATCAATTATAAATCCAAGTCGACGGGTTGTTAAAAAGGAAAACCCTTTACAAGAAACGTGTTTTTTTTTTAAATTGGCAGAAGAATCGATATTGACTTGTTCTCGAGGACAAAGAAAAGACACATTCGTCACGCTACGCACATCTCTATTGCAGAGGAACATGGTTTTATGCACCTGCTTTCAGGCACTCGTGTTTCAGTCACGCGCTTCAAGCTTTCACCCTCTCTTTCTTACTTTTGCTGCTTGCAACTCATCTCTTTCATACGATCTAGTTTCTTTATTACTCTTTATTACTTTTGTTTATGTCTGTCTGTGCTTTATCGAATGGGGATGAAAAACAGCTTAAAAATGTATGATAATTGCATTTTCTTAGCAATTGTACGTTGTGAGTGATCAAATATTCATTGTTAATGGGTTACGATTAAGTATGCTAGGTATAAATAAAATGAAAACAACTGAAAAAGTTGCGTAAAATTATTTTTTACAAAATGTCTTTACTAATTTATAATTATGTAAGAATTTTTTTTAATAAACACATTTATTGATGGTTGAACTTATCAGAATAAAATGGATACGATATAATTTTGACAAGTATCATACATTTTAAACGATTCTCCATCTCCACTTCGTCCTCACAGTTACATAATCGTTCGAACATTATCTAGCTGTTTCTATGTCTTTCATCTCTCACTCCGCTAAATTTTTGTCCACTTGCCATCTGTTCACGCTCTCACATACTCTAGAATTTTCTTCGTTATTGGATCATACACACTCAGACCCCTCGAGAACTCGCCTGTGTGGCTTACGGTTTCGCGCGCTTTTGTCATTAATCAATGCGTGACTTCGGAGAAAAACCTTTAACACGGGAGCCCCTGTACATATTTATACATGTTACAATATAACTCGGCATACTCAAGTCTTTTGAGTTGTAATTGTACCTAATTTAGCGAAGAATCGATTAGTTGATCGACGAACTTGACCATTTACCTTTAATGTTTCCGTGTCTATAAAGACGCAATAAAAGTAAAAAACGCGTAGTGTATATATTAACAAATTCTCAGTTCGAAATCGTCGCTCAGGGCCTTTAATCGACGTTCACTCGCAACTTCTCGCGGCAGATCCGTCGATCGATACTACTCGATTCTTCCCCAAGTCATTGTTTCTGTCCTCTGACACATCACAATCCCGCATCGTCCTCTCTTCTTTTCTTGTCTTTTTTTTAATATATCGCTTCGTCTAACTCTTAAATCCAATACAAGTTTGATTTTGCTTCGCTTATTTTTTTCAACGAGAGACGGTATAGTACAAAAACAGCTGGACTGAAACAATACATTTTTTTTTAATTATTTTCGTCGTTTCGCACAAGAACTCCGAGACTCTTTTATAATATCACTTTCGTATATGCTGCTCTTTAAGAATATAATACGAATTATGAAATAACCCTCGCTTTGCTGCCCCCTTTATCATTATATATACTTGAGAGTACGCTTGTACAATGTTTTATTAATTTTTTTTTTCATGTAACGCCGCCCCCGGGAGAAATTCGCGCGTGCGTAATCGGCTAGAGCCGATCGCCGAGAGTGTTCGAGACGGGCCAGTTGCCGGCCACTGAGTAACCGCAAGAACGAGCAATGAGGATGAAAACCTTGGGTTTCCTTTTGATTTTTCTTCTTTGCGGTGCGACGAACGTCTACGTAGCTCTGCCCAAGTGAATTTTTGCCGGGGCCAGTTTCATATATATATATATATTTATTTATATATTTATATATTTTTTTCGTTTATTCGAAAGAAGCCTTGGAAGTAGTCGAAAGCCGCGAGTCCTTTATTTCGGTAATTAATAATAGATTCAAGTAGATTTCTTTTTTTTTTCATTATCTCGTAATACTTTTCTGGCACCGCTTTTTATACAGAGAATAGTAGTTTAGATAGGCCTACATCGGATGATTCTCTTAAACACAGTCCATGAGCTTATAAAGGCGTCAGTACTTTCTTTATTTTTCTTGAAAAATCGACGTTCCCTCTTTCATCCAGCACTTTTTTTATTATCATTTATTACTTTCTTTAATTATTATCGCTTGTCCCAACCCTCGTTCCATTCCTCGTTTTCACACCATTTAATAACGTCATTTTTTAAACAAACGAAAAAAAAGTCTTAACAGTAATTACGCTAGAGTTACGCAAGTCTTTTCATTCTTTACTTGGACGCAATAGTTTTCTTTTTATTTTGGCTAGTAGCTGAAAAGTGGCAAAACGTTTCCTTAAACCCTTATACCTCTTCCCCGCCTTCTCTCTTCGCGGCCGACGTCGAGCTTTTCGTCTTCCATTCGTTTTCTGTACCGACCGTCTGTACTTCAATTTAATACGTTTCGGAAAAAATTTCGACCGAATGGCTATATTGCCTTTCATCGTCAGTAGCTTTATTTTATTTTTTATTATTTTTTTTTTTTTTTCGTTAAGTTTACCTGCGTGGGGAATATTGGAAATAGCGTAAATATCGTTATTCTTTTTTATTTTATAGTAATTTAGTAGTAATGCGATAATATCTTAATAAGGCCCAGTAAGGCTGCGTGGGGTCAACGAACTATCCCACAAAATTTAATATACCTTAAAAACGCGTTTTCTTCCCGTTCGCTCGTCGTCCTGCTCTTCGCTTTTTTTCGCTTCCTGGTCTCCGTGTCCATTGAATTCTCTTTCTGGCCCAGTCCCTCGTTCTTGTGTGTGATTTGTGTGTTCGTGTGCAGTCATCTAATGCGTCAACACTAAACCCTCTCTATAACACTAACTTGTTTAAAGCTTCAAGCTCTTGGTATGATCCTCAACCGTAATCCTAACGAAATCTCGTACCCTCGCTATCCGTTCTCTTTGTTTTTCTGCATTTTTTTGTAATTTTATTACTTTTAAAAAATGAAATTGTAATTTCGCAAAACGATTACATTTACGGCGTATCCGATCCCGAAAAACGAGAAAATCAAAATCAGTCAGCCCTATCGTGTAACTCTCGGCAAACGAGCATTGTCTCATTACATTTTCATTATTGTCATTAACTTTTTGTCTTTTTTTTCGCGCCTTTTTTTAAGCTTGTTCGCCATTTATTTAAGAATAATTATTGTTCACGTCACCATCTCGTTCATCGTGCTTTGTCCAAAAATCCACCGTGGGATCGTTCCGACCTTGGAAATTTTAAAGTTTGCCTATTTTTGAAATTCTCATTCCTCGTCTTCACCGCCCGTCTCCCCGTTTTTAATTTAATTCATTATTTATTCATCATTATTAAATTCAATATATTATTAGCTTTGTTGCCTTTTCTTGTATGTATAAGTTTAACTAACTTACGGAATGCCCTAAGATCATTTAAAGTGTACAGACTCGGTCTTTGAGATATCGGGTAATTCAACATGCTTTGTAAAATTTTCAAAACTTACATATTACACCTCTTACCCCTTAGGTTCCTCTTTTGTTTTATTTATTATTTTTTTTCATCAATAATATAATTAATAGTATTTTTTTCTCTTAGCTTTTGAACTCTTAATTATCTCCCGCCCATCCCATGTCGCGCTCGGATTTCTTTTTGTCGTCATCACGCGCGCGCGCATATATATATAATATATATAAGATTTATATATATATAGATTTTTTTAATAGTGCTCCGACTTTGTTTTAAATCGTTACTCGATACTTTCATAGGTTTTGCATAAAAAACAAGGCAATTAGATTGAGTTTCATTGTTTACACTTAAACCTTAATCGCATTTTTTTTTCTTTCATATATATATTTATATATAATATATAATATTCGGATAAACCACCTCGTATATACATATACTCGTAAAGTACATTCGCAACTAATAAAAAAGGACTAAGCTCTCGGTAAGAATGTTCGCAGACCAACATTTCCCTAGCGACTCTTTTAATTTCTCGATCTCGAACTCGCTCTCTTTCTCTCCCTCTCTCTCGCTCACTCTCTCGCTCTCGCTCGGCCTTTCTCTCGCTCTCTCACTTTCTAGCCTAACTCTTGACTGATTATTCGCCTACGTTTCCTCGCACTCCTCTCGCTCCCTCGTGCGCACTCGCAAGCAACTTTACAATTTTTTCTTTTTTTTTCATAATTCTAGCTATCGTAAGACTTTTCTAGCCCGTGGCGAACGAGCCGCTCCTCCTCCCTCCGTCTCTCTTTATTACTTTTGACTTTATTACTTTCTTTCGTCTAGATTTACCCTAACCAAAGTATGTCTGTGTGTGAGTATGAGATCGTGTATCTGTAGCGTGCATGCGCACTTGTGTGTAAGTCTGTATGTGTGTGTATGTATGCGTCAACACTCGTTCACGGCCATTGGTAATGAAATCTCACCCCGTAACTGATCGCTTCGATTGATAATTAATATAATTAATAATGCTCGGGCCATCGCTCGCCGGCACATTTGAGGACGCGCCGAGAGAAGAGAGTCCGCTTTTGCGTGAGATCGTCGTCTTCTCTGCGGTGTCGCCGAGTCCCGTGCTGATGACGTTGATGGCGACGTGGACGCGGCTCCTTAGGGGCAGCCGCACTCGTCGACGACCATCTTGGGCAGGTCCCGCTTGATTATGTTCGACTCCGCGCCGTAGTAGATGAGCGACATCGACGAGAACTTGAGGGGCGCACAGCAGGGCTGCATACCGGCTAGACGGTCCATCTTGCGGTACTCCTCGATCACGTGCGTGTAATAATTCGGAAAGGTGTCGGGCGTCCTGTGGCCTGCCGCGCAGTCGCCCCTGCAGTAGTTTGCGTAGTAGCTGAAATCACGCATCGTTATAAGCTATTGACAATTATTCTTAAGTTTCGATTTGGTTTTTTTTTTCTACAAAATTTGCTGTGGATTTAAATGTATTTGAAAGTTAAAAGGGGAAGTCGCATTATAGTTTTATAAGGTGCTTAGGAAAACTCTAGTGTTGATTGAATAATACCTGATTGAATAAGTAGGCCTAAGTACTTTAAATAGAATACGTTAGGTGTGTAATATCATTATCGATAACTATAAGTATAGTGATGTATAATCATTGTCAAGAAGTTAAGTACTTCAAAATTTATTGTCATAAATTTTATTAATGATCAAATCGAATATTATTATTTTATTTGTCTTAGTTGAGGTTACGATTTATTTTGAAAAAATCTTTCAACATGAAATTATATTGCTTGAAATTTCTAGTTAGAACAATGCTATACGCTGGATATTTAAAATTCGGAATTCATAGAATTATATTTGTGGCTCCGAGGCATAAAGACATAAGTTAATTTTTTTGAAAATCAGGAGAACCTTGGATTTTGTATCTTTAAATGGATCTTTTTGATTTAAAACTGTCAGTAGTAGCTAAAATATTACCCTAAAGATACGATATACGGAAAACGTAATAACATAAGTCCATTTTTGAAATTTAGTGGGCGGCATAACAACATAAGTCCAGCAGTGATTTATTTTATCCAACTAGATTGAATATAAAAATTATTTTATATTAAATATATACAATAACTAGATAAAATTTATAATTTTACAAACGTTAAGTGCATAAACGTGAGAATTTTGAAAGTTAGTTTATAATACCTGTTCTTTTACGAAATAAAAAAATTTTTTTTAATTTATCGCGAATTCAAGTTGTATTCAAATTATATTCAAGTTGTATACAACTTGTATTATTTTTAACATAATTATTCGTTGATTAATTATTAATTTTAATTCAAATTTCTAATTAAATTAACGAAAGTAATCAAAAAATAAATGAGAACAGAACTATTAGATAAGTCCAAGTTCGCGACATAACGACACAACTTGATACTTTTTCGAGTTTTCACGAAGGAGAAAATGCATAACCTGGTCATACTATCGTGTAAATATTTGTTTTAAATGTGCTAATTGATAAGTACAGTATCGCATCCTATCTCGCTTTTCCGATCTT
Organism: Torymus tubicola; assembly: GCA_035583055.1. NCBI lineage: Eukaryota > Metazoa > Arthropoda > Insecta > Hymenoptera > Torymidae > Torymus > Torymus tubicola. The sequence goes on along the minus strand of JAWWEQ010000010.1, from coordinate 23,606,587 downwards.
ACGAATAAGTTTGAACATTGAAACCTATTTTTCTTAGAATCTCTAGAAGTGGACTTATGTCGTTATGCCTTGGAGCCACAGATATTAAAATTTAGTGTTACAACAATTATCTGAACGTATTCAACGTAATCAATGTATTCAATGAAATCATCGTATGTCCGGATTGATTAAACATTTTGGTGTCTGAGTATTGTTCAAAATTAAAAAATGGCTTGTTTATTTAATTTTAGAAACTTCATTAGTATCAAGTATTGTCTGTTTTCAGATATATAAATATATAACTTTATGTTTGGATAAATTAATAAATGACTTTAATTATTTTATAAATCAATTACGTCCTGTAAAAAAAAATATTTCATAAATATTAAATTTTTATTAAAAAATTATAAATCAAAATCTATGGTCCAAGAGTATCAGTGACACCACTCAGTGCATGTTTATGTGCATTAGCTTTTAAAAAATTCTTTCGGTTTAAGTTCCAAATTGTTTTACTCGTTGGCAAAGCTTTCAAATGGCTATTAAGTTACTAAATTTAACAAATCCTTTATCTATTTCAGTCTTTATTTGATATTATTAAACGTATAATGTTATCTGTAATCTATTTAAGAAAGACACGTTTCTAATGTGATTTACAAATGTGTTTTTAATTCTATTTTGCATTGAAGCTGCTTCACTTCTATGTCTTATCAATAATTTTCAAATAATCCGTAAGCCCCCGTGCAATGCTGTTGTGCATGGCCGGTTGGTTTCACGATACCTTACGAATGTCTGTTACGTGTATATTCAAGACTAGATGAAACACGTATACAACGTGTTCTCTAATTGTATGTTTTACTCAACGGGATCGGGTAGAGCGCGAAATTCTAACGAAAAAGGGTG
>JAWWEQ010000010.1:23567213-23605608 GCA_035583055.1 Torymus tubicola | reverse complement strand
ACCCTTTTTCGTTAGAATTTCGCGCTCTACCCGATCCCGTTGAGTAAAACATACAATTAGAGAACACGTTGTATAGCCATTATTTCGCACCCGATAACTCTTGGAGCCTAGATTCTTGGTAAGTAACATATAGCATTGTAAAATTTTGTTCTACAAATTATTTATACTTTACACACTTTGGTTATTTATAAATTTTTCTCCTATACGTCGGTAAATCATTCAGGTGATTATTATTCCTAGAATAGTTGTTGCATGTACATTTTTTATTGTCAAAATTGTGACCCGATTATTTTTATGTAATAGCTTTAACAATTTATGTAGCACATGTACGTTCTCGTATGCAAATCAAGTTTTTATTTGGTACATATGCAAGAAAATACTTGAAAGACTACTGCCAAAACCTTGACATACCCTTTTTTCTCATCCACACACGCGTCACGTACGTCACGCGCGAGAAGAAAATTGGGCCAAATATTGGTTTGAATTTCGTTTTTGCCTGATTATTATTTCATCTTTAGCTGATATATGACTTTTTTTCTTTCCAAACCTACATATATATCGAATGTACCATTTACCCGTTATTCTGCTGAATTGAACAATACATGTAGATTTTTTCAAAAATATAACTACATTCGCATTACAACGTTTGTTTGGCCAGCAAACACTGCCGATGATATATAAACTCATGTCGCTTACCCTTGCGGAGCGATAATCCAGTCGTCCCAGCCGAGCTGAGAGAAATCGACGTAGAACTTCTCCTTGCAGCACTGGCCCTTGACCGCGCCTGTGCACTCGATCGCCCTCCTCCTGACCCTCTTCACGGCCGTCGGGTCCGTGCGCACGACCAGGAACGGACGGTCCGGATCCTGCGCTCCGCCTAGAAAAAAGATTTTCGCCCCTTTTTTAAAGCGCGGCATGCCACTCACGTCCGATCGCCTCATATACACCGCCACGCGCGCACGCGCAGCTACGCCGGAAATCATCTCGTGTTCTCGTACACACGTACTCATACACCTACATATATATATTCTTGTTCGCACGATATACACATAAAGCTCTATGTGTATATGTTAATGCAAGCTTTCTTTCTCTCTTTCTCTATATATATGTACATACATGCATGCGTACGCGTGTATACTTCTCGCGCGACTATGATTCCGCGCCGCAGCAGTGCGGACGCGCGCGCGCGCGAGCTTGCCGCGTTATACACATTGATTTTCTGCCCCCGCCGGCCACACACATGTGTGTCTGTATATGTGTCTGATATGCGCATGCATCGGAATGCCCGCGAACGCGAACCGTGTCTATATGCATGCATAATGCACGAGCCGAAAAGCGCGCGCGCGTGCGAGCGAGCGGGCGAAAAGGCAAATGCGGCAAAGCGAGGAACGCGCGTGTGTATAACGCGTATATATCTATGTATATATCGGCCTATAGATTGATCTCGCTTTGTATTTCCGGAAGGTAATGTAGTAGCGGAAGAGCGCCCCTAACGATGCACTCCTCTTTGCCCCCCCACTCTATCTCCCTCTCTGCACGCCCCCCTTCTTCCCCCCTCCCCCCAGGGTAAGTCTGCATTATGGAGTCGACGCTTACTTTTGCTATTTAAAGACGGCTCTACAACGTGGGGCGAATGACCGCCGAAGGTGGAGACGTGCACGTGCGAGCCGCATCCTGTGCAATCGACGAGGAGTGTCAGCTTGTCCTTGTTGTTGAGGCTCTGGTACCAGTTGCCGACGGTGCGCGTCACGTCGAACTTTTGCCAGCCTAGCTGACCGATGTTCATCACCAGCGATGTCACCAGCTCCAGATGCTGACCGAGTTCCTGCAACAGCAAGTAGCAAGAGAGGCTCTTTTATGCGTGGATATATAGACCTTACCGCGAGCGGAGCTTCATCTTCAATTCATGAGCTTACTACTCTACGGCTAATCAAGTGTTAAAATGTTGCCGTCGATGCATTGCCGCCACATCGTATCTAGGAGAGGGGATGGGTTTAGCTTTCGAGGAAACTTTTCACCGACGATCGTCATTTTTATTTTTTTTGTAACATTTCTTATATTTGTTTAATTCAAGGCGAGCTGGAAGTTTTTCAATGCTTGATCTAAAAATAATTTGCAAGGGATGTATATATAGTTCTTTATAGAAGCTAAATCCAAGAGCGAAAACTTTCATTTTAATTTCATTTTTCATAAATTTGCCTTACGCGTAATGATACATTTATATCTACATATCTATTTATAAAGAGCTATTACCTACAACAAAAATCGAATTTAATCATCTCAAGTACTACAATTAGAAAGTCGACGTTTTTTTGAAACTGACATAATCTTTGGTTGGAATTCTCTTGACGATTTTTCTATTTCTGCAAGGACATCTTTTTAATTGTCTTACTTTCAGTATATAAATATCCGACTAAAATGAGCAAAATGCAAAAAGCTTCCAACCGTCTGACACTTTTTGCTTAAAGAAAAAAAAATCGTGTTGAAATTTTACTCTAAACCCGTGCGGAACAGTTACGTTTCAATATTGACACATCTTTAAGTAGTGAATGTCACTCTTAGAAATTTAGAGAGAGAAAGACTAGAATGAGAAGAGCTTGTCAAAGGAAAAACTATTCTGCTGCGCACACAAGACGGCGAATAACGGGCATACGAGTGTCCGACACACACTGAGGAAGTGTCATAAGCGTGTGTAGAGTGTGTGTGAGAGAAAGAGAGAGAAAGAAAGAACAGACGCGAAGGGAGGAAGAGGGGGGAGGGTAGGGGGATGTTAAGGCCCTCGTGTATGTCGCTTAAAGATCATTCATAACTATAGAATTACGAGGCGCTCACGCGCGCGCGCGCGCCAGTGTATAGTGTGTATTATAGTTACTGGAAGCCTCGCAAGCGCCGGAGGCCTGGCCTGCGCGCACGGGAGGAGAAGCATCGGATAGAAGGGGGTGGAGAAACAGAGGAGGTGCGGAGGCAGAGGAAGAGAGGAGAAGAGATGTTATATCAAACGAATATAGACCGCGAGAGATTGGCAAAGGTTTTAATAGGATTAAATGGTAATAAATCAAATGAGATTGCTGAGCCTCTGCTTTTCCCCTTCTCCCCCGCACTCTCTCGCGCGCTCTTTCTTGTCCCCCCCCCCATCCTCCCGGTGCGATCGACGCGCGCTCGTCTCATCCGCTATTTTTCTGTTTTCTGTTTTCTCGGTTAGGCCTCTGTTTCAATATTGACGAGCGCGCCAGGGTGTGAATATCGAACGATCAAATATTTCTAAATATTTATTCTACAGTTTTCTCGCGAATTTGTAGGAGATATTGGAAAATTTCAAAGTAAATAATTTTCTCTTGGAGTTAACTTCTCTCTTTTTTGACAAATATTAAAATATATATAAATAGCAGGTTTTAATTAGAATGAAGTACTTTACCGTGCGAGAGTATTTTAATTTTAAACCTTCTATTCAATATGAGCTATATGAAGTAATCATTACAAACGTTATTCTAAATAATAATTCGACGGTGTAGTAGGGACAAATGCAAATAGAATAGTGTTTCCGTACAACAGACTTTGTTCGTGACATCCAAATGTATTTATTAACAGCTAATAATATTGTATTATTAATAAATACCATGCAATAAATATAGTATTATTCTGGTTGAAATTAAATTCGAACGCGTTAGTTTTGGTGGGGTAGTGCGGTTTGTAATGCTTAGATGAGTATATTCACGGGAATCCTACGAATCCTAGGTGACTTAAATACATTTTCCGTACTAGTCTACAATTTGATGACGTTGACACCGATTCCGCAAATTCTCACTTTCTGAAAAAGTCTTAATCTAATTTAATAGGTCCGCTCTGAAGTTTCACATTATCAAAAGACGGTGTTATTTTTTAAAACGAGTATAAAAAAGGTATATAGATCTCTTACTGGGCCGAATACGCTACCGGTTTAAATTCCAAACCCCTAACTGTAAACTTTGATTTTTTGAAAAAATATTCATGATTATCCAACATATCGTTATAATATATTGAAGTTAATTGCTTCAACTTCAGTAATTATTCTATCTATAACACAAACAGCTAATAATTTTAGTAAACTATAGGCAAAGGGATGGAATATCCTATAAACCTTCAGAATCTATGACACTCAAAAGAAAGTTTAGATTTTTTCAAAGAATTTCATAAAATAACATACCTTCCCACGTAAATGCGTCTCGTTGCCGCAACGGACTTTAAATACCCAAAGCGTGATATTTCTTTGGTTGTTGATGTTCTGCCGATGATGTTGATAATGATGACCACGCCTTAGTTCTACCCTGGCCCATAGCGTTGCTTTTTTGATACTCAGGGGTTCCAGAGCTGGCTCGCTACTTGATAACGGAAACTCGAGCAGTGGCTGACCGTTTAACGTTCGCCCTAAAACAAAGATAAATTAATTTAGAAACACTTGTTTAATAATTTTCAACATTCATATTTACATAATACAAAAAAAAGAAACATTTCAATAGAAATCAACTTGAAGTATCTCGGTACGAATAACGCCTTTTACCACATTAATAAGTAGGAAACAATATTATTATTTACATGTAAAGTAAAAGAAAATATAAATATAAAGTTATTACTATTACAAGCTTAGCTGACAACATGATAAGAGTTAATCATAGACTACTCTTAACTTGAATTTGTAATAGTTTTTTTAACAAGTTTACAATGTTCATAATTATATAATCAATAGCTTAAGTGTTGTATGAAATTTTAAAATAATAAGAACAAATACTCATATGTATTATTCGATATAACTATAGGTGTACAACGTTTGTTCAACGTTCTGTGTTGACATAAGACTTTTTCATACAATTTAACATTTGACCATACTTTCGTTTAGGATTGAAAAGTATATAAAAAAATGTTAACTTCTGTACATCTCTGCAAAAAAAAAAGATTAACGGGACAACTTAACGATCAGATCTTTTTTTTCGCTATCGTAAACCAAGAATGAATACGCGAGAGCGGACTATGAAAAGTGTCATCGAACTAATTTTCTGTTGAGTATTCTAGTCTGCACCAACTGAATAGAGTTATTGCTTAACAGTTATGGGGTCGTTGGCGTAAGTACACCCTCTTCTCTTCCTCTCTTTCCTTTTCCCGTCAGCGGGCGCACTCGCGCTCGCTCTCGCGACGGTGGGCATAGACTAGAAGTATTTTTCCGCCGTATAAAATCGCCTCCTTCGCCGAGAGAGAGAGAGAGAGAGAGAGAGAGGGACGACCTCCGTTCGATGACGTGTTTTTATGTGCTCTCGCCCCGTTGGTAAGGGAGAATTGTGAATTCATATCTTTTGTATTATTAAGCATAAAAAAGCCACATTTGTAAAAGCACACCGATTCCCGTCGCCTTACTTTACCGTTGAATTCATTCCGGATCTTTTGCTAACTTTATAGTGCAGACGAGCGCAGCCAACCGTGCGCAATTCACCCTGCCAATAGTTTTGCGCTGAATTTAATACTAACGAAAATTCTCGGCTTTGGTTGATGTCATAAAGAATGATTGATCGAAAAAGCAACTGTTATTTCAAAGGGGAAATTTTAACGAACTACTTGAGGCCATTTTTAATTCGCTTTCTAAATTGTTATAATATATAAAGATATAAAAGGAACAGTAGCGTAAGTAAATCTTAAAATTATCTTTTCAATGTATGCAACTGTATTTGTATTTGTTAAAAAAATCGGCGCTACGACGTCGATATCAGAAGATTCTACGTGAAATTGCGATGCAGCAACTGTTTCGAAAATGTGAACGCATCGCGCGTGTGGATGTAGGTATCGTTATTCCGGGAAATTTTCTCGAAAAAAATGAGCATTAATTTGAGTATACGTATAGTGAACGGGGCGCGGGCGAGGGGCACAGAGAGGGACAGAGAGAAAGCGAAAAGGAGTAGTTTATGTAAGCGTGTGTGAAGTCAGCCTAATGCGTCGTCGGACATTGCTTATCGACTGGCAGACTGCACCGCCATAAATCGCGGACCCTCCCGTAATGCGAGTTTATCCGTCGAGCACCGTGTAACTTCACCCAACTATATTGTCGCAATATTTTCCCAACTATATCGTTGTGCTCGCAGTGAGAGAGAGAGAGAGAGAGATATTCTCTCTCGTACTCGCTTCCAAGGTTCGGCCGGCTGGCTCCCACCAACACGAGTGGGGATAAAGAGAGGATCGATTTTTTCATTCCCGCTCGCTCTTTCCTCGTGCACATTCCTTCTTTCTCTATCTCACTCTAGCCGAGTATCCGTGACATTTACGTTTTATATTTCTGATTGAGCTGTCTCTCTCTCTCTCTCTCTCTCTCTCTCTCTCTATCGCTTGTCCCTCGTATATATAAAACTGCAGCGAACGAGAGCGAGTATACGCGCGGGCGCCGAAGATTTAAATATTTATAAGCCGCGCGCGTGCGAAGGCTCGCGTGATGCGCCTGTATAGCAGCAGCAGTAGAAGCAACGTGTTCGGCTAGTATAAGCGCAGTATCCACCTTCGGTACACGCTCGCACGCACACATTCGCGCTAAATATCTAAGGTCGGTTTCCATCGTCCGTGCGCCCGCGCGCGTTGATAAAACGTGCGAGGCATGCGAGGGTCGGTAAGGAAGACCGATGCGGTTTCTCTCTCTCTCTCTCTCTCTCTCTCTCTCTAGCACGCTCGTGTCGCTCGCTCTCGGGGTTTAGCAATGTAAACACTAAGTATATTAAAGTAAGGCTTGTACACGAAGAATATCGACGTGTGTGTCCACGACGGCGTAACGCTCATTTTTTTTTGCGGCTCCGGCTAGCGCACCGAGTGCATTATGAAATAGTTCATGCAACGAGGATACTCTCTTTTTTCGTCGGTGCATGAACGTGGTATTACATAACGGCACGAGCGCGCGCGCGGGCGCAAGCTCGGGGCGGCAAATCGAGTGTGTTGTATATATACACATAAGAGGGATGGAAAAAATGTGGAACGAAGTTGCGCGAGCGTCGCGAAGGAGGAGCACTTGCACGCTTTATTAACTTCCTTTCGAGTGTCCGTAGAAACTTTTTCAGGCGTTGATTATTCTTTAATGTTGCGTCGTTGACCAACGCCGAGTAATGTGAATAAGTAAAGCGTTTATTGCTTATAATTTTGAAGCTGAACAACTTTTATTTTCTACTGTATGATCGCATCCTCAAAATGCATAAAGTTGTTTGTAATTAAAAGTAGTTTTAATGAGGAATAGAAAAAATTATGGTATCTTATTAAAAAAAGATATACGTATACAAAGTATATTCGTTGGAAGTAGAATGTCTATATATATTTTAAGTAGAAACAGCCACGTCTGGTGAACACGTATATACAGACATACTTTCCCATGATACTTTGTAAACTTTAACCGTGTTTTTCTCAACTTTCCTAGAATATGAGAGGACTAATTATGGTAAGTTCATATTTTTTTATTCTCTGAATAAAAGTACACGTAATATGTTTCTTTTAAGATATATAATTAATTTATTTTCTATGAAAGCATCTTATATATTACTTCAATAATGTTAAACGCATTTGAACTTTTATTGTTCTTCATAATTCTTGAACTACTTGTAAAAGATATTTAGTCGTGTTCAATTTTTCGAGAGGTTTAAGATAAATTTAGAAGTAATAGAAATATTTACTATAAAAAGATAATGCGACGCGTGGTTATGGTAAGACTTTAGGAAAAAATGTTTTCACTATCCTACGTTAAAATTACTGGAATACTACATCAATGAAAAATGTTTTTAGCTTTCTGTATAATATTTCTTAAAAGCTTGTAGACCTATTATTTCTCTAACTTGCGGTTGCCATCCTTCCTCTCGTATTAATAATTTAACGGTCACTTTCTCAACTTTCTCCAGGACTAAGGGGGTCAAACTTTTTTTAAATTTATGATTTCTTACTTCAATTGAGTATACGGGTTTTGTGTACTATAGAGAAATATTAAATCGTTTATTATTAAGTTTTTTCGTAAATAACGAATACAAATAAAATGAATTTATTTTGAAAAACATTGGGTTCGAACTATAAATATATAAATACAATTATAGAATCAATGTATCATCTTTGGAGCAGAGTGATAACAGAAATCCTACCTGAAAAATATTCACATAACTATGCGCAATCGAAAAGAAACGATTGTTCTCGTAGAATTAATATATCTCAAAAACTAGTTAATCTCCTTATAAAATTATAAACTTTAAAACAATTTTATGAAATTATACCGTATTACTAAATTAAATTGATAATAATACAGTTTTTAATTTAATTATAGATATATCAAATTTCTGATAGCTATAAACTGCAATTTTTAATTAAATTAGAGAGAAAAAAAAGGAACTTTTCTCAAGTTCGAATAACATACTTATTAGATTGACAAAATTTATAAAATTTTGAGAAAATTTCACGAAACTCCAGCATTTATACTCCGAAGCAGGCGGCATAGCGAACAAGGGATGTAACAGCAAGTACATTACATTCGTATACACATACTTCTCGCACTTGGCGCGAGCGCTCACACACACACCCACATACACATATGCGCGCGCTTGGCTGGAGGTGTCGTATATACACACAGACACGAGACGCGAGCGGCGCGGCTTCATCCCTTAACGGTTTGGTGAGTCACGGATTGTGAAGCGCGAGAGAGAGAAAGAGAGAGAGAGCGAGAGCGTGAGAGAGGAGGGGGTAAGAGAGGGAGGACGGCAGGCGGGGAGATAAGCATGGGGCGTCTGCCGCCCGTCTGCCTTCCGCCTTTTCTAACCTGCCTGACTGCCTCACTACGCCTGACTACCCCTAACTACTTCTCGCTCCCTCTTGCTCTCTACGTGTATCCCTCACTCTCTCTCTTTCGCACGCGCGCGCCATACGAGCTTATGTGTGTGTGTCCCTCGGAGAAGAAAGATTTCTCCTTTCTGCGCTCGCGCGCGAGCGGCCTGACGGTCGCACGTATGTGTTTTTTCTGTCTCTCCCTCCCTCCGGGGATAGAGGTTCTCTTCGTAAGAGGATATTCGACTTACGATCGTCTGCGTGCGGGGCGTCCGGACGGACGGGCGATCGTTTTTATTTTCAATTATTTCGCCGACCCTCGACGCCGAGTAAACTTCCCTTACTCCCCCCCCCCTCCGCCCTGTGTGCGCTCTCTATAGTCTGACTCTCGGCACGCGCGCGCCTTTTCGCCTCCTCCGTGCTATTTCGTGCCCGCAAAGGTACATTAGGGCCCTAATAATGATTCCTTTTACGGCTTTTCGCTGTCTTTATTCTTTTTTTCTTTATTGCACTGCTCTTTATGCTTTCTTTATTTTCGACGAATTTAACCGAATTGTTTGTTTGGGATAATGAAGAAATTTACCAAGTATCAAATTTCACTAAAAGCGATACACTCGACGAATATTATTTTCTTATTTGACTTTGTATCAATGTTAATTTGAATTTTACGGAAACAAAAGTTTTTCTTGAGAATATGTTGTTATTTTTATAAGGATAAATATTATTTGTTAGAATTTTTATTAATAAATAATATTATAATATGTATATAAATAAAATTTCATGGAATCCAATATTTATCTGTCAGCAAAAAGTGTATCCCTAAATTGTAAGAAAGTAAGCAGCCAAGAGATAGAACGCACTCGTCGGAAATGCATTAAGAATAAGAGTGTAATGTTTTTGTAATACAATACGATAAGTTTTAATGGACTTAGAGAATGTGGAAGTACTTTCAAGGTCTTCAATACTGACAGCGCTGTATATTTCGATTACTATTTAGCTAGACTCTTCTTAATTAATGTTTGGATTGGAATTTCTATCACAATGAAACTTGTTATTCCTTTGATTTAATTTTGTTTATTTAAACTTTTAGCTTTCTGATATAGTTACCGTTAATTAAAGTATTGTTTAGTATATATTTATCAAATATAACTATATCACACTTATTTTAATTTAAAATTTATTTATAAAACCAAAACATGTATGTTAAAACATATCATATTATGCAAGTATTTTTAACACAATAATATTGGATGCCTTTTGTAAAGACAAGTCTAATCACAATGAGATACAAATGTGAGATTAAACAGATGCATTAAAAGAATAACAATTTTTAACGTAACATTCAATAAAGAAACTACAAAATATTATTAAAGAAATATAAATAAAAATTGTCCCATGCACATCTCGTATAAATTCCGTTTCTCAAGGATCAAGTAAAAGCGATTAAGCCGTCTCTTTAAGTAAATTAATTAGTGTTTAGACGAGCCGTCGAATAGCCGACAAATAAGCCTTCTCCTCTCCCTCTCTGCGGCTGCCTTCCCCCTCTCTTACCCTCCCCCTTCGTCACTGTATGCGCGTATGTGTATGTGCGGTGCGCGCTCGCTATAACACGCCTGTCTGACCATGCCAGACAGTATTCCACTTGGCCACCCTTTTCTTTCGCCAGGCGCGTTCTCGCTCACTCGCTCACGCCCTATACCCCTAAAGTCTGCGGACAGACACTTCAGAGGCAAGGGATGAAATCGCGAGTCATTCCACTCCCTCCTCCTACTTCCCCCACTCTATTCTCTCTGTCTCTCTCTCTCTCTCTTTCTCTTTCTGGGAGATGCCTCTATCTCGGTATGCCAGCGCGCGTTGCTTTTCCGACTTCCATACTCTCACTTTTCCTCCCGTTTCTTCTCCTCCTCCTTCTCGTCGTCGTCGTCGTAGTTTCGCGAAGTATCCGAGAAATTCCATCTACGCGGCTACAATAGCATAAACGAGAACAAGGAGAGAGAGACGAGGTCCGCTCTTCTCTCCCTGTAGATTTGTATCGGCACAGATTTACGCGTCCACGTACTCACACGGGGCCCTTGATTTATCTCAGCTCTCGACGGAAACCCGTCTGGATTTTCCGAGGCTTTTTCCCGCCTCACGGACAGAACTGTGTCGAATTTCGCTCTGTATTACCGGAGGGAAAAAGTAGGGGAGAAATGCGGTAGCTACACTTTAAGTATCGCCCTCGTCGCGATCGGCAATTCCACCGCTCTCGGTGTGTCTTGCGCGCGTATTATAGCTCGACTGGTATCGATTGAATTTAGCCCCTATTATTCGCGCTATTGCGCTTATTGCAAACATCGTAGATCACTATAGCGAGCGTACGTGCTCGCTGTAAAGGCTCGGCTAAGCGGTTTCGCCTGTGCGTATTTGCTCCCGTTTGTCGCATATGTGTGTGTGGGTGTGTGTGAGACAGGGGCTCAAAGGAGAAAATGATGATTTTAAAATTCCTTTGAGTTCGTCGTCGGGCAAAAGTTGAAATGAGACGAGCGCTTTGAAACGCCAAGTGACTAATGTATGTTCTTGCCTGATAGACTCCGCTGTCTTCATTTTAACTTCTTCTGCATTGGGATGTTCGAAATGTCTCATCGAATTTCCGGGTTCACTGAACATTCTGAAGTCTCTCTAAGTTTTCCATTTACATAATATCCTATTTTCCTCTCGATTTTCATCTCCATTTCAGACTACTTAAACTTTTTGAAAATTATTTTTCCGAAATTTCGCATCATCCTCAAAGATTATTTTTTTTTATTAATAATCTTGTCAAAGTGGAGCATCTTGATCGCAAATATTATTTTGGAAATGTCAAAAGACGATGCTCGGGCAGGTTTCAGGAGGATGCGAAAACTGGTTTAACGGCAAATACTTTGACATGAATATAAAAGTCTCGTTTGTAAAGAATTTCGAAAAAAGAAATTCTCAAAAATCAGAGAAAACTCGTAAAATAAAAGGCAGCAGCGGAGCGACCGATTTCGATCACTTTCCAGCTCCCGACTTGATCAATTTAATGAGTAAAGTTTTGTTATAATATATTTAACTGAAACCATGCGTGCGAACTGGATCTCAAGTCTTGTAAATGGAAATTCCGAGCGTCACGTCGTTGCCTTCATCATTGGAAACTTCATGTGATATATTTAACTCCTGACGACAGTTCAGTCTAACTAAAATATAATACAACGGGAATATCGTCCGCATTTACAAGGAGAGATAGTTTAAGTACTCATTTGACTATTTTATAAGTCAGTGGACTGAACAGACTTTTATCTATGTTTTCACATAAGTTTTACGTTCATTTTATGTCAGTTACGTCCTAGTTTTTTCGCAATTCGAAAGAATACTATTTCTCGTTATAGTTATTAAAACAGATAGTTTTTAGTAATAAAGTTAAGCGACGGCGACGAGCTTTGCTTTACACGATTCTGAGAAAGAATTTTATAATGTCAACATTAGGTATAGCGCTGTTTTAGAGTTAATCCATATAGCCCTACTTATAAGCTACAGCAATATGCGCAGTTGCAAATCTACAATTTCATCGCTGCTATTCAATTGTACGTTCGCTACTCTTATAAACACTAGCAACATCGTTATTTTATATCATTATCTTTTTTACAGCACTTTAAAATTTTTATATTAAAGAGAGCGAGAGAGAGAGATGCAAAAGCATCATTAAAACCAAGTTATTAATTTATGTATGGCAGTTATATACCATACGCAGTTTGCAGACATTTTCGTGACAGTTGATCATATCTTATTATGTTTTTAATTCTGAATTTTATAAACATTGTAACTCAGTAATTCTAATTTTATTTAAAAATACGCCTTATAAAGTAATTGTAATAAAGTTAATGTTATATATTTTTGGTTATAAGTTAATAATATAAGGAGAAATTGCACTTGATTTTAGTAGCCTTCTAAAAAACCACTTTTTCGAGTGCCGAAGTAAAAATTTTATACGTTTTCCACGATAATAGATTTTTACAGCTTTTTGACATCACTTACATCAGTCTCAAGGTTGTAATTTGCTTACCGTAGGAGAGAAATTTATATCGAATAATTTCTTCATTCCAATGCAAAGATTTCTTTTGTGCGAGTATAAAAAACGTGTCGTAAACTATAAAACGTGTTACAACAACAGATACTATACATTTGCATGTATCTTGTATACAGCGTCAAAAAGAATGTATAAATGATAAAAACTTTTCCTATTTTATTAAGCTGCTAAGGCGAAACAGAAAGTAGAAAGGTTTCAATCAGTTATTCTTACGTGAATTAATCTAACAATATAAATAATTAAGATTAAACAGAATAAGAGATCAATGTGTAATCATTTTATATATCTTCACATAAGTATATTTGATTGCACCGACTTGCTATCTCGATACCATATGTTCATTTGTCGCACTATGTTTTTAAAAACACCATGCAACATTTAACAACCTCAAGTGTATATACATAGATAGGCTATAGATAGTTCTAACCGATATACTAAGACAATCAGTGGAAGATATCGACATAAAAATAACCTCGTATAGAGTATATTATTCTTGAAAATTATCAAGTAAATTTTTACCATGTAAGAGCTAAGCTCTCAGCAGCAAAAATAATTCTCCATAATCTCGTCAGTATGAAATCTCTCGGTCCTCTCCAACAATAAACATGAATCTCGCTTGAGGATCTAAATCGCCGTTCCCGTGGATGCGCGCGCGTATATAAATCCGCGAGTATACGTTTCAGACGTGCGCGGACTCGTCGCCTTGCCTCGCTCCTTCAAGCGCTACCGCGTGAAATCGCCATATTTTCGACACTCGATTAAATTCCCGACCCACTTGCCTCCCCCCTCCTTATCACCTATTTATCTCCTCCTCAGTCTTCCGTACTAACCATGATTTCCGAAGCGAATACGTCAAATATAGCCGATCAATTCGCACCCTCACTCTCTCTCTCTCTCTCTCTCTCTCTCTTCCCTCTCCATTAAAATTCAATGATCCCGCGCGACCGGGGGTAACCGTTAAACCGCAGCGCACGTTCGCCAGATTTTCACGAGCATCGCGCAAAGCGCTAGCGTATCGTATACGCCACTGTGTGTGTATGTGTTTGTGTGTGGTATATATATACGTGTATGTGTATATTCGCTCTCTCCCCCTCCACACCCCTTCATACTGGAGGTGGCTAGTCGCGTCCGCGCGCGCTCTACGGGGTCAGTAAGGTCGATGACGCTACTGTAACGTCGTCGTCGCCGACTACTACTACTACTACTACTACTACTACTACGCGGAGGAAGAAAAAGGCGCGCTCTCTCTCTCTCTTGCTCTGTATATATATCTCTAGAGTCGCGAGTGTCTTTCTCGCTCTCTCGCAAAAACGCCGAATCAATACGCGATATGGTATATTAATGCTCTGATATAGAGTTACGTTCTCGCGGCCGCGCCGCCGGCGCTATCTACTCCATTCGGCGCTCTCTCGCTCGCGTTTTAAGCAGTTCTTCCGCCTTCCTTTTCTTCTCTTTTGCACGTGCACCAGCGAATCTTTTTCCCCCTCTCTTCTCTATATCCCCCCTTCTACCCTTACAGTCTATCTGTCTGTTTCTCTCTACACTTCTGTCTCGCTCTCTCTACGGTTGAACTTTTATGGGCTCGGATAATACAATTTGCGGGATTCTATAGAACGGAAATGGAAATTCATTTTTTATAAGAACAACCGATGTTTCTGCGCCGTCGCGCACTAGTCGCTGTTAACACGCGCGCGTGCGGCGGGGGCGTATTGTATTATACGCGAGTACGCGCTGATTGCTTTGCGATCGTTTGCGGGACGAGTATGGTGATCGATAGACTATAGTCGATATAGCGAGTTAAACGCTCGCGGCCGATTCGCGATTAAGTATTTACCGCGTGCGCGAGCCGGAGTGTGTGATTAGCGATAACAAGATTATAAGCTCGACGCCGATGGGGATGAGAATACCGCAATTTCTTCTTCTTCTTCTTCTTTTTCTTCGACTTCGTCGTCGTATTCTACCTTTTTCCCGCGGCTTTCCTCGAACAAGTGGAGATAGAATGCGATTACAGTTGTATACTTTTTCTTTGTAGTTTTACGAGCGCTTGTGTATAGGTAAACTCATAGATGGATGTTTATAAATATTTAGGTATCGAGTTTGTTGCTGGTTTATGTTGTATATACGTATAAAGTGTTGAGTATGTTAGATAAAATTATCGTAAATAAAATCAATTATGCAACGAAACGAAAAAATTTATTATCATAACTCATATATAGGTATAGGTTATTCGAGCTTTCTTTGGTGGTCTTAATATTGTTGGGTAGAAACAATAAACCTAAGGTGTATTATTTTCAAAAAATTTGTTTTGAAGCTTTAAATTTTAAAAATCAATATATAAAATGTAATGAGAGTCTTAAATCGATTTCGTAAGTGGATAGAAGTTTCTATAAAGTGGTATAAGAAACAATTAAAAAGTGGATATACCTTCGCAGATTATTTATGAATTGAAACGATTCTTTGACAGATTTGTATTTAAATCCTTTTTTGTATTCTATACGATAATTATTGTATTATTATTTGTGATATTTAGAGTTAACGATGATTAATTTTGCATATTAATTATTTTACGTTTATATATACTAAATTTTATTATTTTTATAATAGTTAATATTACTTTACGTTTTTTAAGTAATTATATAGTAATAAGAAAATATTTTTCGATGTGTTATAAAACTAATACACGAATATTTATTTTACTTTTTACCTTTTTTGAATAGTTTTTGTATTTCTTATCGCGGGTCAATTAAACGTTACTTAACGAAATTTAATGTTGGCTCCATTTATCGATTCAACACATGCATTATAATATCGTTTCGAAAATCCGAACAAATATTTAATTGCGTCAACTCCGAGAACTTAGACTGTACGACCCCGTCGTAACGTATAAATCAGCTCGCAGATTTTCACTCCATTAAAAAATTTCGCGCATTTTTTCACAGCCTAAGGCAAAAGGAAGCCGTAGATCTCGAAATTCTTGGCATGCACCTTTTTCGAAGTACGAGATATATTCGACTATTGCACGGGCGCGCGCGAGTGTGCGTATACAGCATATTATACAGCAAAGCTCTTCGAAAATGTGCTTCGACGTCGCTCTTCGGTACGAGAGGGGTTGGCAAATATTTTAGAGAAAGTACAGCCACTGTTTCTGTCCATAGTGCGTGAGCGAAACGTATGTATAATCGTAGGCGTTTTCGCGCGAATATCTACGGATGAGGGAGGGAGAAAAGAAGGAGAAGAATCCAAGTTACATCTGGCGTCTTTCCTCCACTCGCGCGGCTAACTCGCCGCCGGCTGCGATAATCCGTGGCTCGTGTGTGCACAGTTTTCAGGTCGTTTCTGCTATTTTTCGAGGTCAATATTGGGTCCTATTGGCTGTTGCCGCCGCAATGCGACACGCCGCGCTCTCTCTCTCTCTCTCTCTCTCTCTCGCTCCCTCTGACCCGTTGCACCATTATCGCGCTTGCTCGCCTCCCCCCTTTTACCCGGACTCGGGCTATATACTTGCACGTGCACAAGAGAGAGCACAAGCACGTTCGGTTGTTGCACATCACGCGTTTCTGCTCTTTTTCGAGCACACATAGCTCTTCGTGAGAATCGTAAGTTTTCGAGACCTCCTTTACGACGCGACAAGTGCTGAGATTGTAAATAGTCTATTGAGTACAGATTTTGAGAATTTCAGCAGGTCTTTCAAAGATGATATTTTTTCAGAACTTTAAGAGTTGATGATGCATATAAGTTAATTTTTATTTATTAAAGTAAATTTTATCATTTGTGGTTGTTTAAATTATAGTTTTAGCCGATCGGTTATAGGATTAAGACAATTTTATATCTAGTGGTTTCTGGTCTAGGTCAAAATGAACTGGAAAAATAGAAAAATATGATTCAAACGCAATATAACGTGTAATTCTCATTAATATAGTCTCATTAATATATATTACTCCTGATTAAATGGCTCAATAAGGTAAAATCTGTTTACCTATTTTACTTGGAAATATAGCACTTCTAATAATTTCACTGATGCGTAGATTTTTTAGATAATCATTCGGTAAATAGATTCCAAGTTTATAGAATTTATTAGATTTATTTGCAATTGATTTAATTGATTTCGACGTCTGTTTGGAGCAGAAATAAACTATTAAACAATACTATAAAAATGGTTTGTTTTTAATTTTTAAAATTAGCTAAATGCTATCAAAAATCAAATTACTAGATTAAAAAAAGTCTGAACATTTAAAATTAGAAAATAAGATGTGGGCTTTTTTAATTATATTTGATGAGTTATTATTCAATTCTATAAAAACCGCAAACTGCTGTATTTTGTTTAATTTTTATTCCGCTATTTATTGTAATTATAACATTGTTTTTAATGGGAAATAACTATTTAAATTGAATTTTCATTGATTGAATATTAAATATTTGACTCCTTAAAAATACGAAAAATGAAGATAATAAAATAAATTTGTTCTCTGTATAAATAGATATTAATTAATTTTGTTTAATAAAACTTATTGAATTTTATAAATTTAGTGGATTAAATGTAAATGTACGATGGACATTAATAAGATAGTATTTGTTGTAAAAAAGTTTTCATTTTACTAAAAAAGTAGAGCTAAAGTTAAAATTCTGTACGAAATGTGCCCATCACTGTCCTAACCGAAGCTTGTAACCTTTAGATTTTATTGGCCTTGAAGCACTTAGCGTTAATCATTCACTTGACATTCCATAAGTATATTACACCAATAAATAAATAATTGTAATTTTTCGAAAAGATACGTCAAAGTCTATATCGAAATTTTACGACTGTTAGAAAGTAATAATAATTGCAAATTTCAGTAATAATTATCTATACCAAAAAAAAACAAATAAAATTATCAATAGTTCAAATTACGAAATAAATGTCGAAGATGAGAGTTTTGAAAATTTAATTCTATTCAAATTTATTCAACAAAATAAGCAAGTTCGAAAGAAACTTTCATTCACTTTACTTTGAAACAAAATACATGAAGCAGCTCGACTACTTTCGTGTCCATGAACTCTTAACTGACGAACTTTAAACTTTGTACATATGTTCTGGAAATTATGACGCTTGGTTCTCCACTAATTTTTCTTACGATCATTCATCAGGGCCTGTGACACAAGTTCGCCCAGTGAACTATGCAAAACTAGTTAAAAATGTTTGCGACTATTAAAAATAATGCACTACTCTGAAAACACGACAGGTGCAAGCCGAAGTAAAACACGAAGAACCCTATATGCTCTCTACACATCGTGGAAGCGTCGAGGCCCGTCGTAAGCTCGACGTCGTCGCTCGCGCTCATGCAGCATTCATCGCTCGCCACACAGCGATTAAGCGCCCCGCGCGAGGAATTTGCCATTTTCCGGCATCGCGGCGCTGTAGCCGGCCGCGCGTGCCGCACACATCATAATATAGTGTACACGCGCTGCGGTCGTCTCACTCGCCCACGCTGCGTCGGCGCATCGGTTTACTTTCAACGGGCTCAATTACACCGCTACGGGTCTATAGCACACGAAAACACGACGCCGATGACTTGTCACAAGGCCTACTTGAAAACTCTGTGTGTATGTGTGTGTGGGTGTATATACGCGGCGTGGTTGGAAAGAGTAAGAAGAAGAAAAAAAATAAGCGCGGGGGCGCGATGGAACGTCGTTGAACCGGCCAAGGTGGTACCTCTCTCCGTCTCTCTCGGTCTATCGAACGAATCAATCTATTAGCACACGGCCAAGGTTCCAGTGTATAGCAGCCAGCGGCGGCCGTGTCACATGCTCGCCGACGCTATCACGTGCGCGCCGCGCGCGTCGTTGTCTACTCTGTTTCTGTCTCGCTCTCGCTACTACCGCTGCAGCGCGAATCAATCATTAGAGGCGGCAGTGAGCGCGGTGTGTGTGTGTGTGTGTGTGTGTGTGTGTGCTGCCGGCGTCGCGCAAACCCCTACCGCTCTGTATAGCGGCGCACCGGTACACACGCCTCGGTCGGCGTTGAAATTTCCTCGGAGGGCCGACACCGAGTCGGAGACACCTGTGCGGGAGCCGCGGAAAAACGGGTGCAATAGTGAGGGTCGCGGGATTTTTAACGCGGGACGGTAGACGCGCCCACCGATATGGAGTAACGGTTGAGGTTGGAGAGATATTGTAATTTTAGGGATTTTAAAGTTTGGTTATGATTAATTTTTATGTGAATTTGAAAATTTATATAGAATCTTGAGTTTTAGAGAAAGAAATATGTATATTTAATTATAAGAGCGGTTTAGTAAAACATTATAGGCCTTGACAATCAATAAATTATAAAATATTAGTGAATAAGTTTGACATAATGCAAGTAGATACATTTGTACAAGGTGAGGCACTTTCTGTAGTCAAATTTTATGATCTACTTTTTGATTGTTAGTAAAGTAAGAATAGGTTTCTTTCCAAGTAAATAAAAAAATCTATTTTGCGAGTAATATCTAAAATTATACCTTAAAATCTGTAAAATCGATATTTCAAGCATCAATAACAATTTCATGGTTATTTAAATAATACACAAAATAATCTTTGTTATCATTAGAAGGTCACTCTGAAATATTAATTTAGAATCGTTCGAAAAAGCGCACTTATACACACAACCTTCGCGGGCGCGCAGCACGTGAGCGAAACGCTAAACCGGATCCCCTTTTAAACCACCACGCAGCATTCGCGCACGCCTGCGAGATTTCGTCGCGATGTTTTTGCTTGTGCACGCGAGCTGTACATATATACACACTCGCACGTACACATAGACGAGATGCCAGCGGGACGGCATTCCGACCTTACGCGTAAACACGTATCTGAAATGCCAGAGTGTGTTTAAGCGCCGCGCTTTAACAGCGTAGGCGTGAGGCGTTTTAATTTGCCGGGCGGGTCGTTAGTGGGAAATAGTGGAGCACGGCAGTAAACTTAACAGGCTTGGCTGCCTGCGCGCACACAAACACACATATATATATATACACAAGCGGAGGCACGCCACCTTCCACACACACACACACACACATATATATACGTATACACAGAGCGCGGTATTAGCGCAGAGCGAGAAAGAGAGAGAGAGAACGCGAGAAGCGGCTCACGAGGACTTTGCCAACCGCTAGCTGATTTATCGAGCAATTGGTTTTCCGTTATACGAGGGGCTGATCCTTACCCGCGCGCGGCGGTTTGTCGTCGCCGCGCCGTTGCTGTCGTCCCCTCCTCGCACTCGCATCGCCATCATCGTTAGCTTTTTATCCTTCCGAGAATCCGAGGGCACCGACGGCAGTGTGCGGCTTTGCCGTGCAGCAGTGACAACAGCATGAGCAGCAGCAGCAGCAGCAGCTTGTTGAGCGACCGACGACGACGGACAATCGGTTTTTCGCGGAACCGACTGGATCGAATAGCTCTAGGCTTGCTCGTAGTGTTCGCTTCGCCGGTGAGTTTTTCGGTCGAGGGGACACGCGAGAGGGTCGCGCGCGCGCGACGTCGGCGACGACACCCTTATACCTAGCGCTACATACGCAGCTCAAGCACCGTAAGTGGTAATTAGCGGAATCGCTTAAACGAACGCTTGCCAGACGATTGCCGTCAGCTCTGCGGGCTATTTCTTTTCAGAATATAATCGAAGCATCGTGGTTGTTTGATTGCCGTGGTTAATAATAAATGAGCGAGACAAACTTTTCTGGTTTTCTTTTTTCTTTCTTTATGTGCCGATCTCGTTCGACGACTGTAATCATGTATAATTGATGCTCTAATTCGCAGTTTTCTTATGGTCTAAAGTATAGATTACTTGATTGGCACTTGGAACTCTATATGTATTTATTAATTTATAAAATTTTTATAAGAGTTAGTTAACTAAACGTTATCTTTTTTTTATAATCTTAAAAAACTCAAGAAGAAGAAATATGTTAATGCATTTATTTATAAGATAATGATAACAAGACAATTTTGACGGAATAAATGTATAAGGACTGCGATTCGGCCGTTGATGCTTCCGACATTGTATAGGATAAAAAGAGGGACTACTTTACCTCGACAAGGAAGCAGCTACGCACGATTTCCATGGGGAAATCTATACCATCGATTAACAGAAGTGAGCCCGAGTACACAGAGAAAAAGAGACATACCGGTAGAGGTAATGGTATTTGGCTCTGTCGCGTGATGCACACGAGTCCCCGGCTTCTCCCCCCCCCCCGCCCCCCGCTATCCGAAGATAATCGCGAGCGTTCCGCCCGTCTTTCCGTACACACGATATTACAGCGACTCTGCGCCTGCAAAGAGTTTTGCATGCATACACATACACACACACACAGTGACCGACGGGCAAACGGGGAAAGAAAAAGTCCGAGGAAAACTTTGTTGGCCGCGGCGTCGTTCCGATACGTTTTCGAAGCTTTCTTAAAATATTCATGAAAGCACGGCCGAGATTTGCACGGTAATTTTTGGCCGCTACGAGACTTTTTTCTGCGCCTCGTTCTTGCTTTAATTTGTGAAGGGAAATTTCTGCGAAGGAATTAGCGAAGGATGAAGAAAGACAGTCAGGTTGGATTTGACTATATAGATAGAGTAACTGAGTTTCCCCAATCAATTTCAAGATACTTCTACGGAATACTTTTAAACACTTTCAATTTTCTATAGTATCTTAAAGTAGAATTTTCACAACTACATATGATACTTATACGATTATCCTATGAGAATCATGAATTTTTCTTTCTTATTTGAAATACTTTGGTTATAAATGAGAAAATAATTAAGAATTGTTTCTATCCTGTTTTATTTATAAAACAAGTTAAAATTTAGTAGAAACAATTTGAAATTCCATTTTATACCTATTATATCTTATATAAAAATATCGATATTTTAATAAAACAAACATTCCATTTGAATTTATGTTTTTAGACTTATCCCATACGGCTCCAGTTGCACAATGGTATTACTTTAGAAATGTTGATTTTACCGGACGAAACAGCATCCGTTGCAGCTTTCTACATCTTAGTTTGTTCATCTTTTTTTCGCTTAAAAAATATGGATTTAAACATAGTCTTGTTCTACTTTTATTTCTTCGCGTAGAATATCTAATGAAATTTACATCTTTTATTTCAAGAAAAATTGAAAAAAACATTTCACTAGCTACAACAGTTCGCCAAACACCTGATAAATCATGACGACTACATTCCAAGCCACATCTGCAGGACCGCGGTGCGAGTTTTATCTAAAAACATATCCTAAGGCGTCGACGTACGGCACTGCACGCGCCGTCTTGGTGCTCCGGCGCTTGCGCGCCGCAAGAAGGGCGACTCCTATTCTTTCGCATCGCGAATCGTAAAAATGCGAGTAAGGAAGAAAGGAGCAAACTTGTGTTTCGTTTTTCAGCTGCACGCGCGCGAACGCTGCAGCGGCAGCAGTAGCGCAGGACTATATACAACACACAACAGCGCGCACGCGGGCGATATTGCGGCAAACACCGTTGACGTTTTATGTAGCCGCCTTCCAGTTTCAGTAATGGCGCTTTTATGGAAGCGAAAACTTACCGTCGCATACATGGCCCGCGCGAGCGCAATGTTTTCACGGATGAAATTTAGATGCGCGCGCATGAGGCAAGGGACAATGATAATCCCGCAGCCGCACCTCTCACACTGCGTGAGTACAGTGTTTTAATATATATGTACGCGCGAATATATGAACATTTTTGTATTAATACTTCAATTCGAAAATAGAATTGATAATACGCACTCGTGATGTTCGCTTTTTCGGAAAGTCATCGTTCGTTCGGATTTTAGGTCATGAAGTCGCCAAGTAACGGCGCGAAAAATTCAGAACGTACTTTCCGAATTGGATTCTATAAAGACATTTTTTATAAGCTGGCTGCTCGCTTTGATCAATAGTGGCCTTTTGATTCAGAAGTTGAGATACTTCGCAATCGTATATGTGTATATAGAAAATGCTTTGCATATTTAAAAATCGCAAAATTTATGTAACTGGGTTTGTGGGCTAAAAATGCAAAGTACACTTTTTACGACACCTTCGTCTCATATACACGTTTTATATATCCCTATACGCACTATTAGAACGCTTGTCTTCGCGAATTTACAATCGCTCGCTCTCTCTTTCTCTCTCTGTACAGGATATTTCAGTGCGCGAAATTGCGAAAAATTCGAGTCGACGCGTTTTGAGAACGCGAGCAAGCCAGCGAGCGCCGCGTGTGCCACTTCGGCAAGAATTTTAATACAGAGAGACCCGATACCTACTTCGTTATCCGGATAATTAAATGCATTTTCGGAATTTTATCGCAATGCGTATAAAATCGGAAACAACTGCAACGCGGTGTGACTCTTTTTTTTTCTCTCTCGTCGCCTTTCTCCCCTCCCCTATACCAACTAGTCGAACAAAGTCGGAAACTATCCGCAAATTGAAAACTTTTTAATTCCACGCAGGTTTTACAGTTACGCGCGGTGCGCACGCGTTTGTTTTTCTGAAACTAATCCGATAAAAGCCCGTGAATTATGAAACTTTTTATTCTCGCTACCAGTGCGTATACTGCGCTTACACATACGCACGTACAGCTATATACGTCGCAGCTATACGGCATACCGCAAGTAATTTAAAAATATTTGCTCGAATTTTAGCATGCTCGAAGGTCACGGGACATTAGCGCGGCTGTCTCGCGTTCTCTGGTTAATCGTTTTCGTGTGCCGGAACGATTGATTGATTTCCACGCGCAGCAGACGACGTAGTATATGTACCGCAGATCGCGCCAGATCATCATTAGTTGTATTATATACGGCATGGCGTTCCGAAAAATTCAAATCCATCTCTATCCAGTTTCCGCGCGTCCGCTCGAAAGCCGATCCACCGGCGCGCGCCTCGTTCGTTTCGCTTTCTTTTCACGCAGATGCGAGGGGGAATGTATATATATATAGGAGATATAATATAGGAAATATGTAATACATCGCATGAAATATATATATACCCTTTAGACATCCGAGGCCGCCAGTCCTTAGACTCCACACTCTCGTTTTCTAGCTTTTCTCTCTCTTATACTCGCGGACGTGCGACCGATGAGCAGCAGCAGCAAGAGAGCTGAGCGAGCGCGTGGAGGGCTATACGATGAAAATGTTTGATCGTGCTACTTCGGGCTGAACTTTTTCCCTTCTTTGTGCTCTTTCGAACTGCCCGAAGTTTAAGGCCAATTTCCAAGAAAACTTTATATTTCGTATCGTCGGATCGCGGATTTTTTTTTGCGTGAGTGCAGAAGAGAGAAAGAGGGAGGGGAGGAGGCAATAAGATGAGTTGCAGTTACTTCCTTATACTTTTACTTTGCACGGTTTTGTTATTTCATTTCATTACAGGCTTAGGTATAACCTCAAACTACATATTTATTAATTTGAATAATAAGCCTGTGTAATGTAATCCTGATGAAATACCTGTGCCGATGCTGAGCAGCGTGATGGTATCATGTACAGCGCGTATATATAAAGAGCGCATGCAAAAGTAAATGAAATTCGAATGAGATTACGCTCGATAAAAAGGGAAAGCCGCCAGTGCTTTGGATTTAGCCCAAAAGCGAATTTCGAAATTTCAAAATGAAAGAAGGAAAAAAAAGGCAGCAGACTCTGCTCATATATATTGACCCACTTTGCTCCAACACTACAAATTGAATTGTCCTCGCGCAAAGTGAAATTCCCGGAATAAATTATACCTTCAATATCGCTATATATATGCGGAAGCCAGTGATCTCGCGTACTCTTATATTCAAATCCGTATCAAGTGTGAAATATTCCGCAAAAGAAGCATAGTCAGAAGGATGTTATACGCCTCGATCGAATGAAAAATCTGCCCGTCACGTGTGGTGATCGCACACAAGTCATATCATCAGAAAAGACGCGCTAATCTTACGCAAGCTCAGCCCCTGCATGTATTATAGAATCAATGTAATACACGATTCGATAAAGCGTAAACCTATTTCATTGGCATACATATAGTTATATTGTTTCCACTCTTACTCTGTTTAATTAAATTCTTTCGGAGTCGTCGCTTTCGTATTATAATAGTACAGTGAACATCGGTGAAAATCTGCAAGAAGAACAGAAAGTGCGCAAAGGGGTGCGGCACTGCACGTTCACGTTCGCGCGATACACTAACTCCTCGTAATCGACGTAACGCGATCGCCGTGGCGCGTATATCGTAAATTTCGCTACGGCGGGCCACATCAAGGCTCGCTCGCTCTCTCTCTCTCTCTTCTCCTCTCATCTCTCTCTCTCTCTCTCTCTCCCTTTCTTTGTCTCTCTCTCTCTAGCTCCTTCTCTCGCGAAGGGGCTCGCGGCCAAGTCGTCCATTTAAGGCTCTCCGTAGAAATGGCAAGCTCCTGTCGAGATAAAGATTCGACTTGGCCCCGAGTGCACCGCAAAAAGAAACCAGCATTACCGACTGTACGCGCCCGCTTGCTCACTCGCTCTCGCTCTTTCCTTCGTGTTATACGGCGTCGCCGATTTTCTCTCTCTCTCTCTCTCTCTCTCTCTCTCTCTCTCGTGCTCGTTCTTCTTCCTCCTCTTTTAGCGAATGTACGCGCCCGCGCGCGCACGCAGAGTGGATGAGCGCGTAGAGGGGGACAAACTACTTATTTAATTTGTAATTAAAGGGAAATTGGGCAAGGAGAGTATAAATTTAGTCAGCGACGAGTGAGGGGGCCAGCAGGGCAACGCGGCCGTCTTAATTGCATGATATGTGCGGAAAAGCTGGGAGCGAGCTCCATTAAGGTTCTTCTTTTGCCTGGCTTTGCGAGCTCACTTTATTTCTACTTTATGTATGTTTAAAATTGTTGAATGTATGTGGGGAAATCGTTATTAAAAGTGTCTATTCTGCAATCATTATAGGAACGCAGTCTAATGCGCTGTACTTTAGCCGCGATCATTGAAAAACTTTACTATATTTCGTTGGAAAAAAATTTAGTTTTTCAAAATATCTTGAAAATTAAACATTTTTAAAAAATTTTAAAAACTATAATATTATTATTATTTAAATCCATATACACAGAGTCCTAAAGAATATTGAAAATAGTAAAGATTCATTGAAAATATATATTGGTATTTATAAAAATATAATGCTCAAATTCAGTTTATATAGTATTAAACTTATTGAATTTACATCTATAAAATCCAGTAAAAGTTATTATAATTTTTCTAAAGTCTAAAAATTCTCGTATCACATTTCGTTAAAAAAGTACCACAAACTCCATATCACTTATCTCCTTCCCGAAGGCATACCTGCGGTCCTCATCATACCGAAATTAATCTCCCACAGGCCGGGTTACCGATCGCTTAGCGACTTTGCGAAAATGAAGGATCACATTGGCAGAGGACCACAAGGCGATCGCATACATTCCGTCCTCGCCGAAATCGAGTCAAAGTAATAACACGCGCTCAATTTATATCTCCCTCGCTAGATATATCACAAACGTGGAACGCGCGCGCGAGCCGTTTGATCATCGTCGTCGGCGCTGCAATGCGAATCTATATAGATGTAAGCGGTCGCGTGCGTGTGTTGAAATTCCTCCAAAAAATAAATAAAAGTTCTCGCCGAAAGCTAGCGACCGAGCGCGCGTGCGAGCAAGAGAGAGAGAGAGAGGATCCCTCAGAGCTCATTTCCTCTTCGGAAGTCGATTGAATATTTTGGCAATCGCCAGTGGAAATTTTCAAAGAGGCGACTTTTTCATAGCGAGCCTCGCTTTTCTCTCTCTCTCATTCTCTCGGGCTTGTGAGCTGCGCCGGACGAGAGATGTAATACAGACAAATGCGGAGATTCTTCCCTTGGGGCTGCGTCATGGAACCTTGACCTGTCAGTTGTTTTCCTCCTCTTCGCCGCCTCTGTCTCTCCCTCGTCCCCTCGGCGCGTAACCCTCGCCCCGACTCATCCCCTCGGCCTTTCTTCGGAATGTCCCCGCGTGCGCGCGCGCCTCCTCGTCGTCCGACTACTCGTGTCATCTCAGCCAGCCTCACCCCGTTATCTAACCCGTTTCTTAAACGACTTTCTCTCTTTCTCTCTCAGCTCTCCTCGCTATTCAAATCACCACAAAGTGCCTCCGTTACGCGTTCCTTATATATTCCTCCCCTTGAAGCACTCGCTCGAAGCAGCGACACGTACGAAAGCACAAGCTCTTTTTCTTTTAGAAATTTTGTAATTTTCCGTTTCGCGTGCGCATTCAGCGGTAGCCCCGTGACCGATATTTATATATTATAATCCAAGTGAAACGTACGCAAACGAGAGAAGAAGAAAAAGGAGAAAAAAAAATATAGACGAGGGGTTTCCCTCGACGTCGGAATTTCTCGTGTGTATTTGCCTATAAGCGTCCTCTTTCTCTGTCTCCGCACCCAGCTAGCATGCACGCTATACCGATTCCGTGCATAAACTCCTGTAGTTTAAGACGCGCGCTACGGAAAGCCGCGTACAGGCGTATATATATATGGATGACTTCCGGCGGGGTAGATGAGAGAGAGAGAGAGAGACAGAGAGAGAGGGCGAAAGAGCAAGAGAGAGAGAGAGAGAGGAGGTGCACTGCGGTACACACACATCATCCCCGCGATCCAGTTTAATCCGTTCCGTACGAGTGAGAAAGAGGAAGGGATAGAAAATAGAAGTGGTGGGAGGGAGAATAAGAGGGAGAAGAGAAGGAATGGAGAAAAATAGATTAAGAAAATCCCGGGATATCATCGTGCGGAGTCCCTGTTTTAACTTTTTGCTTGTTGGCTAAAAAAGATGATAAGTCATTGTCGTTAACGCTGCTTCGAGAATCAAATAACAATTAATCCAGTTCAACAAGTTACGACAACTACATTATAACCTATTTTATGTATAGAATGAATTATGCGATATGGGACTTAGGGAAAATTATTTAACGTCATTGTAATTATTTAAGTAACATAAATCGGCTTCCCGTCTTAACTGTAACCATTTACCGCCCAAAGTGATATATATTATGAATTTAATTTAAAAATTTTAAGTAAAAAAATTATTCAAGTTACGGTATCATTAACAGATACAAAAAGCTACAGTTTCTAATGCAAAAATACATAGTCACTGTACGTAACATTGGTAATACTTTTAATTACCGTTATAGAAGAAGATTTTCAAATTAAGTTATTTAACTATGATGAGTATTTGAAAAATAAATAATCAGAACTTCTCTCTCTATTATACTATATATTATTAGGATTACGCACCATATGTAATTAGTTATTTTTCTCATGATAATAGTTTTCTCAAAAGGATGTAAAGTAGAATCTAGTAGGCGTAAAGTTAAAGTACAGCTATATGTTTATCAAACGTAAATTAACTAACGTCTTTATACACTAACTCAAAGAATATTATCTTTATTTTCATAAATTGATGTATAGTATAGTATTTAGTATAGTATGGTATGGTGTAGTAGTAGTATAGTATTTCATTTTATTGTAAAAAGATGGTTTACAAATATAAATATAAGCATATAAAGTAATACATTCATACTTAAAAATATTTTTAGAAATACAATGTTCCAATATCTTAGACACTCAGTAATACAGTCAATGATTAATTTCAGTCCCTTCAAATAATGTTGTTAAATGAAATATCACAGTCTAATTAAACCTATATAATACTGACGAATAAGTCAAAAACATAAAATAGTGATATCGTAGATTAGCAATGAAGTAATATAGTATAAAAGACTAGAAATTAGATTGACTAGAATACTCGATTATACCTATTGATAGTATATGACTGACATTGTCAGATATTGTTAATACGTCAAAAAAGTTAAAACATTTCTCATACACTCTCGACACTCACGCTAATAAATACATTCATACATATAAAACCGTGTATATGCGACGGCACATAGAAGGGTGTATATGTGACAATACATAAAATAAATTAACATAAATGGCGATTAGAGAGTGGCTAGTCTAGGTCAAAGAGATGCCTTCTCAGAGCGGTTTTAAACCTGGTGAGAGAAGAAAAGTTTCTAATTCTAAATGTAAATAAATATTGATTTAAAACAAAAATAGATAAGATCAAAGTTTTGACACATGTTCCATTTTAGTCCACATTATTTCTCATGATATTTATGATTAATAAAAAAAAAATTATTGAATGATTTGATCACTAAGAAGTTGGAAGCTTACGAAAAAATATCATTTACAAAATTTTGGAATTTTAAAAGAAAAAAAAATCAGTAATTAATTCTACACAATTTTTAACAATAACGAACCCTAGTTTTTGCACCTAATTTTTTAATCGAAATATTCAATCTGTTTATCATAGAGATATTTCAAATTTTCAATTCTTTCATAGAAAAATAATTGAAAAATGATATTTTCAGATTGGAGTTGAGGTGTACGGGATCTGAGGAAAGTACTTTCATTCATTGAATATTTAATGCACAGACCTTGGAAAGTTAACGCCTACCTATATTGGACTTTTATTTAGCACATGATAATTATTGGCATATGTAAACGCTCGCCAGAACCTTGAAACAATGAAAAAAAATTTGATTATAAAATACAATCGCAAGAGACAAGGTATATAAAATAGGCTGTAAGAATCGTGTACACGCGCGCTAGTGGCACTGTCGACATCGAATGAAATATTAAAGTCAGTCGATAAAGCTTGCGCGAGCATACCTATCGATAGCTCACAACCATCCGCACCGATCCGCTAATAAAGCAATTACCAACAAGCGCATACCAATGTCCCCTTGTCTGATCTATCGGCTCTAGTCTCATTCATCATTCATCAATTTCCGATAAATGCCGCGCACCGTCTAACAAAGACAAGCCGCGCGACTCCAAGAGCACCAACAGCCATAACGAAAAGAAGAGACACACGCGCAACCGTGGATTAGCGTCATTACGGCCTCGGTACACACACTCGTCTGTACTTTGCGTGGCACGCGCGTGTGACAACAGCGGCGTTTTCTATATCGATTCTACACGGCGATGCTAATAATGGCAGGCGCGCGCGTGTCATTGACGCGCATCAAAAATAGTTGTAGCGGCCCACGTTTAGCGGCGGGCAGCCGCGCGTTCGCGGATAGTGAGTATGTGTGTGAGAAAGAGAGAGAGAGAGAGGCGATTGACCGTAATACGCTCAGTCAAATAAGAGGGTCAGATATAGACGCGAGCGGTGGACGAGCGGGAGGGCGGGCGGGGGTGAGCGCGGGGGCGGCTGGAGTAACCCTGATCCAGATCTATCGCCACGTGCTCCGGATACTACTGCTACTGTGCTCGCGCGGCGCGCGCACGCAGGGAGAGAGAGAGAGAGAACACGTGTATGCGATCGCGCGGTGATCGATGACTGCGCCAGCGGCGGCTGCTGCACCGCGCCACCGACGCCGCCGCTATACGCCAATCGGCTAATCTCTTCCGCGTTGTAGCTCCGCGCCCGCTCGCTCGCTCGCTCTCTGTGTCTATACGTTAATTGCGCTCGCACGAGGCAGAGAGAAAGAGAGAGAGAGAGTCGCATTGATTCGATTCGCGGTAGATTGGACGCATAAGTCTCGTGTGCGCGACGGGAGGTATGGGTATATATGTGTATGTGAACTACGCGTTTTTCGCGCGTACGAAGCATTTTTATA
Source organism: Torymus tubicola (assembly GCA_035583055.1). Taxonomy (NCBI): domain Eukaryota; kingdom Metazoa; phylum Arthropoda; class Insecta; order Hymenoptera; family Torymidae; genus Torymus; species Torymus tubicola. The sequence continues at coordinate 23,575,117 of JAWWEQ010000010.1, read as the reverse complement.
CGCGCGCGTTGGCGAGAGTGTTTTCGAGGGTGAGAGACTGTTGCGTTAATTGCCAGTGGGAGGTTGCCCCGCGCGCTCGATCCCGCATCGAAGGATTGCGCTGTGCGGTGTTTAAAGGGGTTGGAGGGTTGTAGTGTGCGACGTTATGGTACTCGTTCTCGTTTACTTTGGTAATTAATGATTCTGCTAGCGGTGCTGAGGCATTTGTTTTACGCTTTTAAAAAGAATTTGCATATTTAACAAAAGTAACCAATCTTAGGAATTTTCAATTTATTTATATTTATTTTTTTTCTTTTTGAAAATAATTTTTTTACACTTTTACAATACTTATGAGCTTTGTGAAATAAACGTTTCTTTATATAAAGATAATATTTAAAACGATATAAGAATTTGCTCAAAATTGTTTGTAAAATGATGGAGGAGATTTTATTTTTGTATTTCAAAAATAAAGACACAAGGACATTTGAATAAACTTAAGATTCTTTTCTTTTTGGTTGCAAGGAGAAAATGCCGAAAATATGTCTGAGACATGGGAATCTCCATTGTGCGGTAAAATCCACGTAAAAGGTACATAGTGTTGTAAAGTTTACAGCGCAGTATCATAGATTTTACAGCTGTTTCGCAAAGCTCTATCCTAAGATATATACCTATACACTCTTCTTCCTTATTCTTATTTCCAGCATATGTAAGGTATTGTGGTTGCCGATATACCGTAGTTAAAAAATCACTGTTGCCATACATATTCGGTTCAAAATTACCCGATAGTGATCGACTTATCTAAAAAGTTACCAAGATGCATAAAAGTTTAAAAAAAAGTGGTCGTCGCGCTTTCTAAAGCCACACACGTATACGCGCAGTCAAAATATTGTTCGGGCCTATACGCGTCGCTCTCTATCTTTCTCTCTCTCTTCGCGCTTGTATCTCCACTTCATTAGTATTCGTTTAGCCCCCGCCAGCTGCAGAGGTGGGCGCCGTGTCGGACCGGGGTGGGGCCGCTCTCTCGCTCGTTCTCGCACTACGTGGGTGGGGGTGTGCTCTCTTCGTGATTTTCACACCTCGTCTGGTGCATAATTTAACAAGCGCTCGCTCGCCTCGCTTGCTTACACCCGGCCGGAGTGCGCGCAGCGCGGAGGCTGCATAGGCAGCTGCAGTGGCGGCGTCGGCGGTGGTATAGTGGCACCCCAGCCGCTTTCGCTCTCGCTCGCCATTAGGGGCCGAGCGAGGAGCGCGTGGCTCGAGTGCCCGCGGTGCTTAACACCTCAAAGCAATCATTTCGGCGGCTCGTTAACCCTCGACGGCGCGACGAAATTCAGAGCCACACAACGTATGTGCGGCTGCGTGTGTGTGTGGGTGTGTATGTGCAACGGCGAGAGGGTAAGAATCGCTATAGACGCGGCGACGACGACGACGACGCTCCGTCGCCGCCGACGCTGCCGTCATCGTCGCAGTAGCAGCAGTACACGCACGTAGAGGTACATTGAGAGGCGACGAGGCGAGAATCTCGTGTGTGTGCCCCCGGAGGTGGAGGCGTTGCGCGCTCGCACCCCTGGCACGTATGGGGTTGAATTAAGCCGCAGGTAGTTCAGGCACTTCAGACGGGGCGACGAGACAGGCTCTAGTAGCGCACACCCCGCGCGCCTGCACTTGTGCCTGAGTCACTCTCTATGTGTGTATCTCTCGCACGAGCGAGCGAGCGAGCATATATGCATGCATGCACGGCCGGCCTTTGCATAGGCTCGTCTAAGAGTTACTACTTAAGAGAGTGCGAAGAACTTCCCCCCTCTCCCTGCAGCTCTCTCACTCCAGAGCATGGAGCGCGAGCTTCATTCATGCGACGCTGAACGTGTTTGCAAAGCGCTTTTTTCCTTCCCCGCGCCACACCACTTCTCTCTCTCTCTCTCTCTCTCGCGCTCTCTCGCTCTCTCTCGCGCCTTTTTCTTCCGTTTTCCCGATTTTTCGTCGCGCGCTATAGCTACTGCCGTGATTGAGAGTGTGCATCGCGCACGAGCGCTCATCCGGCCGCAAGTGAGTGAGAGGGAAAATGTCGCGCGGGAACCATGTCGATGAAATTTCACAAAAGCCGATGAAGATACGACGTGTGCGCGACGGCTAAAAGCCTTTGCCGCTTCCACCTAGTGTGCGAGTGTGTGTATGGGCTCCTCTCGACTGGAAAAACATTTTGAATGAGCTGAAACAAGAGAGTGGAGATGAATGATGAATTTTTTTTTCAGTTCGCATACAGAGGCTCTTTTTCACCCGTCACACAATTCGTTCTTTCACCTCACTCTCTCTCTCTCTCTCTCTTTCTCACTCTCTTTCTTGTTTTACCTAATTTATTTTATCGCGAGAACGAGGGGTTTACACTTCGGGGAATTATTCCCGCTTGAGGCTTCATTTTGTTCGGATAAGTTGTGGCAAAAGTACGATGAAACTTTGTTAAGAAGTTGAAAGTTTAGGTGAGAGCGTAATATTTAAGTGGAACAAGACGGGGTATGGCAAGACGCTTATAACTATACCTTCAATATTATTTATTGACTCCTGTACTGTGTCATTCAATAGCTGAGAATACTTGCGAGCGATTACGAATTGAGTATTAGCGAAGAAACTGTCAAACTAATGTAGAACTTGGGAACCATTAAAGCTTTATAGCACTATTCGAGTCGAGAATTAACTTGAGTATAAGGAAGAATTAGAATTTTTATACTACTGAATGGCTGATGAAATCTCGATTTTTCTACTGATATTATATATCAAGGGGTAAAAATTAGGCTTGCACGAGTTTGAAAATTTTCTGAATTATACGATTTAAAAATCGAAATGAATTTGAAAAAGTTATAAAATTCAGAATTATAATGAATCGTTGGGATTTCAAATTGGACGAAGATAAGCTATGGAACTACACTTCAGTAGACCTCCCAAACTTGATATACATCAATTAAATATTAATAATTTCGGAAGTCCTACATTTTCCGACATTGCCCTACTAAAAACATATTTATACGGATTAAACTCGGATTTTACAATTCTACGATAAAAGAAAAGATTTATTATTTAAATTTCTTTTTGATTGTGTTCTCTTATTCTTACTCCAGATATGCGCTAAAACTTGTTTTCACATAATAATAACAAAAAATTAAAAAGACCTTTTACGTAATCTTTACCTTGCATCTCTCTAAAATACACGATTCATCACCCAACAGGTCGTATGAATTACGAAAAATATTTACATTTTGATAAAGCAAAAACCCCCAAAACATCATGATTAAAATACCTACATATAAAAATCAAAATCATACGCGTCAGCGTGTGGCCGATCCCGTTTTCACCCTCCCCCCAACATGGATAAAACTATGGCGCGGCAGCAAGCCGTCAGCGTCGCTCGTCGTGCATAAAAATCCTCGTCGTCGCATCGTCGCATGCACCGCGTTCGCGCGACCAGCTCTCCGCGCGGCGCGGCGGCGCCCGTGCAGTATAAGCGGCGCAGCGCTGCAGTCTACGACTATAATACTCGCCCGCTCTCTCTCTCTCTCTCTCTCTCTCTCTCTCTCCCGCCCGCCATGCGGCGTGAAATTTTCAAGAGGACACGCGCGCGTGCCTCGAATGAAGGAAGAAGAAAGGAGGAGAGAAAGAGAGAAGGGGTGCGAGAGAGCGCGCGCGCGAAAAAATGATAAAGTCGCGGCGCAGACCGGCGATCGCAAGTCAAGTTCGGTTCGTCGCATACCTCTACGTACACGCCGCGGTTGGGCCTGCGGATTGTAATATGTAAAGAGAGCCGCGTGCAGTTAAGTTACCAAAGCTTTACTTCTCTCTCTATCTCTCTCGCTCACTTCGATCCTCGTTCGTTGCGGCTGGAGTCAGGCTATCTGTAAAGTGGACATGAGCTTGCGACGGGGGTAGTGGCACCGCTCGTTGTCTACCCCTTCCTGCGTGTGTATGTGGCCTTTATATATACGTATAACGCGTACACACGCACACATGAACGCGCGTGCGCGTTTTCTCTCTGCGTATAGTGGAGCTCCTCCTAGACATCACCCAAAAAGTCTGGAGTGTCTAGAGCTCTCTCTCTCTTACTCCCTTCTGGGTCGCCACCATGAGGATCCTGCGGGAACGAAGGAGTGCGAGCGGTCGGCTTCTAACGCTAACCCTGCATGTAGTTGGAGCAGAGCGCGCGGCGAAACAGTTATATACACGCCGCGTGTGCCACTACAATACGCACGCCGCGAGCGAGCGAGACAGAAATGGCTGGAGAGAGGGCAAATCCCGCGCCAGAGGAGATTCCCCCTGTCCTCTCTCTCTCTCTCTCTCTCTCTCTCTCTCTCTTTCTCTGCCGAGATTCTCGTAAGCGTATAACGCTGAAGCGAGAGCGGAACGGACTACCACGACGACTACGACTACGACTCGGGAGGAGGAGGAGGTGGAGAAAGAGGAGGAGAAATAAAGCGCGCTCGAGCGACCGAGAGCGAGAACGCGCGCTAGAGAGAGAAAGAGCGTGTGATAGTGAGAGAGAGAGAGAGAGAGATGTACGAAGAGCGGCGCCCAGTTGGAGCCATGTGCATCGATCTGAGTACAGGCGCCAGCCGTCCTATCCGTCGGCTCGTTCGTCCATGAGTTCGACCCTGCCCCACTACGCGCCCTCTCTCTCTCTCTTTCTCTCTCTTGCTCTCTTCTGCGCGCGCTCCAGCAGCCCATCTCGAACCATTCCATCGCATATACGTCCTGTGCGCAAACCCTCTCTCTCGCTCTCTCACTCACTCGCTCGGTCCCGCTCCAGCATCCCTTCTCTCTTTCCGCGTTACATACAGAAAAGAGAGGAGCGCGCGCCAGCAACGGTTCTCTCTCTCTCTCTCTCTCTCGCCCGCTCTCGCACTACGACGACACTCTCCGATATGTCTCTCTGTTCTCCCTCTCCCACCCTCCCTCACGCTTATCCACTATTGCTTATACCACTGCGCGTTGCAGGAGAAACGAACGGGGGATTTTTTCGGCGCCGCTCGCGCCCTTATACCGGTTTCTGCCGGTACCTTCGCGAAATTCGCTTCTCGCTCTTTCTCTCTTTCGCCCTCCACTGTCGCCTCGTCAATTGGACCGCGAGAGTGCGGGGCCAATGGTCTTTTCCCAAAACCATAAGTCGCAAGCTTTTTCCCTCTCGCGTTCGAGAGAGAAGGAGAGAGAGAGAGAGCATGCGTGTGTCGTTGTACGCAAAGCGAGAAAGCGTGAGAGAGGGAGAGGGGAAGAGGAATAGAGGCAGAAAAGAGGGCAAGGAGCGGGCGGGAGATGGCGAATTTTCAAATAGTAGCGATCTCTTCTCTCTCGACTGCTACTACTACTGCTGCTGCTGCCGCCTCGCCGCTGCTTCAGGTTCAACGAACCCGGGAGCTACTGCTGCGCGCGACGCTCTCTCTCTCTCTCTCTCTCTCTCTTTCGCTCGTGTGTGCAGTAGTATCCGCTTTACGCTATCGCCTCTCCCACATACGCGAGTGTGGGGCTATATACAACGTTGTCCTTCGCGGCGTTGACTTTCCTCGCTGCTCTTATTATCGAGAGATCTGCGCCGGTCATTATCACCTACTATCAAACGAGCGCGACACTTTTCGCACCGGCAACTGTGAAACCGGCGGCTTATATCGTACGGGAGACATGTGGCAAATTTCACGCCTCGCTACTTTGTATGAAAGTCGAGGGAGTGAGAGATAGAGAAAGCGGAGGGCGAATATTGGCGAACGTATAGCACTAGCCGGAAATTCAAGCGGCGGACGGACACGTCGAGCTTTCGTCAACCCCTTTTCGTTCCCGTACTTCTCCCCCACTATCACCACGAGCGTGGCGACGATGTATGATAAAAGCGCGAGCGAGCAGCGCTCTTCAGTTATTAACTTTGCCTTTGCAGAGAAATTGGATAGATCCGCTTTATTGCGAGTAACAGCAGCAGCAGCAGCAGCAGCAGCAGTAGTGCCGGCATATAATAAACTACGGGTGCTACTGGTCCTCTCTCTCTCTCTCTCTCAATACGCGTATACAGCTAGCTCGAAAGCTGGAGGGACAGATAGCCTTAGGAATCGATTGCCGAAAGTGTCTACACGAAGAGAGAGAGAGAGAGAGAGAGAGAGAGAGAGAGAGAGAGAGAGGGAGGAGTAGCTCGACCCTGCCCCCTTGCTCGAACTATCTCCAACTAGTTCATCTCGTCACACACAGTGCCACCGCCACCGCCGCCGCCGTTACTGCCGTCGATGTCGTGACCTTCCCGAAGACTTTCGAGCAAGCCTCCCCCTCTCTCTCTCTCTCTCTCGGTGGCCGCAAGCGCGCAAGGCGGCTGGCAATTGGTATTCGATTCCGATATTGATCTTCGGCTATATACCCCTTTTTTTGCGCGTCCGGCTAACCGCACTGGCGCAAAGAATGTGAGCAGCCGAAATTCGCTGAAAAAATTCTTCGGGAATTCCCGAGCGAAGGATGTGGACTATTTTTCGAAATGATATACGTGACTTTTACCAGGGGGGATTTCTTGGGAGATTACACGAGTGGTTTGTCGCTGCGATGACAAGTGAAGATGTGTTGAAATCGGGCTTGTCGATATTACACCGATAACTGCAGATGATTCAGAAACCAAATTGAAGGTCCATAAGAATTTTAATTTACTTGGGAATCACATTAAGTGAGAATTGAAGATGGTGCAGTATGCAATCATGAATAAAGTTTTTGACTAATTTGCTTATCGTTTTAGCTTGATAATAATGATTAGTTAGAGATCAAATAATTGACAAAAGTAGAGAAAATTTTTTAAGGTGATGTTCATTTACTCATAAAATTATTTACTATAACATTGACATGTCCAAACAATTAATCGGTAAATATGAACAATGATTTTTTCCCCGTGTAATAATTGTCAATTGATTTCAGCCGCGAACGTGCGCTCGAACGGTCTCGCAATGGTATACACGCGCCATAGTCATCTCTCATTTTTGTAGCGTCTCATAGATATCACCACAAAGTTTCGCGAAAAAGTCTCTTGCGCGCCGCACAGTGCATGTACATGCATGTAGTGCGGGAGGCGAGCATATAGGAGCCACGAGTATGTGTGTGGCAGTAAAATGAACGACTCGCTGCAGAGATAAACTGCTAATCCTCACTTCACATGCTTCGCGAAAATCGCTTCCGGAAGTTCGACGACACCATTAACCCACTTGTGCAACAAAGAAGCCGGGTTCGCTGAAAAATTGACGAATAACTCTCATTATGGGCCTCGGATAATACCAAATTGTGATTAATGTTATTGAAAGCCAGTTCGGTTGATGCGCACAGGATACAACGCAACGACGCGTGCTAATTCGCAGATCTCGCCGCCGGATGAGTCTCCGGAAAATTGAGAAAAGAGATGCCTTGATTGTTCCGAACCTGACGTGGATTGTTGTAGACGTAAAAGGGAATGTAATTTTAATTGAACCTTGGAAAGTATCGAATTTGAAATAACGTAAATGGTCCGTTCTGTGGATTGACTAGAACCAGACGGAAAATCATCGTGAAACGTCGGAAATAATGTGCCTCGACTTTAGTGCGACTTACTGGTATATGTGAGCGCAGTTTCCTGAAGAATTTCGTATAAAGAATCGCAGAAAAGATTCGTCGCCAAGGCCTGTTAAGAGAGAGAGAGAGAGAGAGAGAGAGAGAGAGAACATCGCGCATAATGGCTGATCTGCTCGGCACTATCTTCTGTCCTGCATAACTGCTCTGTAAACTGTAAGAAGCATTTATAGCGGTCGTATGAATGATGCTCTCCATCCTACATATTGTTGTTAGTTTTCCATTTTAATTATTTATGCTTTCAACGGCTTATATATGGGCAGTTCTCAGGTGAATCGAGAGGTCAAAATTTTTTTTTCTTTTAAAATCACCTAAATCGCTTCGTA
>JAWWEQ010000010.1:23538835-23565573 GCA_035583055.1 Torymus tubicola | reverse complement strand
CCCCCCCCCCCCCCCCCCCCCCCCCTCTCTTTCTCGTCCTTTTTTCGTCTTTACGTAACACGAGTTCGCAAAAAATTGTAAATACTTTTCGCCCGAGCGCGTTGAGATCGATAAAATTATTATGATGATGACAAAGCCAGAGCTTCAACGGCGCACATTTTTTGTCAAAAAGATTTTGCCTTGATTCAATACTTGTTTATTTAATAGTTTTTCAGTTGTCTTTTATGAAATATATATATATATATATATATATATACACACACACACACACAATTCGTTAGGTCGTTTTAAACCAGTTTTTTTAATCTTGAATAATAAAAAGTTCAAATTTTAACATAAAATCAAGTAATATATAAGTAATATACGTAATTCATTAAATAATTTAATTTATATTATAAAAATATTTTGTGATGCATTAGAAAAAAAATATTTGAACAAAGTGAAAATTTTGCATCGACTCCAGGTCTTACGGATGCAGCAGAGAACTCGTACAAGGCGTTACCGAACTGCCCGTCCGTCGCCCGTCGGCAAGCGCGAACTCTCACGAAGATGCGCGAGGCCGATATGAGCCATACTCGCTTGCGCATATAGACAAGCATGCGAATATTTGGGGTGTGGGACACTTTTTATTATTGACTGGCTCGTATGTCGCTAAAGGCGATGACTTTCTCAAGAAAGAGAGAAGCTGTTCGCTCGAGGGCAATTGACTTTCACGGCAGCTGCGATCCAGCAGCATCCAAAGTTCATGATTTTAGACGAAGCCGTCGGCTAGTTGATTCTTTATAACCACTGAATTGATAGTCGCGCCTGAAATGCCAAGGTACGTATAAAATAACATTTGTGTTTCTTTTTTTTTATTATTGTGGCGCACTTTAGATTTTTAAAATACAGGTAGAATAGATGGTTTGATATAAACTTGACTCTATCTATACTTGTGTCATAAAATGCAGCAATGAAAGTTGAAGAGATATATTACTTTTGGTATAATCCTAGTAGAAATGTGAACCATAAGTTAGTTATTTTTCAGTTAATTTTATGGCCAAAAACGACTATTACTTGAATTTCATAATTATGTACCAATCAGAAATAAATTTTGGCATTTACACTTCATAAAATGAGAATTTGTAGTAACAGTAAAATTTTTGATTGAGTTATATTACTTTTATATAATGATTTTTGTAAAAATACTTTCATTGAAATGATCTGTTAGTTATAAAAAATAATTCATTTTCTAGCAGGGAAGTAATTAGTACTTATATTTAAAAAAAGTAACGTTACTAATAAAAAACTTTATTTAAATTGAAAGTGAATTTCAGATAATTAAGTTAATATTTGACTTTGTCCTTCAATGGAGCTATTGGAGAAAAAATTAAGAGTACATTCGAAAGCATTGCTTGAAATCTATAGCGCGCCTGGTATGCACAAAATCTTTTTCAGAATATTATACTGCAGTTTCTGAGATTTTATTACCTTGTCTCAGTGAGATGTGATCTAGAAATCGAATACCAACAATTAAGATAACATCGATGCCTTGTACATTTCGAATTGTGAACGGTGTTATACAGAATTACTTTCGAACATCAAATTTTTATGGGTATACTGTTCTTTATAAGACCTTTTTAAACATCTATAAAAATCATCATTACGCCTTAGAATTTTAGTCTTTCTTATGAGATACTAAAATTTTAACTACCTGATGATTATATCATTGATATACGTTATTTATACTTAAGGTATAAAAATACTATTTTAATTTTACTCTGAAGTAATTGAAAAATTTTTCTTATTAAATCAATAGACTTTTTTTTTTAATTAAAGTATCTAAAATGGACGCTTACGAATGAAAGTATGAAATATATAAAAACTTGAAAAAACGTTCTGCTAAACGCTGCTTTTATTAATAAAATACTTTTTATGTCTATTAACGTAATCGCTCCGTGATGCAAATACATTACGTCGACGCGATTATAAATAATGAAAGTTAATCGCATATCAATAGAGCATATCGACATATCGAAGCAGTGCAATCAAGGTTATAATTTATTTTTTATCCCGGATAAAACATGCAATACGCTCTGGCGTACACATAGGTTCGTAACGAAAATTCCATGAAAGCCATTACTCACAAAGCGGCCGTAACGAGAAATCAATTCCGTCGGACTAATTTTTTTACCTCTCGTTCTTATATGTATATTCGTTGAGTTCGCCGACGAGGCATGTAATTCAAAGCGATATCGAAAAGATAGCGTTCAAGCTGAGACAAACTTATATGTGTATATATATTTCTAGCCGTTGGGGTCACCCGCCCTCGTACATACACACACACACGCGCGCGCGCATTATATAGGCGTACCGAAGAGACTGAAAAGAGATGAAGGAGCGAGAAGCCGTAGCCATACTTTTTCTATAATAGCGAAAGTTGTTACACGAACGCGGGAGGGGAACGGATACATACTCGGAGTGTTAGCGAAAGTTACACGTGGATACCGAGCGCCATCGTAGGAGGAGTATATATGATCATATACAGGGTAGGCCGGAATCCTTTAAGCTTAATTTCCGAGTAGATTAAAGTTTATTATTTTTTTTCTTTTCAAAAATAAAATGAAATTCCGTGAATTCCTTCAGTTCCACGGAAATTTAATGATAGCATTTTTTCATATAGTAAAGTGACAGTGTGAAATTTGGATTAAACTCATATTTATTATAAGATATATAAAAACAATAAAACTTTTTTTGAAATCTCTCATTTAAAGACGGATTGATTGAAAATACACTAAAAAAATTACCTTTCATTTGGTGAATCATAAAAATGACAAAAGACCTAACCCACCCACCGACCAAAACCACGTCGAATCACGTGCAATCAAAGCAGGAGCTTCGGTGATCGTACTGTTATAGTCTCTAAAAATCTTTAGATATACTTTTCTCTCGTCTAATAGATAACAAACTGCGGCGCCCCGTTTTCCGAATCCATCGCGGCTCCAAACGAACGACGAAAGTATTTTTTTCCCCTTGCGCCCGCGAGTAAGAGTTTCGCTACTCTCTCTCTCCTCTAAACTTGACATGCTCGTCAAAAAGTTTTGCAGACCCTTTCTCAAAGTTGAAGGTTTACGTCGCTCCGAAAGATTACAGTCTCTCGCTCGCTCGCTCGTGCACACACGAGAGACGAGGGAGTAAAATAATAAAGAGGGGAGTATAACGTGGGAAATTCCGGAGCGAGCGTTCATAAATTCTCACTAGCGAGGCCGATCGTTCCGAGTGTTTTGAAAGCGGATATCGCGAGAAAAGCCGCCACGAGTGAGTGTATAAACATTGTTTTCCTATAAGTATATGTCCTCTGCCGGGCCATCGCCAAGGAGTTGTAAAGCGGCATGTCGCTTGTCTCCTCTCCTCGAAGCCTTTTATGGCTTTATTTTCCGTTTTTTTCGGCGGCCCACCCTCATCCCCTGATGCGGCTTTTTTCGCCCTCACTCTCTCGTGGATAAGTCCTCACTCTCTTTCTCTCTCTCTCTCTCTCTCTCTCTCTCTCTCGCATCGGGGGCTGATATACGAGTGGCGCAAAGTGAAAACTTCGATTTCGCGTATTGATTTCAGTAGCCGCGGGCTGCAGCGCACTGCCGGCCACGTAAGCCTGACAAACGTTAGCCCGTCAGACTCGTTCGCGCGCCAGTTTCAAGTTACTGAAGGGGTTGCGCTCGCGCGAGCAGAGAGAGAGAGGAGACTAAGATCGCCGAGGCTCATCGGTTCGCTGACTCGAGGCGAACTTGAGTCTTGAAATTCAATTTTCACCGGCTACTCCCCCTCGCAGTTACGCACACACATTGTGTGTACAAGCAGTTTCACCTACACTAAACCAATTAACTGTTTTAGTTTCGTTTACGTAACGGTAATGAGGGTCTTTCGATGTATAATAGCAGTAGATCCAATGAAATCGTCTATTATTTACTTAAGCTTTATTTTTTAATAAATTGATAGCAGACGTTAATTTTTCAATGATCTTAGTTTGAAATAACATCATCACAATTTATACTTATGAAAAATTCTAAGAATTCAATTTCTAATGAATTTTTAAAATATTAATAAAGCGCAGTAACGGTCCAGTATATAGTAATAAGGAAATCACTGAGATCTGTTCTCTGCGTCTTACTTGAACATATTACTTTTCATTTACAAATATCTTAAAAATATAAAAATTCAAGTGACGTCAATGCTCTCTTTAAAAATTGTAAAGAAAAATTAAGTTGAAAATAAACTTATCTATGTCAACGTAGTTTAGTTACTCCTAAACGCAATTCGCTTATAATTTACAACCTATTTCAGCGGAATTTTACATTCAAGTGAGCTTTCTCTCTCATTAAATCTCGCATACTTACAGTGCTGAGATTGTAATTGGCTCTCATTACTAACACGACGTCGTAATGCATAGCGGATAATAAGCAGACATAAGGATCTGCTCTTTTTTGTAAATTTAAAGCGAGCATTAGAAATTCATAATATCCCGCATTGATAATTCAGCCAAATTTATGAATTAAAAATAATATAACTTTCATGACACAATTTATCGCTTTTGTCAAAAGCTCATATTCTTAAATAAAAATTTTTTCGTAAAAAAAATATAAAACTTTCTTTTTTATATTTAATTACTAGTTTTCTTAAGTATTATTAAGCTTAGTCATCGAAAGGGCAGTTTTCCGGGTCCACCCCTACCAGTTTTTGTCTACTTCGTGTCCTCTTCTTTCTGTCTCTCGCTCTCCCTCTCTTTCTACCGTGTCTTAAGACAGACTTTCGTTGCGTCTCTACGATTCGAACAACGATAGCGCGACGAGGCAAGAGAGGTTGAAAGGAAATGGCAAGAAAGGAAGTGGACGGAGGAAGGAAACTAAGGCGATTCCTGTACGCTCAGAAATACCGGGCTCCTCTCTCTCTCTCTCTCTCTCTCTCTCTCTCTCGCTTTCTCCTGGACCAAAGAAACGAATTTACGAGATTTCTTATTCTTATACCCCTGCGCACACGTATGAAAGCTTTTCGCTGTGTGCAGCCGGCCACCTCGTTGGGATTTTGCCTACAATACCTTACAAAACTGATAAAAGAACGGCAAAAAGCTGATCGCCCGTTAAGCTTCTTAGTAATCCGGCTGATCTAATGCCGTTGGCTTTGTAAATATGCTCAAAGCAACAACATGTTTTCGTGTTTCGCCAATGTTTTTAAACAGAGATATTTAATTATTCCGGGTTTCATGCTTTCCTACCTTCCAGAGTATCAGTGAATTCAATTCTCTGATTTGTCAAAGACAATCCAATAGCTACGTATGATTGAATATTTCGAAATGTTTCGGGAAAATTTAATCAAGTGTCTTAAAAGTTTACTACTGAAACCGATGATAATTCTTTGAAAAATCATTAATAATTTCAAAGTAATGTATAATAAACGTTATTTACAATTCTCGTTAATACCGGAGCACCATAAATTATTTTAGGAGTTACGTAAGAAAACTTATTTAAAATTTACTAGTAAAACCTTACTTCCATAAGAATTGAGAATTTCTCCAAAATAATCTAAGTTTTGAGTCACATTTTTCGCAATTAAAACTTTTTGTATATTAGCATTATATTACTGCGAAAAATAAATGTAATATAAATAAATAGGTGCAGTTCAAATTTTTAATTGAATTAAATCAAGACTATTATTAATTTTAAAAAAATTTAATCGCATCATATTCATCGTTTTGACGTCTCTACCAAGTATTTCAAGTCATCAGTCAGTAGCGTCATCATGTGGTCAGGAGCAGTTTGGTTTTTATTAGTGGGCCATCTTCAAATTTACAAACTGAGTACTGTTTGCGAACTTGTGTCAATTATTTTATAATAAATAATACACGAAACGCATGGGTTTACCAAGTACGTGATCGATATCCACGGCAGTCCCGTTTAGTCTTGTTCTTTCCTTACTTTCTTCGAAAAGCATGACGTGTTCCTCGTCTATGCATAGTGACAGAATGGGATCAGCAAAAGTACGTTGCACCTCCGTTATAACAGTTTGTTTGCCAGTATTGTTAAAAAAGAAAGTTTATTACCTGTTGTTTAACGAGGGTAAATTAAATTTGGTCTAATTGTCGGAGTACTATGTTGACATTTGACTATCCGAAATTTGAAAAATCCATCACCCTACTATAATAATTTACAACAAACAACGGTCCATACTATTATCTAATATTAAAAATATATGACAAATAAGATACAGTTAGATTAATCGCTAAGATATAATTAAATTTTCAATTTCTATTTTTATTTACACGCGATTTCAAAGCAGTATGACGCACCATGCGAATCTTGGTGCTTCTATACATATACGCACATAGCTATGTAATTTAAGATTCCAAAGTCGTATATCTCGAAAATTATTTATTCAAAAGATTGGTTATAGCAATAATTGAGCTTGGCCTTCGAATATCAACGGCATCTCTCTTTCTCTTTCTCGCTAAGCATAGCCGTCTTCACAGCAAGACTCTGCCTGCGTAAAGGATTTTTCACTCCGCCTTTAAAGGAGTATACCTACGTTTACATCCTAGAAAGCACGCGCATGCCATGTACTCACGCGCCGAGAGAGTATGCTGACAAAAGGAAGAGAAGGGTATCCTCCGACGTCATTCGCCGTAAACGGTACACAAGCGCATATATACATGCCAGGATGCTTGCACGCGGTTCGACGAGCAGTTGAAAAAGCAAAGACTGAGATGGGAGCAATATAATCTATTTCATTAATTTTATCGTGTGGCGAATGATGGTAACTGCGGCCGCGTCGCGCGGCGTGTAGCGCGCAACCTACCGTTTCTACCTTGAGTTCTATTACCCTTGTTGTTAAACTTAGTTACTGAACTATAGACCGTCGGCACGACACCCATGAGTACGGGCCACGTGGCCACAGGCGTGTGGCCACGCGCGCCACTCGCATGCATGTGAACGCCGTGCTCTGTGTCCGTTGTTGTAGTACTACTATATACCACTGCACATATAGTGAACGCGCACTCGCTTTGCTTCATGTGCCGGACCCTCGATTTCGAATTTATTGCGTCTGCTGCAGTGTACAAACGCTCACTCGCGTGCGCGCGCGCGCATGTGGTAAACGATAATGCGCGACGGTACTTTGTCACAATTGATACTATCGCCACGTGCAGCCGCGTCGCTCATAATTTATGCAGCTTTAATTGGAGATTCGCCGTTTCTAATTCGCCCTTTCGCAAATAACGAGCGCTAAAGCGATATAGCCGCGCGTCGTCGCGATTTTATATGTATACGGGGGTTCGCGAGGCTTTCTTTTTTCTTTTCCATATTTTTAGTCTTCTCTGACGTAAGTATGCTGATGTAATTATTTATAATTGCGCTACTTCTCTTGTTTATTCAGAGAATCACGCAGGCTTGCTGCGATATTATATATTGCATTTCTTTTGTTAATAATGGATTTCGTCTAGCATATATTATTATGCTTTTAAAGTGTAACTTTCATATACTATTGTAATATATTATAAAATTCTCTGTAGATGTTAATATATTATTAATCGTAAGTGTAAGGATGGTCTACATAAAATTATTGTGAAATTTTAAGATGTACAGTGGACATGAATTGCTAATACCATGAAAACTATTTTTATGATAATAATGTTGAAGAATTTGTAATAAAAATCAATTAATTTAATTATACCAAACGTTTAATAGCTGAGATACAGATTAATTCTATGAACTTGTTAATGTAAGGAGTCATTTAAAAGTCTTTCATTTTATCGTCTGAACCATATGCTCACTGTCTTGAAAAATCTGGATGAATCCAGAGATATCATACAACCGTGAATAAGTAGATATGGTTAGCCATAACTAAGTCTTTACTGACAAATTAAAATTACACACTAGACACTACAACTGAAATGAAACATTTAAATGTTTCAGAAATTACATATTATATATTTTTCTCGTATTCATTCAAATTATCCCTAGTGCATAATACATCATGACATATCCGATTAATTATTCTCCTCGCTTTATAAAACTTTCATACACGTAACATGAGAAAATTAGATTACCTATAATGTCAGTCGTCAAACCTTTATGAACTATGAATTCATCGTTCGTCTCACGGCAAAAGAAAAGAAAAAAAAACCAGCTAATCACATATTAAGCAGCGGTAGAATAATGATAACCCTTCATTCCTCCCGCATGCCAAGCTTCCCTCCCCTCCTCTACCGCTACACCGTTTATTTCGATATTCGCTGAAATCGCCACTGTGTGCAGTCGCGCGCGCAGACAGTCACGAATATAAAACGTCGCGTGCGTAAGGTATACGATTGCATTTGGATATATCTCGGTGCCATCTCATTTTGCTAAGGAAACGCAACGCTTCTGTTAGTCAACCAGAAATCCGGGCCGATGCGCTCGGACGTTTGTTTTCGTGCTTTATTTGTATTCGCTCGCCACCGCCAGCAAAGCGACCGTTGCCACTGAGGATTTTCTAAAATCTCAAATGAATTTAAACTTAAGAGAATTGTCCTTACTCCCGTCCGCGTTCTCGCATATATATATATCTAGGATCGCAGATGCTATCGGAAAAATAAAACAAATTTAAAAGAGCGCTTTTCGCCAATTTCGCTTGATTCTATTATTCGGGGGGAGGAAAAAAATTATAGACGATAATGATATATACTTCTACGTGGATACTATAGATCTGATCGAAAATCACTTTAAATATTTCACTTTGTTTTCAAAATTTTAGGTTTATGTAAAAATTTGTTTTTGCGAAACGAAATTTTCGTAGAGTGGTACGTGCTTTACATCTGTTTTCCAAAATTTTAGAACTTCAAGATCTTGGTTTACCCCAAGTTTTTCAATAAAAAAATTCTTCCTCAATAAATTTCTGATGCATTCGCTGCAGTCTATATTTATTCACACTTCCGTATAGATCGAAGCAACGATATAAATTATTTATACAACAAAAGATGGAAGAAGTCGTGTACTTTCTATACATATTTCGAACTTAATTTGACAGACAGTTTCAAATATTTCATAAGCAATATATATTCTTTATCTCTGGTTTTCCCGTTTAAACATTAAAATTCACATTACAATCGTTAGCCATACCAATGATGTATACACACTCGCGGGGGTAATGAAGACTTACGATTATTGCGGCGAAGTATATGTATGTAAGATTGCACGCAAAAGCAAAAGCACTGTCGCAAAAGAAGTTTCGAACGCGTGCGCGCATTTTCGAGTTCGCTTAGAAAGAGAATCGGGCAAAGCGAAGTAGTGGGCATGCAATGAATAACACGGGCGCCGGCGCTTCGTACTAACATCGTTCTGTTAAATGTGCTTCGCCAAGAAAAGAGTATACCACTAATTGTTGTACAATGGTTTAGAGTGAATTCTTGTTTGCAGTACAATTCATTGACGAAAAAGACAGCGTTCTCTTGACGTTTATGTATACAAATTGATTCAGGTTTTTAGTTTGCTAGTGATGTTATGCAGTGTACGTATATGTTTATATTCCTTGAAGTACCGTTATTTTTATAAAATAAATGTTACAAACAAATTTAAATGACATTTCTAAAAAAAAAACTATAGCGGTAATATAAAAACGACTTTTGATGTCTGGAAACTAAGAAACTTATCATTCATCAGATTATCTACTATATGTATTTAACAAATATATGCAGTACCAATAGTTTTTAGGTATTTATATCCAAGGGCGCGGCAGCGGCCTGCTTGGCGAGTAAGGAACGTAACGTAACGTCTCGGCGAGCAGAGCGATGCCATACCCTTTATACTTTGTTTTGGGGTTTTCCAACCTCACTTTTTTTTACATTTTTTATACTATATTAATTATATTTTACTAGTAACAGAACATTTTAATTATGAGAAATGATACAATTATATCCAAGTATTTTTATAATAAAACTATGAATTAAATTAAGAAACAGTAGAATACATCATACATATACTGGTTTTTCAGAGTGCGCGAAAGTTCTCCGATGGCATATATGAATTTTAAGATGTAGATGAAGCCTAAGGGACGTTTAACATTACTTTATAAAGACTCTCAATACGACAGTGCCTAGATTTAAATGACTATAAAAATTGAATAAAATATTATTTTAACATTTCAGACTGATCAATCTCTAGAGAAACGTATTAAAAATAAGTTATCAAAGTTTACAAGTGATTTAGCTAATAATAAAAATATATAGCCTAATTCCAAATAGGGACGGTTTACAATTTTGTAAGCAGTTTACAGATGGCACAGTCTATTTTGATAAAACTATCAGTCAGATATTTTCTAGAAATGGTTTTCTTTTGTTAAGGTATTATGCACTAAAATATCATAAACAGGGTAACACCAGCATAGTCTAATAATAGTACATTACGATACATGTACCTTAGTGAGCGTAGCGAGGACGATAACGCCGTGCAATAATGGGTTACTTAAGACACGAGTATCGTACAAAATTTTTAATAGCACGGTGTGGCTTACGCCCGCGCTAAAGTCAGGCCTATCCGTGACCTAAGTGGCCTGGTCGGTCACGGATATGCGTGACGACGGACTTAGACAGGCCGTGCTATAAAAATCTATACGATACTCGTGTCTTAAGTAACCCATTATTGCACGGGGTTATCGCCCTCACTGCGCTCGGGCGCAACTTTTACGCCGTGCAATAATAGCCTACTTAAGGCACATGTGTCGTAATGTACTAATAGCATAGCCTGCCTAAGCCCACCATCATGCATATCCGTGACCGAGCAGGCCACTTAGGTCACGGATAGGCGTGACTTAAGCGCGGGCTTAGGCTACACCGTGCTATAAAACCTATTAATAATATTCTCTCTACAAACTTTAAAATTTTAATACATAGCTTTATATATCCTCAGTCATTTCCTACATCATACTTTATAAATTTTCTATTGCCTATGTACACTTACAATTGTAACAGAGTATTTCAAATATACTAATCAGGCTCTATAAAAAATTTTAAAAGTCACAAATTTTTAGTATTAACAAATAATATAACGTGAAAGTTTTGACCATCATGAATAAAACTCTTTCTACTACCTAGAAGCTACTTTTGTAAGTGTAATAGTTATATACTATTTATTCACTTATGTATAATATACTTAATATTGGTTTTGTTTCGAAGTATATCTTTTTTATTGTATGAAACCGACAGTGAAAAAAAGAAAAAAACAAAATTTGATCTTCAAACAATATATATATATATTACTTGTTCAAAATTGAACTAATGCATTTGGATGTAATGAAAATTACTACTTAGCTTTAATCATGTTTATAAATAATTCATTTAAATATTAACATGAAAAAGTGGTGCAAAGTCATACCATAAATAAATGAATTCGTGCATCCTTCTATTATAAATTATTATGAAGAAGAGAATAAAGAAATCCTTTAAACCAATAAACTATTCGATACCTATAGACCCATAATGAAAAAACATTAAATTTAGGAAATTTTACGGTCAATGAATTAGCCGCTGTTTTTTAGATATTCAACATATATAACTAATATTTTACTAAGCGCTTTACCGAGGTAGAATCGAAATAAAGTAAAGTGGTTGAATTACTTACGCAATAAATGACTGATTTTATATATTTTTACAGTTTTACATTCTATACTTTTAATAAGGGCAATTTTTCCAGTTTGATAATTTAAATTGATGTTAAACTAAATTAATTACAATGCCAAAGTACCTTATTATTTAGTTGTTAAAAATACACTCTTGAAAATGAAAATAAATGATTCCCATTTTGGGTTGTGTCCAGAACATATATACACGTATTCGAGTAAAAATGTATAACGAATTTCAAACAAATGGTTTGACCGATTTTCAAGAAAGATTTTATATATACACTGATATATATTATAATAAAAAATTGAAATGTATTATTTTTAACATTATAATTTAGATGCTACAATGCTTATTCAAATTATAATTAAGAACAATCAATATAGGTTTCAAAAAAATTTGTTAAAGACTCCTATTGTTACGTATAGAAACGTAGCCTTGGAGTTGGAATACTATTATTTGAGTGACCTAAAATTCTAAAAAGTTGAAAATGTACATAACATACGTGAATACGTTTATTTATATAATCAGTTAAATGAAATCTTATATGGTTAGTCAGTGATCAGAAAATTTCTAATAATACAGAAACGAATTTTTTTTCGTTAAATACGTTAACAAACAAAGATTAATATTTTTATTATAGTAAAATATGATATGCCTTAAATATATTTTATCATAAACATAATGTATAATATGTATCAATAACACTTACAAAAGGTAAATAGAGTTAATTTTATTCCTTACTTTGATATACAAAGCTTAAGTGAATAAAACAAAGAATGACATTCTATGCTAAATTGACATATTTACCCTTCCATTAAAGAAATATAATTATAAAATTCCTATATTCTTATACAAAAAATGTACTAACACTTAAAGTAATGCACATTTAAAAAAATATTTTCATATTCACAATCGCGTACATATTGTTTCGGAAAGTACCCTGAAGTGATCTAAAGTCAGTACCAATTAATGCAAACATTTCCAAGTACACCATGATCACCGTAAAGCAACAAATGTTACTATATTCTCAAAGTTGCATCACGCTGTAAAAAAGTTCTCCAGCTACCATCAGTTCACACGCACTCTGCAAGCGCGCTACCTCAAACCATCACATCGCATGCCGCATGAGGAATGGCAAACAAATACATACAAATAGAAACAATAAATCGTATTAGGGCGAAAGGCGAGGAGCGGCGTCCTTACATATATACGCGCTTGCAAAAAGCCCCGCGCCCGCGAGGATAGAGCTTTTTGCTGCGGCGCGAGCGCGCGCACATAAGGCGTTGCGGCACGCAACGCCGCCACGCGGGAGCCGGCGACTTGCGGCGGTGGCGGCGGTGGTGGCGACGACGACTGTGGCAGCACAGCAGCGCATATAGCGGCTGGCCCGCGCGAAGCGCTAGTCCGTGTGAGCTGATAGTTTATATTATTTTTAAAAGCTTCGCTCCTTTGGATTTCTATGCACTTTTTCTCGCGTGCAAACGCGCAAGCGCCAAAGACTCGCTGCTTGCTCGAGAGCGCAAGATAGACAAAAACGCATTACGATGTTTGGACGCTAGGATTACGGTTGCCGCGCTCGCGCGTTCGATTAATGTTGTTATCTTCGAACGTTTGATAACTGCGCTTATAAGGCATTCAGGCGTTTCTTTGATTTTCATTATCAGCGCATTTGCGTTTGACTTACCTGCTTCGCTTCGTTGAATATAGTTAAGACATTGATAATTATTTTCTTATTATGAAATTATTATATTCATATTGCTTGCTGTACTAAAATTGTTAAATGGGGAAAAATTGAACGTCATCACAAGTTTTACCATTATCCCGAAATAGATGAATACATTCATGTATTTATGTTTTGTAAAAGAAAGTGGTTCTTTAAAAAATACATCTTTTACTAATAATGAGCTATCATTTTGATATATGTTAGTGTATAAGTATGTTTTTCTATATATTATTTGAATTACGAATCACGATAATCTAATAATTTTTTATGGTATTCGTGCATTCACCAATTACGTTTCAGCCAAATAGTTCTACGCAAATTTCTTTTTTTTTACGAATATTAAAATTAGTAACATTTATGTCTTTAACGTCATATCAACCACGTTCGTTATATGTATCTAATAAGTATTTTATTATTTTGTTTTTTTCTTTATAGTATCGGAAAATTTATTTATGAAATACACTAGTTGGATATACTTTTTTCATGAAAAATGTAAGAATAATGCAAAACAATTTAAATTCTACAAGTTTATAAAAATGTCATAGATTCAATATGTAGAAATATTTAGTATTTTATAAAGTATAATATTAAGTATTTAGATAATTATTATAAATACTTAGATATTACAAGAATGGTACTAAATAGTCCGCATCTAATACCTATATGTATAATAAACTTGCAGCACAAGTATCAGAGTATATAGGTACTAGTACTCGCATTTGTAAGATTTCTCTTATAAATTTTCCATGTTAAAAGCTGTTATAAAATGTATAACGAAATAAGTACGATTTAAACAATGCATTTACATACTTAACAAACGATCTAATGGAGGCCACATGCATGAAATTTTGACTTCATGAATTTGAGAATTTATTCAAATATGATATTTGTTATATTTACATTGATATTGATAATTCTGATTGTTTGAGATTTAATTTATAAATTGTTATCTAATATCAGTTGAATATTACTTACTTCACTTTTGTAGAATAGCAAAATTGATTTATATAAATTTAAAGTGACATTTTTTCGAGTTTTTTCTAGTAACGACTCAATGAGAAGTTCAAATTTTTTGCTTGAACCTTGACAACCTAAACGTATTTTTAGAAGCGTTTTTAATTTATTACATTAATTACATTAAGTACATTATTATAAATATGTTTATTGAAAGAGAATTCGAGAGACTTTTGACACGTTTACCCACAAAATTTATAAAGTTTTTTTTTGTTCTCCAAAAAGTTAAAATTTTATTACAAAATAAGTCGTGATACATTAATTAGAATATTTTATTTTAAAAATGATGAACTGCTAATAATTGATGTGATGTATTTCTTTTTTCAAGCAATTCACAACGTGTATAAGTAATGTAATCTTCAGAAGGTTTTTTAAATCTCGTATTTTCTACTGCTAGATTTACATATCGGATTTGAGATCTTGTATATGAATTTCTCAGTCAATATTTTGTGGATTTTATTACGCGCTTTCAACAGTTTGACAGATTTGAACAGGAATAATTTAATCAGAAATTTTGTGTATTACAATACTTTTTCAACCGAATTTAACAGACGTATCAAAACGATTATTAGGAAAAACTCGAATGAAGCTTATCGCATATTCTTTGCCAGTTTACGAGTTTGTTTTCTTTTTGGCACAATGTGCTTAGGACTTCGAACGCTAGGGGGCGATTTGCACTTATGCAATAATCTCCATCTGACGACGTTACTGCTACTGGTGTTGAATTTTTGGGGATTACAGCATAAGTAAGAGTATTTTCCATAAATTAAAAAAGATGATTTATCCTCTCGCATCGCGAGGGTTTTCCTCTGCTTACCTGGTTCCGCGAAGGTGATTATCTCCGATGTCCTCGCGTAGAAGTCGTCCATTGCCTCGGGCTCGTGCTGGGACCCGTACAGATCGTCGTAGTCCTGATAGGGCACGTTTTGGTCGAGGCCGTCAGCGCCGGCCTCCTCCGTCTGGTCCAAGTTCCTGTACGAGAACTCATCGCCGTAGCCATACTCCCCGTAGGGGTTCGGGCGGTTCCCCTGATAGCTGGGCTGGGGCTGGGGCGGCGGTGGCCTGGCCGCTTGGTACTCGGCCCGGTATATCGTCTCGAGGGCCAGCCGCTTTGGCACCGTGGCCAGCGTTCGGTTGACATCGGGCCGGCTTCTCAAGCCGAGCTTCGACAGTATCTGGTGCTTAATGGCCTCGAGGCGCAGGTCGTCCGGATTTGGCACCGGGTCCTTGCCGCGGTGCAGGTGCGCGTGCTGCTGGTGCGGACAGCCCGGGCAGGTCTGGTGCAGGCTTTGCCGGCCCAGGACCTCCGGGCAGAGAGTTAGACTCCAGAAAAGCAGTGCTAGGAATATCAAAGTCGAGAAGGAGCAGGCGCGCAGCAGCCGAGCGACGCCGACGCTGCCTCCCGACCGGCTACTTCTAGGTATCGAGACGCCGTCCAGCTCATCGTGGTGCTCGCTCCTGCCGGGCCGACGGCGATGACGAGGACGCTGCTGGCGAGCTCGGCTGGTACCGTCCGCGGGCTGTCTCCGTCCCTTGAAAGAGGCTGCTGCTACTGACCGTTCGTCACCGCTACCGTTGCTGCTGCTGCTCCTGCTGCTGCTGCTGCTGGCTTTGAGAGTGACGAGTCCAGAGCGATTTGGCACCTGGTGCATCTCGGCGGCGAGTCACCTTTTCCTCCTACCTCCAGCACGTATTGCCTCGGTGAATCGTGATCCCTCTCTGATATACCAGCTGTCGGTCCCCCTCTCCTCTTCCGCCGGCGATAAACCGACTGGCTCGTGATGCACGAGGCTATTAGCGTCGTCGTCGCCTTTGGTTGCCTCCTCGGCGATGACGCGACGGCACTCTGTACTGCTGCTGCTGCTGCTACTGCTGTGTCCGCAACTAGCGGGATTGGCCGGAGTCTCCGCAAAAGGATTTCCCTTCGTGGATGCGACAGCGGTAACGGAGGAAACGGCAGAAGGTGATGGCTGCAGCGACGGGGAGAAGGCATCCTCGCCCAAACCCCCCATTACCAGTGTGCCTGAGCCTCGTTCCAGGATTTCTGCTCACCGCCTCGAGCCGCTGCCTGTAGCCTCCTCGTGTCGCTTGTCCTTTCGGCCATTCGCGCGACCGCTGCGGTAACTCTCTCTCTCTCTTTCTCGCTCTCTCTCTTCCTCTCTCGCTCTCTCTTTCACTCTCTCTCTCTCTTTCTCTCTGTCTCTGGCTCTCTCCGCCTGCTGCTCCTGTAGCCGTCTGCTTTACACCGCGAGTTGGGATCTCAAAGCACACTCCGAAATGTTCAGCCCAAAAGCGACAGATCGGGGCAAGTCCGAGCAAGCTGGTGGAGGAAGGAGTGAGAACGGGAGATTGGTTGGCAAGAGTAAAGTTGGATATTTGTTTACTTGCTGCGCGGAGCGAGAGATTTCCGTCTACTACTCGGGGCGGAGGAAATGACGTCTTAGCTTTGAGCGTGAACGGGACGACGACGATGCAGTCTTCTATGTGTGTAGTATGTGTGGACTATCCTTTGGCGAACCAATTTCGCGGGCTTTCTATAGGTATGTATATCCTCTATATGTGGCGATGCTCCTCTGCAGTAGTACGCCTACTAGTGTGTATGTATATATATGTACGTCTCCCGCGGATTTGTTTATGTAATGCAGAATTAATGAGCTGGTTCTAGGGGCGTCTAGACTTTCTTGGACACTTTCGATGTATACCTAACGTTTCACTACGGGTAAGGCTCGCGCGGTGATGATGCACCATTTAAAAAGTCTAGCGGCGCTCGTTCGGCTGAGAAAGTGTCATCCAACCCGAATCGCACACGCGCGGGGTGGTACCGGTACTCTATATAACACGTTGCGCTCTCGCTGTCTGCTGTCTCTTTTAATTCTCCTTCACTCTCTATACTTCACTCTCGTGCATTTATGCGCGGTTCCGGAATAACCACGTCGTTGGTAATACAAACTACAGGGATGGACTTACGTGCTATAGAGAAAACAAAAACTCGTCACTCGATGCGTGGAAGCAGTGTGTATTATTGTTTAGCCAGCGCAACCGGTCTATTCGCGCTTCCCGATCGGGCACATGCGTCCTTTCCTTCTCTCTCTCTCTCTCTTTCTCTCCTTCTATCCTCTTCTTGGATTTGCAATGAAAATTCACTAAACTTACTACTGGTCTCGTTTCAATACAATCACAATACAATTTTCACCGCGCTTCTGCGTTATCTGTGTATTTGGGCACTATATAAATGTTAGAACAAAGTGTGATCCCCTAATGGAAAATCGCTCGGCAGCTCTCGCTCTCTTGGTGCATGTGTCACTGGTGCGTGCTGATAATGCGACGTGTGTGTACGTATATATATCAGTGTTGCTTAACGCGCACACCGCGCCAGGCAGGCAGGGATGGCACGTACTTCATATACAGACACGTACGACACCGGCGAAGCACGCTTGTCGGAGGCGCGCCGGACACTGAGGTTCATCCACCACCACCACCACTACCACCGCCACCGCCACCAGCGACGCCGTTGCCGCCGCCGCCGTCGTCGTCGTCACCACCGCAGCTGCCGCCAGCACCACCACCGCCGCCGCCACCGCCGCCGCCGCTGTAATCTCTCTCGCTCTCTACACCCACCCACGACGTCGCGCGCGCACTATCACTCGCCCTGTGTGTGCATACATGCTCGCGCCGGCTCCGCCGGTAACCTCTCTCTCTCTCTCTCTCTTTCTCTCTCGTTCTTCTTCTCTCTCTCTGTCTTGCGTGCATGCACGTTCCGCTTTGCAGGGGGTGGTCCCTCCGATAGCGACGCGATAGTGCAACTCGAGAGAGGAGGGAGTGGGCGACTACAACTCGCGCGCGTTCGCCCGCGGCCAAGCTTTCGCGCAGGCGTTTCCCGGATAGCCGTGCCGTCGTGGCTCTCGCTCTTTGCTGGCTTTGGTGTTTCTCTATCTTATTCTCTCTCTCTCTCTCTTTCTCCCTTTCCCTCTTTTGTACGATCTTTCCGTGCTCCCTGTCGACGTGCACCACGTGGTTATCGCGTGGTTCTCGCGTGGTCCTGCGCCACCGCGCAGACCTCGTGCGGCGGTCTCGTGAGCGCGTAGAGGTGTGGATGCATGCCTGGTTGCATCGGGGGCCTCATCGCGACTGATCGGCCGCCGCACTCGCTCGACTGTAGAGCTAGCGAACGAGCTTTGCCGCGAATTAACGCGCCGCGCGGCGATTATTGCGCTCACACGCCGTGGCCCTGATTTACTGACGACCGCGATGGAACGATCGGCGAGAGCCGGTTGAGGACTTTTGCTGAACTTGAAATCCTCTTCCCTCCAGCTTCCCAGCTGAGACTAATTGGGTGGATGTAGAGTTTAATTAAGGTAGAAGCATTTTAACGCGAACACGGGTTAAAGATAAGGATGAATATTTCGTAAATTTCAATGTTTTAAAGTCTAATACCATATAGCTCTTAAAAATTTGCGTTACTGTATAGAATGGCAATGTTATGTATAGGAAGTATGATGTGACCGTCGAGATCAGGTTGCACTTGCGATATGAGGACGAGTGAGGTAAAGACGCGAATATACTTTAGTAGCTTCGTCGGTCGGGTATTCGTGTCGAAAACGGAAAGTTCTATGTTCGATCTTTGACTAAGATACGTAATATATTTTGGACTCTTCCTTCCTTTATTAATATTTGCATACTCTCATCATTTGTATAGTAATTATTACGAAAATATATTCTTTTATTTCCAATCTTGCAGGACTTTTATACTTATTGTTTTTGCTCTTATTAACAATAAATAATTCATTAAAATTAAACTATAAACATTTCTTTTCTTTTCATTAAAAGTAATCGCTTGAAAATAGAACATATTTTTCAATTTATATATTATTTAATAGTTTTTCTAATATTTTACTTATCTATATTAAATCGACTACACTAAAGAAAAATCAAGTTTTAGCCATTTAGTATTACATATGATTAATTAATGTTTTCAAAATTCATATGTCTTATATCTATGTTATAAAAATACGTAGATTTGTAATTAACCTTATTCGATAAAATCTGTGCACATGTGAAATTTGCCGACTGAAATTTCATTTTTATAATTTTCTACAATTAAAAATATAATTCTCAGAAGCTCTATCTTATCCAAGTTAGATTTAGTCACGTGAAAACTTATTCCATGTTCTCGATTCACAAGTAGAACAAAAGTCTAAAAATATACACACAATACCTACGATACAAATTTGTTCGCCTCTGAAATAAAATCACTACGTATACTTCCGATCAATTTCATTAGGAGAAAAATTTTCTAAATATCCTGTATCTCTTTTTTTTTATTCTGCATCATGAAAAACCCCAATCATCAAATGCTTTGACTAAAGCAAGAGAGGGAGAGAGAGGGGAAAAGAGAGTTGTTACGTAAGAATGCCTCGCACAATCGAATAAAGTAACGTTAAAAATCCCCAAATCGTAAAATAGCGAGAGGGAGAGGGGCATGCGCTGGTGCATTAGACGAAAGCTGCACCATTTGGAGAACTCGGCTGCCGTCGCCGTCGTCGTAGCTACTCGGCGATTGGCGAAGATACCGCAGAAAAGAGCCGCGCGCGCTTGAAGCCCGCGTGTACGGCTTGAGCAGCCGGCTGAATTTCGATATTAGTAATAATATTTGCGGTTTCCTCTCGCTCTCTTACTTTCTTGCTCCTCTTCCCTCCTGTACATTATATCTCTGCCTCTCTTGCTCTCTAGCGCGTATATGCGTACATGTACGCGGTGCAGAAAGAGAAACGAATAGAGTGAGAGGGAGAAAGAGAGATAGTCCCGCGGACTAGGAGCGAGAGGGATAAAGGAGGAGAGAGAAAGAGAAAGAGAGAGAGGGTTTGCTGTAAGCATATTGATCAGGAGACGGTAGTTGGCCGCATGCCACGTGGTGATGCTGCGAGAGCGAGAGAGGCGCCGGCCTCTCTTCGTATTATGAGCCAAGGCTTCCATCTTCGTTTTCTCCCTTTGCTCCCTCCCTCTCTCTCTCTCTTTCTCTCTCCAGCACTCCGGAGGATCTTCAAACGCGACGATTCCGAAAAACCCTCTTTTTCCATTCCAGTCCCAGCGCGCCCTCCCAGTCCTTTCGACCACTTTATTTTTTCCCTCCGCAAGCGAGTAATGGGTTTCCGTCTCATCGAGTGTATATGTACCGGCTAGCCTCCGCCTCGCCTCGGCCGCATAATCTCGGCTTTTTACGTTTTTCGAAAAGCGACGTCGCCGCTACCGCTACACGCGCACGCGCAGGTCCCACCGGCAGTTGCAGCAGCAGCAGCAGCAGCAGCAGCAGCAGTAGAAGAAGAAGAAAGAACCAGGCGACCCTGGGCCCGCGCTTAAATTGAGACGTTAACTTAACAAGCCATCTCGCGTGCACGCGTCGAAAGGGTGCCGTTCTCCGTCTCTCCTCTGTCTGCCCTCTCCCCTCCTCTTCTCCACTCTCTCTCTCTCTCTCTCTCTTACTCCTTCTCTTCTTATATACACTTCGGAGGAGGCAATTCGATATTTCATTCGCTCTGCTTGTACGCATATACGGGAGAATTAATCCGCGCGGCCAGCCGGCCCCACATGCATGTGTCGATCTTTCTCTCTCTTTCTCTCTCGTTCGTGTAGTAGTAGTAGTAGTCGTCAGCTACTCCACGGGCCACGCACAGCCTTGGGGGGTAAAAAAATGAAAAAGAGAGAGGGACCGCGTGAGCCGAGGGAAGGAAAGAATGAGATACCGTCTACCGTGTACTCAGAGAGAAAGAAAGGGAACCGCCTTCTTGGGTGGCTACCGGTTTCACGATCACACCCCCTGCCGCTTTCGCGAAGATTCGCGAAGTCTTAGCCTCACGTGGTGCCGCACTGGCGCCGGTTTTGTGAGCGGTACCTCCCAACTCTGCTGCCTTATTGGTAAAGCAGGGTTCTGTTGTGGATGTCTTCGTTACCGCTTGTAGTTACACCGGTGAACTCGCTAAATATCGGTCAATATTAATATTGGCCATGATAAATAAATATAGCATTGATGATATTTTTAATTTTTTGTAGATTTTCTATTTATTTTGTATTTAACTTATAAACGACCTTCATTATCGATAATCGACAAAGAATTGCGAAATTTCACTTCACTCACAGTAGATAAGTAGGAGACAAGTGAAAGCACAGTTACCGACTAGTATAAAGCTCCGATTCGAATGTTCAGCAACGTCTCGCAGCGACACGCATTGATTTCCCTTCGTTCGCCAATATTTAATCAACGCCAATCAGCTTGAAATTCGCCGCGCAAAAAACAACTATAATCATCGAAGTCTATATAGCCGTCTAATAAACTCTGCAGACGTGCGACGAAAAGCACCACTGCATTCTTTTACATGTGTACATGTGTATGTATACTCGTGCACGCTTGTCCAGCTGCGGTATAGAGCCAAGTAAATCGATGCGGCATCGATTGGGCGCGCGCGTCTGAGTACGTAAATTAGATTGATCTGCCATTATCTTGTCTGGCGACCGTCTCGACCGTTGATTAGTGCTATGCCTTCCTGGAATTCGCCGCCTGCCGCGGCCCAATTGCCTTACTTTCGTTTATACTGTGCCCGTATACTTATATATAATATTTCGATTCCAATACCGACAGCCACGCATTAGCCGATTTTCCTCATCGCGAGACTCGTAGTTCTACGAAAACGTTTATTTTTTTTTTCAAAGCAATATTATAATCAGTGCAGCGCATTATTCGAGCATGTTTGTGGACTTCCCCGTGCGATAAGGAGGTGCGCGCAGCGCGTGATCGGCGATATATATATATACACGACGACGACGTCGACGCCGCGCAGATGCAATTTATGCAGATTTCGTATTTGCGCGCGACGGATCGGCGACACAGTCAACCCCTTCTTGCCGTCGATAACAAATTCCTCGTTTGTATATACGCATAAACGTGCTTTTGCCACGACGACATGTCGTATAGATGTATTTTTAGTGATCGGCCGAGCTCGATGAAGCTTAATGATCGCCCCCATAAATTGCAATGTTTATCGAATGTTATTTAAAGCTTTTTATACGTCGTCGCTAATTTCCGTGCTATTTTTCTATTAGGAAAAATAATGTTTCAGAGAGAGCAGTTATTGAATGATAGGGAAATTAAATAGATGTATATACGTGCGCTTCGGTTCGCAACATTAATTATATGATTCGGTGAAATCACTTTTTATTGATATGTTTATTTTAAGGAGTATAGAAGAACGTTCAGTTTATTTGGAAATTTATCTCTTCTTCAATGCGTCATATCTTAATTATAACAATTACAATAATTTTCAGTAATTATAATTACTTGAGTATATTAATCGTAACAAATACTATAATGAAGGAGTGCAACCATGATTTTTTCTTTAAAAAACTGCGCACATTTTATTGATAGGTATTCTTTCAACAATTTTTCTATAAAATCTAATATTACCAGATTTCTCAAACCTTTATCGACGTTAACGCCAGAAAATTGTGTGTATTTTAAGTACAGAAAAATTTTATGTAATTCACAGATATTTATCGCAATACTCTTTGCTTTAACAGATTTTTTATTAAAAACTCCTGTCAGTGTTTAAAAGTGATTCATTTTTTCAAAATAATACTTTGCAATAGCCCAACTATTCTGGAAAACTAAATATTAAGTTTGCATATAATAACATCAAAGTAATGGTTCACGTATTAACAATCAAAATAAAATTGTGTTAAGTAGATATACGCGACCTTGAAGTTTCGGAACTGGCATTACTGATTACTTATACTCTGGAAATATAAATAAATGTAAGTATAAATTAATCGCATAAAATATCCAAATGCATTTTATTAAATTATAGCCAAGATAATAATATTTCATAAATTTATGTACTGTTTACCAAGTCGGAAGAGATGATTAAAACTATTTCGTAAAAATAGCACAATGATAAGGTGCATATAATTGTATGAAAAACTTTCATATCGTCTACAAATGCAATCTTTGCTATAAATTCTTGCACTTGGTATTACTTTTTATATTATTTCTCTGTCCGTGTATATAAATATTTTTGTTTTATTATACTTAAAGCGCAAGGCAATGCAAGAGTATGCAATAAATATGCGGAATTATATTTTCACGCATTATTTATTGCTCTCCCAGATACAAAGCATAGTAAGCTTAAGCATTCTAGAGATTTATGATATTCAATAATTCAACCCTAATAGTAATGAAATCTTAGAATTTATCCAATCAATTTGCCACATATATACAGCTAAAATAATATGAGCACACAAGTTCACTGTTCTAATTCGATTTCTCTTCTATTTCGCATTACATATATAGACAATCAATAAACGCAAGCCGATCGTCGCTTCGTGAAGCATCAATCCGATTCTTCCCTCTTCTATTTACAAATAGTAGCTTTGACCAACAGCATTGGAGACTTCATCGTGCTTCTTTTTTATTTTGGTGGCTCGGCACTTTTGCGTTCTAGCGTAAGTACTCGCGATTCTTATAATTTTAAAGAGCCGGGAGGCGCGATTGACCTCGACGAGAGAGAGAGAGAGCCGGGGACTTCGCACTCGTTTGTCAGAGACCTCTTTGAGTGGTATGGGCGCGAGAGAGGAGATGGCTGTTACTCATCAGCCCTGTTTGTTTGAGCCACTGGATCAAGTGCACTGCACACACGATTGACGCGTATCTACGTGTCTATGTGTACGTGTGTGTGCATGTACGATGCCGGCCGGCCGGCGACTCGCAGTAATATCTCTCCACCTCTGACGCGCGCCCGCGCTTATATATACATATACACACATATAATACGTGTCATATGTTTAGCTACTTCAAACTCATGGTCAGGTTTGTCTCCTTCTCCTCGCCACCGCATGCTACTGCTTCTTCTGCTTTTATTTTTTACCTCTTATTCTCTCTCTCTCTCTCTCGTCCGCGCGTAATTGCGTCTCATCTTCTCGTAAGCGCGAGTGCGCGCACAAGAGAGAGAGAGAGAGTCGTATGCAATTCTTCGAGGATGGCCGATCGGGATTCCTCCTCTTCGGCGCAGCAGCCGCGACTTTTTATCATCGGATCGTGTACTCGTGTGTGAATATTAAGCTAGTCACGGCCAAAAAAAAGACAAGATGGTAACGACACGTGGCAATAATCAAAGCTATGCGTTTTTTTTTTCTACAAACTTTCAATTTTTTCTACAAAGCTCAGTTCGCGGTATTCACTTGCAACTGCGATAACCTACTCAACTCACGAATTAATCACAATTTTTATCATGCTTTCAATATTGAATTATTGTTTCTGCGTTAATAAAGCGAGCTTCGATATTATATCAAGTCGCAAATGATTAAACTACGTGATTATTCGAGCTTATATATATATATATACACAAGCTCGAATATGTGATCAACACGTATACTTTGGCAGAAGTTACGATTTTGCTGTAGTATTGTTAAAGGTATAACAAACATACGTAACATCTAATATTATTGCATATTCAATTTTCTGTCGATAATATGTTTTAATATTATGTGTAAAACGAAAACAAAACCTAAATAAAAGCTCGTTCATTAATCATTTTTTAATTTTTTTTTAAATCTCACAAGCATTCGTTGTATTAAACAAAAATATTCCTTCAAATATTACCACGAAAGTAACAAGAGTTTTTCAAACCAGAGAGATTACGCACTATAGCGGGCCAGGGCGGCTGATAGCACGTCAAGATAGAGCTCGTAAAAAAGCTTCACCGAGGCGACTGCATAAAACAGAAAGTAATTAGCTGAAAAGGTGCGTTATTCGGTAATATATATAGAAGTAAAAAAGCAATTTGCCGAGTTATTTTCTCGACGAGTGCAGTGCGCTACTGTGGCACTTTCACCTCCCTTCCTTCCTCTCTCTCTCTCTCTCTCTCTCTCTCTTTTTCTCTCTTTCTCCTTTCTTTCGCTCGCGTCGAGCTATATTAGGGCGCTCGCGCGCGATAAGAATCGAAGACAAAGGGTCTCTCGCTCGTGAGGAGCTCGCGCGAAATTTGGAGGTCGTACGCGCGAGCGCGCAAGCGAGTGATTGAATGCGGATGTGCGTGTGTGCAGTTCACGAGACAGGCCGAAGCCGAGTTGGGTTGGGGGGGGGGGGGGGGGACGTCGACGACGACGACGAAGCAGCAGTGCCAGGGTGAATCGAGCGAAATTGGAGAAACCCCCGCGACGTATTTCGCCGGGTAGTCGTGCGATACTATCAGCCCTTTCCGGGAATTTCGCATAAAATAGGACGCATTATTACGCGCTCGCGTCGCGTTACACGCCCGGACGCGCTACCACCGCGCGCGCGCGCGCACTTTCACAATTAAGTGTGCAAATGTACTTCGGGGAACGGGCAAACTTGCACGCAGGTGTCGCTCGCTAACTTTTCGCAGTTTTTTTTTTGAGGCAAGAGTTATTTGCAATTGTATGCTGATGACTAGTCGTTATTATTATTATTATTTGTATTTCGCCAGTTTTATGATAAAAATAGTATAGTATTGAAAATTTAATGTAAGATGTCACGTTTACAATGTCGATGTATGCAACGCAAAAAAAATTTGTTATTTTTAATTTTTTGACATGCCATAAAAAAGACTAATTTATTTAATATCATGTACAAGTATATGCATACATTAATTTTCTAGATATACAGCAAGCCTTCAGTTTAACCCGAGCAAACGATTCGGCAACTGCGAAATTTATGCACCCCAGTGCTACAGTGTGCGTACTGGCGCGCCCAACATTGTGTTCGTTCACGAATATGGTCGAGAACTACCTCATGTGGTAAGTCTCAATTTTTTTTTTTCAGAAAAAAAGATAATTTATGATCGAATTTATAGACGCAGTGTATGGATCATATAGAAGGAGTCTCTAGATCTTAGCAAAAAAAAATTATTATTTTGATTTTGTACAAGCTTTTAAGAAAGAATCCATTAATTCGCAAAAAGTTCGCAAATTTTATATAGCGGTAATATTAAAATTAATAAGATGCTAATTCAGTTTAACTTTTCCGAGAATACCAGGAAATGTTTCACAGCTTTAATTTGTGGTAAACGTTTATTGAAATGATGAATTTTATTTTACGATTGATTCTAAGCCATCATGAGCTTTATGCGAGGTATCAAAAATTGATTAAACCGATTGTACAATCAATCACAAAAGTTTATTCTTAGGAGTTGTAGTAAACTTTTACACTTATTTTTCGCAAAATCTATTATGTGTTAAATGTAGTTGTATTTCTTTGCTTTACTCTGTCAGTGTCAGGGCAATTATGCAACAGTATCCCTGGTGGAAATCCAAAACATTTTTTACCCAATAACTGACAATTTACTTTAGACTTGGCCATAAAATAGGCACTTT
>JAWWEQ010000010.1:23497208-23530414 GCA_035583055.1 Torymus tubicola | reverse complement strand
GTTTCACCGGGAGCTAATAACTAGACAAGAAAAGTGCCTATTTTATGGCCAAGTCTAAAATAAATAGTCAGTTATTGCGTAAAAAATGTTTTGGATTTCCACCAGGGAAAGAATCATGAAATTGATTTAAAAATGTGATTTGCAGCAAAAATATTACGAAGAACCTCAAAAGTCAATTTGTAATCGTAAATATTTTTATTTTATGTAGCTCATTATAGTAATTTACTACAATATAATCTGATGGTTTCAATTTGATAACTCCCATAATACAACTTTTATTTAATATAAAATTACGTTTTAAAATTACTATATAATTCAGAGCAAAATAAACATAAAAAATGTTCTCAAGTTGTTACATTAAACATATTTCATACGTTCATTGATTTTAAAACAGACTATTTTTCAATATTACGAAGCAACAAATGAAAAAAATTGCTTGAGTGAAAATTTATGCCAATTATATACCGCGAGAAGTCACTGCGTTGCCTCACAGGTATCCCTACCATCGATTTGGGCGTTGATTATCTCCTTAAGTAGGTGGAGGAAGTTAGGCAACTGAACAAAAGATGCACAGAACGACCAATAATATGCACGCAAACAACTTGAGTGGGATGTATTCAGGATTGCTGCAGCGGATGCCCACCGCCTTGGCCTGTGGAGAGAGGGAGAACAAGTATTACTGGCTGTTGCTCACTCCCACGGATGCGCGTGATCTCTACTTTTCATCCAATGATAATGATTTGCAATGACGTAGCATAATGGGTTGAATTTTCGATGTTCTTTTTTTATTGGTTTATATTACGAAATGCGGATATGGCGTTACTTTGAATAATTCGAATCAATGTGGGTACTGAATTATGCAGTTGTTGGATATGAAAATGTATCTACAGAATTACATTTTATTGAAAGAGATACAGAAGAAACTAAAGGTTTGATAAAATAAATTTAAAATGTCATTGCCCGTAGTACAAGCAATATTTACAGGATACTTTTTTATATTATATTGGTAAAACATTTTCAATTTCTTTGTGATCTTAATTTCAAAATATTTGCTATATATCTGTGACTTCCCGAAATAACCATACAAGTAACAGTCAATTTTTGACACCCGATCACTAATTGGTTCAGTAACTATGGTAAAAAATATGTCGTTAAGATATGAAATCATATATGTAGTGCTCATTTATCTTGATTTTAAACACCAATGCGAAATTAAAATCCCGATTCTCTTGAAATCATGAATAGTGCAGATATATAATTATTCCGGGAAGTCATTGATATGTAAATATTAAAAATTGATTTTTTTCAAAATAATTAGTAGAAGTTATTAACACTCAAAACAGATAAAGTTACAAAATATGCATGTTAACAAATCGCTATAAGTAAGAAAATTTTAAAATAGAATAGAAAAATAGAAACTGAATCCTGGTTAGGATGTTAAAACTTTCCAATAAGTGCCCTGGTGTTTTTCGTGATTTGATAAAATTGATGGAAGCATTCCAGATGCATCTCGAATGCTTATATGTCTGATAAATATATGCAAAGTGCAATAGTTCTTGGTCACACAAAATGAATAACAAGTTCTGCCCTCATCGAGTGGCTGATTATTCTTACTTTAGTTTTGCTGTACTAAATCAAATACATTTTTGAAACGTTAATCAAGAATTTGTCTCATTTTATCAGCGTTATCAATGTAAAATAACCTATGTTTTCTCATTGTAACTGTAACATTGTTACTGTTGCAACTTAGTTTCATACAGTAAGAGAACATCTGACCCGACATTTAAAGAATATTATCAGTTATTTCACTTTTGAATCTAATAAATAAATAATAATTATGATCATGTATGTCTGTAAGATTCAATAAGAGTCGGTAGAGATAATGGTAGACATTGCATGCTGATATTGAATATAGCTGTGTTTAGTAGGTCAATGCGTTACTTGTGAATAGCTATTAAAATCAATTTGTTGTTTAATTGCAACGCATAACCAAGAAATAAAAATAATATGTACTTTGTCGGTCAATATACTCTTATCAAGAGATTATGCACATTAAGCATCCAGTGTCGCCACAACGTCAAAGGCAGAGTGATTATACCTTGAAAAATGTGATTACCAGATGATCAATCAGGAAATGAAGACGTTTCTTGTTGCCAAGGAATTAAGGACTGTAAACTTTCTAAAATAAAGATGTCTTACAAAATTCATTGACTCGCTTTAATACATATATGCTTTAACATAAATACTTTTCAGCATTTATGTAATGATGTAATAATTATTGTAACTTCGTGCAACCGACGATTCAATCGATCTTTTGAATAAAAATAAAAAATTCTTTGATTTATCACATATCTCCGAGATATTAATCACCTGTTTGATTTTTTCAAACTTGAGAACGTTTTAAAAGATGACGACATTTCGAATACATTCTCAAACGCGTAACTAAAAGACCTGACTGGTAACTATACTATATTTAAGAAGTTGCATAAAGTCATAAAATCAATCGAATCCACTGGACTGCAAATTTAATTGTACGACATTCTAGCGTGAGCGCGTAAGACTTCGAAAAGTCTTTTTTGAAATCACTTGTTGGAACTTGAAAATCGTTGCGTTGCCGCGCATATGAAGGCAAAAACTGCATAAGGCACTTGTAAAGAAACTTTAGTCGTAAAACGAAGTTATGCTTCTTGTTCGACTGCAATTGAAGTTCGAAAAAAACAAGCGTTAAAATAACCGAAGAAGTGGAAACTTTCAGTTGCCTTCGACAAAAAGCTGCGTACCTATATACACATATGTGGTAAATGCGCATCTGCGACGCTTGGCGCGTAGAACGTCGAAAAAAAAGGTCGAAGAAGAGAATTGCAGAGTTGCGCGTGCGCAACTATAGTATACATATAGTGGTATGATCGTATTCGGGTAGGATGAAATAAGTTTTAAAAATCATTGTGTTGTCGAAAAACCATTTATTATTCGAATAAATATTCTTCTATCTATCGCTTCTATTTAAGAGAAGTACACATTATACATATAAGTAGATTTCTTGCTTCGTTCGGATACTGAATACACAATTCGATTACTCTTACATTATTTATACACTGACAAACGTAAAAATCCTAGGTGCGCTTCATCGAGACTCACCGTGTCTGCCCAATGAAAACAAAGAGAGAAAAAAATGTTTACGTCTAGCGAGGCCTTAATGAGTAGTAGCTGGAGAAAAAGTAGAATTACGGACGAGTCGCGCGCGAAGGAGGGAACGAAGGGGCGAGGAGGAGGAGGGGGGCTGTGAGGGGGCAAGAGAGGAGTGAGGCGAAGGAAATGGGACGACAAAGAGACGCGAGCTTTCGCAGGTGGTCTCTCGTGCTTCCTTATCTCTCGGGCAGCGTCGCAGAATTAACAACGTTCGCGTGCGCTAAGAAACATAAATTACAAATCGCTTACTTGCTATGGAGGCGCTTATTGTGAGCCGCTGCCACGAGAAGCCCTGCGTATGCACGTGTGATAGAGTATACAATAGCTGATGAAGAGAGAGAATGTAAAGCATGAAAATATCACTTTTTACGTATGTATATAGGTATATGTGTATGCGGTTACGTTTATTATTTGCTGATTTCATACGATCATTCGTTTCGTCTACATATATTCATATAACATTCGCTTTGTTAAGATTATTCATGGCGTCACGTTAAATATGGTGATAATCGTAGGCTAATATCGATAAATATTATTAAGAAAGTAAACATAACAAGTATTTAACAGTATTTGGCTAAA
Source organism: Torymus tubicola (assembly GCA_035583055.1). Lineage (NCBI taxonomy): Eukaryota > Metazoa > Arthropoda > Insecta > Hymenoptera > Torymidae > Torymus > Torymus tubicola. The sequence goes on along the minus strand of JAWWEQ010000010.1, from coordinate 23,526,646 downwards.
ATATTTGACAGTACTTCGCGATATTTCGAGCAACAATATTGTATATATGCTAGTTGCTTCAAATGCTCTAACCTGCACCTAAATGCAATTAAATAACGTGATTCCTTATTTCAAGAATATTATTTACCAGTACAGCAACCACAATCGTAGTGAACAAAATCGCACGTAGCCTTAATCTTAACACAGCGAATCAGCTTTTTTAATTTTCGAGCAGCTTTTCATATTCATATATGGGGTGATGAAGCATGTAAGTATTTGTGCGTGAATTTGAGGATTCATGATTGAAGAAAGGCGATCAAACGCTCAGCATCGTATCTACAGCTTTTACAATGTACCTAAATGAAACTATTACAATAGCTTTATGCCAAATTATGCTCGATCCTCGAGCGACGTATTCTGGCACGGGATCGATGGCGTATATAGAGTGTTTTTATCTTCGCGCTTCTTTCACTTAACTGGTCCTCATATGTCATCCAATTTTTTTTATTTTTATTTTATTTCAATGTCAAGGAACGGCGGAAGCAAATTATTCTGCCATTACCATTACTATAATAATTATTAATAATATTATCATTATTTTTTTTTATTTATGTACACATCACATACACGTAAAATTTACTTTATAAACTCGTGTTTGCACTCACTTTTGCGCGCATTTGCACATTGCACACACTCCATTAGAAAAAAAAGGAAAAAGAAATAACGAATTAACTGTACACCGAGATCCTTTAACCATCGCGTTTCCATGGGCTACTTGTGTGAAATGATTGAATAATTAAAAAAAAAAGAAAAAAAAAGAATAAAGACGACTAAAAACAACGAAAACCCGGGTTGAGAGTTAAAATTCGATGCTATCTTACGGGAAACGAGTTAGAATTAAATAGTCCGTAAAAATTTGTCAATGATTAAAGCAATTGTTACTCCTCGGTTGTGTATTGGCAAACGCGATGGTACCTTAAAATAATACCGTGACGCTAGGAACTATCTGCCTTGCAATGGATCACCGTTTTCATTTCTATTCTCTTTTTGGAGAATCGGTCCTGTCCCTGGTTACTCAAGCTTTCCTCTCCTCCCGTATACTTCTCTCCGTCTCTCACTCTCTTTTTCTCTCACTCTCTTTCTATCTGTCTCTCTTTCTCTCTCTTTCTCTTACTCTTCCTCGCCTACATCCCGATCGTTAGCGCGCTCAACCTCAACTCCGCATTTTACCTGCAGTACTCGCAATCTCAGGTGACAGCCGCGGCAGCCGCATCTACAAGGCACTTCAGTCTATCGATGAAGAAAAAAGAATGTTCAGTACAAGAAAGGACGCGAGCAACTCCCCCTCGAGTCCTGGTATCGCGACGTCGATCGGCACACGATCGCAACAATTGCTCGTAGGCGGAGGAGGAGAGCAGCCTTGGCGTCGGCCGTCGCAGGAGGAGCAGAGAGCAGGCGTCGGCAGCAGCAGCGCGCGCAGGCCGAGAGTCGAGCGGCCAGGCCGATGAGGGACTATGAGCATCCGCAGCGCTCGACGACCATGCCGGGCAGCCGCGAGAAGACGATCTGGTACTCGTTGTCGAAGTAGAGCATCGTGATCTCGGAGAGTTTGCGTGGCGCGCAGCAGGGCCCCGTGTTGTTTGGCGGCTCGGCCAGACTCACTATGTGCGTGTTCGGGTAGGCCGGCAGGAACGCCATCGGACAGTCCCCCGAGCAGTAGTTGGCGTCGTACCTGTGAACATACGGCCACCATGTACATTCTCTCCCTTTTTTTCACCTCGCTCGCGGTCAAGTAGATCGAGTCGCGTTTGGGTCAGGCGCTAAGTGGCTTTCGCTTCAATCTTTCTTTTTACTAATCAATAACGCGTTATTGTTTCATTTAAAAATACTGAACTTTGTGCTTGTACAATGAAGTTGTAGATGGCACTTGTCGTGAAAGAGCTACCGATATGATTATTAAATTTTTATACACTAATAAGCTAACTTTGGATTGTTCGGCCACGTTTAGCGGAAATGTTTTTTATGTGTTGCGCACATTCCGATATAGACATAAAATTTTCCCAACAAAATTCAATTATAAGAAGGGTATTGTTATTGAACTGAATTTTTTTCCGTTTCCCTTTCCCATAAAGCAGAGTCGACAAGAAGAGTTGTAGCAGAAGTAGTCAGAGCTATCTTATAGTTATGTATTGTTGATTCAATTATTTTGAATTCTCAAGGTTTTAAAAATTAATATAAAAAAAATAGCAAAAAACAATAACCCAAAATTTGCAATACCGATAATCCAAATTTTAAAAACTCTATAATTCCAAAAAGTTATTGCTTCTAAATTCATAAAAATACGCATCAAGAACGTTCTCTCTAACTAATAAATTTTGAGCTATTTCAATCATACTTAATTACCGTAAAAGATAATATGAAGAGGTTTTAAATGAAAACGTGAAACAAGAAGAAAACTCACTTTTTTGGCGCGATGATCCAGTCCCAGCCGAACTTCTCAAAGTCGACGGTGAGCTTATACCGACAGCACCTCGTCTCCTGGCTGGTCTCGTCGCAGTTGAGGCCAACGTTCCTCTTGATCCGAGCACCCCGCCGCGAGTCCAGCTCCTGCGTCTGCACCTCGAGGTAGGGCGCGCTCTCAGCTGCCGGGCTCGTCTCGACGTACCTACTGGCGCCGCTGGCTCTCGAGCTGTGCTGCCGGCGTCCGTTGCCATGCGAGCTGTGCACCTTAACGGCGACGCCGAGGTTATCGCGCGGGTGCTTGAACCACTCGGCGACCATGCGTCTCAGCTCGATCGTCACCCACATGCCCCGTCGGCCCGCGGGTCGCCTGTGCTTCGTCGTCAGTGGAGGCCCGAGCTGCGGTCCACCAGAGTCCGTCGTGCCGCGCATTATCCGCTGTAACGTAATTGTCACCGTGCCCGCGTCACCGCCAAGCAGCTCGAGGTCAGCTTCGTCGGCGACGCTGTCGACAGCTGCATCGCTGCCTCCGGCCCCGTCGCTCTCTGAGGATGAGTGTTCCCGACTCTCGTGACTGCCATAGATCCAGAGGGACAGCTCGGCCCGCGTCACCCTGTGCTGCACGATTTTGTCGGAGAACTTGAAGTAGAGCACGTCCAAGTTGCCTTTCGAATGCCTTAACCTCTGATCTGAAACAAAACGATAATCGTATATTTATTTTTATCCATATTCGTTCTTTTTGCATCTGAGTATATGTAAAGGACTTTATAGCCCCGGTAAAATCAGTAAATTAATATGGTACGCTCGTAATATACATAAAAGACAGTTTGGTAGGTAGCGCAATGGTCACCTTGGCCAATCACGAAAGTTTAACACACATAAGCGTGGTTAGTACCTTGAATGGGTGATTCGGAGATCAGTTAAGTATTGGTGGGAATAAATATAATACGGTGTCTAAGCCTATGGAATGCGATCTATATTTACATACAAATTAAATTATTTCAATACATCGACCGTTTTAGGGCGGGTTTTCCTAATCAGCATTTATTCCACATGGTTTGCCTATATAGATTTTCCCGCCTCAGAGGCATAACTCTGGGCGCATGCGAGATAGATAAAAAAGAGCAGGAGAAAGATTTAGGTAAAAGAGAGGTGTATCAGGAAAAATATAATGGTATGTGTTGTAATAATAGGATAAATAATATAAGAGTGTAGATAAATATGCACTAGGCCAATCGGCTGCGTGGAAATCACCACTCACAGTATACATATATCAGTACGGCTAGTATAGCATAAAACTACCAAGAACAACAGTAAATCAGAATGGATCTCCATAACATTTTAGTAAGATAACTACTAAAGAAAAACTGTGGACACTCAAGTAGTCATAGTGACTTCACAGAAAGCAAAACTACAATAATATAACATCACGTTTAGTCAATTTGAACAATGAAATCAGAAAAAGTTTTTTTATTTTTTTTTAAGTAAAATCCACAATAATTGATAAATATACATTACCATACAATTTATTTTTTGTTAGGAAAAAAATTTGAACAATAAAATATAATAGAAAACCATTTGGCACATTTTGAAATAATTCATTTTTTGTGAGTAAGAATTCGTAAATAAATAGATAAGTAGAGGAGAAATCAATACTCTTCCTCTGAACTACCGGTAGAATTGCCCAAGCATTTCGATCAAAAAATCGATAACAACAAGCACACGTACAAGCGCTAGGGATCACGTGATCTATGATCTGACTTTCCGCTAAAAACTGCCTAACTTTTCGGTTACTGCCTGAGCATCGACTGTGCCTCTCTATCTGACTTAAATGAGCGTAGCTTTATCTCTGTCGTGGTGTTCATTCCAAAAACTACAAAAAAAGATAATCGAGAATATATTCTTATTTATTTACCAGAAATCTAATATATCTATCTATCTATAATTTAAAGTATAGTACTGACAATGGCGTCAAATGATCCCTTTTCTTGAAATGTGAACAATACAATATCAAATATGATGGAATGATGTTTTTTCTATTAAGTGTCACTTTTCAAATATTCATAATTTGAAAAAAAAAAACAAAAATAATTACGAAATTAGAAACACAAAATTAAAAATTAAGTTTTTTTTTGTTATAAACTATCTAATTTTCAGTGAATTATAAGTAATTCAAGATACTTTCGCAAATAATTAGAAATATGAGGCAATCATTTTTAGATACAGAAAAGTACTTTCGACGCCCCGCTAAACTCAGTTTCCTGGAAGTTGTGCACCATTTTTGTAAGTTAAAATAAGCCTATCTGCATATACTATAAGTACCTTAATAAATGTTAAGTATCATACTAGGTAATAGTTAAGTTGGGTTATTTCAACTCACTTACATTATAAAAAGAAATTAGCTACTAAAATTGGCATAATTAAAAGTTTGTTTGATTTTCAAATTAAAACTAATATTGTTATAAGTGATAAATAACCTTAGAATGATTTAAAAAGTGTTTATCATACTTTGAATAAATCCAAAAGAAAGTTACATTTTATGTGCCATGAAAATTGTATAATTCTTTGACACAAGTGTTCATTACATTTTATTAATTATTTGACTAGAAAGAAATCTTTAGATATTTGAGAAAAAAATATTTTAAATCTAATCGAATATCTGTAACTAGTAACTAAAATAGAAATAATATATCTCAACACTAGAAATCAAAATTATTTAAATTATTTGAAATAAGATGAATCTAAGAATAAGAACATAAGCTATATATATGCCCATTGCGTGAAAAGTGATTACCTGAGTAACTTAAGAAGATCTCGTTTTTATTTTAGATCTAGGATATTCATGTAGTATGGTTGTGTTATTGTATAATCATTACCGAGTTTTAGATGTAAAACGATGATAAATAAAAACCATCAATGTAAAAACGATTGCATCAGTTTTGTATACGATTAGATAAAACTTTTCTATTCTACATAATTAAATTGTCATTTACTATATAGAAACAATATAGAAACTAAAAAAATGCTAGATAATAAAAAAAAGCAGCGAAAGAACATTGAAATAACGAAATTCATTTTACTATATAGTGCAAGTAAAGATGCGTAAACATTAGCGAACGCGCCTCTAGCATTGTTTCCGGCGTTAACTTGCGTTTTTTCTCCTCATTTCTAATTCTCAGTCAGCAGTAAGTTAAAACGGTTCTTGCCAAATTTCTACAAAACGTATCGTGTAGCTTTGACGAAGTTGAAGACATCCGCTATTTATTATTCAGAATTGACCTTTTGGTAATGACATTCTAAAATAAGATAAACTTTTCGTAATCATTGAATAAATTTATTTTCATTTATATATTTAACTTTTAAATTCAATTTTATGGCGTATTTTGTATCAGTAATTATGTTTTCTCTAGCTACTCTACAAGAAAACTTCCATATATAAGATATACAATGTGTACATTTGGAAACTCAAAATGTAAACACAAGATATCTATATACATGGAAGTTTTCTAACAGTGTAGATCTTATGCACAACTAATTTTTCTTACACGAAAATCAATTTTTAATATTATAAATTTTATTATGTCTGAAACTATAAGTAACTAATTATAATAGTTGTTTTAAGGTAATTTTACAATATTATAATAAAATTTCTATTCAATGAATAGAAAAAATAGGATGTATTATAAGTTTAAAGAAAGAGCAATAAAGATTTACGAATTACAAATGAGCCTATAACACCCCAGGTGGAAATCCAAAACATTTTATAACCAACAACTGACGATTTATTTTAGAGCTGGCCATAAAATGGGAATTTCTTTTGTCCAGTTTCTGACTCCTGATGAAACTCTTTTTCTTCCATTATTTGGCCATGCAATAGATTGCAAAATAGAATGAGTTTTTCAAAGACAAGCACAAGCTTGTTCTTGAGTATTTTAAAGGTATTAAAACTGATCAGTTTTTATAGTTTGAAAATGGCTACTAGAAGACTTGCTGCTATGACAAGGAGTGAGAAAGACAGAATCAGATGGAGAAATATAAGTTTTGCTGAATTATTCATAGAATGAGTACAATAAACGATTTATCAGTTAATGTTATTTATTTATATTTTGAAAAGCTATCCAATGTAGTTTAATGCTCTTTCATCAAAGATAAAATTAATAAATGCGTAATATATGAATATTTTGTTTTTACGCCAAACTAAGAAATAGGCAGAAAATGGGAGAAAAAGCGTTTTATCATAGCCATTGATTAGCCAGTTTTACTAGCCATTTTCTAACTTTTTGGCCATTTCGAATAGATGAACAATGTAAATATGCAAAAAGAATGAAATTCGTAGGAAAAAAGTTAATGGGTTTTCCAGTTGAGGCGAAGCAAAGTAGGAAGCGCGAGAAACGGGGGGAGGGTGGGGACAGGCGTTAAGCACACAATAAGCCGCGATAAACTGTATAGAGGCGCGTGCTCGACAGCAGGCGCGGCGACTCGCCGAGATTGCCAGGTTGATTATGATTATTGCGGCATTGGTGCGTCGAACTATATTTAGCTAGAATCTAATTCGCACGCCTCGGGTATCCCATGACCATTTCTTATTTACAAGCGCGCCGTGGAGAGCAGCTGCGAGCAATCGTCGCGCCGTCGTGGTCGCCGCAGCTGCCGCCACTGCCACCGCTGCTAACGCGCTACTGGTGTTGGGTAAATGAAACGATGCAAATAATATATCCGATAACCGTTGCACTGCACTCGCACGAACGCGTTCAATAAGTGCTACACACGCGCGCGCGCGCGAGCAAGCACACAAAACAAAAATTGCCGGCTTCATTTGCCAATTAGTTGTCGCGCCGCGGCTATTCCGGCGTTGCCGCCTGCCAAGCAATTCGTCTACTGGCTGTTATGTCACCGCACGCACTTGCAGAGAAACGACGCCGAGCGCGCGCTGACGCTGGCCTGAGTTATCGCGAAGCGTCGGCCGTCTAGTCTTTTTCAAATACCTATACACTTCTTTGTTTGTTTGAGTAGTACAATGCTAATGTCGATACTATGGTCAGGCAAAATGCAACAATTGAGGTTATTGCACATGCCACATGAGGGAATAAGAGATTAAAGATGTATGTTTTATGTACAGAGATAATATTTGCTTTATCTATGAGTATTTATAGAAAAACGTATATTTTAAACTGAATGAAATATATTAAAATTTTGTGGTAAAAATATACTGATAAATATTCTTGCGACGTAATATTTAACTTAAAAACTATTTAGGTTTCAGTACAATATGTTTCATAAAGAAAATTGGAAAAATTTTTCAATTATTTTTACTTAATCAACCCATAAGTTTTAGTTTTCTTTAATTGCGCATAGTTATGTATAATAAGAAACTTCAGGTTGTTGCTATTTTTTCTGTTTTCGATTGCAAAAATAAAAAAGTATCGTGTCGAGAAACATCTGTGTAGTTTGTGTCAGAGGTCGTACAGGAAATGTAGATGTCATAAAGATGACGTGAAACGTTTATAATTTTGACAGCATCTTTCTGACGTTAAAAAAAGTCAAATATTTGAATCTTATTTATTATTTATTAAATTTGAGTTTTATATGTGAATGACACGTCATTCTGATTACCGGTAGATGCGACGAAAAAAACAAGAAATCTTAGTATAATGTTATTTTTCTCCCGATAAGATTCCCGTGCGTTTAGCCTCATGGCCTTGATAATTATAACATGAATGATCAAATAATGTTCACAAATCATTACATGCTTGTACGAATTAGATGTTATGGCTACCGACTAAGCAATGCTAATATAATCATTACAATAATGATTACATGCTTCATTACTACGAACAAACATGAAACTTTCGCCATAGAATTGTACACATTAGGCTTCATTGATAAAGCTATCGCACAAAGTCACTAATTCTTTATACAAGGTATTGATGTAATTTTATCAGAAAAAATATTTTAGAGTGAAATTGCTATCAGGTTATATAATTTTTTTTATATCGTAGTATGTTGATTAGTTTTTAAAAGTATTTCTGGCTATTTAAAATTCATGATGTAACCAATATACAATCAGAATATAATCTCATATTAATGACTATCATTATAAAACTAACAGAATAAACATGATTGCAAGTAACATTCTTCTCTTTTTCTAACGAAAATGATGATTAACCTTTCATGTATGATTTGCTAGACTTTTTTCTTAAAACTTTGTATCACTTGCATTGTTAATGCTTTTCAAAATGTTTTGTAAAGGAAAAGTATTGACTAGAAGTAAGCGTGAAGGAGATACAGTCAACTAAGAATATCGACAAGAAGTTCTTTGTGAAAGTATAATCATTCTATTATGCTTTGTTTTAGTTTTCACAAATTCGTTGTTTCATTAGATCAAAAAACTTTACGTTTTTAAAAGAGTAAAACAATATTCATAGATTTATTAATTATATTATCTTAACTTAACAAGCTTAACTAGCTCGCGATGTTCTCTGCATAATATCGCAAAAATGTTTTCAATTTGTATATCAAACATAATATCTTCTTTAAAAAATACTAGGTGAGTTGCCAATGTAAAAAAGTTGAAGTGTTTGGATCTATGGATTGCAAAAAGCAGGTTTGCAGGTAAACTAAAGATAACGTAAACACAAAAGACATGAAAAGAAACGAAAGATTCTACAGTTATATTACAGCCAAGAGATTTTTCAGATATTTTTTTAGTCAATATTCTCTGTACAAGGCGGCCGTGGTAAGAGTCTTTTTTCCTCTGCATCGCAGCTTGAGCGGAATAGCATCAGTCCGCAAATCAAGTCTAGGGTAAAAAAGCCTCCTCGTCGCAAAAGTTCTCCTGCAGCATCGGCTGGCGAATTCGCGATCGCGTCCTGGAAAAGGAGCGCTACATATTACAAAACGCGTAGTCAAGCCGCGTACTCGCGCGGCCTGCAAGAAGATTCTCTGCGCTTACAGGGGGGGTAAGAAAAAAAAGAGCTCGGACGATGCGAAGTAAGACGCTTCAGCGAAGTGTCGCGCGACGGCAAAGGTTTCTCTTACCGTTGCGCGCGCGCGCGTCGCAATTAAAAGGTCCTCTCTAGCCATAAGTCGTACGTGAGCCAGTAGTGCGGGCATGACGCTGCGTCATGCGCGTGCGCGCGCGCCCAACTTGTGTGTTCCAGGCGCGCGGGGCCTGCCGCGAAGCTGGAGCCGTAAAAAATAAGAGAAGAAATTCATACTATACGCGCGTGCGCGCGCGTTAGTCTATTCAGGCCATTGGTCAGAACCGCTTCCATCCCGGGCGAGAGACACGCTCAAATCGTACCGTTACGCGCCGCGATGCGACTTTTTCTGACGATCAATCAGTGAGCAGCGTTGTCCCTCTCTCTCTCTCTCGCTCGCTCGCACGCGGTACGGACGATCGATTGGCTTCGCGGCGCACGTAGCTATCGCCGGTTCCCGAGAATGATCCACCACGACGAAGACGACGACGACGACGACGAGATCGCCACGACGGGGATACCGATCAATTCCGAGATCGGATTTTTCTCTACCACCCCCGTCCTCACTCGGCTTCTTTTTTCTCACATTACTGTACACTTTGCGCTAATGGAGGATCGCTACTTAGATTTATGTTGTCTCGTAAATTGTCCGAGTTATGCGAGCGATTTTAAACGAGGGAATCGCCGATCGTTTAACCTCAGAGCGGACTATCTTCGACAAATCGATGCTTTTTATCGGCCGCTTCCTTTCTTTTTAACTACTCTTACTGTATCATCACGATAATATCTTCGGAAAATCTCATTTTCCAATACAGCATTGCATTTTATCGATTTACCAAGCGACAGAAGAGAATTAAGTTTACATAATGATGCTCAATCGCTCAAAGTCTTATATTAGTATAGTATTAAGCTGTATATATATCTGCTCCTTTCGCTGTACACAAGTTCGTAAATAACCACTTGCTGGGAAATTTATTTTAACGATTTACAAGTGTTCAAATTATCACTTCACTTTTCCTCTCTACCCGACACCCTTTATAGTATTCAAAGGAATTTCAAATAGTGGAAGTAATAAACTTACCGCGCAAGGGTGAAGTGAAACTCGGCAAATTAGGTTTTCGTTGTGGGAGAGACAACTAATGTCAAAATGTCATGTCATGAATCGACTTATCCTAGACCTTACTCATCCATGAAGACACTGAGACTGGGCTTGTTGAAGACGGAAGCACGATTGCGCTCGAATTTTATCTGATTATAACGCGCCTTGATATCCATGCGTCTATTTTTGTACTCAGCATCCGACATGCAGATGTTACAATAGATCTATAATATTCATGAGGCAGACATTGTTTCACAACTATGCTTTTGCATCCTACAAACTTTTAACAGTTTATACTCAGTAAAATTATACACAATCATGAAACGACAAAACAATGAATTTTTTATTTTCTCTATCAATCGTTTAACTTTAAAGTGAAAATTATTTTAGGATTAATTGAGCTTTATCAATAAAAACAAACAGAATGTTAATTTTTCTCCCCTAAATTTAAATATATAAATCCTTTCAAAATAATGAAAGAACTCATCCAAAATGTATAATTATCCCCGCCGAAGTTGAAGTCAAGCTATTTTGATGCCCAAGTGTCGGGATTTCGGGCGCGTAAAGACGCGACGAAGACTAGACGTAAAAATACAAAAAGGATATCGCGCGCGCGCGCTCGGGCGATCCGCGCTCGCAGACGGAACGCAGCGAAGCGATTGAAAAATGGTAACTTATTTACGTCGCGCGACGCGAGTCTCTCTCTCTCTCTCTCTCTCTCTCTTTGTGCAACGAGGTGGAAGCCGCGTGCGCGGTAGCAGCGGGCCTCGCCTTTTTCACTCCTTCGCTACTACGACTGTGTAACGAGCGTTAAAGAGCACAGCCGACGTGTCGTAAACTTTTTACACCTCGGGTTTGCGCGCGCGCACGTGCGCGTTGCGGGTGTCCGGGGATAAAACGAGCGCGACAGGTTTATGAATTTTCGGCTGAAAAGCGAACAGATCATGCGAGCGGCGCGCGTAAAGCGCATCAGACGCTTGAGAGCAAAAAAGAGAGAGAGAGCGAGGAAAAGGGGGGAAAGGCAGGGACAATCGGGCTACTAACGTAGAGTATATATACATGCCGTTAGCGTGTGTGTACGGAGTGCGCTTTAAAGCTCTACCAGGGATAAATATAGTTTTAGCGAACGGAGGTCACTCGCACTGTCGCTCTCGTGCGGGCCGCATGTGTCTCGGGGGTAATCCTCCTTCTTTGCGGCGGATGTTCAATTGCCCGTCACAATGCACAAGACCTTTTGCTTTCCCGTTCTTTTATTATCACTGTACGAATTTTTCAATAGCTCATAGGCGGTTATACAGGAATTATCCGCATTCATTGTAGTTATCAAAATTTATTATTTGACAAGTATTTGTTTTTACAAAGATTAATAGATATGAAATCATATGTTTACATAACGAAGTGTATATAGACATTTAATAAAATATTTTTAGACTCTCCGATAATTAGCACAGCAGTAAATTACGATATTCCACTGTTTATACGCAAACTAGATCATAAATTTCTTATGATTTATTGCTTAACCCTATATATGGACATGTCGGAAACTTCGTAAGTTGTTACCGTCAACTGAAGCAAGCAAATCGTCAAACAAGCACTGTCAAAGTATAAGCGATGCTTTTTTTAATTAATATCATTTAACATCGCTGCCATTAATCCACAATCAATATACCATGGTTTTAATAAACAATGGATCTCAACTCTGACTTTCATTTCGATTCATTTCAATTCGTTAAAAATATCTTTATTGAAAAAGGCGACGAATGGGCCGTAAGTTAGGCAATTGCTAGCATACTTGCACACATAAGAGAGAAACAACTAGACGCGAGGAGAGGACTGAAGAGGCGCAATCAGTAAGCACAAGCATTTCCTCTCTGACTCTCTCTCCCATACTCCCAACCAGAAACGTCACATGAGACTTTATCGGTGGCGCTTAACAGCCGCGGTGTAATTAGCTGTGAATCGCGCTTGATTGACGCTCGGCGAAGGGATAATAGTATGCACGTCGCAGAGACAGAGAGAGAGAGTGAGAGAGTGAGAGAGAGAGGTAGATCGAACGCGACGTCTGCAGGCCGTTAAATTTATTATTTGCAAAAGTGCCATCGCGCCAATGGGTGCGAGGGAAGCGGGAAGGATCGTCGCTTCGACCTCGACCGAGAAGACGACCTTGCCCGCCTCGAGGGATCGATGCCTCTCTTGCGCGCGACTTTTCTCCTCCCGTTTTTGCCTCCCGCGGTCGCTCGCTTCTGCGTGCTTATGCGTATACGCACGCATGCAATCGACTCGTTTCGCAAATTAGCCGCGTTAGTTCTTCTCTTCTTCACGTGTCACAGGACGCAGCGGCGGTGCTTTTCAAATACTATACAGACAACGCGTGAGCTGCGAGTGTCACGCGGAAGGGTTAAATGTCGATTGCGTATATACAGAGAAGAAAAGAGATGGAAGAAATGTGTGCACGTGCACATGGAGAGGAGATATAGAGGATGGGAAAAACATATAGCGATTGATATACGAGAATGTTGTGAGAGCGCACTAAAAATGAGATATTAGAGGGAAATTTTTCGTTACTTGCAAGAATAGAAGATAAGGGATGAGTGTTAATTTGATGGATGGCATGTAACTGTTATTATTATATACGCTGACTGCTCATGGTTTGACGACAATGGAGTATTGATAAAAATAAAAACAAGTTCATAAAGTACGATGAGATAAGTATAAAAAGCTCTCTGGTCATTTCCATGTGCAAAGTTCACCTCGAGGAGAAGTATATAAATTTAAGCTGCAAGTCATTTGCAAATCTATTATCTATAAACGATTAATGAGATTGAATTTCTTTTTTGCAGATCGCTTATTATTTACTTAAAAAAAAAAAGAAACGATTCTTTGTCAATCACGGCAGCTGCGTGTAACCTCATTTCACTTGAGGCGGACTTCCACCAGTTCCACGTATACATTTGGCGAGGTGCGCTCATCCCCTCATAGTGGTTACGCTTTTGTTTTTCCCATCAAATTAGCACACAAAGTACATCAAACGAGAGCGTGATTGGCCAATTTGTCGGCAATTATCCTGTCGAATTCCCGGGCACGTGAAGGTCTAAGCGCGCGGAATCTTCGGGAAGACGGGAGCAAAGAAACGAATAATAAAAGACATGAAGACGAAGACGAGAAGACAGAGAGAGAAAGAGAGAGGGAACCCGTGCGTGCATCTTCGTGGCGGCAGAAAAGCGCGTGCGTGTATCTCCAGGCAGAAAGGCGCAACTTCGCGGAGGACTTATAGCGATGATCGACGATAGGAGAACGCCGCAGTGATTTGCGGTGAACGTCACACCCCCTGGGGTTCTTGTGCGCAATCGGCCGATGCAGGTAGGTATAAGCATCTGCGTCATAATCGAACAAGCCCGACGTGAGAGTGCGTTTCTCTCTCTCTCTCTCTCTCTCTCTCTCTCTCTCTTTCCCTTGTGCATCTTTAACTTTCCAAGACGTCTGTGTGTGCATGTGCCTTCTCCCTACACACACACGCGCGCGCATACAGTTGAAGAGGAGGGACGTGCGCACGCGCGCAGTTTAAAAATATATCGCTCTTGCACGGCAGCGTACCCACTGTAGGCGAGAGAGACGGATAAGTGCGTCTGCTCGCGCATCGTCTTTGGGGGCAGGATCCTTTGCATTTTCGCTGCGAGCTTCCGGTTTTACTTTTATTACGAAACGTTTTACTGTTCAGTCTGACTATGCGATAATGTTAACATGAAGTTTGCTTTTTCAAGGTAAATTAATGCCTTATACAATATCGATGCATTTGGATTCATTGGATATAAGTACTTGAATATTATCAATGATGCTTTTAATAGCATTTTTAAGGAAAATTTGGCAATAACTTTAATCCTGTTATCTATTAACAATCATATTGTTGAGGAATAAATTGAGAATAAGTTTTTGGCATTATTTTTGAAATCAAATTAAAGTTATAGAATCATTCTATTGTCTGGTTTTTCATTGCCATATTTTAACCAAAGAAAATTCTTGGGATAATTGTTCTATAAAGAGTTTTAATTATGAAAAAAATGATGTGTAGCAAAAAACAGCTATAGTAATTAATTTCAAATTTTTTAAATATTAAATCTTTACTAACATCTTTAGTAATCAGTTTTAATTAAATTTGATTATTTGTTAACCATACGGGTAAGTAATAATTTTCTCAGTATATCGAAAACAGTATTCATATCGCACAGGCGGCTAATAATAATCGATCCGCCTCTCGTTAGTTTTCGGCAATGAAAAGTTGCTACCTCCGTAATAACACCGGAGCAAGTAATATTTTAAACGATCAAATCATCCAATTAAAATTTCAGCCTGCTTTGTTGGCTGTCGGGGCAAGAAGCAGATCACGCAGCGGTGAAAGTTTAACTGGAATCGGCTGATTAGACTGTCAGTTCGTAAAAATGATGAACTTTTTAGGGCTGGGCTATGTGTGTGTGTGCAGGCGCGCGCGCACTTGCACGCCGCTCGCACACGCGACCGTGAAATCGCCGCGGGAGTCTCGTCGCCCTCTCGTCCCTCGAATGAATATCGCGGCGTCGGCGTCGGCGGCGGCTGCCGTCGCTTCGAACCACACACGCCCGCGAGACATGGGCTCGACACGCGAAATTAAGGGTTTGTGGCTTGCCGCTCACACGCGTGGGAGGCATGCGTCTACGTCTGTGCGTTCATTCATTTTTTTTTTCTTTTCGGCCCTTTTTTCACTTCGCTGAATAGTCCTGCATGGCGTGCGAGCCGCGAATAAACTTGCGCTCGGCTTCCCTGCGCGCCTCTTCCGCCGGGCCTATTACCGAAGTTACTCCACGTCCGTCGGCTGGGTGATAAGTTACGGAGCGCAAGCCCGCAAGTGCGGCTGCGATACAAAGCGAGCGACTAAAATCTCGCCGGCTCAATTAACGCCAGACGGTAATAAAATACTCTGGCTAGATATGAGAAATGAGGTGTAACATAACGACTTATGGGTTAATTACGATAAGAGGAAAAACGTCTAGAATATTGGCTATATGTTTCGTTAAATATTAATCTATTTTGATGAGAAAAGAATCGTATATGCAATTTTAGCTATACTCCGTTTAGTAGGGTGAGAAAGTTTTTTTATGATCTACTGTGTAACTTATGATCATTGTAATAATTATCTTCCCATCTTAAAAAAATGATGGATTTGTTGTGAAATCATTTTATTCGTGATTTTGTTGGTGGAAGTAATAAGTTGCTAGGTTACAAAAACAAAAGTGACGCGCGAAGCGCGCTTGGAGATGACTAGTTTACAAAAATTTTAATACGTAAGAGTTTCTGATCGATACCTAATGCACATTTTATGTTAATGTTGCGTATTATATTGATCTTCGTTCTTCGTTATTTTGTAAATAATATAGAACATTTAAGTTTTTAATGGGAAATTAAATTTAATAGTAGATGTATTTTCACAATATGCACAAATTTGAATATCTCCGAGTGTATTTTTAGTATTTCTAGAGTAAGCACATTTTTTAAGTTTTTGGAGCATCATAAAATGAATTAAATACGATTAAACACGTCTTGAAATAGCTGATGACGAAACAAATATGATAAAAAGTTAAAGATATAGAAGTGCTGTGCAATTTGGTTTAACCACGCATAATATCAGGACAGCAGAAAATTTGTTGCGAATGAAATAAAAGTATCGATAAGTCTTTATATTACGTCATACGATGAATATAACGACACAACTGCGATCAAGCAGTATAGACCTTGTTACTGGTTTTCAATGCATCATGTTTTTCAAACTGTAAATGAAATTAAAACAATTTTTTTCAAAAACTTCACTTATTTTTATTTGTGTATGCAGGGTTTATATTAAATGAAACGATCAAAAAGAAAAAGAAAAATATTAACTGAGGAATCATTATTATTGACAACGATTTGTAATAAATTCGCATATAAATATTTATGTGCATATAAATAAAAAATTTATTTAAAACGCAAAAATGGCGCTTGTACTCCAAGCATAAATTTCTAACGAAAGGATATTGGGATAGTAATTACATTTTCAATAAAATAAATAAATAAATGATATTTCGATAAAGTTACTTTAAATTCTTTATATCTAATAACTATACAATTGTTTTGTATAGTTTAACATTATTAATTGAACAATTTATATAGTAGTGTTACTATCCCACTGTATTTCTTTTTATTTGCCCGGAATTTTGTCTTAATTTAGCAAATATGCCAATGATTATCACATTATGTTGTATCAAAGTGATTTATGTGTTTTTAACTAAGCGATGGGGAGAGATATTTAGGTATATTTCTTATGTAAGTCAAACTTAAAAAGTGATGTTTCTCGCGAAGACAGAATTCAGATAAATTATACAATACTCCATTAGTAAAATTAACTTTTTCTGAATGAAATGTGTGTTTGTATGTACGCATATAAATATATTTATAGCAATTGCAATAACTTCTAAAAATGTCATTAAAGTAATGATCGTTTTAAAATACTTGTGCTTCTTAATTTTAGTTGAAAGGTATGATTTGAAATCTTTAAAACGATATTTAATTTTTTAAATCGTTCAAAGGCTAATTATTATCATACATTGAAATAATTAATGTTTTTTTGTTGGCAAATTTTTATTTATAAATCACAGTTATATGATTTCTATTATACTATACAATAATTATATTTATGTTATTTTAACTAGAGAGTTATTTTTAAAAAATAAGTCCGTTATTGAATCACATAAAAAATATTTGTTTATTAGTTATTGATTCGATTAACCTGACCTTCGAACTTCTGTATTACATAACAGTGAAAAATTATAACTATTTCCAATTTTAGCCCGCACATGTACATACAGACATATATTTTATGAAAAATACAGTACTTGATATAGTGATCACCCAACATTTAAATTTATACCTCGGATTCAAAGCATTTTATATAATAAAATTTTACCTTCAACTTTCAGAAAATATTATAATTATTCGGGATATGATAATTGATCCCAAAAACATTTGATAAATGACAACATAATACTAATAAAAGATGTTGAATTTTCAAATTAATTTTGTAATATAATTCTTTTATTTGTAATTATAAGTAAACTTCAATTATGTACAAAGGCCTATTGCCCGTCTACATTTTAAAATAAAATAAAATAAAAATAAAATAAAATATAGCAAATTTCAAAAAGGAATAGATTGACTCAATTTCGAATAAAACACTATATATTGATTCATTATAAATTCAGAAAGAGTAGTGTTTTTATTTACAGTATTATAAATCTAATCATACACACAACCTATTTTATGCAATTAGCGATAAGACTAATATGTGTTATGTACTTTATATTTATCAGAATACATAATTGAAATGGCCAAAAATGTAATTTCTGTTAATGATTCCCTTATCACTATAACACTTATTATCGTACTTTTTCAGAAACGTGAATTAATGAAGTATGATAAAAATATTGATGTATATATACAAGCTGTAACTTGATTGCCGTTTATTTACAAAATATTATACACATAAATTACCGAAAAAAGAAGCTCATCTTTACAACGTTCTAAGATTAGAAGTAGCCTATTCACATGAGCTCTCTAAATTAAAGAGGCCAAAGTTATATGCCTTCGATGAAAAAAAAAGAAGTGAAAGGTAAAAAAAAAATTCGCAGCCATAAATTTCACTTTTCGCATCCTTCGTCAGCGTCAGCCGCTGCCTCGGCAACAAAGAAATCCGCGCGGCGATGCTCGTATATATTATGCAGAAACCCAGCAGCGGCGTAGGGTTAGCCGTGCGCTCGCCTCGCGGCTTGACTGCAAAAAGCCGGGCACAGACCCCGAAGATGTATGAATTAGCCCGGGCTAAACTGCAGCGCGTGTGGATTTCATTCAAGGCAAATGACCCTATCCCTCGCTCACGCGCGCGCGCGCGGATCCCACGTGCGCACGAGAGCTGCAGCCAAAAACCCGAAGCCAATGACTTCCTGACCCTGATCAAGGTCCCTGGCAAAAAATGCTTCGGTAGGGGGAGGGGGCGAGCGCGAATTTCTGGGAAACGCCTTCGACGTAGCCGGCAGCGGCGACTTTTAGGGGGAGCGATAGACAGAAACGCGCTATAAGCCGCGCGAGGCCCGAATGTTGTATAGAGCTAAGATCACGCGGCCGATCGAAGCCCCTTGCGTGAGCGACCGAGACTGCACACGTATAATGTGTGTGTGTGTGTGTGTGTGTGTGTGTGTGCGAATGCGAGGGCGCGTTGAACCCCGAAATTAATGCTGTAATGCAATGGCGTTGCCCACATCCCTCTACGTCAACTCGAAGCTTATAGGTATACGTCTGCCGCGTGTCTGCTATTCCTTTCGCTATGCTATACAGTCTTCTGGATACATCGCTCGATATAGCCAAAGAAATACTCCGACCGAGCTCTTTTCGTTCCTCTTTAGTTTATCCCTTTTTATCTACTTGTTTTTTCGAAAAGTTTTTATCGCAGAGTGCATTTTAATTACGTTTAGTTCATTGACAGATATCGTCGTATGTTGACTTATTTTTATATGTTGCATACGAATTTGAGAGTACATTATTTTTTTAATTCTTAATATTGGAACCGGAATTATTTTTATTTTATGTTATTTAATATAATGGTGATATAAGCATTGATTTTAAGAGGTGTCTTTAATTATATATTTTAATAATAATTTATAGGTATACAAAAATCGTTTAAAGTCTTTTTGGAATTACAAAATAATGCCGGATTTTACCTTGCGAAATATAAAATTGTTTAATATTCTACTTTAATATATCGAGTAAAATTATTAGAAAATCCAGGAACTTATTATAGACTGTTAGAACGATACAGCATAGTACATATTACATGACTTTTTATAATTACTCGTATAATTTTAGATATCAGATTTTCACTGTAAATCAGGTTTTAATTTTAGAAATTATTATTAGGTCGCTTGGTTTTCAGAAATGCCATTACATTACATAACAAATTATATACTTGGGAATAGAGAGTCTAAACATTTTAAATTTTAGAAATAGATTTGTGCAATCAAGATCTACGAAATATTATAACGTCCTCGGGTTATTATGAGAAAATTTTACTTGTATAACAATAAACAATCTCAGTATCAAAGATACAGTAATCTAAAATTATTCATTTGACCTGAAAATTAAATAGTTCAATCGGCCAAAACTTTTGTCACCGACTCTTGCTAAACTAAACAAACTAGCAAATAACTGATTGAGCAACTATAATTTTTTATTAAATTTAGTAGTCGAACAGTAATAGCACACAATGGGCTTTTCATGACGCTTCTGAGTACAAAATTGCAAAAGGTTCTCTCACACGTTTTCTAAAAATTTCGCAACCCGCACCTGTATATCGCTTTCTCATGATACTCTCCCTGGCGGCTCGTAATGGAATTACGAAACTACCCCATGCCTAGCAGCGTGGATTTTCGTTAAAATTTAGCAGGAAGCTCCAGCTCAAACGCCGTGTACACTCGTGCTCGCGCGCGCGCGCGTGTGCGCACTCTCTCGCACGGCAATGGAAAGTGGCTCTTCGGTGAAATGAAGCGCGAATTGCTCAAGTAATTGTAAGTTCTAATCAAGTCGGCGCGCGGGTATGCGCGAGAGCATGCAGCGAGTTACGTGGCTGGACACCTTTCGCGCTGACAATCTGATGCTCGCGCGTCTCTTACGTAATGGGTTATATCAGAAAAGACTATGTAGGCGCGAACGCGCACGCTCGGAAGCTGCGGAGCAAGCGAGCGAGTCAGCCGATTAAGGGGTTACTGCATGCGTTGCATCGCAAGCGGTTGACGCTTTTCTCGCCTAAATTGCGCACGCGGAAGTCATTTTTTCCACCTGCTGTCTTTATACACATGGGCAAAGAATTCACCAAGGTTTGTTTAGCCACTAACAAGGAAATATGTGCGCACACCCTCCGGGAAACGAATTTTAACTGTATTACAAGAATAGATTTCTGATATATACAAACATGAAGCACATTGCTACTTGGAATTCCATCAATTAGGTCCTTTTTTTAGATTTGGATCATCAAATCTCAAGTATGCTCTATTTCGTTAAAAATATGTCTCTTAGGATGACTGTTACTTTTCAAGAGTCATTATGTTTCCAAAGTTACCAAATAAGTCATTAAAGTAAGTTAAGGTAAAATAAGGTAACTATCATCCTAACAAATATCTGAAAATGGAAAGAGCAATAAGCGATAAAACGAGTTATATTAGTGCAGTTGAAAACTATAACGCCCTACCAAATGAGTTGAAGGATTTAAATATAAGTAAAATAGTACTAAGAATAAAATAAAGAATTTCGTCATTCGAGGATAAGAGACCATTTAGGCATAGTACAAACTTCTTTATTAATACTCTAACTATATTTTTAAATTTGTAACTATATTTTGTAACTATACTTTCTATATTTACAGTTATATCAGTATTTTTAAAGTATTTCGTTGTAAGCCTAGTTTATAAGTCTCTTTTGTACCAGCCTATGTATAGGTAACTACGTTTACCTTCATTAGAATTTACTTTATGTAAAATTTTCTTGTTCAATAAATAGAAGTACAGATACAAATTAGCAATTTCTCTTCTTCTCTAACTTTAACTTTTAAGATATCTTTAATATAATTTTCTAAGAGATTAAGATTTTTGTAAGGAACAGAGCTTATATTTAGAGTTTTTCAGGATTAGAGGGGCTTATTAAATTTGGAATAACGAGCACTAAGCTTTTGAAATGGATGGAATTTGTTTTCCAGAGGACATTTATTCTCTTTGTAAGAGCATTCTCGTCACTAACTTATTACATAGTAATATAGATACATATGCTTTCTTTTATAAAATGATAATTTCGTAGATAGCTACATGATTATGCACTCTAATCTAAAATATACTTTATTATACCTTTAGGAAAATCAGATGTGATTTTGATCTTGGTGAAGAGGTTCGTTTAACCGTCGCGCATTACTAGAGCCTTTCAAAGCATAAAAACCGTTGGTAAAGCGCGCGGTAATGCGAAATGGATATTGGCACATTAGAGGGGACAGACTGGCTATAGCGTTTTTCCCTCATGCCTAACCCTTCCGGTAGCGGGCAACGTGCCCCGCGAGGAAGATCCTCTCTTAGATTAGGCTCTCGGGTGCGACGTGCTGAAGCACCGACACACCGAGAGAGCAAAAACCCAAGAGTGTGGCGCTTTTCTTTCTCCTTTTCAAACGCAGGCGGCAATTGCCAGCGCACCGAAACGTTAAAATAATTGCCTCGCGTGATGGGACCGTTGGCTTCGAGACTGCACTTTCCTCCCTCCGACCGGCATGAACAATAACAATAACCCGCGAAGATTTGCATTTGGGTCACGCGCGTCTTTGTCCCCTCCCTCGCGAGATCTCATTTGTTTGAAAGTGCGCGCGCGCAAGCGGTCGGTTCCGCGATTACGGCCACCCGGGTTTTTTTCCCCACCCGCGAGTATCTATTCGATTAGTTTAAACCCGAGATTACAGAAAAGAAGAAATTTCAGCCATGGTGTACAAGGAAAAAGAAGTCCAAAAGAAGGCACAATCTGTCAATTGCCGCCAAGATAATTATAATCATGTTTACTTATATTATTCCTTTTAAAGATTCGCCCAACAGCATGACTAAAAATCAAATTTATAATGGAGTCACTATTTTTATTGATAAAGTAATAATATTTATTGTAACTAATGACTGTGGAATTAAAAAAACATTAAAAACTACTTTTTTGAATTTTTTTTATCTGATTATAGCGTAAACTATCCTTGACACGTGGATATCTCGTATGTTCGAGGAACGTGCTTTTTTCTAAGTATAAATCATTAACATAACCAAGGTCGAAATAAAGTTCAAAATTAAACATTCTCGTGAATAATTAAATCACATCGTTAAATCTTTCATCATAATTTTAAATCTTATCACCATTATGAGCAACTGCTGCATTTCCTATATTTAGCAATGATCTCAATTAAAGATAGTAAAAAGCTGCATTTAATTTTATTTATATTTGCATTGAAGCATCCATTTTTATTGAAATTTTCAGATGCAATTTAATTAACAATGCTGAAATAGTATATTACACACCTAGGGAGAAAAAGCAAAGAATGTCCCAGATCGCATGTAAAATGACAAACATGCGATCTAAGGCATTCTTTACTTCATCCCATGGTGCGTATACTTTTTTTCTCCACGAGGAGCCCAAAACGCGGAGACTGTTTTTTGCCCGCAGTACGTACAGTTTGCACTTTACGCGCCGTATGAAGAACTATTCCGTACTATTCCTCACTCCACGCGTGAAGTGCATACTGTAGCGCCTCCAAACAGGCGCTAAAGTGAGCCATGTACGCCCTAGGCAGAAATTTACGGCGAGATAGTTTGTAATTGTAAAACAAACGCGAGTCGCAACAGTCCTAACAGTTATATTAGTCAAAATGTCTTCAGAAGAATCATCCGACGATGAAAATTTCAACACTGAACTACTGATTCGTTATTTTGAAAAAGAAGCACAATTACTTATCAATAACCTATTACCGCAAAAATTTAAAGATCTTTACCTAAAAGCATACGAAGACTTTATGCAATGGAAAAACATTAACTCAGCATCGTTTGATGAACAAGTATTTTTTATTTATTTTAATGATTTATCAAAAACATTAAAACTACCAACGTTGTGGAGCATTTGGTGGAAATTAAAGCCACACTAAGTCTCGTCCAAAAAAAGTAAAAACAAATATAAATGAAACTAACAATACAGATTTGAAAGAGCCATCTACTGCACTTTGTCAAAATTGTGAAATATGCACTGTTAATATTAATTATTATTATGATTGTCCTTGTAAAGATAAATAATATAGAATTTTATGTACATAATTCGTTATTTTATAAAGTTATAAAGTTTATTCTTTCAAATAAAATATATGTTTTCATGTTAAATTATATGTTATTTTTAATAAGATTTCTATGTTTTTAATGAATGCGTTATGACCTCAAAAAAATAATATCATTTAATAATATGTGCAGTCATATCATTTAATAATTTGTGCTACTTCATCTGATTTTTTCGCAATTATGCAGAAATCACGAAAACTGAAATTAACCTCATAAGTTCGGTCAGATGCACTTTATATTTAGATATTAATTACAATTTTTTTTTAACGCACTTTACGCCTGATGTGGGGAAAAATTGTATATACACCACGGGAATAAAGTGGGCAAGAATCTACTATTATGAATTACGTATATTATTTATTCACTTCATAGTCATAAAAAATACCATCAATTGTGGATCGCTAACCAAAACTCAGCTTTTAAAATAATAACATTTTTTTGCATAAGACATGCAGTGCTCGGTAGGTTTGTAGATATTATATACGCACACGTTCTACGCCTACGATAACGTACATAAGTGAGGTAAGCGATAAGCATAAGCATGAGTTTGTGAAGAGTAGTTGGTGGCGGCGGTAGCCCAAAAAAAAAGAATTTCAATGCGTGGAGAAACTGATGCTATACTTGATGTGTGTGTGTGTGTGTGTGAGAGAGAGAGAGAGCAAGTAAAAGCGAGTGGCAGTAAGTACGTGCGACGACGAGCGCTAAACCAAGCGACAAAGTGATGAGAGCCCCTGGTTGGACGGCGCCTGTCTGCTAGTATGCTGACCGCAGTTTGTTCCCCACGGGCGTGCGCACGAGCCCGAGAGCACGAGTGCGTCAGCCGTCATTATTCACCGTTTATATCTATTTCAAATTTATTAATTTTGCCGGTGTCTTGTCGCGTTGATCAAAACTGGAATGAATCGCGTGCGCGCCGACGTGTAAGCGGCTCTCAGATCCCCAGCCAATATTGCAGCCACATAAACGCGCGCCTTTACGTTTCTGAAGAGTTCTTTTTTTTTCTATTTTTCAGCTACTTATAACGATAGAAAATTATATCGTATCGTACTGAGATTTTTCTCGCTTATTTGATTGGTTTTTATTTTCTAAAATTTCGTTTATATTCTTTCACTAACTAATTAAAACTATATAATTATTTAGAGTTGAAAAGGGAAGATTAAAAGTGTTAAAAAATAAAACTAAAAGGAATAAAAACAATATTAAATCATCCCAGAGTTATAACATAGCACGAATTGATTATTATAATAAATTGCACAATGCAGTGTTTAAATAAATCTCAATAAATCTCAATACCTGCGGTTAACGATCACATCTGTATGCTCATTTTGTAAGAAACAAAGGATTTTAAAATAACGACAAAAACGTTAACCTCAGCGCGTGCATATAAAAGTCGAAATTCACTATTCAATTGGATGGTTACACATAGAAGCTCTCCATAAAGATCTTGCGGTGAGACGGGCGAATAGTAAAGAGAGATGAATGCCGCGCCAAAGAGAAGGAGACAGAAGGTAGACCATGTAATAAGACGGATTCGCACGTAACGCGGAGAGACGAGATATAGGGAGAGAGAGAGAAAGAGAGAAGCGAACGTGAAAGGAGAGAGAAAGCGCGAGAGATGTAGGGAGGCAGTATTAGCGCCGGCTCCTCTCCACCTTAACGAGCGCCAAATTAACTTATATCTTCCCACGTAATTGGCGCTATACGATGCTGGCTTCTTCTTTTTTGCATCGCCTCCTTCTCGAGCGCTTCTCTCTCTTTTTCTCTCTCTCTTTCTCTCTCTCTCTCTCTCTTTCTCCTCATCTCCTCGCGCACGATCGCTCGTTCACGCGCGCGCGCTCGAGTTCGAAGAGACCCACAGGGGACGGCGCGCAGGAGAGAAGCAAAAAGATCGGACGAGCTATGGCAGCAGCAGCAGCAGCAGAAGCGGCGAAACGAGAGGAGAAAGAAAAAGAATGGAACTACTATCTTGTATATAATGTCTTTTGTCTCCTTCCACACATCTTGTGCCCCAATATATTAGTTTATTCCACTCGCTTTTTCTCCGCTTGTCTTTGCTGCTGGGATATCGGGCCGAGCGCGACAAAAACTTGTAAAACGCCCGTTTCTTGCCTTCGCCAATGGTTCAATTAATATATTGCTTCGCGGAGCAGGACAAAGGCGGCCTCTTCTATAACAGGGACGTCAACGCTGGACTTTTGGTTGAATCCTTAAGCGCGAGCATTTCGACGTAAATCATCCTCTTTTTGTCGTCGCTTTTGACAGAAGTTTCAATAAGTTTTCATAGATGTGTGCCTCAATCAATATGGAATTATTCTCATGTTATTCTGAACTCTAATATAGGTATACTGCAAAAACAACTTGCAACTGCTAATCTCGAACTTGATTGGTCATCAAAAAGAGGTACTTTTAATTAAATGACGGATAGCAGCTACCTTTCGAACTTTAATTACCATTTAAGTACTCACTTATTATCAGAGTAATTACTACCTTACTTGCGGCGTAAAGTGTTTGCGTTGAGTAATTGCTACCTTTGAATTATAATAACTTACTCTTAACAGTTATTTTACATAAAGTTTATCGAACAATCTACTTTGAAGTATCAAGAAACAATAGTTAGTAAAACTGGCTTAACCGTTGATAATATTTTGCAATTTAATAAAAAAAAAAACAGTTGATTTAAAAAAGACAATAAAGAGAATAAGAAAATATATTTTTATTATCAACAATTTATAAACATATCTAGATTTACTTTTATATTCTTAATAAGATAAAAAATGCTAAATTTTTCAAAATATAATTCTCCGCGTAAAACAAATTTTATTGCCCGTGTATAGGCAAATGTGCGGGTCATATATTGACCAATATAATTCTCATATTTATCCCATAATTTAAAAAAAAACAATTATACGGAAAATAGTATGGCCGAAGTTTGGCTTCGGCAGCGTGTCGATACATCACCCATATACATCTTTACATTGTGCATATATATGCAAATCTTACAAACGCTGCAAAAAACTTCGAAAAGTAGACCCAAAATTTTTTTTTCGATGACACCTTTCAAATTAGGTTTTTCTTGTTGGTTAGTGTGTCTAGAAAAGATATTTTTTGTTGAACAAAATCCATCGAAGGCTATCATTTTTTTGGAGCCAATAATCAATTGTTAAAAACTCTTTGTTCAACAACAGATATCTTTTCTAGACATCCTAACCAACAAGAAAAATTTAATTTGGACGGTGTCGTCGAAAAAAAAATTTTGGGTCTATTTTTCGAAATTTTTCGCAGCGTTTGTGAGATTTGCACATATGCAAAGTATGGTCCATTTATGGTTCCAGTATTTTTTTTGACGGGTCCTATTATTTATTGTAATAAACTCTGTATAAATTTGTTATCCTCAGCAGTATAACTTCAAATATCTTAAACCGGTTTTTATAACTTCAATTTTCGATTTGCAAAACTGGAAAGCATTATTACAGATATCGGATGAATATAAAATATTTTTCTGCAAACCTGCAAAGTTTTGCAGGTTAATATTACTGAACTCGTAACAAAATTTCGCATAATTACATTAAAACATTTTTTATAGAAATTTCGTATTCATTACAAAACAAGTAAAACGTTGTCTCTTCTGTCAATCGTATAATAGTATAAAAATGTTGAAACAATAAAAAGAAAAGTTAAAAATAAAATGCATCTTGCATTATATATTTTAAAAATAACCATTTTTAAACTAAACTGATAGCGTTTTTTGGTTTTCAAATCCTGTGAAATTTTAACGTGAGTTCTTCTACAAGAAAACTTTACCTATTTTATAATTTTTTAATCTTTTTTAATGTTTAAACAAAAGGGAGATAATTTTTAGTACTACACAGTTTAAGGATTAAATTGGTTATATTCCTAAAAAGAGAACCCATCGAAAGAAAGCACGGGTGTTACGTGAACGGGTAGTAATTGACGACAATTTCTCTCTTTTTCTCTGCCGAGCGTACGTGCGTGTGGTCGTGGCCGTGTGTTTCTCATGCTAACTTATTCTTTTCCTCTCATTTTCTCTCTCTCTCTCTCTCTCTCTCTTTCTCTTATCTCAGTAACTAGAACGATATACATTACAAGATATACTACACCGATATAAAAAATTGCTTCTCACTTCTACAGTGATACGGACCTTATTTCTGTAAAAGAGCGACAGAGAAGTTACCCCACGAAACTTTGGTAACACACGAGCCTTGCATGGCGCCACAGCTTTACCGAAGAAAACCACTGACTTCGCCGAGCAACAGATTGGCTACCTCTCTCTCGGTCTCTCTCTCCTTCTTTCTCTCTCATTCTTCTCGCTTCAAGCTATGTATATACACCTCAAGCGATTTCTGCATTTTCTTGAGAACAGCTCCGCTGTTTGACTCACTGGGTGCGTTTTGCATTATTATAATGCATAGGGAGGTAAAAAGATTACGAAAAAAAGAACGAAGGAGAGAAAAGATTGGTAAGGTGATCGGGTTTTATGTTTATCGAAATCGGCTTCCTCTCGAAACGAGGCATAATCACTGTGATCGACTTTGGTGCATTATGTGTAATTTTCTATTATGAGCCACTTTATTGAAGAATTTATTATGGTTATCGCAGTTTGCTTTGATCATTATTATTACCGACTTTTTGTTCGAGGGAAGAGATGTTTTTTTTCTAGTTTGATGGCTTAAAATGAATTTCTTCTTCTTTTTATGTTTACTATACCAATTCTCTACAGTTTTATTAAGTTATGTAGATTATATTGTATATGATAACCACGCTATAATCAAAATATAAAGCACAAACTTATTTTACTTAGCAGGAAATTATTATATTAATCTTCTAGATTTTTAAAATTTGTTTATAAATGAAAATAGTTTAGAAATTTGTCTTGTTTTATTAAAATTACGATGATAAATAATAATCATAATATTTTTTAATCTAATTATTGTTCACTTATTAATTACTAGATTCAAGTATATTTTATAAAATTTAACGAATAAAAGCTATTTAAAATTATTACAGTAAAATAAATAGTATTCAACTGTAATACCACTGCAATCTGGTCAATCACTTTGTTTTTTGAATTATAACACTGCTTGTTATCTACGGTGACGTGCAGATAAACTACATACGCATAACACGAAACTCTGTATTCAACAAGCGTGAAAGAATTGCTAAAATTAGATTTGACAAGGTCATAACGTCTTGACAACTAATTGCCGTTGTTAAAAGAGTGTTACTTAGATTACTCTCTTGGTGCTTAGATGTAAACAAACGCAATAAATTTAATGTTTTACCAGAAAAATATCAAAACCACTTACTTTATTATGAAAATCTAAAAGGTGAAGTTGAATATGCAGTAGAAAACGCATTGTAGAACAAGTAAATCATGAACAATATATGAAAAAGCTCAATTCATGTGTTCTAAATTA
The DNA here is from genome assembly GCA_035583055.1 of Torymus tubicola. Classification (NCBI taxonomy): domain Eukaryota; kingdom Metazoa; phylum Arthropoda; class Insecta; order Hymenoptera; family Torymidae; genus Torymus; species Torymus tubicola. The sequence continues at coordinate 23,497,749 of JAWWEQ010000010.1, read as the reverse complement.
TCAACATGTTGTATTGTCGGATTTTTTAAGATTTATCGTTTTAATACAAGTTTTACAATGAATACCAAATTTCGTTTACTGCACTTGATTTTTATCGAAACCGCAGTAATCATATTAGGCCTTCTCAAAAAAGCAGTAGATTATATCTGTACAATAAATATGTATAGTCACTTCTCGAAGTTTATAACTATGCTGTTGTCGTTGTCATTTTTATTCGGCCCCCAAGTGACAACCTTGACATTGCCGGCAAAGTGTGCGATTTCACACAGCGCCAGCTCCCCTATAGTCGTTCGTGCAAAAATTCCAAATGAGCCAAATCGCTGGCAGTGACGAATCCGTTCCTCGCGAGCGAGAGCGTAAAAGAGAGAGAGAGAGAGGAGAGAGCGATAGGAGAGAGAGTGAAAGAGAGAGAGGAGAGAGAGAGGAGAGAGAGAGGAGAGAGAGAGGAGAGAGAGAGAGGAGAGAGAGAGAAAGAGAGAGAGAGGAGAGAGAGAGGAGAGAGCGATAGGAGAGAGAGTGAAAGAGAGAGAGAGGAGAGAGA
>JAWWEQ010000010.1:23453659-23492953 GCA_035583055.1 Torymus tubicola | reverse complement strand
TTGACTCTTCTCAAAAATTATTACAAAATACCCTTAATAAACTTCAGCTATTTGCCCAAAATACAGGTTTTAGATACCCCAAAAGTAAAACAACTGCTATAGTATTTTCAAAAAAACGCATCAAAAAGCAAATAAAATTATTCATAGAAAACAAATTACTTTCGGTTACAAACGAAATTAAAATTCTTGGTCTTAATTTTGACAGCAAATACACATGGGTTCCGCATATAAAACAATTAAAAATTAAATGTCTCCGTAGCCTAAATGTCCTTAAACCCTTAGCCTCAAAAAATTGGGGAGCTGATCAGAATGTATTAATTAGAACGTACAAAGCTCTGACCCAATCTAAGCTTTATTACGGCTCTATCATTTATGATGCTGCGTCAGAGACAATATTAAAATTATTAGACCCAACCATACATACAGGTACCAGATTAGCAACAAGAGCTTTCCGCACAAGCCCAACGAACATAGTGATGTCTGAAGCTAAATTAGTACCCTTAAAATATAGAAGAAGAAAATTAACTATAAATTATTACTTATCATTAGCAGCTACACCCAGTAATCAAACATTCACACTGTTGAACTCTACTAATATTCCCGACACCAAAAGACAACTTCCACAACCACCACATTACAGAATTAAACAGCACATGGACCAATCTAAAACAGAAGTACCCCAACTAATACCTCGCAAATATAGTAACACACCATCATGGAAAATTTCGGAGCCAACAACAAGATCTCACAGCATCCCTAACGATATCAACAAAATAGATAGAAATACTATAACCCTAAAACAAGCGAAAAAAGATATTGAACAGGCAATTCTTAATAGCTGGAATGAAGAGTGGACTAAATACATTGCAGACAAAACATTAAAATCAGAAGCAGCATATTTGAAAATAACCCAGCAGTGAAACTCAAGCGAAAACATGAAGTTATCATCAATAGACTAAGAATCGGACACACCAACATCAGTCATCTACATTTAATAACAAAAAAAGACAAAGAAAAATGCGTAAACTGCCAGCAAGAATTATCGGTAAAACATATATTAGAAGACGGCTCAACGACGAAGATTTATGAAAAACTCAAGATTCCAACAGACATGAAAACTAGCCTAAATGATGAGAGAATTTGCAAAAAAATCCTAATACTTCTTAACAACTTAAATTTACTTAATCATATTTAATCTATATTAACAATGTATCTACACTTACACCTTGTATATATGTATTACCTTGTACATAATTATCTGTTATATAGTTTTTATGAGAATGATATGTAACTATTATACAGCATATTGTTGTCGTTAATGACCAAACAGGTTGATGCGACCATAAATAAATGAAAAAAAAAAAAAAAAAACAAAAATAGCTTTAAGTTTATGTAATTATATTATTTATTAAATAATTATTTAATCAAAGAAAACAAAATTTAAAGGAATTGCAAAAGTTTATTAAATTATGACATTTAACAGTTATGGTTAATTTTTCTTTTTTTTTACATTATTTTAATTTGCAAAATTTAATATAAGCATGCGACAACCGTCATCTATGCACGGTTTTAAAAAAGAAAGTAATTAATGTGATTCGCAAAACATCAGAAAAATTATTTAGATTAATAAATTGATTTAAAAATAAGATTATTGACGTAATGGCCGAGGATGTTTAACATCCTGCCCTTTTTTATCATATAAAAAATTAGGAGTTCGTTTCATGGCTGAGAATGTTCGACATCCCGCCTCCTAATCATTGAATTAGGAATGTTCGATTGTGATCATTTAAAACACGTTGCTGCTGAGGGCACATGATACCCTGCCTCACAGTTATAATCGTATGAAATATAGTAGTCACATACCATGAATCGCGTAAATCGCATATTGGTATATCACATACCTCATCATTGATCAAGAGTTGAAAAATTGGATGATGAACTTTGCAGCCAGATGCAGGTCTTAGTCCCGCAAAACAAGTTGAAGAAGAATAATACAAGATAAGAAAAAACTCTTTTTTTTATTGCCCTTTTTCTTGATGCTCACTCAAGCTCTCAAAATTGCTCGTGTATCGTCTGAAGGGGTTTTCTTAACGCGCGCCTTTCTTTTTTTTTACTCAACATAAACATATATAAAGCGCACGCATACACATAACGGTTCAATTGACAGCGCATTTTTTTAGAAATACATGTTGACGTCGCAACAGTATCATTATTGGGAAAATGAATAGGAATCGCATTGTCATCAATGGTAATAGGAATAAACTACAGTAATTTTCGTTGCCTTGATTAGTCGCTATGCGTAGGATTACGGCATAGACAAAAAAGATACAATATCCTTATCTTGATCATAAATTACTAATTTATAGAAGAAGATGCGTAAAATGATTTAGAACAAAACTCACGCAGTCTATCGCTGGTTTCTCAGTAAAGTATTCGGCAGTCTATGAGTATCTGAATAATGATTCTTTATAACACTTTTATATATAATATTTTTACGGTACTTAATAATGTTGATAATGATGATAATAAATGAAAGTTGTTTGGAAATTATTAATAACAAATTCAATATTTTATAATGTTTTTATTCAATTTATTCTTTCTTTGTATTATTAAGATGTTCTTGGCCAAGACATTGGGAGAAACATGTATACCTTTTTTGAAGTATCAGAATGAAAATGACAATGTGCTTATGCCCGGTCGTGTTTGGCGCTTTAATTCAGATTCTGGAGTTTTTGATAAACTTGAATATTTAAAACCAAACAGAAGTGCATTATGCTCAGTGGATTTTGACGATAATCTTGAAGGAAAAGTTTTGAGAGTTGCTGTAGATGAGGTAGGAATAAGCGTTAATAAATATAAGAAAAAAACATACAAATACTTTACTTTTTAACAATTATAAGAAACGTTCAAAAATTTCGGCGTTTATTATTAAAGTAACGCAATGATCTATTTGTGTGCAGTACTTTTTATACGCATTTGACATTTTATACAATTTTTAATGTTTATTCATTTTATTACTATGAAATTAAGGGATTAAATACCGTCAATATATTAACGATTTATAAAAAAAAAAGTATTTCGAAGTATTTTTAGAAAATAATATTTATTTTGTGGCTAAGAATTTGTTACATTGCTTTAATATTCAATTAGTTATCTCCATATCAAATATTCGTGGAAAATAAAACAAAAGTTACGGGTTTTTTTGGCGATGTTTGGACCATATTGCAAGAAGCACTAAAATTCAAGTAAGATTTCATTATAACTTATATCTATTCATACGAATTTATATAAAATTTGGAGAGGTAACGAATAAAATTGAATAGGTCCATTTATCAATCATCACGTGATTATACAATTCTTAAAACTGGCAAGGTGGATGCTATGTTAACGGCATCTTTGATGAAATTACCGCCAACTGCATATTATGACCACAGCACAGTGATTGGAAAGAATTCGTAAGTTAATAAAAAATAAAATGTTAACTTATTAAAAGAATGGTGATCATTTCTTTTAGGTATTCGTTGTTTGCATTATCGGAAGGTACTTTTGTTTCAAGATGGTGGTATACACGTATTTTTGACATAGATGTGTGGCTTTTATCCACTCTTTTTGTCGTTGTTTTAACGTTATCAATGATGGGCATTCATAATTTAAAAAAAAAATGGTGTAAACAAGTGGAATACTGTAATGAATTCAGTTATCCAACTTTTAATTTACTCTGCGTACTCGGAGCAACGAGTGGTCAAGGTGAGTATTTTGTTAATTTAAAACATGTGCTAATATAGGAAAATACTTTAAGAATCGAATTAGTAAGTTGCTTTTCCATTGTTAGTTATTATTCAAGAATAAAAATATGTTTGATTCTTAATATAGTCAGTAACTGATACACTTATATACTTTATCATAATTTAAATAAATATCCACTTTCTATACAAAAATATTGCAAAATGTATTGCAAAGGATTTCAGGAAATGCCTAGATCATGGTCTCTAAGATTGTGTGCTCTTACAGCATTAAACATGGGTATGTTACTCTCGTGTGGTTTCAATAGTACGTTAACGTCATATCTGGCATTTCGTGCACCTTACGTTGGAATGAGTAATCTTGATGATGTCCGGACCCAAGGAACTCACTCACTTTGTGTTAGAAATAACAGTCTCGCTTATGAGGAATTGTCAGGTGTTCGTTTACAATGTTTTAAGTTTCTTAATTTATCCCCTTCTCTGTTATAATAAAGATGAAGCTTATTTAGAGATTGTGCGATTTTGGCTACAATCTGAATTTATTAAATATTAAATAGTATTGACGCTAGTACTAGCACAGCTTTTAATTTATTCACACGAAAATTATAAAAGAAAAAACAATTAATCCTAAATTATCTTTTCTTTATCAAATATTAATCAAGTTTTAAATAGTATTAATCGTGCATTGTATAACAGCGAAGGTGTAAATACTAAAATGTTTAATTCTGAGTATGAAAATTAAATAATCATTTTATCATTAGACTGTAACAGCCAGTGGTGAATCAAGAGCAGCAACAGAGAAATGGGCAAAGTTGTTGAATAAGAATTGTCCTGATATGGAAAACGAACTCGAATTGAGAAATAAGCTTTGCCGTGGAGGTTTTGTTTACGTTGAAGCATCAGATGTATTTCTAAAACAATATCAGTATGTCCAGGATAAATGTCAAATTGTAAAGATTCCAGGTTCATATTGGAACTCTAAAATATCATTTTTATATTATCGAGGATCAAGACACCGAAAAACTATCGATAAATAGTACGATAAAACGTTAACTCTTGATTTAAAAAATAACCATGTTAATAAAATAAACTATACATTACAATGACAATTAAAAAATGGTTAATGCTATTTATACGACAGAAACATGGTACAATAATTCAGAGTATAAGTTCCAAAACATGCCATAGTAATGTTTGTTTGTGTATATATAAATTTGCCGTACAAATAGTTTAGCCATATCCAGAAATTAGCTAAAACTGGCTAGTTTTTTCAGTTTCTACCAGGGTATGTATGCATACGTACAGAGATACGTATATATTAAATTTGAATTATTTTTGTAGCTTACTTCGACTCCGATCTGCAGGCATTTTGAAGTATTTAGAAGCTAAATGGTCATTTCAACAAGATCTTCAAAGCGGAGTTTTTAATAATTTTCAACCAGTCGAACTCGGCCACGTACAGTTATTAATTGCTGGACTTCTTATTATGGTGATTGTCAGCGTCATTATTTGTATTTTTGAAAATATATGGTTTAATTTCTATAATAAACAAGTAGAGACAGAACACGTTTTTCCTATAAACGATGCTAGATTATCTACATCTATAGATACTGCACTGATAATCAAAGAATATTTTATGAAATCTAAGCATTTGCAAAATGAAATTATAAAATAAGATATTTGTATACGCCTACTTTGTATTTTACAATTATGGTACTACTATAATAAGAAGATTGTAAGGTATAAGATATATCATAGAAAAAATGGTAAAACTTTAAATATATTAACTTTAATGTAATTTAAGCATAGTACATAATGTACAAGAATAATACCGAAAAATAATTACAAATTTTATTGACGCATTAGTTTTGTATTTTTATATCAAACCATACACAAATTATTCACAACAATATGTTATATAATCGCTTATAACGTCAAAATTTACTTATGGCACTCGACAAATATTAATAATACGTCATATTATTTTATAATCATTATATTTATACGATCAACACAGTTCAACAAATTCACGTACTTTGTATGTCGCACTTTAAGGCCTACAGATTGCGGAGAATTTACAAATCGATAAACCGATTTGTTTCTTCTTCTTGTGGGTTTCGTAAAGGTATTATACATTCCATTAACAAAGTTTGAAACTTTTGTATTTTTTACAGTTTTTCTGTTGCATTGTTATTTATATTGTAATCATATTAATTCTGGTAGGAATAGAGGACTTTGCATTTGTTACGTCAATACACTTTTAACTAATTTTTTGTTTTATCATTGTATCTTTTAACAAAAAATAAAAAATTATAAAATTTAAGAATTATACAGATTTTTCAATGTGTTCTGGCATATAGTGAGTCTGAATACTTTCAGTTTTTGTTCTTTGATGTACAAACATATGTAAGTAAATCAGTATATATAACAATCACTATACACTTAAATACAATAATTTAATACTTTTATTCCTCTATAAAATAGCTTTACAAACCTGTTGAAAAATGATTACAAAAAATTATAACACTTCATTTTTTGTAATAGAGTTATAGAATATCCAACTTTTACTGGAAAATATATTTATTTCTATCTTCTTCGATTTCTTTTCGATCCTAAATCAAGTAGGTTTGACCAGTATTAGATAGACTAGCCTATGAAAGTTCTCATATACTGAAATGGCTATTTTTGACTCAATCTTTTTTTAGACTACGATAACATAATTCATATTCTACTTTGAATCTTTGATTGGCGCTGTATGAAACTAGAAATAAAACATTGAAAACTTTAACAGAATCTTCTGTAATGTTTTTATTAGTTAAACATTACGCGGTTAAACTATTCGCACTATATTCTTTTTAATTTAAGTTTTGCCATTCGGTGTCTAAATTACTTTAATAAATAATGAATCATATACTTTTTTGCTTATATAAAAAATGGATAATCAGCGGTATTGAGGAAAGACTATAATCAGTACGTCCAATCCGCAATTTAAAATCGTTTTACAATGGATTAACTATCACAGTACATTTGCGTAGAAGTTCTATTCGTACATTAATTATTCATCTATTAAAATTAGTATAACTCAATTGAGTTAGAGCAAAATATTTTTAGCAGTAATTTTGTAAACGAACTTACACAAAGCAATTACAATTCAGAGCAATCATCAGAATCAGACACTTTTTAAAATACATGAGATTATTTTTTAATATACATTCGAAATTCGTATAATTTAGCTTTAATTAAAATATGAATATTTGTTACATCGATATCATTATAAAATAATTTTTATAAGCTTAAAATCTATATCCTGCCTGCAGAAATGATTCGGCGGCACTCTGACTAAGTTCACTCTGTTTCGGCGAGACGACCATTTTGTGAAAATATTCCACTTTTTTTTTTCTCTACGGATCTACGACTTTTTCTATGCTATTTTCTTTCAAACCAAGAAAGATTAGAGGGTTCGTAACACTCATGCAAGTATAAAAGTGGAAAAGAATAAAAAGAAGACCTCATCGGTTAATTGCAAGTCGTATACACAGTTACATTTTCTGGTAAATCTTGTACTGTATGTATAAAATGCTCTTCTAAAAAGCATATTGCAGAAAGTATATATAGAATTTTAAGAGGCCCTATTCGTCTCGGGGAAGCAGAGCTACGCTGTTAATGTGTACACCTCCTCACTTCAAAAACTCGTCGAGATCAAGCTTTTCGTCTGTTAACTGTGATACACGAAAAATTCGCACCATTTGACGTTTCAACGATACATATCTCATAAGAACTTATACGCATTTATACGTATTGTTAACGTTACAACGATGGTCCTGAAAGCATTCTTGAGCCATCTCTCGACAAAAATCTATCTACATGATGAAGACAATCGCTTATTGTGGCTGTTTCTCTATTTTTTCTTGATTCGTCAAATCCAACATTAATATTGTATCAAACATCAATTTGGGCATTGATTTAAAATCCAGCCCGAAGCTGAGCACCATGCGCAGCTGATTTAAAGCCTCTTGACGACCTCTGTTGGGCGCGTCACTGCAGATTTAAATTACCAAACTTCGCATTTGTGGATCGGATTCATCCGTGAGCCCTTAGGACAATTAAATTCAGAAGAGAACTCTTCAAGATTTGACAGAGGTCCAATGACCCTGAACTTGGCTGGACAATGGGAGTCCTTCTCGATTTCAAGGCCGATCGTCTCAGGTGTTACAGCTGAGCACCATACCTACAAAAACAGAAATGTTTAGTTTGTAGGTAAGGTAAAGAAAAATAAAAATTATGATATCCGATATATGTAATAGACAAAGTAAAGATGTGCTTATATCTGTGGCTTCGAGGCATAACCACATAAGTCCACTTATTGAGTTTCTGAAAAAAACGGGTTTCAATGTTCAAACTTATTCGTAAGATCGGAATAAACGAAATAAGGCGCGATACTGTACTAATCAATTAACACATTTAAAACAAATATTTTTAGGGTGGTATGACCAGGTTATGCATTTTCTCCTTCGTGAAAACTCGAAAAAGTATGAAATTATGTCGTTATACCGCGAACTTGGACTTATTTAATAGTCCTGTTCTCGTTTATTTTTCGATCATTTTCGTTAATTTAATTATGAATTTGGATTAAAATTAACAATTAATCAACGAATAATTGTATTAAAAATAATACAACTTGAATACAACGTGAATTTGCGATAAATTAAAAAGCATTTTCTTTATTTGATAAAAGAACAGGTATTATGAACTATAACAGGTATTATTAATGTTTGTAAAATTATAAATTTTATCTAGTTATTGTATATATTTTATAAGAAATAATTTTTATATTCAATTATGATAAATAAAATATAGCACTGCTACGATAAGCCATCAACTGATCATGGACTTATGTTATTATGCCGCGGATTAAATTTGAAAAATGGACTTATGTTGTTACTTTTTCCGTATATTGTAGCTTTAGGGCAATATTTCAGCTACCACTGACAGTTTTAAATGAAAAAGACCCAATTAAAGATATAAAATCCAAGGTTTTCCCGATTTAAGAAAAAAATGGACTTATGTCGTTATGCCTCGGGGCCACAGATATTATAACAAGAAGAACATCAACATTTCAGAATCATCACATTAATATTACCGCAGTTATGTACTACTTTTTATTTTACCTGAGCGAAATTAAGGAAAAATAGTTGACGATGCGTCAAATTAAGTCCGGGTAACGGCAGTTGATCTTTGTAGCTTTTAGCCGTTGCGAGATATGCGTGGTACGCAGCCTTAAGTCCACCATTATCGGCGATATTCTCCCCTGAAAAGTTTTAATGCCTCTTAATAATCAGGAGATAATAATCCGTTGTAAACTACAACGTTGCAAGACAAGAGCAAATTACCCAGTGTTTGCCGGCCGTTCACATGCCGGCCTTCAATTTCGAATTCGCTGTATTGGTCAACGAAGCATTCCGTCCTGTTCTTGAATCTCTCTATAGTGGCGTTATTCCACCACTGATGAAGATTACCATGCAAATCATATTCCCGCCCTTTTAAAAATTATAACATCAGTTATTAATATGTTTCAATAAAACTTGTGATCATATAATAGCTAACTATCATTTATTTTTCATTCAATATATTATACAAACGTGCGTTTGCAATTTCTTTTTTGTAATAAATAATTTCATTAAAAATCTGACGAAGCATGTGACTTTAAAACAATTTCAATTTGTATTAGATTGCAGCTTAATTAAAAATTTACATTATTGCATAGGGCAGTTTTTGATAATTTTATGATAATTAATTGAGATTTAATAAGAAACTGGTTATTCTAAAGAGCTACAAATTACACGATTATTCTAAAAAGAATCATAAATAATATGAAAAATTAGGGCTCATTACACTTCGCATCACTTAAACTAACAGAGATAATTATTTAAATAGACTCCAATATTTTCTTTTATAAACAGCTTAGATTTTTTTAATTTACCTTGATCATCAAAAGCGTGAGTAAGCTCATGTCCCATAACAACTCCCATTCCACCAAAATTCAAACTACTGGGGTTTTTCATATCGAAAAATGGACTCTGTAAGATACCCGCAGGAAAAACGATTTGATTTTTCGTTGGTGTATAATATGCATTCACTGTCGGTGGAGTCATAATCCAAGTGGTTTTGTTAACAGGTTGACCAAGTTTTTCTAGATTTTTTCTCAAATTATATTTGTTCACCCGTATATTATTAAAGAAGTACTCATTAGAGGTAATCTCTAGATCTTGATACCGCTCGTCAAGCTCGGATGGAATTAAAATAAAATCTGGAAATCCAATCATATCAGTGATAGCATTGGCTTTCTCCTCAGCGGATTTTCGAGTTTCTGCATCCATCCAATCCAAATACTTCAAATTCTTAGTAAAAGCTGTTCTTATATCGTTTATCATTTCTTCTGCCTATTAACAAATTTTTAGGTCGTTTAGTTTAGCAGATAATTTCGTAGACAGTAGAGTATTTATCTACAGAAAAACATATAAAAAGAATTTTTACCATTGGCTTGCTTTTACCGTGGAAGACTTCGCGAACGAACATGGCACCAATTGCAAAACCCATGGCGTTATTAGCATCATTGACACAGTAACGCCACTGTTCTTCACGGCCCTCTGAACCTATTAAGGCTTTTCTTAAACCTTTATAAGCATCTCTAAATGATTTCGATAAGCAAGAAGTGAGCGATCTCACAGTTTGCCAGACCAAATAATCGTTCAGGATACTGCAACAAATAAGGACAAGCAGAAGCCAATAAGTCATAATGAATTTTACAATAAACTAATGATAATATTTCTGAAGCCATTGCATACACGCACACATACACATCACGTACAGAAATTGGACAGGACGTACACTTTTCCTTCATCCGTTTTGTTGTATTCTTGTATAAGTGTTGTCAGTTTCGTGAAGTACTTTGGAGCATAATTAACTATTTTCAACTGGCTGTTAACGGTTTTGTGAACAAGGCTAGTTGCATTTTGGAAATAATCGACCCATGACATCTATAATGTTAAAGTCATAATTAATATGATAAATAATAACTAACTGTATACGATCAAAAGTAATATCAAGTACACATACAAATGGTGCTTTTTCTTGCAATTCACTGATGGTCATAATGTTATATAACTTTTCTTCGTCCCGTCTTTCTTCTTGAGGCGTTGTTATTTCTGCTAATTTTGTTTCAAAATCAATAATGTCCTGCATTTTCTTTTTGGTTGTATTTTCCGATCCTCCTAGTAAAATTCCAATCTACACAAAATTTGAATAAGTTGGTTATTATCCAATTCTGAAGAGCTAAGTATTAGAAAACGTACCTTAGTCATGTAATCTAAATACGCTATTAGAACTTTACCGTGCTCTGTCTTATTTAAATAATTATCTATAGTAGGCAACGTCAATCCTCCCTGATCAATCTGCAATCAAATTTAATTAGATTTATCAATTAAATTTGTTAATAAACAGTCAAATTCAGAAAATATAAGTTTATTTAATTATATGAAATTTTAATAGGTGTTATCATTTAATTGTTAAATTAAATTTAATAAATAAAAATAATTTAATAATATATAGAAAATATATCCATAAAGATGAGTTCGCTGATTATTACAAGTAAATATTGAGTTTACATTAAAATGAACTTTTCATAGTTAATACAGGAAAATAAAGATATTGAAATAAAATATAGATGTTACTACAATATCCAGGTACACTTACTTGAATGATGTGTCTGCTACTGTTTCTATCGTCCTCGTTGACAGCCCAGGAAAACAAGCCGCCCATATTATATACATTTTGTAACACGTGCATGCTGTTCTGCAACGACCACGTACTGATATTAAATTTCCCATTTATGCTCCAACCGCCGACGCTGTCCAGCAGATCTAGCATGGGTTTGGCGCCTAGCGCCTCTATCGTCTCGTTCGTGTCCATACATGATATATAATACTGTTTAGCCTTTTTTTCAGTTTCCGATTTCATATCGGTAAAAGGCCTCTCTAAAAATACATTCAAATACATTGGTATACTGCGACTGAGAATTACAAATTTAAGTATTTCAATTTTGAGCTAATAGATTTTTTTTATCAAATTCAGAAAATATAGTGTTACTATTCTATCTTAGTTTTGATTGACATTTAAAAATACACCTTATTGTTAATTAAATATCTACATTCAATGTTAATTTATATAGTCTAATTATTACAATAATTGTAACTATGATGTTGAGAGAAGTAGAGTTAACGAACTGAATACATTTTGAAACTCAAATTTATACAATTGTAATTTGAGTATTGTTCATTCAAAAAGTCTAATTTTTTAAATTTTGTACATTTAAGCTTTTTGTACATTTAAATCAAATAAAAACTAGAGAAGTTGCGGCCACATTGTTTTTAGGTACATGTAACCCGCGACGGATACTACGCAGGAGATCTTGATATTTATAGGTGTAAGTATATTTTTCAAAGTAATATTATATCTTGGACGCCCATTTCAAAGTATATGATGATATAAAAATTGACCATTTTTAGTGCATTTTAGCTTTTAAATTGCTTTTTTAGGTCTATCTTGCTAGGAATTTAATCTACAAAACAAATTTTTGTTTTTAAAGTTTTTGTGAAAGATAAAATTCTGTTGACTTTTTGACAAAATTGAATACTTTTTGCATGTGGTAGTTTCTCCAAAAAAGTGCCTCCTAAGTTCCGCGTAACTCCATTAATTATCACACACACAACACAAAAAATTGAACTCGATGTATCAACAATATTCAATTGTTTTATTAAAAAAAATATTATATAGATACATTACTAATACATTTATGATCTGTTGAAGGAAATTGTTTGTATTTAGCCTGTAAAAGTTAACGGAGTTACGCATTCCGTAACTCCGTAAATAAATGTATTAGTAATGTATCTAAATAATATTTTTTTAATAAAATAAATAAATATTGTTAATACATCGAGTTCAATTTTTTGTGTTGCGTGTGTGATAATTAACGGAGTTACGCGGAATTTAGGAGGCACTTTTTTGGAGAAACTTCCATATATGATGAATGCAATTACATAAACGAAATATTTGATAATACAAAGAATGTGTTTCAATTATATCTGTCACTTTTATTAATTACATTTTTATGTTTAAATTAGCTGCAATTTTCACAATTTAAATGAATGTGCCTCCGTATAGAGCCAGATGAAAAAGTAATCTCGGCTAATATGAAGTCAATCACTGAAAATTTCTTTGAGCTATAATTAAAAATGCTCTAACGAGGTTTTTAACATCCGAAAATGAATTTTCGCAATTATAAAATGTTGGTTTTTGAGGTAACATATTTTTCACGATAGTAAAATATTAAGGATCACCCGACTAGCGCTTGTCCCTAAAAATCGGCAGATTGAATTAATATTTGTCTAATGAACAATATATGCATTTGCAATTATATAATTTTGGGTATCATATTTATATCCAGCTCATTAATTTTATTTCTTTCAACATCTGTGTACCTCAAATTATCAGACCGTATGTAAGAATATAAATTATTTTTTACAAAGTCTGTATCTTGCGATGCTACTTTGGATATTATCTCAATATGAATTGAACTACAACGAGACTTATACAATAGTTAAAATATAAATTATTTGTAAAAGTAAAGACTGACCTAAAACATTTTTCACCACTAGCTGATTATCTTGTTCCAGTTTGCCAAATGTTCCCCACATGCTTTTCCCATCAGGTATAGGATTCTTTTTAACCCACCCACCGCACGCATACTGATAGAAGTCATCACACGGATTCACCGATTGGTCTATACTGTTTATTATTGAAGCAGACACGGTCACGCAATGCTCCGTAATACAGTGAGATCCATCTATAAAAATAGGATTAAGTTATATAGCAGGATTAAATTCTTTTCACTTATATTCTCTCCATTTTTCAGTTTCATATTAAATGTTGAATTTTAAATCTTTTTTTTCATTCCCCTTTTATTGGATTACAAAATTTGAAATATTCTCTTTAACATTTTAATTAGCCAACATTATTCTTTTTTTATATGATGAAAAATATTGAATTTTGATTTTTAAAGTAAATATGATAATGTACATATTTTTTAAAATTATATTTGATATTCTCCATTACAAAATCGTATTATATAATATTTAGAGTGGAATAATTTTTTTTTTTGATTTTACAAAACAAATTAACTTTGTGGCATTTTCAACTTTTTTAAACAAAAAGCAGTTGATAACTTTTCAATAATATAAATTTTTATTTTTAACACAAAAATATTTAGTAAAATATGTATCTTATTCATTACAAGTAGGAATGATTAGAGTCACTTAAAAGATTCAATGTATTTAGTTTGTAAGTACTGCATGTCAAAATGATTAAATAAAAAAAAATTATTTTAATTATGTTTTTAATGACAATAACTAAAAATCAACTATTTTAGCATTTTCAAAAAATATTTTTCAGGTTGCTTATTATTTGATCATCTTTATATTTTTTTTAAATACGAATCAGATGTAAAACTGAAGAAGATGATTTTTTATTTGCTTTTTAGGAAATAATAAAAAGTTAATTTAAATTTCAGTATAAAATATTTGAACGTTGTATAATTTACAGGTAAACTGTTACTATTCATTATAATATATTTTATGATCAATTATATAAATGAATACAACATTTGCAGGGCAAAGCAAATTAAGTTTTTTTCTAATTTTATTTTGTCTTGCAAGTTTATGTATATATAGATACTTTTAAGCAATTGAAAAAATAAAGTTATAAGATGAAAGACTGTTGTAAAAGTTTTTTGAATGCCTCCAGAGAATAACGAATAAAGAAAATATCAGATGAAAAAAGTGTAATTAAAAACTCGAGATGATTTTGTATTCGTTGAAATAATAAAAATTTTCTATACACATATTTTTGATATATTGGATGAATTCATTAAATAAAAGTTTATTAACTGACGGTCATAAATTACCTTCATTATGGGAAGCAATGTGGAGAACCTTGTCACGGTGTATGTTGTTGATTCCGGCAAAAAATAAGATTAAGAAAAACAGCAAGACAAAATTTGACACATAGAGAAATAATTCTCGCGAACTTCTTGGTCGCCAAAACGATGTGCCCTGAAATTAAACCATATATTTGACAAAAATAGCATTATTATTAATTGACTGCAGACTTTTTTCTAAAATGGTTTGAATTTAATACTTTAAGTAGAAGATAAACGAATAGACAATTGAATTATATAACAAAATCGATAAATCGATAAAATTGATATAATTTTTCAATAAAATGTACGTGTACAATTTGTACCTTTAATTGTACTAATTGAGTTGTATCTTTTATTATAGCAACTATTTCGTAATAATTAAAGATGAATCGTATTTTGATAATTTGCACTAAAATGAATGAGTAAATAAAAAAAAGTATTAGAAAATTATACATTCTAAATAATTTTAACTCGGAAATGATAAAATGTAATGTTTGAGTTGTACAACATTAAATGCGCAACCCGTTTCCAGATGGTTTCATTGATATCCAACTGTCTAAGGTTATTTACGTTTATGAGCAATACTGAAATGGTGTTCTAACCGTGTGGTATCGTATGTGAGTTGCAGACGCGCTAATACCATCGCTATTCAATGTGATTGAGCCGATGCTACTCTGGTTGTCGTCCTCAAACTCTGCTTGCTTGTACCTCATCATCTACAAATACAAATTTTTAATGTAATACTATTAATATTGTAAACTTAAATATATATATTCTACATGTTTTCAACTTTAATTCTAAATCTACCATTTATATTTATTTTATAATGTATATTTATATAATATTTATATTTACTATATATTACCACAGCTTTATGTGTCGCTGTTTTCAAAATTGAAGTTCTATATGCGTATAAAAAAGTATCGAAACACGTGTATAACTTTTTAGATAAAATATTTTGGCGCAGGATCTAATGGTGACCTTGGTTTTGATCTTGTCGATGACCTTCAAGGTTATTTCAAGGTCATCTTCTTTTTTTTTAAATGGGAAGACCCTTTTTTGACCTCGGCAATCGAAAGAAAAGTTATGTACGCGTTTCGATACTTTTTGGACACGCTGTATATATATTATGTATACATATGTGGGTAAATCAAAACTATATTTGATAATAATACAAAATTAATGATCCTATTGACATAAAAGAATGAATTCCTTTGTACACTTTTTACACATTACTAATGTATTAGGAATTTAGAAATATTAAAATCAAAATTTATAATACAAATGTTTCATCAAATCTGTGCTAATATTATTTTTTAACATACTATTCTAATACTTAATGTATTAAACAAACAATTTATTTAAATTGCAAGAATATAAAAATTATATGGTGATTTCTACTGCAATAAGTGGAAAAATCGTTCTTTACTGCATTTTTAAGTAGATAAAAAAAAATATTACGTGATAGGGCATACCCTCTTTTTTATAAAACAATTCTAATACATCACAAAATATCACTCTTTATTGCAAATAAAAGTTATGAACGGGCACGAAATATAACTTCGTCGACTTCTGCACGCAAAATACTAAAATTTGTATTGCTCATATACTTATCTTGGTTAGTAAATAAAATATATTAACAAAAAACTGTATGATATTTATTATATAACATAATAGGGTTAAGGAAAAAAAAACAAAATAATTATCCTGGTTCTTGCACGTGTAGCGAAACATCATTATTAATAATAGTCGTGTAATTCCGTCGACTTTTTTAAACATTAATTTTTGAGAAAAATCATGTTTTATTAATAATTAAGCTCAACTACCTATTAATCCTTATTCTATAACTCAAACACTAAATGGAAAAAAAATTTCAATGATCCTGATCACTTTGATAAAAAAAAACTTCTGGAGTCATTTTTCCACTTTTCTGTAGAATCTGTCATATAGAGGCTTCTGCTACTATAAGATTACATGAGCTTGAAATCAATTAGTCTTTGCGCATGAAATAGAGTTTGACACAGTGGCCGCGTTTCACACAATTTCGATAAAGCAAACAGCGGCTTTCTGTGTTGCGATAACGAACTACCTCTCGCGGAAATCTCATTTAAGCTATCCTACTAAGGTTGGCAAACAATAATATTTGTTAGATGAATTTATAATATGAATGTCAAACAGTATACGAGATACTGTAGGTAATAAAGTAATATTAATTAATTTAACATTATGAATTAAATTTTACTATAAAGAATGTGTTAAGCAGAGAATAATAAACTTTGTTTTTATTATGCATAGACGTGTGTATGTGTGGGTGCGCGTGTAATAATATTCTTAAAGAATCAAATTTCATAAAATATTTCATCAAAAAATACTTCCATATGGCTTACATAAGCTACAACGTAAAGAATAAAGTAACGCCTAGACAATTAGAACGGGTTTACGTATACTTTATACGCGTGGTATAAAAATTATAATTTTATCATGGTGTTACTCAAATACAAATATTAAAATTTAATTACTCTAACGCCACGTATATTATACAGTATAATGCATTTAATGTATGATATCAAATTGACTGTAATATGTAGTTTTTTGTACAACAAACGAATTTATTTATATTAAAATATTAGAATATTTTAGATAAATGATTTCTATTACTAAAGTTAAGTTAAAATACTTTTTAAAATAGTTTACTCTTACTACTTTCAGTAAATCAATTTATCTTTTTAATCTGAAGTGTTATCTTTGTATGTGTAACACAACGGAACCCATTCACCATGATAGGCTTATTTATAGCTTCTTAAGTAACATTGCCATGTTTAAAAAAAACAAATTCTAAATTTAATTTATTACAAACGATGTGGTCGAAAATATAAAAATAAATACTATAGTGTATATGTTTCGATGTTTTTCAGTATTCAACATATTTTGGGAGTCCAAATTGAATTACTTGGTTCAACATTCCGCCATCGAGTTCAAGCGCACGAAAGCTTCTACAAGTTTGTAACTACTTATTGAAACTTCGGAAATACATCCAGGCGCCCGTGTATAACCCGCGGGCTGCATTGCCTCTCGCTTCGTTTTTCCGTCATTCACATGGCCTCCAGCACAATTAATCGAGCGCCGGTGAAAACTGCACTTCGCGGGTAACTCTCGCTGCTCGCGTTACGCTGCAGTACATATATATTTCAGTCTCGTCTAAAAATACCTCCGATTTTCGGTCTCTCTTGCACACACACGTGTTCCTTTTCTCGTTCTCTTCCCTTTCAAGCCGATCTTCGGGCTAATAGTGTATACGATGGCTTATCTCGAGGTTACGCGCGCCAAGCGCTCTATGTGTTATATATACGTATATATATATATTCCTTCTATACTTATTGCGCACATATGCGCGCCTGCGATAGTTCACGATTATTTTGCCTCGTGTTTACGCACACTCTATCGTATGGGGAACATCGTTTTGGGACTATAAACGTCGTGAAAAGTTTTACGGAATCAAAGGGGTATAGAAAGACTAAGAAGATAAATTAAAATGCACGAGAGATAGCTGATAGCTCGGAAGTTTTAAAGGATAATATTACTGTTAACATTTTGTAAAAGTTACAATATAAATTGTAAAAAATTTTCGGTAATATTTGAAATATTTATATTAGAGAGAAAATTTATTTTTTTTTTGTTCTGTTTCAATTTGTAGTCAAGTATTTTAGAATTTATTAAACTCGAAGTATTATGCGTCATGTTGAATTATATTCAATTGCAATATAATCCGTTACTCTTAAACTTTTTTTAAATCCAATTTATGAACGATGCCACTAACCTGAATTATTGATTTTTAATCCTCAAGAATTTAATTTTGAAAATGAGTATCGAATACTTTTTATATTTAAAATCAAAATTAACTTGAAAAAATAAAAATAGGTAATGGTTTGTTTTTTAATTCAAATGAAAATTTTTTAATATGATTATGTAATTGTAATTTATCATTTGATAAAATCGATAGTCTACTTTAACATGTGAATACATAGTTAAAAGCATGCATGCCAGAATAAGGTTATCAATTAATCACTACATGTACTGGGCACAAGCTGTTTTGAATAATAAGACGCAGAAACTAGTAAAATAACAATAATTAACACATTTTTTCTAGGACATGACATTATTTTTATAAAAAATACATTATTATTAATAGGATGACACAATTTAAATATAAGTGTAATTCAGATATGGATATAAATCTGTAAATTATATAAAACCAATAACTGGCAATATCCGCATCAGTCAAATATTGATCATTAATCTTTTTTTCGCCCTCTCTTTCTCTCTCTCTCTCTCTCTCTTTCCCACGAGCGAGATTAATTGTTATATTTTCATTATTTTATATATTACTTCTCTACCTAAATCTAGACAATTAAAAATAACTAAAACAAACAGTTCTTATCCTCTATTTTTGATGAGTTAAGTCTTTAACGCCTTTTATGAGTATAATTTTAAAAGTAGTGTTAGTTAATCAAAAGATAACTTGAACTAACAAGGGAAGTCCACACTCTCTGGTAAAAGAATTTCAACAGGGCTTTAAAAATCGATTCCTGGTATCTAAAAATGAATCACATAGGTTACCATTCCATCCAATCGGTCGTTTTTTTTTTTAAATATTGGCAATTCTATCATAAATATGATTTATTTTGTTAAGAAATGATGTTACTTCTATTGACGACCACCTTTGCATAAGAAAAGACGTAAGAAAATAGCTAAAAATACGACCCATTAATCATTTAAAAAGGAGATAAATCTTTTGTCTTACGCTATCTTCCACTGCTCGTAATTTCTCGAGAAATCCTACTTTATAAAAAAAAAACTTATATTTTAGCTCTTCCTGTTTACATTTTTATCATTTATTTACAATTTTTTGATTGCTAACTGAACTATTATAATTATAGTCGCAAAAGGCATTAGTGGTTTAATTAATAAACAACAGAAAACCAGAAATGCTCTTTTTAAGTTGTTTTTATTTATATAGTTTCAAAAAGAAAAGTAATATAGATTTGAAAAACAACCATAAAACAAACAAGATTTCTGAGATTAAAAGTTCTCTTTTGTTCTTTCTTAATAAGCTTTGATTGGCAAAAGTTATTACGTTTCAGCCACCATTATTCATTAAACTTAAGCCTGGATTATTCTTCATTCTTTTAGATTCTTTTGCTCTTTCACGGAGAAAAGAAAGATAGATTAGTTTAAAAGAAGGATATTTTATAAAGAAAAAAAAACTTGCTGCCAATTCGTTCACTCTTTTCTTCCTCAAACTTAATGTTATGCTTTATTGTGTTGCGATCTACCAATTCATTATTCTGCTGATTATTTTATCCGGGTTATCGAGGCAATGTTTAATTTCCTGACGTAATACACCATAATATGTACTCTCATGTTTATTTAATTCAGTACGAAAATTCGACATTCCTTTGTAATGTTAGTATTGTATTAAATTATTTCCATATTTTTTCAGAAGATCAAGATGAATATATAGTTATTATAACCTGCTATAACGTTATAGAAGTGTGTGTGTGTGTGTGTGTGTGTGCGCGCGCGCGTGTGTGTGTGTGTGTGTTTGATAAATATATAGAGAAATAGATATGTTCGAACGTTTAGTCAAACCAGATCTTACCTTATACATGGTTTGTATTACAGGAATTGCAATTCATATTATGACTATTATTTTGATTTTTTAACTTTTAGACAATTGAAATTAAATGAGCTTGAATCTTCTTAGAAATCCCTAAATATTGTGCTTATATCTCGTTTATAACGCATGCAGAGTTCCGATCGCACGTAAAGACTATATATTTAAGTTTTCCGGCAGTCTGAAAGTTAAACTGCACGTAAACAATATTTTAAATGTAATGTATCGTCCAAAAATTAATGATTAATTGGAATTCTATACATGTACGGGAAGGGCGGGAAAAGCGGACCCCACAAGAAAAAATAAATAAACAATAGCCTTTTTAAACTTTGGGCGAAACTGAACAAATTTGTGACAGTAAATAAGGTAATAATTATTGTAAACAAATAAACTCTCAAGAGAGACTTTAAAAAATTGTCAAGTAAAGCGAACAAGTGTCAAAATGAATAATAATAATTACAATCATCACATACCGTAGTCCTTTGAAACGACTTTAATCGGCTATTTATCATCCTCAATAGTCGCCAAAATATTTGCAAACTTTTTTGTAACTAATTTGCTAGGTTAAATAGAGATACAATTCAACCTTAATTTGTACTCTAGTGAAATTCATTAGTAGCAATATTTTCAATATATCTACGCAGATTAAAATTCAAAACCAAGGTATTTGTACGAGATATTTTACATGACCGCTTTGCTCACTACCCAGACCGCTTTGCCTGCCTTTTCCGTACACTAAATTTTAATTTAATGTATAAAACCACTTCAGAGAACTAACAATTCGATTAAACCACATCAAAAATTAATCCTCAAATATTTTGAAAAATTGTCAATCAATATCTCTTTGCAACAAAAAAAAATCATAAAAATGAGTACATTTTAGAAGATGCAATATATATTTTAAGTTTTTAAGATGTAACCGATTGTCAAAAAGTTATGGTTATTTTATGGATGTCTGGATAGCAATTATATAGTTAAGTACCGGTATACTATATTAAATTAGTATAGAATTGAGATATACCTACACATAAAGACGCCCACACATATACATGCGCAAATACGCAGGTTTTCTAAAAATGTTATATTTTGATTGTAGAATTTACAAGCATATTTCTAACATGTTTTCTCGACTTTTTTTTATCTCTGTTATCCCAGCACTTTCTTTAGGAGGAAGTGATAATTTCTTTTGAATGTTAATCCTTATTTATTATTCATTGAGATTAGTATTGCTAGCACACACAAAAAGAAACCTTATAGTAAACTTCTAATTATAACTATATTAAATAAGTGACGAAAGAGTATTATGGCTTCAAAAAATTAAAAATTTTATGAAAATATATTCCAATAACGTCTCTTCGCATGATATGATCTAAAATTGCTTTATCTAGCGCTATATTTTTTTAGTACCTTGTTTACAATGATTCAGTTTTCTACAGTGAAAAGAATCACTATCACGACAGCAGCTACTATGATAGCTACAAAAAAGTTTTCTTTTTTATAATAATCGAAACGAAATTCTGAAAGCACATTCTTAAAGTTCAAAAGTATGAAAATAAATCGATTTTCATATAAATTTTCGAATAGCAAGTATGAAAAAAGCTAAAAACACACACGTCTACTGAACTTACGTATATCTATAGAGAAACAACACAGAGACACACACCCACACACAGCAACACTAAGAAACTACCATAAAAGTATATCTACTGAAAGCCTTGAAAAGAACGAACAACAGACACTGTAGCGATTCACCCTCGCAATCCCCTCTCGAGATCCTTGCTCAATGCCACGGGGAAAGACAGTCGTATATACGTGTTATACGTGTATATGTATATAGATCTATATACACATGCGCGTCCGGCGTGATTAGTTGGCGCGCACGCGAGTCGAAGGGTGACTACAGCGGAGTCTCGGAAAATCCGAGCGAGAAGCACGGCTGGCTCTCAGCGACCGCCGCTGGTGCCTGCTCGCGCACGTGACGCCTTCGCCGCCGTCGCCGCCGCCGCCGCTATGCGCCGACGCACATGGAAACGCTCTCAAGCTTGTTCGACTTGCGTGTATAGTATATATATATTCGTGTACATTATTGCCAGGCACACATGGAGCGCGCTATCGGCTCTCCCGCAGGCACGCGCGGATGTACGGATGGGCTCTGCGGGGTTGACGCGTGCGACTGCGCCATCAGATGGATTGGACCCGCCGCTGGATATCCAACACTCTTGTATGACTATATTGCTGAATCCGATAGCGCCCGCGGGTCGTCGTCGTCGTCGACGTTGTATCTTATATATAGGGTGCGGGCGAGGAGGAGTGTCGTGCCGAAAACGAAGGCACTTTTGCTTTAACTCGGTGCTTGCTTTGCTCGATTCAGAGACGTTCAAAAGGACGGTTATCATTTTATTCAATACGCTAATAGTTAATATATGTATATAGTATGAAATAAAGTCAGTGTATAACTTTAACAATTGAATGTTTTCATTTGCTAACTTATCGGATGAATTTACATTCATGAGCGAATGGAATTGGAGATTTTAATTAATGGAAATGGATGAAAAAGTCGTTATTTCTGTTTCAACATGAAAATTAATTTAATCCATTCAGTAACGTCAATTTCAGAACAACCCTTTTATAGCGTTAAATTTTAAATAACAAAATATTCGAAGCTTATAAAACAATACATTTGTGAAACATTTAATAGCGAGAAAATGAAATGCTTTATTTCATCAATGTTAAACTTTCCTGTAGAATTACAACCTATGGTAGTACAATTTGTTAAAAAGGGAGAGTTAATTAAAAATTTAACTTCATGTCGGGTTTAAAATATTCAGTATATTCAACTTTAATTTGATGCTGCGTTCAATTTCGCTCCGGTCTACCCTACACGGAAATAGCGCCATTTCGTCGAGT
This sequence comes from Torymus tubicola, assembly GCA_035583055.1. Taxonomy (NCBI): domain Eukaryota; kingdom Metazoa; phylum Arthropoda; class Insecta; order Hymenoptera; family Torymidae; genus Torymus; species Torymus tubicola. The sequence continues at coordinate 23,469,597 of JAWWEQ010000010.1, read as the reverse complement.
AGAATAGTCAAGCGGAAAAATTCTTGAGAGAAAAATGTTTTTTAACCTTATACAATTCCTACAGTTTTTACGCGAAAAACAGATTTTACTACTTGTAGAACGGTTTAAACAATTTTTAATAAATAAATAAAATTCAAAACTTATTTTGGTTTATAATTTTTCAAAAAAATAATTTTTATATGCAAAATGTAAATAAATTTTTAATTATGTATTATTTTTTGAACACTAAAATCATAATTATATAGGAAACAAAGTAAAGAGCGTAATTATTACGCAAAATACAAGTTGTTATTGAGAAAAAGTAAAATTTCAGTTAATATACGCAACAAAGCTTCTTTATAAGATGATATATATTTATTAAAAGTATTTACTAATTACTTTTGACTAAATTTTATTCTACAGTTATATACCAGTTATATTACAATCCGCTGAAAGCAAATTAACTATAGCTGCCTGTGCTTTCAACCTGTAGCTACATTCGTTAGTCGCAAATGAGGTATGCTCTAAAGCACAGGCATAAACTGGTTAAGAACTCGTTAAGTTAAACTTATGTGTGTATTACGTATTTATATTATACTTTGAATACAAACATATTTATACGAGTAATAATACAATCGTATGATAAAAGTGAGCATCAATGACAATAAAATATTAATTATAACCTTTTTTTTATTTATAAAATTTCAAAGTCTGTGTGTATATCAAAGGGCCTGGTCGTGTTTTGTTTAACGAATTATTATAACAATCTCGATTAGTTCTTATTTGATATAACATTATATTAGCATCATTCAGATAAGTCGCCTCCGACGATCAGCGTAAGTTTGCGAAAACAGATTACGCAAAATCACGAGATGCTTTTTGCTGTTTTAGTTTCGCAGATAAGAATGATTATAATGCCCTTTGTTTACTTTTGATTTTAGTCTTATTAATTACATTAAATTAATTTATTTTTAATCTTTCTTCAACATTAAACCATCGTAAAAAGGTATTTTTATTTACAATAAGTACTTCATTTTCACAACGAACGCCCGTAATCTTACTTAAAAATCTTTATCAGAGTTTGTATCAAATATAATTTCAAATTAATTGTGCTTATCTTAAGACAGTAGCAAAATGGCCCAGAGTAAGTTACCAAATTAATAATATATAAGCATAATGGCATCTTCTTTCTAAGTATTAGCACTCTACAATATATTAAAAATGTAAGATCAAATATTTTCGTTATGATATTTCTAGTTATAACAAAAGTTTGCTCAGCTAGTTCATATTTAAATGATTACATCATTTCATATTCCTGTTAGAAAAATATTAGTCTTCTGTGGTTCAATCAATTGATTTACGTTAATAACTTTGCTTTAATCTTACAATCATAACTTTAGATCTTCTTAATGCATTCTTTTTTACCACCTTGACGTTTTATAGCTAAATTAACATTTTCTTAGTCATTTTTCTCATAAAATGCTTTCGAATAGCTGTAATCTAAAAGTTTATTATATTTTGTTTAGTGTTTAAAAATCCCTTGAATATTCTCATATAAAATTATGTCTTACTTTGAAAGAACTACTAAACTGTGGGTGAAAAGCTATTGTTATTTTAATTTTATGAAATGAATTTATTTTAGTTATCTTCTACTATTTTAGATAAATCAAAACTACTGACAATTTTTTTTATAAAAGGTACCAATAACTGATTTTACTGCTTGATCACTTTAACATGTCAAAGAATAAAATTTACGAATAATTGCTTTTCTATACGGATTAAATGCACTTTATGTACGTTAAATGGATCTATAAAATTCGCAGCATTTAAACGAAAACTTTCAATGATACATCTAATTTAATTTTTGTGATTATTTATAATTGAGAGCTTTCAATTAAGTGCATTCTATTACCTCTATTATACATGTTTTATTTACATCCCAATCCCTATCATTGAACTTCACGTATACTCTCTATTGCAATGTAACTAACCGGAGCTTTCGCGGCTTTAAAAGCTGGAAATTTCCACGATTTTGCGACTCAAACAGGGCCCCGAGTATCACTGACAAATGTAATTAAGCCATCATCATGATCATCGTCATCGCGGAAAGTAAAACGAGTCCAGAGCACCCGCACAACGTCACGCTCCATTTGCGCTTCGCACGTCGCGCGATAAACAAACGCGGGCGTCTGCGCATATGCCGCGGCTTATCTCCTCACGATCCTCTCCATAATATACAAGCTTGTACATTATACTCTCGACGTAGCAAGAAGGGCGACTCGTTAATTACAACACGATGATGCGTGCATATATACACATACCGAGGCCATAATCCCGCGCATTGTCCAATTAAACGCGCCGGATTATTCCACGCAAGCGTTCTTTGTGCTCGAAAGCTCGTGTACATATACGCGCGCTCCAAGCTCCAAGCTCGCTCTGTGAGCATGTTGCATGTACTGCACGTGTATATATACGTATATAGACGTGCGTCCACGTTGACTACGCATACATATATAGCGGGCGAGCGTGAGAGAGCAACAGGAAACGAGCACTTGTAAAGCTCGCGCAGAGTGCATGCGGCGCGTGGACACTTCGCGCGGGCGTATTGTGTGCTGCACGTTCTCTTTTCATTTGGGGTCGGACGAAGCGACGCCGACGACGACGACGGCGACGGCGGCGCACGGTAACGACGCCACGCCTCTTTTTTCCTCGTTATTTCGCCGGGGTGTGATCGATAATGGAAATTAATTCGGTTCGACAGGACGGACATATTGGCACCGGCGAGGGAGACACGCGCGCGGCTCGCACCACTGAATTCCCTTATTGCGCGTGCGGGCGATTTTCGTCGGTGATTTGCTGAGGCTGCGAGCGCACGAGGATTTGACGCGCCGCGCGTGTTGAACGTCGTCGACGTTTGTGCCTCTGTGTCTGTGTGAGCGTATATACATATAAAGTATTAGCGGCAGCGCTGACTCGTTGTATTTTCATCGTACCGCAAGGAGAAAAAAACGTGGGTGAAAGATGTTTTGGTGGAGTGCAGTATAAGCAGAGCCAATTTCCCGAGATTTTCGTCGTACGGCTCACTTGATTGGGCGAATTAATTCGCCGCGACGGCGCGCTTTATTGGCTTTTTTGTACGATGGTAATCTCGGGTGAGGCCGTGGCCTGTATTCCCAGAGTAAACAGATTTTAATGCGGTCGAGCTTTTCTCGGAACACTTTCTGTTAAAAGAAATCGTGTGCGCTCTCGTGTGTTTTAATTTGCACACATTTTCAAACGTGTAAGGTCACTGCGTCCTCTGAAAAGAGTATACGCAAACTTCGTCTGATTAATAATTCAATTTGCTATGATTTTCGCGTACAATGGTAAATACTGTCAAACAAGTGCCTTGATGAGCCGTCAAATGGCCAATCCAAACAATTTCAGAAAGCCCCACTGTTATTTTGCATATATGTATATATGCACGGAATAAGCTCTACGTGCTCATGAATATCGGACAAAGATTATGAATAAATCAGAGAATTAATTTGTTACAAACAACGAAATAGACAGTATGAAACAAGAGGTAGTACTTTGGGTAGATGAATTTAGAATTTAATATAATTTGAAATACATGGTAATTTATGTATACTTCGTGTGAATTAATTAATTTTTAACGTCCTATCCACAACTAAAATTAGAATATTACTTTAAAGTTTTAAAGCATTACTTAATTTAAATATATTTATACGAATTAGCTATCAGATATTATATAATATATAAAGAGAAGACTGTTCGCACATAATAGAAATAGTTACATTAGATTTTTCATATTTCTCAATTTTCTTATTTTCAAAATTATTGAACGACATGTACAATCTGTATATTCATAGAATGCGCTTTTGCTCGAATATTGGAAAAAATACGTAGATATTAAAAAAAAATACAGTGAAGTCGGAACTACAGAATTACATTCTTGCCAATATTCTCAGATTTTTCGTTATTTATTGTCAATTTTTGCTTTTTTCGAATATTTTTGTTTTTACTACTTCTCTTTTATCCATTATGAACACCGGATGACTGCAATAGTTTTGAAAAACTTCAGAATGAATTTAAATAACATAAAATATAATGAAAAAATTTATATAGTGCAAACATCTCTTTCACTTTTCGTTATTGTAAAATAAATAAAGACAAAATTTGAGTGGCAACCGATATTAATTTATTAAATATAACACAGGCACAAATTTTGACTATAGCCTATAACACTTCGATATATTTTAGCTTCTCTATTACAGAATTTTCGATCATACTATGATTTCGATATAACTGAAGTATACAAAGCTTAAAATACCGTTAAAATACAAAACTTAACATTTTTATTAATAGTTTCGCCAACAATTAATGTAGTAATTTTTCTCAACTTTGAAATCAATTTGAAATCATCCTTTCACATGTTTTTCTCAGAGATATCTCTTTTAACTTTTGCTCTTGGGAAAACTTTTGGGAAACTCATATGCAAGTTTTCTAAATTAACAGAGTGGTGATTCGAAGAAAAAATATTCTGAAAGGACGATTCAAGATAGATTTCAATGTGAATAAGAAATACTACAAAATTAATCTAATTATATTTAAATTAATTATATTTATAGCAAAATAAAAAAATTAAAATGCTAAGCTTCAGATATTTACATAATAGAACAATCCTAATACCAAATTCATGTTAGAGAAGCCAAAATACATGGAGGTGTGACAGTCTAGTTAAAAGTACAGATAACTTTTTTATTTTTGCTCTCTACAAAAACTATACAGCATGTTTCGACGCTTTTGGAATGGCACACGTTTCGCGAAACTCCGCCGAAAACTAGCATTATTCATGAGTCCACACCGAATACTAGTAGGATTCGCGGAATTGCGACGAAAACTGGCATGCATGATTCAGAAGGTTTCGTTGAATACAAGCAAGATTCGCGAGTTTGCGACGAAAACTAACACGATTCGCAAGCTTGCAACTAAAACTAAAACTATTCGCGGTGACCGCACCAATATTTTCGAATGTAAATTATTAATTATATTTCGTTTTGCCTAAATCAAAGTCCATTATAAAAAATGTAATAATAAATACGCACAGAAAAGATGCCTGACTTGATTAACAAAGAAATCTTCAAAATCAATTCTTTTAAGAAATAAAAAAAGCGTCGGTAAAGTAGATCTCTTTCCAAGTGTTGTTAACTGCTCCAGCAGTAAGTATTATTATGAATACTATTATATGCTTATCTGTGAACTTTATTAAAATTTAAATAATATATATGTGCAAATCTCACAAAGTCTGCGAAAAACTTCGAAAAATGTACACCAACATTTTTTTTACGACTACACCTTCCAAATTTGGTTTTTCTGGTTGGTTAGGGTGTTTAGAAGAGGTATCCGTGGTTGAACAAAGTTCATCAAAGGGTATCATTTTTCTGGGGCCAATAATCAATTGTTTAAAAATGATTTAAAAAAGCTCTAAATTATTTCACCAAAACCAACTTAAGATGAAATCGGGGAAAAAAATAAAACTAAAGAACGAGAGTTTTCCAGATACTTTTTCAGAATTAGAAAATTTTGATTCCTTCAAAAGTTATGTGAGTTTGAAGTTGAGCTTAAAATACACAAAAATTCACAAAAAGGGTGTGAAAAGGTTAACGATTGTCCCAACTGTTGACCACGCGGATTTTAAACTTAACTTCAAACTCACATAATTTTTGAAGAAATCAACATTTTCTAATTCTAAAAAAAGATCTGGAAAGCTCTTGCTTTTTAGTTTTATTTTCTTTTTCCAAATTTCATATTAAGTTGTTTTTGGTAGAATAATTTAGAACTAAACTAGAGCTATTTTTAATCATTTTTAAGCAATTGATTAGTGGTCCCAGAAAAATGGTAGCCTTCGATGGACTTTGTTCAACCACGGATACCTCTTCTAAACACCCTAACCAACCAGAAAAACCAAATTTGGAAGGTGTAGTCGTAAAAAAAATTTGGGGTCCATTTTTTAAGTTTTTTGCAGACTTTGTGAGATTTGCATATATATAAATTATAACAATTTATTGTAAATTTTAAAAGATGCAGATATTAAAAATAAAAACGAATTAGATAATATATAAATAATTCTGTACTGTTTTCGATGTATCCGTCGAAATGCCGAATTTTTCGTTCTAAATTTATATAACGTACTGGTTTTGGCTTCAAATACTGGAATGCGTTAGTCTACGTCACAATCGAACAAATTACGCTGCTAGTCTTCGACGCGAACCAATAATACGTGTTACCCTTCGCTACAAACATTGAAACCGGCTAGTGTTTATCAGAATCTGAATGGTGCTGCTACTTTTTACAAAGGTTAGCATACAGCTACATTTCTGATTGTAAGGAAGTCTTACAACTATAAATGAAAAAATATTTTCGATTAGAACAATATTACTATTAAACTTACCTTTTTACTAATACATACAAAACAAAATTATTTTGACAACGTACATTATGTAAATCAATTGATTTTCTGTCAGTCTACGAGACTATTTTATTTCTTGAATTAGCTGTCAAAAAAATTATCACACAAATATTCAATTAAATGAATGATCTTCCAATAGTATACGTCTGAAATCTAAATAAAAATCAGAGAAAAACGATCACTGCAGTAAAAAACAGGTAGCTGCAAAAAAGTGAATATGCACTTCGAAATTGTGTATATTGACTTTTAAAAACAGTAGAATTTTACTATTTTTAAAATAATATATTTCACTATCCAAAATAATATATATGAACTATTTCAAAAATTATTTTTCTCTTACGTTTTAAAAGAATAACAAATTTTTTTGAAATAAATTTTGCCTTGTTTAGGGTTTTCGGAGTATAGAACAAATAGGAACTCATGCTCGATTTGATGGAATCATTTGATCTTGAATTATTCTACGAAAAACAACTTGATATGAATTTTACAAGTTCGAAAATAAAACTAGTCTACGAAAGCTGTTTAAATCGTTTTGTCAGGACTAGAAAATAATGATTTCTTCAAAATTTACGGGAGTTGAGCTTAAAATTCACGAATAATGATGACAAAGAGTCAAAAATTGATTTGGTACATGTTTAGAGTATTTAGTGAATATAAAAAAAAAATTTTGAACATCGTTGATATGCATTATTTAGAAGTGCACATTGTTTTTTCGCAATTACCTATATATTTCACTCCGAAACAGAGATTTTTTTCTAATTATAATTTAGAGACTATATAAAGCGATTTTAGAGAAATTACGATTTATACATATAATAAAAATGGAATTCCAAAAGTTTTAAAAATGTTTTAGTGAATAAATATATTCAACTATACACACTATTATAAATATCCTTTCTTCATTAGGATTCTGCAAAATTTACAGCATCCTCACAGACACGTATTTTTTGACGATTAACTTACTGCATTATTTACGCAAACGAAATTCAAATAAATGAAATAACTACGTTTCTTAAACCCCCATTATGTTTTTTAGTACTTTATGTTAATTATTTTATGATTTAGTTAGGATTATTATCCACTTATCTAATTACTAATTTTATATACAATTTATATTACGTCAAATTAAGCGCTACGCTCGCTCATCCACTGAGCAATCTATCAATCATACGTTATATTTACATATCGAATCAAGTATGTTCATCGAGTCTATTGATTGTGTAAATAGTGCTTGCACTAGGTTAATCAGCCGGATACATATATATTCCTCATAGATTCATACTCAATAACTACCACGTGCAAACTCACACACACATACGCAGATGCATGCTAACGTCGTGTTGGCTATTCGTAAGATGTGTATATACGCCTAGCTGTGTATATTTGCTACATAACGAAACTGCGAAGTTCCGTCTTTACGTAATCCCTAAAATTCCTTGCCACGTTCTCCGGCGAAGGTATGCATGCAATTCGCAGCTATATAGGTATATATATGGACGGAGTGTTGAGCGTGCGCGCCGCTGACTCTCGAGAAAGCAATATATGAGCGTTTGTGATTTACGGCGCGTCTTATATATATATATACAGATACGCTGCAGATCTCGATTGATGTTCGCGTATATACAGCGTTAATGCGTCAAAGGAGTGTGACAATAATTTATTGTCTAATTGGGCTTTTGCGCGGCTATTAAATTTTAGCGCGCCGAAGCGAAACACGTTTGACACGCGCGCTATACGCTCGTGCGTCAACTAAAGCGCAGATTCTATACGAACGTTAAAGTCTGACAAAGGACTACAGAGGTGCGTTTTATATATACATCTACAATATATGTTCAAGGACAAAGTGGCACATTTTTGCAGAAAAAACTACAAGATATTACAATAGTGGAGGGTGTGTGCGCCTCTACTAAAAGATGTATACGATACATAGAGTTATTCTCATCAACTTTATACACATGCCTCTCGCTTACGTCAACAGATTTCTGCGGGATAATTAATCCCCGTTCGTAACGCCGCAGTAGTAGTAGTAGGTAGTAGTAGCAGAAGTATCAGTGCTTGTGTGTGTTTAGAACGACGTGAATCTCACCTTCACAGACATCTTGGCCGCGAGGCACAGCGTCAACTGCGGCTATATATCATGTAATATACACACACACATACACACACGGAAGCACGACCGAATAGTATAAATGTATATATCCAGCAAACGCGCGCGTGCTCTTCGGATCCCTTTTAATATATACGCGCGGTGTATTATACACGAGTGCGTGTGCGACGAACCGCTGGAGGATCGACGAGGAATATCTATGAGCAGCTGCAGCAGCAACACAAAGACGACACGCCGCGGCGGCGGCAACGACGACGACACGTATACACATACACCCGCACGCACGCGCGCGCTATCAAAGAGCAGTGTTAGCGGGACATTTTCTCGCTCGCTCTCTCGCGTGTGCGCCGCGCACGGAAAACCTCGCGGTCGCAGAGGGGGATGATGATGCCAGTCGTCGCAACCCCCTCCGCGCTCCTCCGCGCCGGCTCCTTTATTGATTTTCCGCGCTGCGCAACGTTATATAGAGGTGCGCGCGTGCCATGCGTACCGTCTATATAGCACACTATACATATATCATCTGTGTGTGTATGTATATATATATTCGGAGTAGTGCAGTGCATGTGCGCGCGCGCGGCCATGTCGAACGCACGCGCGCCGCGAAATTCGCTCGAGTATGAAATGATGATCGGAATAGCATCGTGTGTGTCCCTGCCGTTTGCGTGCGCATCGGATCTTTGCTGCGCAATCAACCGAGCGTCCGCGCGCGTGCGCGTGTCTTTTACTACTTACGTCCGGCCGATGAATTCCGCGGCGAGCTTTATTGTGTCGAAGCCCGTGTATAAGTCGTGTTTCCTGTTATCGCAGATGACAAATCGATATATATGTACGTCTCCTTTCTCGGGGACGAAAGCAGCTTTTCTAGATTGGATTCTATTCTTTCCGCTAGAGTCAATAATAAATGTTATTGTCCGCGGCGACACAACAATTGCCTTTCATTCTTTTTAATTGAAAGGATTCTAATGTTTCTAAAGAAAATATTGTATACGGAAAAAATCAATATTTTCCCTATTTCTTTAATTTTGAAGGCACGGTTATTGAGGAAAAGTTTAGTAATAAAAGTCAAAAGACGTTATTTACGTGAATAAATATTTTGTATGTCTTTATTTGTAGCAAGACATTATTTATCTTAGTTACAATATTTTACAGTGTCCTTCGTTATCAATTCAAATGATTGCACGTTACAAGATGTGTGAGAGGGCTATACTTATTTCACACCATCAATTATCGCTCTTTAAATTTTCAGCCCCCAGAGTAACAATCGAGGATTTTTATCGGTATTTCCACAATGTACCACCTTTTTTATGCAATATAATTAGCAATTTTAAATACATTTTTACAAATTATTATTAGTTGCTTTTACATTTACTACTATAGTATGAAGCTCGTCTTTAAAATATGAGAGCAAAATCACATTATTTTTACTGCATCTCTTTCGAACGAAATATAACGTAATTGCGAAAAAGATTTTTTTTTTCATAAGAATTTAATATAGAATTTTTACATTAGACAATAACTCTCGAAATTGTTGAGTTAATAGAAAATCATAGTTAATATATAAAATAAGTTAAGGTTGAAAAAATATGTAAATGAAATCATATAAATAATTGTAATAAAAATGGTTTGGTATCCATAACAAATATTTTACATTATAATATATATAAGTATTGAAATACCGATGTGATCCCTTCAACAATAATTCGTACGTCCCTTCGATGGCTTCCTTCTATTTTAGAATATTGGGATATGTAATTTATGGCATTATTATACGATATGGTGTTTCGCGAATTTTTTACAATTTTAAATACGATTTGCGACGAGGAATTCAAAGTTTACAAAAAATAATTGTGTACGTAGTTGATGCACCCTCTGGCACCGTAATTTCTTTTTTTTTTCTTTTCGAACTTTCCGCTTTGGCGAATTCGCGGACTTGTCACTTTCGAATAAGGTATACGCCATTATTTGCAAGTATCGTTCTTGTTAAGATTATCTCTCTATTACTTTGTTTTCAGCTATTGGCACATACACTTTGGACCGCTATTTCGAGTTGAGAGAAGGAACGAAATATCGAGTCTCCGCTAAGCTAAAATGCTAAACGACAATATTTCGCTTTCACTTTTACTTTCTGCACTCAGCTTTAAATTTTTTTTCTTAGAGCGCGAAAAATACTTACAAGTTTTCTATATTACTGACACCGAACGTTTCTTCAATCATAATCGTATTACACGCGGTTGTACCCTTTTAAATAACCAGCAATATTTGCAGAGAAATATTTAATATTGTTGATATATTGGAAATCACATTAACGCGTCGGAAAATGGTTTATGTCAATAAATGTTTTAAATTGAACACTTTGCGTCAGTAAAGTAGAAAACACCTTAGAATTTCACATGCTCTTAATTTTTAAAAGCGATACGAATCGATTACATGATTCTTAATCGCTTTGCCTAATATGATTGTGGGAAGCTTTATTGAATCTTACATGTGTAATGGTAAAACTATACAAAACACAAATGCGTTTTGCTCTTATCAGAAATTGAATAGCTGCGCTTGCGTAGCTTTATGCAAAAGACATTAATCAACGAAAGGAAAACAACGCATTATTCATCATCTTAATATTGTCCGTCGGAAAAGATTGTGCTTCTGTTATGAAATATATTCTTGTTTTTTTCTTTTGTTATAAAAAATGGCATATTTTTTTGTTCTCAAAGATCTCTAACTTACATCGTTTTGAAATATTATTTATGGAGCAATAATGACACGTACAAAATGGATACTTATTTGAGAATTATAAAAAATAGTCGCTAAAGCCTTTGCATTTCGCAAAGGTTTTACGTTTCGTTAAAACATAAAGGTACGTAGGTTGGCATTCGTTTGGCTAAACAAAACTTGAGATCAACTCTGTTAATATATTTTTCAAAGCTTCCTACTTTCAACTTTTCGAGTTACATACTCACTTATGGTAAGATGCGCACTTTTTCACTCGCAGCTGTTACGCTGTAATTTTTTTTTATTTTTTTTTAATTTTTAAATTCGTATTTCTTCGACGTTGTATCCGTGCGACATCCAAGCGCGACTCTATTTTTATTTGAATATTCTGTATACACCAAGTGTGAACTATTCATCGACCCTTTTCCTTACAGGAAAAGTTCTTCATCTGTATAATATATATTTTCTTTTATTAGAAAAAATTCTACGCACGGAAACGAGCGCTCGAGCTTTGCAATAGAGAAAATAACGAAATGTCGGCGCGCTCGCTTGGCGATTATTATAGTTAGTTTTACATTAAGTACGTTACACGTTAAAAATAGAGATTTTTCATTCGTATTATTCCTATATATGAGGAATAAAATCAAAAAAGTTTTTTTATTTTCTGGTGTCTGAATTATATTCGTGTGCGCGTATATGAGAGAATTGTGCGTAAGTCCACTTAATATTGACAAAGAAATGTGCTGAGGCGCGCTTTTTAGCGACTTAGTTCGTGAAGTGTTTCGAACACTTGAACGACAACAAACGAAAGAGACGCGACAGTTTTGCTATGACTGTCATATCAACATTTAGAACATCATTTCAAGTCTTTTCGATTTTAACGCAATTATAAAAAATATTTCTACCCTGCGTAGAACTTAACATTAATTAAAATTATCTTGTTGATCAACTTGTTGCATCAAATAGAACCGTACACAAAGTCGATTAACAGAAAATTCATGGAAATAAAAATTTTTATCACGCGTTAAGATAAAAAAATATTTCCTAAAGTTTTTTTACAAAAGTGTAGGAACAATATGTAAAACTAATTTACTTAACGACGTATTTAATTTTAATTTGATAAAGGAATCACTTACTTTAATATTAATTGTGCAAAGTGCATTGACGAATCATTTTCGTCTGTACAATTAATCGATTGCAATTATTTTAATTTAAAATAATTTCAGTTTTCAATTACCAATTTACTGCTCTACAACAATATAATGGTAACGTGCGCGATTACAATACTTACAATATGATAATGAATATCACTATGTGTTCATAAAGTATAAAATAAATAGCTACTGGAAAAGTCGATAACTGACATACTATTTCACAAAAATATTTAAACTGAATATATAATAATGTTGTTTCTAAATTTTTAAAACTTTTAGAATATTTGAGTTGGATCGATTTTTAAAACACTCAGTGTTTGATTATCAATGTGTATGACCATTAAATTACTTTAAAAAGGATGATTTCTGTAATTTTGTAAAAGGGCTCAAAAAATCTTTAGAAATGCATATATTAATTATTCCAAAAGTATTTTGGTAACTATTATCTAAACCATTAATCTGACAATTCTAATATAGATCAAAAATAATATTAACAAAATGTAGTTTTGAAGATTTGTGTTAGTTTTGAAAAAAGCCTTTTTAAGAGTAATTTTAAATGACCAGCACGATCGACAAGTTTCTGGTAATTGTTTCTTCGGTAATGAATTTACCTCAAATTTACGATGGAATAATAAATAGGCAAGATCATAAATACTTTACCATTACTTGTAAGATACAAGATTAGAATCGCTCTGTTATATTTTTGTTTGTCTTATTAATACTTAAACACGCAGGAATTTACTTGCGATGATTATACGGCAAACATTTTTATTACATTTTGCAGTGATTAATTACAATGAAAAACAAATCATGAACCGCGTTTGGTATCATAAAAAATTCATTACAAAGCTAATAATAATTCTTAAAACATATTTGGCATCATCATAATTTGTTTGATATCATACAAATTATTTACTCAGTTTTATTTAATAAATTGTTTAGATATGTTTAAACAATCATCGGAATAGGAAGTATTTACAAAATTAAAATAATAATAACCTAATAGATATTTGATTATTAGTTTGAGTAATTTTTTAATTTCTTCAATTAAAAGTTTTCATATCTATTAAAAATAATCGATAAAAAAATATATCTCTATAATTATTTTTGAATATCTGTACTATACAGAATGATAGATTACAAACCACATTGATTAGTTTCAGTAATATTTTGAGAAAAAGCAATTTGTTTATTTTCGCGTGTTTATAAATAGAATACGTTCAAAAGTTTGTTCTAGTTCCTTTTACATAAAAACATAATAAGTATATTATGTTAATTTTAAAGCTGTTATCTTTATAAGTTGGTGTTTCATAATAATTACAAGAAGATATAACAAAAATGTGCAGTTGTACGTATAAAAGGTTCGTATATAAGATTATTGTTTAAATATGAAAGCTCGAAAATTCATTAGATTAGATAATATGGACTATATACAATATTTAAAAAAAATTAGAAGTATCAAAACTGTGTCAATACAAAAATGAATAATACAATGAAACGTAAACCCGTACGGTGGAAAATGAAAATTTCTGCATCATGAATATTTATCGGTATAATCTCGCAAGCATCTTCTGTGTGTAAAATAAACGCCTCTCCCTCGCTCTCTCTTTCTCACTCTCGCTACATCTCTTCAACGTCGGCAGACTTTCGTTTGGGCAATCCTCACAAACTACGCGTTCATTCATCAGTTCTCTCTCTCTCTGTCTCTCTCGCGCTCTCTCTTGCTCATTCTCTCCATTCAGCGTGATACTCGAGCGAGCAGCGAGCTTTTTATCACTTTCAGTCGAGCGACCTCGACCTGTCTAGTTTGCGTTTACTTTCAAGATTAGAATTTGTACTACTTCGTTCGTCGGCGATCGAAGCTGAGGGCGTCGGCGGGCGTGGCTGCTGCTGCTGTTGCTGCTGAGGATGGCAATCGTCGCGGGTCCTCTCGTGCTCGGCGATGGCGCCGGCTGCGCTTTTAGAAGAAGTCATCGCGGCGGCATTGGCCGCCAATATCACATTGTTGGATGGACTCGATTGTGAATCGGGCCGTGCGGCTTGGAGCTCGCACTCGCGGCTAGTCGAGGGCAGCGACTGCGGCAGTGGCAGCGGTGGTGGCGGCGGCGGCGGCTCGTAGTCCGCGGAGCTCAGTCGTCGGCTCCAACGCAGCGGGTCGTGCGGCTGTCTGCCGCCGTTGGCCTGGTCCCGGCGCCGCGGTATCTTCAGGGAGCCGCCCTGAATCTTGCGCAGCTCCGAGCGACTCGGAGCCCGATGGCTCGTCGAGGACGAGGGCGGGCACCTCTCGAAGGCGAGCGAGGACGAGGTCGTGGCCACCGGCTCCGACGTTAGTTCTGACGACGACGATGCCAGGTCGAACTTGGACCGCTCGCGCCGTGACATTCCGTGGACCCTGAAACATTTTATTGATAATTTCAGTCAATACTTTCTTTTTCTTAAGTTCATAACTTCTGAAGTTGATTGATTTTAATTCGACTTTATTATTGTATGAAGATGAAATAAAACTTAATCAAATTCATGATGCATGATATATGCAATCTCTACATCAATTTCGTATGAATATTTACTTATTGAAGCAGTGTTGACGCTAGGGAGTGGTTTTTCACTTATTCATTTTTAAAGATTGCGACGTGATTTTTTTTCTCTCACGAATGGTGGGTAGCATATTTAGTTAACTACGAAAGTTACAAAAAAATAAAATATCTTGCAGTTTCAGTACTTATTGCGCCCCTAATAGCACACTTAAAAAAAATCATCCACTTAAAAATCTACTAGTTCAATTAAATATTCTCCTCTTAACTCAAATGTTAGTTTATAACCGTATTATAAAATATATAGAGTTTGAAAAATCATTGAATTAAGTGCTATTTTAACAACACTCAATAGTTTTAAAAAGCAAGCTTGATTTTATGTATTTGACATACTCAAGAGAACAATGTTAAGAGTAAATAATATATATATATAATAATAATTATACAAGTCATATTTTTTATTAAGCGTATATTTCAAACATAAGATTTATAAGCGTACTGCATAATCGTTATAGGAAATACCTAAAAACGCATTATCAAAAAATAAATATAATTTTTGAAGTTCACGTCCACTTACGCAATTTACCAGCAAGGTAGTAAGCCTACAAATTATGATTTAATGACTCTTTTTAAACACACCTTCCATAAATAAATATGATTTAAAGCCAAATTACACAATTTTGAAGAAGTAATTAAAATTTTATTACGAAATAAAAATCATGTCATTGAAAATAGGGAGGTCTTTTGTGCACATAGAAAATTTGAAGGAGAATAAAATACAACCTCCTGCTATAATACACATATATACAGTACCAATCATAAATTCGTGAAAATTTTTTGTAAATAGGGTCGCTCTTTAGACTACAATATCTTCGGTTGTATTAATCATAGAATAAAAATCAAAAAAGCATATTAAAGTAGAGGTGAAATACTACCTTTCTATGGGCTGCAAATTTTTCTAAGTTGTTTTTTCTGTTTTTTATTGC